>CALNVZ010003426.1:39872323-39947215 GCA_940671915.1 Paracentrotus lividus
GCCAGGCCTAGATTTATGATTCATTTAATAGTCTTAAATCGAGGCCTCGGCTAAAAAATAAGGCCTAGCTAAGCGGTAAGCCTTAGCTAAAGGCTTACCTCAGTGTAACTCACACGAACCATCACCTCAGCCTGAGGCTAATTAAGATAAGGAAGCCTTACTTTTAGGAATAAGGCTAAGCTTAGGCTAGGCCTTTACTTAATACTCTTACTAGCCAAGCCCAAAGGCCTCGATCTTACTACTGAGTACTGATCGAGAAATAATCACCGTTCTCAGTTAATATTTGGCTATAAATCTGGATATCCCCACATTCTGTGCAACCAATGCAAGAAGGTTGAATGATTCGGTCTAAAAAGGCTAAGGCTTCTAAGATTAAGTACCGTAATTCTAGGACAAGCATTAAAAAAACAAAAAACAAACATACAAAAATCCGAGGTTGATATCTTCCGTAGATATTGACATCATCACTCGGTCTCGCAGCACATGCACACACACGAAACCCGGCGCGAGTCACCTCGCAATTTTCGCATGACATTTCATTTACCGCATCCAAAAAATAAATTTCTTGTCTATAGATTTCGATGAAATTTTAGTATGAGCAAATACAGGTGTCGAATAATCAACTTACATACCTTTTATATCAGTCTCAAAACGGGATCAAGGTATAAAACAGTTGAATACACGGCTCTTCTGAAACAGTACAGCTTGTGCAAGCATCGCAGGATCAGCAAATTGTAGCAGAAAGACATTATCACAACCTCACTAATCCATATTGGGTTTTATTGTGTGCAAAATCATGAAAATCACAATCTCTTTTAGTTTATATTTTTTATAAAATATAAAATAAGTTTTATTATATTAATTTAAATAATTTCATATCTCAGAATTATTTCTTTAAAAAAAAGTTAAAAATGAACAAACGAAAAAAAATCAACTCTACAATCTACCAAAAAAGTTCTCTGGAAAATCGGGGGTACCAAAATCTGAGCGGAGTGGACCTTCCTAACAGCAACACAGTTTTGTGTTGTCGCCCTCTACGTTCGTTGGTTTTGTCTAGCTTTCTTTCAGATCGACGCGCACCAGACAAAAATTTGATGACACGTACACGCGTATTTAAATGACGTCTTAGCGCATTTATTGTCTCTCACCAATAGTCTGCTTTTCGCACGACGCCTCACATATATGATTGCTTTAAAAAGTTTGTTTTTATAAATAATGCTTAGGTAAATTTTTATGTGTCCCACGGGTTTTATTAAACGGGGCACTGATATTGTTAAATTATGCAGACTTTAAACCTTTAGTTTTTGTAAAGTTGTAATACGGGAAAGAAATAAGTTCTATTTTTTTAAATACTATATCTTTTGTTTACTTTCATACAAAACGGGGGTAAAGGACGAAGGAAATGTTTACTTTGTTTACAGAGTCACAGATATAAAAAGTGCTCTTGAGCTTTGATATGTTGAAAAAAAAAACCCTCCTTTTTCATCACTTGAAATGTGTACAGGAAAAAAAAAAATAATGATTAGTCATGACAATGTTTGAGAAAATAGTTTGGCAATCAGTTCTTATGATATCTGGAATATAATTTCTAAGATTCTTAGAAATTGTATTCCAGATGTATCAACACTGTTTATGAAGACAGAGATCTTTGTTTCTCACTTTTAAACCAAATTTTATTCCATGTATTATGCTGTCCCACTTACCCCAACTTGACGGGGTAAGTGGGACAATGGAGTGGTAATGATTAACTGTCACCTTAACCTTCATTTGGCGGAAGCTGTAACCAATACATTTATAAAACGTTTATATCTAAATAAACTTCAAAATGAGGTATGTAATTGCTGTATTGAGTATCTTATTTTGTGTTATGCTTACGTAAATGCTTAAGTGTCCCACTAAACCCAATTTACCCTATATGTCCATGTAGGGCATTAATTAGCTACCATGGGAGCGAATTTTGGGAAAAAACATGAAGTCATGCTTCATGGTATAATTGATAAAATATGATGGGATTCATGTCTAGGAAGAGTGTTTTTGACTTTTGCAAAAAATTTAAATCAATTCACGGTTGAATGAACACCATAAAATACCATGTGAAAAACACTAAGTAAGTATTCTTTCCATTTTGTATACTAAAAATCATGTGCATATCTGTTTTCGTATTATTTTTTATGACCTGTGCATGTATGTACATGATCCTATTGCATTTATTTGAAAATTCATGCTTCAGTGAGCACGTGGCACTGGAAGAGCTTTTTTTTTTTTTTTTTTTTTTTTTTAGAGACCAATTAAAATGCTTATTTTGCTTAACCACAACAATTCGTTTGAAAGTATTTATTTGATTTCATTTTCGCAAAAATCCTGATTTTTCATGTTTCAGTGAACACAAGATATGAGAAAAACATGAACAAAGGAAGAAAGTTTACGGCCATGGCATGGCCTAATGGCACGTCCGATTCTCAATTTGATCTAAGTTCCTGTTAATTAATGACTTCTTAAAGATTTTGCGCCAAGTTTCAAGAATTAACTCACAGTATAACGAACAGAATTGACAATGAAAATGGGCAATATTTGACTTTGGTTCAGTTTTTGTTCAAATCTATCTTTATCGGAGAGACTGCACTGTAAAAAAAAAATACAGACAAAATACAGCAAAGTGATGTCAGCAGAGTCGCCATACTAAAATGTAATTTAAAATACAGTTTTGCTGTAAATTTCTCCCTTAAGAATAATTTGTAGAAGGAAAAATATCATTAGAGTTTTATAGCATACGTATTTGGTTAAAACGGAACAAAATGTGTTACTCCTGATGTATATTTTTTATTTCTCACGTAATTAATTGCAGGAGAAACTTACAACAAAACTGTTTTTTGAATTACATTTTTTTATGGCGACTCTGCTGACAGCAGATTTCGTGTAAAAATACATATATTTTTTACAGTGTACACTGTAAAAAATAATACAGCAAAGTGATGTCAGCAGAGTCGCCATACGAAAATGTAATTTGAATAACAGTTTTGCTGTAAATTTCTCCCTTAAGAATAATGTTGAGAAGGAAAAATATCATTAGAGTTTTATAGCATACGTATTTGGTTAAAACGGAACAAAATGTGTTACTCCTGATGCATATTTTTATTTCTCACGTAATTATTTGCAGGAGAAACTTACAACAAAACTGTTTTTTGAATTACATTTTTTATTGGCGACTCTGCTTGACAGCAGATTTCCTGTAAAAATACATATATTTTTTACAGTGTACACTGTAAAAAAATAATACAGCAAAGTGATGTCAGCAGAGTCGCAATACGAAAATGTAATTTGAAATAACAGTTTTGCTGTAAATTTATCCTCTAATAATTAATGAAAGAGAAGAAAAAAAAAAAAATCATTAGAGTTCTATAGCTTACATATTTGGTTAAAAAGGGAAAAATGTGTTACTCCTGATGTATATTTTGTATTTCTCACGTAATTATTAGCAGGAGAAATTTACAATAAAACTGTTTTTTAAATTACATTTTTTATGGCGACTCTGCTGACAGCAGATTTGCTGTAAAAATACAAACATTTTTTTTTACAGTGTGGGGTAATTATGGCCCCCTTTTCACATTTCCCATTACTACCATTAAATGAAAAGTCTATTTATATTCTAATTATGTGAAAATACAGTCATAGCAATACATATATTTCATGTATTTATGTACATAATCATACAAGCTAATGTCCCTATCTGCATTGGGGGCCATAATTACCCCGAGTGATATTTTCAATTTGATCCCTCTTTACAGCTTTACTATTGAAGATATTCAGGTGGAAGTTTTTCTGTTGCGTTTATTAGTTCCTATTGTTTCTGTTTCAATAAAAATTTCATCTTAAAGGATTTTAATTAATGATATCACACCCCAAATAAAAAAAAGCAGACTTGCCACTTTCCAAGGAACAGAATTGTGATTGCCGTACATTTTAGGCTCCCATGAGCACAAAATTTGAAGTATATGGCTTATTTTTCTCATATGATAGTAAGATAGAAAGAAGAGAGAGTTTAGCTCACAAAGGTGGGAGTTGCTAATTGAAGCATGCATCATTTTCCTACATTCTGATGTCAAATAATAGTCGAGGATAAGAGCTTTATCTACATAATATTGTTTTCCCTCAAGAACCACATATTTCTTATTTGGTAACCATTTCAAAAGGGTATAGTTCTTTCTTGGACACACTGTATATAGTCAGCTGTAAACATATCGATCACATGATATAATAATGAAATAGGGACAGACATAGGTTCACACTTATACAGGCGAAATAAAGAATCAAATGAATCCAACACATCTCTCTACGCGTTCCTTTATTTTAGCGAGGTTTTGGCCATACTCATCCATACATATATTCAAATTTGTACACTGCAAACACGTCATATAAACATATCATAATTTTCTGAATAAATTAAAATAAAATAGTTTAGATTGTGAAAAATTTATTTTACTGCTCATATCGATTCCCCCTTTGATAAAATCATAAATCTTGATTGATCTTATTATAAAGCTAATCATATTAATTTCCCCCATATACATGTACATAATAATCATAGAAGAATAGGACATCTTACCTATTAATTATTTTAACTTACACTTTTACAATAGTTTAAGGATTTTTCATTATTGTTACACATTGCATCTTGCTTATCGATGAATATTATTGATTTTATGCATCTTTATTAACATTCGATTCAAATCAATTCAGTTTACTCTATATTTTTCTTATTCTTCAGTACCTTACATCAATACATTTAATCAAATTAATTGTTAACAGACAGTAACATTGGAACCAATGATACCAGTATTTACACAGTTATTATGGTTGCATATTATGCGACTATGAACATTATTATTAAAGAGAGATATACGAAAATATGTAAACATGTAAACACTTAGACAGGCGTTACGATACGGTAATTTTCCAATCAGCTACGAGTGTTAGCAGATGACACACTTGCAAGATTTGGCATGAAAACGAATAATAATATTAAAAAGAATTATTATTTTTCAAATCTATATTCCACAATTTGTGTATGATTGGCCGAATCGGCTGTCAGTTCATTGTAACATTACATAAAGAAGATAACTACACAATTTCTGTACACAAATACAAATTTTGGATTACAATGTAACCAAATATTCCTGCAAATATTGAAGCGTACGCATTTAAATTACATCAAGGCATAAACAATAAAAATTCTACATTGGATTTTGAGTTAATTGGTTTCCAAATACAGAGTGATTAAAAAAAAATGTGACATTTCTTAAACGCATGACTGAATAAAAGAACCTCAAATTCTTACTTTTGCTAAGTTTCTCGATTAAGAATACAGCAAATTATGAAAGAATGTATTACTTTTGTACACAAACATCATCAACTCCTCTCAAAAGCGCTTACATAAGCACACACACACACACACACACACACACACACACACACACACCTGGGGCACACCCTTGCACACCCTCACACAACTTCAAGCACCCTCATACACCCTATCTCACCCTTACACCGATAACGACCCTCACTTCAAAACCCGCCCACACAAACACCCGCACACACACACCACACACACACACACACACACACACACACCACACATGCATATACAGTCTGTGTCAAATAAAATGGTACAAGTGGAAAACATTTTTTTTTTTATAGTATGAAGATAAATCAGAGCCTGCTATTGTTCGGTATTTTCATAAAGCAGGAAGATCAGACTTTCACCTGCAATTTTTTTTCATCACATTTGGTGATGTAATGTCTGAAATATGACTAGTTTTCTACAATCAAGAAAAATCCATTTTCGCACGCCATCCCATGCCTTTGTGTATAGGTTTCGCATAATGGCCAAGAAGTGCTCAATTTTGATTTGTTCCTCGTCGCACAAAATTTAGCATAACTTTTGTTTTACGCAAGCAAATTATACAGAACAAAGTGCATTAGCAAGGAAACCCTTTTGGCTTTATTTTGATACCACATACACACATTATTTGAAAATATTTGACACCTAAATAATTTTGTTCCGACTGTACCATTTTTTTGGACACAGACTGTACATGTATACTCATTTTAACCCTTTAGCACCTAGACCGCCCCTCAGCTTACTCACTAAACCGCCCCAAACCGCCCCTGTCTTAAGCACGCTTTAGTCAAGGTTGTATCAAAAATATGTGATGAAACATGCCCATACTTATTTTGGATTACCCATTGGATGTGTGCTGTCCAATTCTGCACAAGAAAATATGTTTTAGGAGCTATTCTTATTGGAAAAACGTGATTGAAACACAGCATAACCCTTTCCGCTAGTGAGTAAAGTGACACTTTTTACGCAGTATCTAGGTGCTATTAAAGGGTTAAACTATTGTACATTGTCAATAACAATTCAGCGCTTCAGATTTTTCCACAGGTGGAGAGCTCTCTCTCTGACCTTTGAAGTGGTCAACATGTACACGGGAACATTCCACCAGCAGCTACAGATGATAAACATATTGCAGATCTGGAGAAGGACATCGATAACTTGACTACTTAGGCCACGACCGAAAAATGCCATGAACACTGTCACTATCAAAGGAATGACAGAAATATAATACAGACCTGTGATAATGAGGACAGTGCGTAGTCCCTTTAGTCCTGGCGTGCTTTTACTTGAATTGACGTTGGGGGACGTCTGGTCACATCTAACGCGCTTTTGTTGACGTGCACGTCTAGCTATGAACAGGAGGCGGATATTAATGTATGTTAACAGAGTGAATGGAATCGCGTATAATATGGCAACTATCGCAATGATAGTATAAGAAACTCCCCCGAAAGACACTCCCTTTTCCGTGAAAATGAAGGATTCGTGTAGGCACCAATCTTTAAGGAAATCATTGAATGGAAATTGGGGAGCTGGGCAAAAAGCAAGCGAGATCCCTATGATTGCGATATATATGGCTAACAAAAATACAGCTAATCGTTTGACTGTCGCCAAACGGATATATCGAAATGGGTAAGAAATGGCAAGGTAACGCTGAAGATTCATGAGTGCTACGTGATAGGTAGAAGTAAACATCATGTCTGTTCCAAGGATTGGTACAATCCTGCATAACATAATAAAAGTTTCACCGTTGCCAAATGCGAACATAACACATTGGGAAACACCCATCATCACACCATTCAACATGTTTACAATCGCGAGGCTGAGGAACAGCGTTCGGCTCACGTCTTCGAATTCGTGACGCCATCGATGCAAAACAACCAAGGCAAATGAATTAACAGCAACTGCAAGAAGTGTCATCACAACGTAAAAGGCTATTAGAAGATATTCGGACAGTACAGGCTGGAATGATCGTGTGTAATTTGTTTCAAGGGACGAAAATGACAAGTTGAAATCCATTTTAAAATATGGGCGGTGGAATGTATATCAATAAATCAATGTATCTCTGACAAGCTTTGTGTTTTGTGAAAGTTGAACACACCATTAATCGTTGTCAGCATATGAATGTAGATTCACCATCAAGCTTCTTATATCGCACGAACAAAAATATGCGTTTTTATAAAACTCACAGTGGGCCTAAACGTGAATTATAGTTATCATTATTCAACAACAAAATAATTATCAAGGAAATTTTTTTGTGAAGATGGTTCTCACATATCCTAAATCACATTATGAACGTCTCTGTGGGCTTTCAAAAAGCTTTCAATGTGAATATCTTGGCGCATAGATCAGGCAACCGTTAAATGTCTTGCAAAAGGTAAAGGACGTTGAAAATGGCAGAGGCTCGGGCCAATACCTTATAATTTACCACATCAAAGGTAATGCTGCAAATCTGTCTCGAGCAGAACGACGTAAATGCTTTTGTTTTTCTGCACATCCTTAAACTGCACTCAGTTTCTGCAGCTAATCGCTTTGTTTGCCACTCCAGAATCGGTGATCCGATCGGTATAAGCCTATTATGCTTTTACCAGTGAAAATATACTAAACTTGTTTACTCTTAATTATTTCCAGTTAGGCCTTGTAATGGGCGTTCTATACGATGAAGGACAAAGATTGTCAATCAGGATATGATTGCGGATACGAGATGAACGACAGAGTCGCGCTAATGCTGACTGACAAAGCAATATCGTGTGATACCTGAAGATGAGATGAAGTAGAGAATCAATTTATAATGATTTATTTAATATCCATCAAATGCAGCATTTTCTCTTTTGTCTCTTTCATGCATTGTAAGCTACATTCATTGTGGAGAGATCAATCTGTTATAGCTATAAGCATGGTGATTCAAATTGTCAATCAAACGCATAAAGATGAAATAGGGCACATTACATGAAAAGAAATGAGCCACATTCAGTTAATATATTTAGAAATTTGAACGAGGTCTGGTTTTGTGTTCAACCCAATCAAATAGTTGCTGTCGTCATCTATTGCTTTGAAAATTCGATTTCGTTTATTTTCTGGCAAATGAAAGAATGTACCCTCACTTGTCACAAGTATTCCTACATGACTGAAATCCGTGCATTTTCAATGTTACAAATCTTTTACATTTTGTTGTATTTTATTCATTGCCAGGGTAATGTCGACCAATTTTATATATTCTGAAAGAGGAGACTTGTCACCTTTTGTATCTGAGAGCAGTAGACGACCTGACCCGATCATTCTTTTAAGGAAAGGGGAAGACAAAAGAACAATGGCCTCAGAAATGAAATTTTGGGATGTGGGGATTATCACTGAATAAAATCATGAAACATGTTTCACATTTCTGCAAAAACTGTTTACAAGTTTTGTTTATACCTGTTTCCAATGAATGATCGCCATAAGGAACCATAACAATGGCAAATGAAAAAAAAAAAAGCTCACCCAAAGAAGATAAAATTCTTTTGCGACGTTGTTAAGGAAAATGCGTGCAAATATCTGAGGTTGCGAATATTTAGCAAAATATAATAAAATTGTGAAAACCTTATTACTGTAGTGACCGACAATATATTAACGATAAGAAATTTGCTACAATTAGATAATTTGATGGAATAAAGTTGCAATAAACCATTGTTGCAATACCCGGATTGAATTTAACCTTGGCAACGGCAGAAATAAATTTTTCCTCTCTTGGCGTTGCTTGCTTTGTTTTCAAGTGTAATGCTACCTACAAACTAAGCCTGTAAACAGTTTCTATAGAAATATGAAATATTGTTCATGGTTTTATTCACCGATAACCAGGTCGATTGCTCAGAGGGATAGAAATAGACAGGTCTCCCCTTTCAGAATGTACCAAAATTGGAGACAATACTTTAGCTATTTATGAAATATTGCAACATATAAAGGTCTTGTAAAATTAAAAATAAAAATGCACGACTTCTAGCAATGTTGCAATACTTGCAATACTTTTGGCAAGTAAGGGTATAAACTTCAATGGAACCTTTGTTTGAATGGGCACATTCGATTTTGTACGGTATAATGCTTTTAATTTTACGATGAATAGATGACTACAATGGAATACCTAAAGTCATCTTCTACATATTGTAAACCGTTTTGATGACCGCTACTGTATAAATGTCTGTAACAGGAGGATTCACCAATACGAATGGTATATAATGTAAAAAAGCCCGGGTTGGTAAGTGGATGAGTTGAATATGAGGCACCTTCATGTTGCTTGAAATGTGGGAAAGAGACACAAACTAAGGAAAAGGAAGAAAAAGATGTAAAAATATCCTCAATATCTGACCTCCGTAACTCAAGCATCACACCTCACCTCCTTTGTCTACCTATCAACCCTCCATCACAAGTACACCTACCTTGCTCTCATACCCTCAATCATTCATATCCAAGCCCATTTCACCCCATCTTGCCTGTCCGACGTATCTACCCACCCTGGACCACCATTATTAGCCAAAACTCCCTGGACCACACCTCGCCCTCCGTAATCCATGCAATTTAAAGCCCACATATCCCAACCGTGCCTCGTCTCCGCACCCCCAGTCACCCCCATGGTTTATGTCCACTTGGTCTACCAGCTTTGGGCCCAACACCACATTGGATAAACCCATTTCGTCTAATTTGGTCTAATGCGTCCTTGGTCTATTATATTATCGAATTCTCACTTGCTTTATTTGTGAATTCGTCTAATAGTCAAATTATCTGATTGCATTTTGTATAATTCCCAACTGAATATTTGGTTGTGTTAGACCAGATGGAAATTGGTAAAAAAAAAAAAAAAAAAAAGAAAAAAAAAGAGGGAATTAGACAAAATGGTAAATAGAAGAGGTGAAAACTAGATCAAAGGATATTTAGACGAACTGGCTTTAGACAAAATGGAATCATAGGCAGATTCAACCGCCCCAATCTCATACCCACCCTTCCTTCCCCATATTATTTATTAATTATTATTAATTATTCAATTAAGATTTATTCAATTATGAATTATTTCATGAATATGTTTCAGTTAAAAAAAAAAAAAAAAAAAAAAAAATTGCTTACTTTTGTACTCTATTTTATATTAAAGAGACCAGCGCCTTACAAGCTTCGCTTCTTGCTGGTTCCTGAATTTTCTTTATAATTGTTTTCTTTATTACTTTTGAACAAAATGTTCTATGTTACATACTGATGTTGTTAATTTGATTATTTATTTTTGTTAACTTTTGAAAACATGAAAGAAAATCAATAAAGTAATCTTGAATCTTGAATCTATGCACAACCATCGATATAGGCCTGAACACGCCCTCTCACTCGCGTTCACACACCTCACCTCCTTTAAAAGGTGTCCATTCATCAGCGGTAGATATGAACGCAGCATTTAAATAAAGCGCTTTTGACAAACAATTGAAGGAGTTAAAACAACTTGACTCGATAATCATGATTATGCGTTGTATATTACTAAACTTTAACTTGAACTTGAAATTTAGTGCAAGTGATGACACTGATAATTCAAATCTTGAAATATTAGTCCATTTCACATAGTCTACTATGGAACATTGCCAAAAAAAAAAAAAAAAAAAAAAAAAAAAAAAAAAAAAAAAAAAAAAAAAAAAAAAAAATGCGCAATAAAGTGTTCCTTAATTATCTGGATATTAAAGTATGGTCATGACATAGTGATGTTATATGAACTTCACTGAAAGACACCAAAGGTTAAAAGAAACGAACATAGCATACGTATTCTGACTCGTGGGATTAGAACACACCTCTCATGTTTACATTAGTTGCTCAGTAGTCAAATTAACTTCTCATTAAACTATACAAGTCCTCGCAATATCAACAGGTTTTATATCACTACTTTTCAGTCAATGATCTTTCCAATAACAAATACATTTTCTTGAGGTACTTACTCAAAATACTCCCCATACAACACTGTCTGTTTCAAGAGTAAGAATTATTATGTCAAACGGGCGTAGACACGCATTAATGTCTTTTGTTACTGGGTAAGGGGGTAATCTATTCATCATCCCCCTAGAAACAGAAGAAAGTGCGTCCAGCTCTACGCCAGTATTATTGTCATGTGTTCCTCAACCTCTTTGAATGAGTCGAATCTTCCAGCACTTCATCTTTCGCCACAACTCCAGTGCCCTCTGACGGAGTTCGGTACTGGTTGACATGTAGACAGGAACATTCCACCAACAACTGCAGATAAGGACCGCATTGGCTGCAAAGAAGAGGGCGTCGTAGGTTCTTTCACTTAAAGATTAAAAAGCTACCATTATGCACATAGCCACAAACAAGGGCAAGACAGAAAGGTAAAAGAGTCCAGTGATAATGAGGACAGTTTGAAGCCCTTTTTGTCTGGGCATATCCGATTTGTTGTTGGCCAATTCCTTTTTATTTTTACGAGAAAAGAATCTTTGGCGCATTGCGCGTCTCGCTATCAGCAAAAGACGAATATTGATTAAGGTCAGCAAAACAAAAGGGGTAATGTATAATATCCCCGTTAATGCTAAAAGAATAACGGCGTCCCGACCTAAATCCAAATGCAAATTGACAGTAAAGGTAAATGGAATAAAAACATTGTGGCACCAACTTCTGGCAAAATCATTGAATGGGAAGTTAGGAATAGGAGAGAATGGGAGCGAAACTCCAAGAAAGAAGAATTTCATAACAATGATGAGTATAACAAGTCGTTTCTCTGTGGCGATGCGGACGTACTTCAAGGGATAACAGATGGAGCAATAATATAACGCTGCAGATTCATCAACATTACGTGGTAAATTGAATTCAATATCATGAAACTACAAACACATGGGATGAAACGACATGCTATTTCAAAGGCATAGCCATGGCCTAGTCCAGAGATCGTTGCGTCGGTAAGAATTATAGTAACACCATTAGTCATATCTGTGACCGCTACACTGCGGAATATTAGACGACTGACATCATCAAATTCGTGACGCCATCGATGCAACACAACAAGTGCAAATGAATTAAATGCGATTGTAAGAGCTAACATTACACTGAAGAAAGTTATTTGCATATATTTAAATAGTCGAGGCTCCAGTTCATGTGTGCTGTTCATTTCAGGAAACAAGGATGTCAAATTAGATTCCATCTCCGAAGCCAGTCATTGAAACCGTTAAAGATAATCTGTTTACAGGTTCCGTTTTTGAGGGTCATCATGGTCGTCACTACCATTACTGAGTTGTAAAATCATTGTTGGTCGAACCCGGAGAATACAGGATAATTGTTGCTTTTTCAATAGGCAACTTAGTTTGTTCATGTATGTACATTCGTTTGTTTTCTTCTTAAACAATACTACGATATCTGTTAATTGCAGCTATGTCGTCATATGTTTAAACGGGAGTTCCTAAAGATTACAGAACGAAGAACCGAGTTGAGAAAAACATTTCTGATAATGTTCAGCCTGTTCTGATACATGATTTAACACCAATGTTCCTGTCCCAATCTCAGCAGTTAATCTGAAAATCAAAGTGAAGAAACTAAAGATGACAAAGCCCCGTCTATGATTTATATTTCATTTTTAGGTGTCGTCTCATAAATTCATGGTATTCCTACTGCTGACATCTCTAATAAAGTATTGACGTAAATATATAAGTGCCTATACTCGGTATTCTGTTGTTGTTGAAACTTAGTATTCTCCTTCCTAATTTGTTAGCGGCGTCCACAATTACAGTGCACGGCTAACTTGAATAGAAATAAACTTTCCGTGAGATAATAGCTCTATGTTGAAATCATGCTAAATACTATTATATCAAATCAAATAGACAGGGTATGTAGATGCTCATTGGTAAATGGTCTAAATGGTATCGCGTGACTAGAGCAACCGTCACCAGCGAAAGACTTATATTTAGTTAAAATCCAACCAGGTACCCAATGTATAAAATGATGATGCTGCTGAAAATGTCAGGAGCTCGAGCACCTTGTGACAAAAGATTTGATCTATCATATCAAGCTATTGCTGCAGACCAGGATGGTGTTTCACCAAGTCGTTCTTAAAGTTACGAACGACTTTACGAACGACTGGAACCAGAGGCGGCGGAACGAATTTGAAAGTGGGGGGTCACGATGGAAAAGGGGCACTTTTTCTGAAAAAAGGGGCACTTGAGACCAGAGGCTTAGAGAGAAAAGTATTTAGATTAGTAGAGGTGCGCAGAAAATTTCCCTTTAAATTTTTGCTTTTAAAAATTTTAATGGCTTTGTATTTTATTGATGATGAACAAAAAGAAGCGCCAGCCGAAAATTTTGAGATAATTGTGCATTATAGACCCTATTTATGTCCGGAGCGCGAAGCGAGAGCTGAACTTTTTAGCTGAAAATTCGAGTTAACTGTACATTATATAACCTATTTAGTATGTAGCCGAAAATTTTGAGCTCGAAATTGGGAGATAATTGTGCATCATAAAACCCTATTAAACATCCACGATCGCGAAGGTCAAGATGAAAATTATGAGCTTAAAATGGAGTTTATTGTGCATTATTGATCCTATTATAGTATCTGCGAGCGCGAAGCGTGAGCCGAAAATTATGAGCTTGAAATTTGAGTTTATTGTGTATTATAGACCCTATTTAGTATCTGCGAGCGCGAAGCGCGAGCCGAAAATTTGGGTTTTAATAGACATATGAAGTAACAAGGGGTACTTTTTTTTATTAAATTGCCCCTTTTTAGTAATAAAAGTGCCCCTTTTTAGTATAAAAATGGCATTTTATTAGCTATGAAAAGGGGCACTTTTTAGTCATGAAAAGGGGCACTTTTTAGTCATGAAAAGGGGCACTTTTAGGGTGGATGAAAAAAGTGGGGGGTCACAGTGCCCCCCTGCCCCCCTGGTTCCGCCGCCTCTGACTGGAACAGGTTCTTGGGTGCTATACTAATAATGCTTTATAATTTAGCGCAAGAACTGATCACCAGTCGGTCGTAAAGTAATTCGTAACTTACGAATGACCTTGTGAAACACAGCCCAGGATTGTGTTAGTAATGGAGTTAAATGGTATATGTCTGATTTTCAGCACCTCCTTCGACTAGAAAATATATTGTATTTTTCAAATTCTACGGCTAATCGTTTCATCTGCCACTCCTCAGTGGGTAATTAGCACGCGTATATCACTTCTAAAATGTCGTGATTTGCATAATTAGTGATACCTACCTTATTTGCTGTTCACGATTTTTCATTCTCGGTAGTTGGCGGTCTACGTTGAACGAAAAAGATTGACAATCGGCATTTGATTGCGGATATAAGATGAAGATGAAGAGTACGACAAAGACACGTTATTACTATAACTGAAAATGCAATTTCCTCAACCTGACATGTAAAGAAAGTAGATTTAAAATTTACAAAGGAGAGCGTTTTCATTCTTACATATTCCTTGTTATTTAAATCTATCGTAAAGATATCAATCTGTGACAGCTATTGGCAAAATTATCAATCAGAGACGTGAGCAAGGTAACGACATCTTGTCGTCAAAAAAAGAAATGCTCCACATTTAGTGATACATTCATTTTCGAAATGTGGTAGACGTTGTAATGACGGCCTGGTTTATGTGTTCAACCTAATTAAAAAAGTTACTGTCGCCTTCTATAGCTTGAAATTTTGATTTCATTTATCCTATAACAATTAAAAGAATTTATATCACATCAACTTCAATATAATTACTGTTTGAATGGACACAATTTTTTTGTTTGGTATATTAAATTAAATTTTACAGTGATTAGATGAGTATGATTTAAAAAAAAAACATCAAAAAACAACAAAAACAACAACACCACCATATAGTATTATAGCATTAACACACTCCCGAGCGTGCATTAGCGGTGAATGCTGTGCACCGCGAGATTCAAATTCAAAATTCAAAGGGATTATCCCTTGGAATTTTTGGTAAGTAGCTCAAGATCTACATCACGATCGTCATCAAAGAAAGTAAAAAAAGACTCGGATGAGAGTGTGTTATCACTCTTTTTTTTGCGCAGAAAAATGCACGCTGATGCTTTGCATCGCAAATACAACACCACACGTGAAGCGTTTTGACCAACCACGATGCGTAAAATCACAGAGACATTGTATAATATATACGAACCCACCAACCCTCGCCCGCATACCTGATACTCCCTTCTACGCAACTGTCCTCGCCTTCACGTCAACTTACGTTGTTCTTGTAATCTCCCGCTCACATATCGCCATCGTGCCTCCCCAACGCCCCCATAGTGGGCAGATACTCAGATTCAACCGTCGTCGTTACTTATACCCATCCAGTCCTGAACGGCTTATATCCGTTTGGTCTAACAGCAGTTGGTCCAATCCTCTGTCGAATACCACATAGGTAAATCCATTTGACTTACTAACAATTTGGTCTAAGTTCTTCTTGGTCCAGTACATACTTGGTCTAACTCTCACTTGGTCTAATTGTCAGTTCGTCGAATACCCAAATTGTCTAATGACATTTCAGTCTACTTCCCAAGTGAATATGTGGTCTATTTCCATTTTGTTACTGGAAGTAACCAAGTGGTGTTAGACCAAATTGACATTAGACGAAATGGGAATAAGACAGAGTGGTAAATAAGCGAAGCAATTTTACCAACAGGTAACTAGACGAAATGGTTGTAGACGAAATGGAATTTGGCAATGTAGAATGAGAAATGTACCTATTCATCAACGGTGGATATAGTCGCTCTCTCTCTCTCGCACACGCACACACACACACACCCACCAAACGGGCATTAATCTCTCTCTCTCACACACACACACACACACACACACCTCCTTTGACATGTGCCTATTCTTCAACGGTATATATAATCGCTCTCTAAATCTCTCCTCTCACACAAGGACACAATAATACGCACACACACACCACACACACACAACGACCAGTACCTTCTTTGAAATGTGCCTATTCATTTAACGGTAGATGTAATAGCTCTCTATCTCTCTCTCTCGGCAAACGCACACGACACACACACACGCACACACCCCGTACCTTCTTGTAATGTGCCTATTCGTCAACGGTAGATATAATCGCTCTCTATCTCCCTCTCCCACCACGCCACACACACATACACACACGCAACACACACCGTACCTTGTTTGAAATGTGCCTATTCGTCAACGGTAGATATAATCGCTTTTTTATCTCTCCTTCTCTCTCTCTCTCGCACACAAACACGTACCTTCTTTGAAATGCGCCTATTCGTCAACGGTAGAGTAGATGTAATCGCTCTCTATCTCTCTCGCACATGCACACACACACACACACACAACACAACACACAACACACACGCACTCCACCAAACGGGCATCAATCTCTCTCTCACACACACACACACACACACACATACACACACGCCCCACCTCCTTTGAAATGTGCCTATATCGTCAACGGTAGATGTAATCGTTCTCTATCTCTTTCTCTCTCGCACACGCACACACCTTCTTTGAAATTTGCCTATTCGTCAACGGTAGATGTAATCGTTCTCTATCTCTTTCTCTCTCGCACACGCACACAAACACGCACACACACACACACACACCTCTTTTGAAATGTACCCATTTATCAGCGGTAGATATGAACGTAGCATATAAGTAAATCGCTTCTGACAAACAATTTTTTTAGAAGTCAAGTAACTATATCTCCAATAATTTTAATTAATGTAAACGATGTCTAATGATGTCAGATGATATTGTCCCCATCAGATGTAATTGACAAGGATAAATCGTAAGATGTGTTGCACTCTATTTCTTTGATATATATAATGAAAACAAGGTAAATAAGCACAACAAAGACATATTTCATATGATATATATATATATATATATATATATATATATATATATATATATATATATATATATATATATATATCTCATATTGATACGATTACAATGTACTGTTACAGCTTAGAAGAAAAATGTCATTCATGTAAACAAAATGTGATGTATAGTTATTTTTCTAAATACAATACAAATATGAAGAGGCTAATATACATCTATAAATTGAGAACGACTCGTGACATTCTTTTTTCTATAATAGTAGTAAAATTGAATATCAGCTTAAAAGTGCGATTTTGAATATTTAATAATGCTTTTTTAAAATAAATACAATTCTATTTTTGAACTTCGATTGCCGTTTTTACGTCCGAAATACTTGCGCATTTATAACATTTATAACGTCTGAATATCAATTAAGACCTGTACTAGAATAACTTTGAAGTGTTAAGTCATCCGTGTGCGTGATACGGTTTCCAATCCCCGCTCTCTGACAGCACCTAAGCTTCCGCCACAGCTGTATCGCTCTCTTCCGAACCAGGGAACTTGTCGACATATATACTGGAACATTCCACCAACAGCTACATACCAATATTAAATCAGACATAAAAAAGAGTATGTCGTACGTCCCCTGACTCAGAGATGAAACTGAGGCCATTCCACAAAAGATTAAAACGACGGGGACGGCAGTAACATAAAAGAGACCAGTGATGATTAGGACAGTACGTAGTCCCTTTAGTCCTGGTGTACTTGATTGGCTGTCCGTTGATTCTAGAGGATTTTGCACAGACACAACATGCTGTTGCCGACTCGCTCGTCTAGCTATGATCAAGAGCCGGATGTTGGTACAGGTCAGTAAGACGAATGGAATAGCCAACAACATTCCATATACCGCGAATAGAATAAAGGCGTCCCTTCCAAGAGCAGCACCATCACTTTCGACGAAATCTGTTGAACGATGACTACACCAGCTTGTCATGAATTTAGTGAGGGGGAATGCGGGCCCGGTGAAAAAGGCGAAAGACACTCCAAAGAATACGGCTTCCATGGCTAGATAGAGGAAAACGAGTCGCTTTACGGTAACTAAACGGACATACCGAAATGGGTAACACACTGCCAAATAACGCTGAAGATTTATAACTAAAACATGGTAAGTCAAACTTAACATCATAAAACTAATAGGTATCGGGATATAGATACAAAAAGTTTGTGAAATGCGACTGTGACTGGCGTAAATGCATTGGAAGGCACCTATTATCAATCCACTGACCATATTTGTGATGGCGAGACCACGGAATTGGATGCGACTTACATCCTCAAAATCCTGACGCCATCGATGAAGGACAACCAAAGCAAATGAATTAAACACGACGGTAACAAGAGCCATTGCACCGAAAAATGCAGCTTGGAAGAAGTCAAATATACCCGCCTCCAATATAACGGTCTCATTCGTGACAGAATGGGAAGAGACCAAGTGTGAACCTTCCATGATGCGTGTTGAATGACTGAACAGTTATCACTAGGTTCTATATTGATAATGGTTTAAGTTTGAAGGGATGATTGCAAACTTTCTATTATCGCGACTATCTTTATCAAAATCAAATTGATGTTTCAGGTACCCGACATTCGTTTTCGATGCAAGAGTTTTCAGTGTTCCCTAGAAATCACTTTCACCGTAACACATTAGATAAAATTTGTATTGCAACCTGGATAGCCACAGCTCTAAATTATTTGGAAAAGAGAGGAGGTATACCTCGCTTTCCCAACTAAAACTACCTTCATATTGAATTAAGTGCACCAATTAAGGATAATAAGCGCCCAATCCTAAAAGCTAATGGCTATATCGATGTTCCATTTTGTATATCAACGGTGTTTAGTATAAATTACCACATGGGATATCAAATCGTATCCGAGATGATAATGTTGGTATGTGATTTCTTTGAACGGTATTAAATGTAATTTACACACATTAGAGACAGTTGAATCGTTTAATAACCTTAAGTCGAACATTGTTAAAAGTAGGAATTAAAATGACGACATTGCAGTTACGTGTAAGTGCTGCTAAAGTGAATGAAATTCTGATGTGTTGAAACATAAATAGAAAGACGAAAGAAAAGTAACCAGATTATGACTCTTCAAAAATGACATTTTCACAAAAAAAAATTGAAAAAATTTGCATGGCTGAGTATTAGCATATATTTTCGTTATAGTATTTTCCAGGACATGACTAAATTGTTACTGTTTGCCATGGCAATCATGTCATTATCTTTAAGGCTCTTCATGTCTTTGTCTCACAAGAGACATATACCTATACTTTGGCGTCAACATGACATATCGTCACATTACAGTCATTCCACACTTCAGCTTACTTTAGCGTGCACACGATTAATTTTTTTACAACACACATTGGCAAAGTTGATTGACATTAGCCCGTTACTGTCGGTACGGCTTTCCTGACGTTTTCAAACGCTGATCACCTCGCTGAATGAGTCGAATCTTACAGCACTTCAACTTTCGCCATAACTTCAGTGCCCTCTGACGGAGTTCTGTACTGGTTGACATGTAGACAGGAACATTCCACCAACAGCTGCAGATAAGGAGAGCGTTGGCTACAAAAAAGAGGGCGTCATAGGTTTTGTCACTCAAAGATTCCGAAGATGCTACCGTCCATATAGCAACGAACATGGGCATTACAGAAAGGTAAAATAGACCAGTTATAATAAGGACAGTACGAAGCCCTTTTTGTCCTGGCGCATCCGTCTTTTTGTTGACAGACTCCTTATCTTTTTGAACAGAAACGGATCTCTGGCGTCCTGCGCGTCTTGCTATCAACAAAAGACGAATATTGACCAAGGTCAGCAAAATGAAAGGGATAACGTAGGATATCCCCCATAATGATAAAAGAATAATGGCATCCCGACTTAAATCTAAAAATATATCTACACTAAAGGTAAACGCCACGGAAACTTGGTGGCACCAGCTTGTGACACAATCATTAAATGGGAAGTTGGCAATTGGTAAGAATGGGAGCGAAATTCCAACTAAAAAGAATTTCATAACAATGATGAGTATAAGAAGTCGTTTCTCAGTGGCCATACCGATATACTTGAAGGGGTAGGAGATCGCAAGATAATGCTGTAGGCTCATGAGGGTTACGTGGTACATCGAATTTAATGTCATGAAAGTACCAAGAAATGGAACGAAACGACATGCTATTTCAAAGGTATAGCCATGGCCGAGTCCAGAGATAATTCCATCGATAATGATGATCGAAACGCCATTAGTCATATCTGTGAACGCGATAGTGCGGAATATTAAACGACTGACATCATCAAATTCGTGACGACATCGGTGCAAGACAACAAGGGCAAATGAATTAGATGCGATTGTAAGAGCTAACATGACACTGAAGAAAGTTAATTGAATATATTTAGACATTTCAAATCCGGAATCAAATGTGCTGTTCACTACAGGAAACAAAGATGTCAAATTAGATTCCATCTTGGAATGTATTCATTTAAAACTTTAAAAAGGAAGTGTTAGCTGGCTCCGTTCTTTTTGATGTCCTGAGTAAGCCACGTAACGCCCATAAGACATACCACAGTGTAGCACTAATTGTTTTCCTTTGCTGCAAAGACATATGCCTTTCTAGAATGCATTAGGTAATCAGTCTAATAAAATCATCAAGTTCGTTTCTCGAAGCACAAACTCAAATGTTCTATAGTGAACTTGCTGTTCTACTGGGACATGTTGGAAGGGGCATTATGGTTCTACAAATGAACGATGCTGAATAAATGACTGCTTTCACAAGTTAAACAACGAAAATATAGCTTATAAATCTGCAAACAATAGTTATGAGATGAATTTCCGCAGCTGCTGACATCTCTGATTATGTTCTGACGTAGATTGTTCTTTAAACATTAATCAAACTTCCATCAGATTGGGTTGTTCAATTAGCCTCCACCTTGCTAATTTGTTTGCGTCGTCGACAATTAACCGTGTACAGCTAAGTAGAAAATGGATGACTTTTCCGTAAGATGAGTTCTCTGTTGAACTAATGCTTCGTGTTATCATAGTAAATAGAGTATAGAGATACTCATTGTTGATTTGTCAAAATAGCATCACGTGACTCGAGCTTCGATGATGACTAATGTTAGAATTTTGTAAGGTGCTCCCGGAAAAAGATAATACCGCATGTGAAAGATACAACCTCCAACAATATTATCGATGAATATATGTCTCTACACCAGATCAATAATCTAATATGTTTCTTTAATTAAAATTATTTATTTATAACGTATATTTGATTTACATTGAATGCTCCATAATTACACAATATCGTAAAACAATAAATAAGTATGGTCAGCAATTCGCGAAAGCTTCATGTCAAGAGAGTTTCTGGTCGTACAGTCGAAAGATCCGAAAATAATTTTGTGACATTCATAAATAATATGCAAAATGCGGTTCCTTTATGTCGCATAAAAAATATGACCGTAATATAAAGCAAACAGGGCCTAAACATCACCAAACCACAACACACACACACACACACACACACACACACACACACTTAAAATGATGACGCATAGAATATAATTATACAGTCATCTGGAAATCCATGCGGAAAAAAAGAGAGAGAAGACTAGTCCAACGAGACCATATTATGTGACCATACGGGCATTAGTCAAAGTGGGTTTTGAATATGTGGCAAGTTACCAACTAGATTATCAAATTTTACAGCACTTGAATTTTCCCCACAGATCTGATGCCCTCTGACGGACCTTTGCACTGGTTGACATGTAGACGGGAACATTCCACCAACAGCTGCAGATAAGGAACGCACTGGCTACAAAGGAGAGGGCGTCGTACTTCTGGGAGATGCAAGTATTTGGCCATAGGAGTGAGCCAACAAATACAAGCTGTGGAATGAATGAAAGGTAAAAGAGAACTGTGATGATGAGAACAGTGCGAAGTCCCTTTAGTCCCGGTGCTCTTAAGTTGGCGTTGACTGGTGGAAGATCCTGTAGGACCGGAACAACATGTCTTTGTAAGCTGGCACGTCTTGCTATGAGCAACAGACGGATATTGATATAGGTCAGTACTATAAACGGAATAATATAAAATATCCCATAGAGCCCGTAAACAACATACTGCCCCGTGGTAGCGGGGTTCAATTGGTTATGACTGCATAAGCTTTCAAAAGTTTCATCAAACGGAAATCCTGGAATTGGGAAAAGGGGTGCTGACAAGCTTAGATGAAATAAATCTAGGAATGTTAGCATTACATCAATTCGCTGAGTTGTGACGATGCGATTGTAGCGGAATGGGTAAGCAATGGCAAAATAACGCTGAAGATTCATGAGCGTTACATGATAGATGGAACTGAACATCGTTAAGATGCTGACAGATGGACTGCACCGGCAAAACCTTTCAGAAATATAACCTCGGAAAAGGTTAACATTCATGCCTTCAAAAACATAAATCAACACACCACCCGCCAAGTTCACGATCGCAAAATTGATAAATAACATGCGACTCACATCCTCGAACTCATGACGCCATCGATTAAGGACAACCAAAGCAAACGAGTTGAATAAGATTGCAACTACTGCCATTACACCAAAAAAGATTGCCTTCGTGTACCCATAAAATCCTTGTCCCGATAAGGGTGCATTGTTTGCGCATAATTCAGAGGACAAATTGAAATACATATCTGTTTGTCAATCCTTGCCACAATAATGAAATTCTGATTCAAATAGTTCGCTCGCGACGGACTTGATTATCACAGATTACTACAGACGTATAAACGAACATGTAAGTTGTGGTAATGCTCGCCAGATTTCAATATAATTATCATTTTTGCACTTCACTGTATTGGAATTCCCGGTTTATACACAAAAATTGAATAATACGCCTGTTACTGAAGGTTATTAAATCAGTCGTAGCATAATCTTTGTTTATGTTATTCTCAAAAGTTCTTGAGTCGTAGCTGCGGACCTGTCCAAGAACTTGATGCAAGCGAGGAAGGCTTAATCTGTTCTTTCAAAAATGTTAGTGAGTAAAATAAAAGGGAAAAAATGAAGATTAGTCCGCCATGTCCCGTAGAAGACTGTGATTGTATATGGTGTAATATTTAGAATAGGTTAAGACGATAATGGATAAGTTTAAAATCCGTTGCAGTGCTTGGTAATTCTGTAAAAACACCTGTGACATTCCTGGCTGATATCCTTTAGACGGTGCAGAGTCACGATTTTAGGCCTTGCATTTGAATTTGCAACGGTGGTATTTAGATGTAGGCCTACTGCAGTAGGTGTGAAATATGTTTATATGTTGTTTCCAATGTAACTCCTCAAAATATATCATTATTGTGGTTTAGGTTATTTAGAAAGAAATTCTATAGCGAGCTGTCACTCAAAGCAAGAATCTAATTGCGATTTGATATATATATATATTAAAAAATCGACAATACATCTCGTTCGATTGAGGACATGAAAAAAAGATGTATGACGTAATATCGTTAATAATTACACTGCTGTGTGCATTTAATGACAACCGGATACATACCGCGTCTCTGGAGCAGCGAAAGTAATTATACTCGTCACTTAGCGTTAAAAGCTTTTAAAGTGGATATTAGACAGTGATTGGAGATAATAGAAAGGATGGAAATTGCTTATTTAATGAAAGAGAAGGGATTTACTCTAGTTTCCAAACAACAAAGTTTCAATGTTCATTATGTAGAGTATATTGTATATCATAATTTCACCCGTTCTAGTTTACATTTATATCATATAAAAATGATAATGATAATAACATTTCATTTATTTGTCAAATTCATTTATTAACATTACTCATGATATAAGCTTGACAGGGTAACCCATGGAAGCCCTGAAGCTCATTTCAAATGGAGTACCGACCTATAAAAAAAAAATAGATTTACTACATCTAGGCTGTTATGATATTCATCGTATATGCGCTACATTGTGCGCCAAAAAATAGTGCAAACAAGTGCTGTGAAATAAACTCAAATGACAACGAATTGTTTTAAAACACAATACCAATATAGAATCATCAATAGTCTTGGACTTCAGGGTTTGTATTTGGAATACATAAGAACAAAACTTTATCAAAACATTCTTTCAATATCCAACCCTAAAAATGACAAAACTGCAATCGTTGCAAACTAGTAAGTAACTTAAGAAACCCTTGATTGAGGCCTTTTATATGATATAAAATATATAATATACATGTAGATATAACATACAAACGCCTATTCGGGTGGTGGCATGGCATTCGTGCTATAATTTCTAGGATATACCTTTAAAGATAACTTTGAGGTCAATGCAATTATAAATGTAATGCTTAAAATTGTAATTTGTATTGCAACAATCGATCATGTCAGTGATTAAACACAAAATTGTGCAAAATGATCTTATTATCATAATGCATGCAATATGGCCTGTAGTCTTTAGACAAGGCTCTGGGTCTGTTGTGATGTTTATATCAGACGCCTACCGACTGAAAAAGACTAATAGCGAAAGGCGAGGATCGCCAGCTCGCCACAGAGCCTTTAGTAACCTGACTTGGATTTTGCTACCTCTCAGGTAGCGGCCAATCATCGAGCGCATGCTCGCATGACGTCAGCATATACATGTTCGTACATGTCTTGATAATGAACGAACCACGAGTAGGCCAGCTTGGAGCTGCTGTCCTGATTTGTCGATAATCTTAGCATGACGAATTAACATGCTCATGAATAATTCATTGAATCCAGGTTCCAAAAGGCCTCGCGATTAACCCAGGTCTCGCCAGCTCTCTTCTTCGACCGCTAGTCTCGTCTCAGCCACTACTTAACGAGGAATATGGCCAAGTCACGAGGCCTTGTCAAAAGGCTACATGGCTTGACGTACTTAGACAGCCTTAGAACACTTCAACCTTGCCCATAGATCTCGCGCTCTTTGACGGACTTTTGCACTGGTCGACATGTAGACAGGAACATTCCACCAGCAGCTACAGATAAGAACAGCATTGGCCACAAAATAGACAGCGTCGTGGAATTGGCGACTCATTAACTTCGGCCAGATCATCCCACAAATAAATACACACAAAGGTATAACAGACAGGTAAAATAGACTGGTGATAATGAAAACAGTACGGATTCCTTTAAGTCCTGTGCTTGGGTTTGCGTTAGTTACCTCCCCGTCATTTTGGACTGGGGTCACATGTCGTTGTCGACTTGCACGCCTCGCTATGACCAAGATGCGGATATTAATGTATGTCAGGAGTATAAACGGAGTGATGTAAAATATACCAAATACGGCGTAAAAAATATAAATATCTTTGCCCAGACTAGCGCCGTCAAATTGGACGTAAATGATTGACCTGTAAATGCACCAGTTTCTAATATATTCGTTAAAGGGGAGTCTAGGAATCGGCAGAAAGCCAGTGGAAATGCCAACAAATATGATATACATGATGCAGTAGAGTACACCGAGTCGCTTGACCGTTGCTAAACGGAGATATCCGAATGGGTAACAAATGGCGAGATAGCGCTGAAGATTCATTAGCATCACGTGGTAGATAGAACTGAACATCATGAAAGCGCCAATTGATGGAATGAACGGACATGACATTTCTGAAACATGTTCGTAGTCAAGGTGAAAGAGCATACCTTCGTTGACGCCTATGCAGATTCCACTCGCCAAGTTCACGATCGCGAGACTGCGAAATAACATACGACTGACATCTTCGAATTCGTGACGCCACCGATGTAGGACAACTAGAGCAAATGAGTTGAATATGATTGTAAGAAGTGTCATAAAACCATAAAAGGTCCCAATTATATATTCAATCAATCCTGGGCCAGACGACTGGGTATTATTCATTGCAGACGAAGAGAATCCGTTGTAATCCATCATCATAATATGTAATCTTCCGAGCTTTACCGGAACACAAACAATGGTCTTTTTCAAAGAGAATAAAAACGTCAAATCACTAACCAATCTCCCCTACGAAGGAAGTTGAGATGAAATATAGATCCGAAAATTTCCAACTCGATCTAAAGTTCGTGTATTTGATCGAATCTGTGGTGGAATTATACATACACTGTTCCGAAAACTAGTAACATCCGCTTTCGAGACTGGGTAGGACAAAAGGTTGTCTTATGCTCATTTTTCTCCTTTTTATGACAGTTCTGGTATCACAGTTAATTCAAAAGATTCCAGTCCAATATTTGATGTGTCTTATATTTGTCGTGAACGGTTTGATATACGCCAAGCTTATAATCGTAAAACAGCTTTAAAAACACTTTGTTACTTGAGATTGTATTGAGATCGCCCAACCTCTTGCTGACATACCAACCTTCTAGAAGAACTTTAGGTTAAACACACAATGACTAATAACCGATGTCATCTGATTAGAATAGCTCTTCTGATTGTATTTGATAAGTTCACTTAAAAGCCGGAGTGAGAAATAATAATCTTCCAATGATTTTGATGCGTACTCTTACTAATTGCGAGAAATGATATCTGAAAGATTATTAACGGGGTTTTATCTTTGGAAAGAGGATAATTGACAATTTTAATGGATATTTGTAATGGATTAAATGCGTGGCTGACAGGTAATTGTCATTGATAAATAAAAAACTGGGGAAAGGACAAAATGTCTCGAGGGAAAGGGAGTGAATAGGCACGAATTGCACAAAGCTGTACGTGATCTGGTAAATGGGTGTGTGTGTGTGCGTGTGTGTGTGAATGTGGTGTGTTGTATGTATAGCGTTAAGTTAGGGTGAGTATGTGTGTGTGTGTGTGTGTGTGTGTGTGTGTGCGCGGGAGAGAGAGATATATATATATATAGAGAGAGAGAGATAGAGATGGAGAGAGAAAGAATGGGAGAGAGAGGAGATGGAGCGAGAGTAAAATGAACAGTTGAATTAGATACATCTACATGCATCAACATCTTTGAAAAAAATATTGCTTTACTCAAACAAAAATGACAAATCGGAAACAATTTTTTTAGGCCCTGGTATCTGTCAGAGTTACAGACCTTTAATGAAAAACATAGGGAGACGAGACGTAAAATGCTCAAGAAAATTAACAATATATTGTTATTTATCAAAGCTAACACAACATAGAATAGTAATATCACTACTGGCGTTAGGATGTTCATAAAATAATACAAGGACCATTTTTTTTCTGATAATCGATATCAAAGCCTTGTTTCGACATGTTCAATCTAAAAAATATTCAATAGAATCAAATCGAGTATACGGCAATTATACAGGGTGACCCAGAAAAAAGGAAGCCCAACTTTGATCATCAATAATTTCAAAAATATTACCATGGTGATTATAAAATTTATATCACTGGAAAGTGCAACTCATTACCATTTTAATGATACCTTGCTCAGCTCACAAATGTCACGCATCACTGAACCCCATTGTTTTGAAAATGTCTTGCAAAATTGTGAGTGGTTCACTTTCACGCTCATTGAGATGGGTTGTTGCAATGTGCCTAAAAAGGGAACCCAACTTTCATCATCAATCATTTAAAAAACATGACAGTGGTAATTATGACGTTTATATCACTGGAAAGTGCCACTCATTATCATTTTATTGATATCTCTTTCAGCTCGCCAATGTCACGCATCACTGAACCCCATTGTTCTGAAAATATCTTGAAAAATTGTGATTGATGCACTGTCATGCTTCTTACATTCTCCACGGAGAACTAAAGGTTTTCTGGGTTGTTGTGAGCAGTAACATGATGAAATTACCTGGATGGTAAGATTAACGGACTAAATAAGTAGACATTTCCAACCCATTTATCAAACCCATTTATTAAAGTCACGGGAATGCTCTACTTAGATTGTTTAGGAACCTTAAAAGCAACTCATCTCAAGGAGCATGAAAGAGAACATATCCCAATTTTGCGAGACAATTTTTAAAACAATGGGGTTCAGTGATGCATGACATTGGTGAGCTGAGAGAGGTATCATTAGAATGGTAATGAGTTATACTTTCCAGTGATATAAACTTCTTAATCACCACTGGAATATGTTTGAAATTGTTGATGATCAAAGTTGGGTTTCCTTTCCAGGCACATTCACACAAACCATCTCGAGGTGCATGAAAGTGAACTACGCACAATTTTACAAGACTTTTTCAGAACAATGGGGTTCAGCGAAGCATGATATTGGTGAGGTGAGAGAGATATCATTAGAATGGTAATGAGTTGCACTTTACAGTGATATAAATTTCATAATCCCCATTGGAATATTTTTGAAATTATTGTTCATCAAAGTTGGGTTTCCTTTTTTCTGGGTCACCCTGTATGTACATAAATAATATTATCAATAATTATTCAGTACTTATAATATTAAAGAAGAAATTGTAAGCTAAGCAATGGGGTCCGAAATTTGTCATTACCTGTGTAGGAACCAGGAATATCTTTTTCGCTTAAGAAATGAAATAATTTGAAGAAACCATAAACATTACAAGTTTTTGTAAAGCAAAAAATATTTCGTTTTACAAAGTACCTCAACTGTTAAAGGGGTCTTTCCCTTTATATACCCTGTTGAAAAAATTCAAAAGGTAAAGATCTCACACACGTTTACCTTGTTCTGCAAGGAATACTATAAATCACATGCTTGAGTTACAACCCTGCGGTAAACACCTGAAAATAGTTAAAGAACATTTAAAACATTTACGATCTTGTAGTAAAGGGGTCAGGTTCGACTAGCACAAGTCTGTGCTTTCATCTGACTCCTCTTACAACTGTACAAGCCAATGTAATCATTGGTATTATTGTACTGCACTTCATGTTGTTGTTGGTAAATAAAGTCATATAAAAAATTATGCGAAATCTATTTGTACCGCTATACAAATATATGACTGTGGTGATTGCTTAGTCAGTACGACTCACAACAATTCAATCTTGCCCACAGATCTCGCGCTCTTTGACGGACCTTCGCACTGGTCGACATGTAGACGGGAACATTCCACCAGCAACTACAGATAAGGACTCCACTGGCCAGTACGTAGAGGGCGCCATGGACTTGTAGACTCAGTGACGTCGCCCAGATCATTCCGCAAATAAATACAAACAAAGGTATGACAGACAGGTAAAAGAGACCTGTAATTATGAGAACAGTGCGAAGTCCTTTAAGCCCTATTGGGCGTCGGTTTGCGTTAGTTGTCTCTTCATTATTTTGGGCTGGAATCGCATGCATTTGTCGTTTTGCACGCCTGGCTATAACCAAGAGACGAATATTAATGTATGTAAGTAAAATAAATGGAATAATGTAGAACATACCGAATATGGAGTATAAAATATATATATCATTGCCCAATCTGGCGCCGTCATATTGGGTATATATGATTGTCCTCTGACGGCACCAACTTTTAACATATTCGTTAAACGGGAGTCCAACAATTGGGAGAAATCCAGTGGAAATACCAACAAATATGAGATACATGATGCAGTAGAGTACACCGAGTCGCTTGACCGTTGCTAAACGGAGATATCCGAATGGGTAACAAATGGCAAGATAGCGTTGTAGATTCATTAGCGTCACGTGGTAGATAGAACTGAAGATCATGAAACATCCAATTGACGGTATGAACCAACATGATATTTCAGAAACACGCCCATATTCTAGGTGAAAGAGCATACCTTCGTTGACGCCTATACTAAGTCCACTCACCAAGTTCACGATCGCGAGACTACGAAATAACATACGACTGACATCTTCGAATTCGTGACGCCATCGATGTAGGACAAATAAAGCAAATGAGTTGAATACGATTGTAAGAAGTGTCATGAAGCCGTAAAAGGTTCCGATCATATATTCAAACAATCCTGGTCCGAACTGTGTATTGTTCATTACAGTAAAGGAGAGTGAACGGTTGAAATCCATCGTCAGTGTTTTATATTCGACACTTCACAGGAAACACAACACATAAGCTGTTTCAGAGAGAAGAGAAACAGCAGATCGTTAATTAATCTTTGAAGAAGAAGAAGAAGAAGAAGAAGAAAAAAAAAGTTGAGACAACATTAAAAATTATAAAGAAGAAATTTGGCAAATCGATGTAAGTTTAGGGCGTAGTGATTTGTTTTTCCTTTGTTTTGGTTAATCGAGCCATTTCTTGACACATGCACTTTCTACTTAATTATAAGCCTGGTATACATGAAGACCCTGCCCCTTTGGCAGGGTCCCCTGCCCCTTTTTAAATGCATAGGGGCATTATTCAGTATGGAAGAATGAATTTCATATTTGCAAAGGAAACTACAGTTGCATGCAGAATTATTCAACCCCAAAGATATAATGAGTACACACATTCTTATAAAAATATGGTTTGTTTCTTAATGGAATGGAACATATCAAAAATTATATGAATTATATACACAACCAAAAGAGTAAGTCCCCCTAATCAAAATGATGTAACTTTTGAATGGAATAAGTTTTAAATACAAAATTTCACAGGTGGTTTTTACACTAATTGAGCAACATCTGTGAAAATGAGTATGATTAGTAGAGTCATGCATGAGTGATCAGAGATTAAAGTCAAAATGACAATTTTTAAAAGTCACAAGAGTCATTTTTTTGGTTGTGTAAGTACGGAGTTGTGTGAAATTTGATTCTGGTATCTTTAATGATGCTTATTTTGTTTTGATATCCATAATTTAACCATTCCACGCAAAAATGTTATACTGTAGAATATTTTCATGGTTGAATGAGCACAATTTTAAAGTCATAGGGGCTTAAGGAATCCCTCCTCTATAAAACCGTTCATTGACTGTCATGAAATCGGAAAATGTTCGTTTCTCCCCCTCCCCAATTCTCGGATAAATTCCAATACCCTGTCTTTATTGTGTCCCAACACAAATTAATCCATCTGCTTCTTTATAATCACAGTTACAAAGAAAATCAAAAGAATTGTTTTCACAAGCATAATTTCATAGGGAAATGCAAATACCTTTCAAAGAAAACATTACATTCACGTGTCTCCATTTGTTACAAATTATTCTTTTCAGAGTTTTAACAGGTCATCTATCCCCACTAACTCACACAGCTCATAGCCAGTTGATTTATGACACCAGGTTACAAGCTAAACTGTTCAGTATTTTTCGACGAGAAAGATGCCTCGGTTGTCTATCCAAAGCAGGGCCATAGCTATAGGCCTTCTCCAAGCAGGAAAGTCCGTCAAGGAAGTGGCCAGGAGAGCAGGAGTTACTCCAAAAGCAATTCGCAAGCTTAGGGAGAAATTCCGCAATACTGTTGAGGCACGAAACCTGCCTAGAAGTGGCCGACCTCGGGGAACCACTGCTAGGGAAGATCGTTTGATTTCCAATAGGATGCAGAGGAGGAGAACATCAAGGGGCAAGTCATTTTTGTTTAAATCACATCTTAATCACACCTTAAATTGAATATGAATATGATGATCCTTACACAGTGCCGTTTCCAAAAGCTATTCCTCTCTTTAAAGAATAATGCATATGCAATATTTTCATACTTTCAGCCACAGAAATCGCTGTGGGTCTTCGTTCTTACCTCCTTGGTTCTTCCAAATCGAGGGATTTCATCCCAGACTGTTAGGAACCGTCTGCAGCACACAGGAATTCGTACCCATCGCCTTGTACGCAGAATTGCCCCAAGGGCTCAGACGATGACGTCTTGCTTGGGCATGAGAGCCGATGTCCGATGGAATAGATACCAGTGGCAACAAGTCCTGTTTTCGGATGAAACGCGTGCGTGCCTTCGACAAGTTGACGGACGGAATCTAATGTGGCGGCGAAAAAGGGAGCAGCGAGAAGGGTTCACAATACAACCAGTCACCGCTTTTGGAGGAGGGAGTATCATGGTTTGGGCGGGCATCAGCCAAGCAAACAAGACAGCAATTCTCCAGATTGACGGAAATGTGAACGGTAAACGATATCTTGAAAAAATCCTGAGACCTCACGTTCTACCATTCGCTGCTGCTCAAGGGGACTGGTTCGTCTTCATGGACGATAACACGCGCCCTCACAGAGCGAGGGTAGTGAACGATTTCCGTCAAGAGCAGGGAATCGAACGAATGATATGGCCCGCTAACTCACCAGACTTGAACCGAATCGAGCATCTTTGGGACCAGCTCAAGCGATCAGTTTACGCCCGAGTCCATGGCCATACAACGCTCGCTCTTCTCTCGGTGATCGTCCAGGAGGAATGGCCCCCTATTCTGCAGGTGCATGTTACCAGGCTGCTAAACAGTATTAATAGTAGGTACCAGGCTGTAATTGACAGTCATGGTGGCTACACTCGGTACTAAAGTCAATTGATAATGACAAATTGTTAGTGAATAAAGAATGCATTTATGCCATATGAACAGTTTTTGTTATCATTTATTGCTTCATTTTTAAGTTTTCATGTGTTCCCGTTCAACCGTGAAAGTGTGAAGAGTATGAAAATTGTGTGTTTGATGATAAACTGATGGGTAATAAAGAACAACAGCAATTAACTTATACCTGGTAATGGAATTCTCCCCCAATTTTTGGTTTTAAATCCCTCAAAATGAGTTTAATGACTTTGAAAATGGCAATTTTGTCTTTTCACATGTGCTCACTCATTCATAAATATAAATATATATACGAATCAATTTAACTTTCGTTCAGAATATTGTCCATAGATTAATAAACATTACTGCCAAGTGATATTGCTCAAGACAGTTTTAACAAAAAGTTCCACTACATTGAATGAAGGGTACTTAAATAGGCCTCGAGTTTGTGCACAATGTCAACGGGAGAAGAAGTTTAAATTTTCACAAAAGTGAAACAAGGCTTTGTTTCATGAACGATTTTTATTACTTCTGCTGCGATTTTCCCCCATGAAACTTGGCATATACTTTAAGAGGGACACAATCTAACTGGGAAACACACAAAAACAAGAATTTGATGCGGCACAGAGTGGGGCCAAAGCCATGAACCTTCGCCTTATTTGCATAATTTAATTTTAGAATATTGTGTGCTCACTGAAGTATAAAACATCCGGATTTTCATAAAACTCAAATCAAAAGAACTTAGAAATAAGGTCTATGACAGGTCAAAAATCAGCAATCGAACTTAAGTCAAAAACGAAAAAAAAGAGCTTTTCACATTCTTTGTGTTCATTAAAGCATGAATTTTTGCAAAAATGCCATAGATTAATTGAAACTTGTTAATTCGTCATACACATAAAGAAAAAGTGTTAATAAGATGATTTTTAGTTCACAAAATGAAACAATACTTAAATATTAAATTTGAAAATGGTATTTTTTGGTTTTATTAAGTGTTCATTGAACCGTGAAATAATGGGTATTGTTGAAGATGCTCTTCCCAAAAGTAAATTTCATCAAATTCAATCAACTTTACCAATAGAAATATGTAAAAAAAAAAATAATAATAAAAAAGAAATAAAAATAAAACAATTGTAGCCAATTTTGCGACGTGCTTATTCAAACGTGAGATTTAGCGCAAATATTGTTTTAAATGTTAGAAAGCACCTGTTACCAGCCTTTTGAACATGTCTCAAGTTAGAATTTTTGAATTCCTTCTAATGAAACGGAATCAAAGTCATGATATTAGGCTTGTGACTTTTCAAAAGTGACAATTTTGCCTTCTGACTTTGCTCACTGAAGCATGACATAATAATAGTCCCTAATATTCACCCCATAGGGAAGCTTATAAAATTACATACATGCACATTTTATTATATTTTTAAAACTCCTTCTGGTTCCAAAAATATAGCCCCCTGTTTCTGGGGACTTACTTTTTTTGTTGTGTATATATCAAATTAAAGGTAAGACAATAGCCTTTGATTTGATCAAATTAAAAATCGGGTTCATTCATGCATGGACATATAATGGTCAACACAACAAATTAATGTCATTTTCATACCTTACTGTGATCACTGAAGCATAGCTTTCAATCCATCAATGATTCTGGCTCGGTCATTCGGGTTTTGATTAAGTACATAATATGCTTTAATTTGATATATTACTCATAGTATTTTAATTGGTATTACTAATTTTAGAAACATTTTTTGACGAATAGACTTCAAGTATAAATTTCCTCCATTGAATTTGTACAGGGGTTGTAAACGAGAATCAATATCTCAATTTCAATTCCTCCAAAAATGGACGAAATCGACTGAGATATCAAGAAATGTGTATCAAATGAAAGAATATAATTTCATCTATCAAAAATTAGAATGACCAAGTCATGGCCATCTAAACATTACAAGTTACGCTTCTGGAATCACAGAAAGGTATAAAAATGACACAACTTGCTTAATCGACCATATCGGTTTGTGCATGAATGAACATGATTTCTAAAGTTGAATAAATCAGAGGCTATTGTCTGGTTTTGAATTTGATATATAATTTGACAGATGTTAAACACACATTTTTCGTTCAATAAACAACCAACTGAAATTTTGAATATGAATACATGCACTCATACTCTAAGGGTTAAATAAATCTGCATGCAACTGTTAATACCACAACAATCCCAATAACCCCGCAATCTAAATTCCCCTATCATCGAAGGATTAAAGTAAAGTAAGTGTTAAAAGTCTAATGCCATTTGTCCGTTGTCTCGTCTCACAGCTTTCCATAAGCAATAGTAACCCTTATTGTATGAGGTATTCCACATTATGCAAGTTAAGGAATTTGGCACTCAACACACCAATTCTCAGTAAGCGTACGGTATAAAAGAGATAAAAACACTCACAAATGAATGATAAGTCGAGAAGGATAGACATGTAAAATTTAAAGTATGACAACGTACACGTACATACCTAAACGTACTTTTGTAGAAACACAACTAATTCAAAATCCAAACGTCACGACAAGCAGTAGGCCTAGCCTATCACCGTTTTCACTTTTACACGCAGTACTTTCATGGCTAAAAATTTTGTGCTGCCATGCACACGACTACGTAGGGCCTACTAATACGGTCTGATGACCATACCAAATACCAACACTCATTTATGCATTAAAAAAAAGGCCCACTGATGTATACAATTAAATCGGTGCCGTTTTTCAAAGGTATCGTTAAGTATAGGATAATTCCTATTCCAAGGATGAACGCTCAATGAGGTGTTGTCCATCAAAGTAGAAAAAATTGTGCATGCACAAGCAAATAAATTAGCAAGATTCATCTATTTCCCGATAGTTTTGTGGTTTAAAAAAAAAAAAGTTCTCTGAAAGGGTTGAACTATCTGGGTAAACTATTATGGAATAATTTGAAATATCGAATTGTATTCTCATTACATAAACTAAGTCCGAACTAGGAAAGAATATTCTTTTATAAATTTAAACACAAAATGTGTGCATGTTGCAGAAGTCAACTGCAAGTGGGAGTTCAAAATCAAATGTTAAAATTTTAAGCTACTATAATACAAATAGATACAAATAATCGTTGCAAATACAAGACAGAATTTCAACAAAGCAAATTTTAGGCTTTAAAGTCATCCACTGGCCTGCTTGACGAACAAGCTGAGGCTTCTTCTACTTTGTGATAATCTTCCTCTGTCTTCCATTGCTGAAGATTCTTGAAGATCTATGTAGGCCTATGCTGCGATGTCCAGGTCATAGGAACATTATAAATTAAATGTTTGCAATGGTTATTTTTTATTAAACCTCTACGGTACATACCTAAAGAACATGAAAATTATGCATCTTCAGAGATGCCAAGTTCAAATTTTTTTTTTGCGTGAGATCATTCACATCGTGTTTTAAAGCAGTGCGCACTCGACGCGCGTTAAAACATGTGCGCGCGCACTATTATACACAAAAGAGGCGCGCGCGCACGCTACACATGTTTCACGTAGTGCGCTATCTTGCATAAAACGATCGCGCGCCTGCATGAAAACATCGCACTCGCAGGGATGATGCGCAACAAAACTGCCGATATTTAGAGTTTTGAGACACCAAAATGGTGGAAAAATCTATAATAATGCTACTTTTTCTCATTTAGCGTGAGAAATGGGGTGTTCTGCGTGAGATCGTGAGACGGACCCCAAATGCGTGATTCTCATGCAAGATGCGTGAGACTTGGTAGCTCTGCATCTTATTGTTGAGAAAAATTAGGTCTCGGTGATTGCTTCGTTAGGCCGCCTTACAAAACTTCAACCTTGCCCAGAGATCTCGCGCTCTTTGACGGACCTTCACACTGGTCGACATGTAGACGGGAACATTCCACCAGCAACTACAGATAAGAACAGCATTGGCCACAAAATAGAGGGCGCCGTGGATTTGAATACCCAGTGACGTCGCAAAGACCATTCCACAAATAAATACAAACAGAGGAATGAGAGACAGGTAAAAGAGACCTGTGATTATGAAAACAGTACGAAGTCCTTTAAGTCCTGTTGTACGTTGGGTTGCAGTGGTTGTCTCCTCGTTATTTTGGGCCGGAGTCAAGTACCTTTGTCGAGTTGCACGCCTGGCTATCACCAAGAGACGAATATTAATGTATGTAAGTAGTATAAAAGGAATAACATAAATGATACCAAATATGGCGAAAAAAATATTGATATCGATGCCCAAACTAGCGCCGTCAAGATGGGTGTAAATAATAGTCCTATGACGACACCAGCTTCTTACAATTTCGTTGAAGGGGAGTTTAGGAATTGGCAATGCGCCAGCAGAAATGCCAATAAATATGAAATACATGAGGCAGTAGAGGATAGCGAGACGTTTGGTTGTTGCTAAACGCATATATCGGAACGGGTAACAAATGGCAAGGTAGCGTTGTAAATTCATAAGCGCCACATGGTAGATAGAACTGAACAACATGAAGGTGCCAACTGATGGAATGAACCAACATGATATTTCAGAAGCATGTCCGCGGTCGAGGTGAAAGAGCATACCTTCGTTGACCCCTATACAAATTCCACTCGCCAAGTTCACGATCGCGAGACTGCGGAATAACATACGACTGACATCTTCGAACTCGAGGCGCCATCGACGTAGGACAACCAAAGCAAATGAGTTGAATACGATTGTAAGAAGTGTTATAAAGCCGTAAAAGGTTCCAATTAAATATTCAAACAATCCTGGATCAGATAACTTTGAATTGTTCATTAACAAAGAGGACTTGTTGAAGTCCATCGTTATGTGCGATCTTCTGCGCTTTACAGGAAACAAATTGACAACCAGTTCTATTTCCCACAGAAGAAAAGTTGGGGCATGGAATGAAATTCTGTGCGATCAATTAAGCTATGAAATAATAGTTACAGAGTACCGGTATGATATACGCTTCATAGACTGTTTGGATATCTTCTTTTTCTTCTACCTTTTCTTCTTCTACTTATTCTCTTCTTTCAATAGTTCTGCTGTCACGGGTTCTTTCTACTGTGAAGGTTATTCACAGGCCAGCACGTCTCTGATGCTTGTCCAGAACGGTTTAGATAATCATCCAGGCATTTGATACATCTCTCCAAGCTAGTTATCATAAAAAAGGATCGAGCATATAATCTTACAACAGTGTATAACGAGCCTCTATCTCTCCCCCCAAAAAATTGAATATAGATTTGAATGTAATTGCTGTTTTGTTACAACTTACTTAAAAGCCGCAGCGAAGCAACATACATAAAAGAAATATCGTCGGACATGATGGATGCTCTGACAGCGTGAAATAATATCTAAAAGGTAATTAACTCGGCTGATTTTTCAAAAGAGGATGATGGACAATCTAACGGATACGTGTAATGGGTTAAGTGCGCTCCTGGTGTCCCTGAAAAATAAAGAGCTCGGGAAAGGACAATACGAGGAAAGTCAAATGGATGGGCACGACTTACACAAAGAGAGATGTGACATATAAGTTGAGCGATAGTAATGAACAATTGAAGAATGGGACACACGATCTGTATTTATATTGAAAATGAGAATATGAATAGAAACAGAGAGAGGGAGAGGGCCAGCAAAATGAACAAATATTAAGCGAGAAAGATATCCTTTTCCAAAATCTCTCTATTTTTCCTTTTATTTTAGCACAAAGTCAAGGATAAAGTCGAAACTTTCATTTTATTTCGATTGTATAAGTCTGAGTTAGAAACTTTCAAGAAATCACAGGGAGAGACGAGATGAAACATACATTAAACCCACCTCCGGATAAAAAAAGAACAACAAAACATCAATAATATATCGTACTTATCAAAATTAATATAAGCCTACAATACACAAATTGGGTATAACCGCCACTGGCAATAGTATGTTCATACAATCGTCATCATGGTCATACTGTACGTTAAAGGACTCCTCCGGGCTGGAGATTTGCATTATTAGAAAAATAAAGTAAAATCTAAAAAGCACAACATTGAAAATTTCATCAAAATCGGATCACAAATAGCAAAGTTATGAATATTCTTAGGTTTTGAATTTTTTTAGGAAACAGTTTTTGCCATCTTCAAATTGGCAAACTGATGATGTCTCAGTCACCCTACTTTCTTTGTATTTTATTGTATGAAATACCAATTATTAAGATTTTCTCCCCCAAGGACATAAAAACAGGAATTAATCCTTGTGGAAGGTTCAAGGTCACTAGTGCTTTTACCATGTGCGAAAGATTTTCTGTATATGCAATATATGAAAAAATGAGAAAAATAGGATTTCATATAATAAAATACACAAGAAGTAGGGGGACTGTGACATCATCATTTTGCTCATTTGAATATTCAAATATTCAAATGAGACAATGAGACAATGCCAAGAACTGTTTTACGAAAACAATTAAATACCTAAAAAAAATGCATAACTTTGTTATTTTTCATCCGATTTTGATGAAATTTTCTGTGTTGTGCTTGTTAAATTTTACTTTACTTTACAAAACTTTTAAATTTCAGCCCGGACTCCTCCTTTAAACATCCTTTACACCGTGCATACCTCAACGATCAATCTTCAAAGTCAGAGAAAGATGCTAAGCGCAATATCAGATGTGTGCAGATTGAGCTACGCAAAATGCAGGATACTTGGCTAAGCGTTAAAGAAGATGAGATGCAGTCTTATGCTGATCTCAATGACAAGAAAAACTTCTTTGCCCTCAATGCTGTCTACGAACCATCCTCGTCAGCTCTGGATCGTCTCCTCTCCTCAGTAGGTCTACAGATGCGAACACATTCATCAAAGACATGGAAAAGGTTCGTGTAAGCTTAACAGAAGACTTCAGACGTGTTGCAACCGTCTAACTTCCATCTCCGGGGAAGTGATCGTTAGCTACTCCAAGTTCTGACCCAGTACTCTCTTGCCGACACCCCTTAATTCTGTAGCTGAAGTGGAAAAAGCCGTGAAGCGTCCTTCCAGGGGAAAGGCATCTGGAGCTGACTCCATTCCAGCGGAAAACTACTCCTCTGGTGGCCCTACCATGATCAAGGAGGTCTCGGAGCCATTTCAACCAGGGGATTCAACGGGAAATCCAGAAATTTAACCATTTGTACATGCGCAAAGGAAATCGCCAGGAGTGTACAACTACTGCGGCATCTCGCTACTCTTAACGGGAAGATGGCCAGAAATATGCTAAATCGCCTGAATTAGCCATTTTGACGAGGGTTTGTTAACTCGAAGTCATTGGGAATTTCGATGGGGGTCATAACACTATGGATATGACCTCCGCAGAACGTTAATTTCAGGAAAAATGTCAGGAACAGAATGTCTCTACACCACCTTCAGTTAAGGTCTTTGACATCGTCTGCTGAAGACTCTTTATAGGAATCTGTCAAGTACAGCCGGGCACTGGAAGAGTGTGAGGTGGCAGCAATGTGTGAACGACGGCCAAAGATTCCTACTATTGTTGAGATAGTAAAGGGGCTTTGGACGGCCCTAGATTAGACCAGAGATAAGCAGAACTGTTCAGTGATAAAGCAGTCGAGAAGAAGGTCCACGCAGAAGACTGGATGCAGACGCACCTACAACCATTCAAAGGTTCCAGCCAGTATAGGAAAATCCGTGTTTCAACTGTAACCAATTGGGACACTGGAAGAAGTATTGTCGCTATCTGCAGAAAGTCATGTGTAGGAACAACATCACCTCCAGTGCAGGCCTACAGAGAGTAGCTGCAAATGGAACCGACAGTAGGGAGGCAAGACAAGAGTTGGCACTTCTCAAGAGTCCAAGAGGAAAGGGCTATTCCTGGATGGATATAAATGGACAGCCCTTGAAATTTCTGATCGACACGGATCTAACCAACAATTTGATCCACGGCGAAATCTTGAACCCATCTGAGATAACCTACCAGCAGAAGGCATCCTGACAAGATAAGCTGCTGGGTGGATTTCATGCGAAGTCACCGCTTTTCGTGCAAGTATATTAAGTTTGATCATCATGTTTATGTTCTACATGTATGTTTGTACCAGGTGGAGGGTTCTGTTGTAGGGGAAATGGGGCATAACGGACCCTGGAGGCAAAACGGAACTTTGAAATTAGCATATGTTAAAAAAAGCCGCCCTCTGTGCGAATTCGTTGAAAAGGGAAGATGGCGAAATAACTTCAGCACTAATTTTCATTCAGTAACATCGAGTCACATCCGAGTAATACCTCGTCAAAAACTTTTCACCCTCATGATCTAAGGTAAGGGATGTTCATTAGGGCTGAAATTCGGTAATTTCTGTATCGATTCTAATCAAATATTTTGTGTACATTAATCATTAAGATATCAACGTTAGACTGGCCTTTTGCATGCTTTCTATGCGGTAGGGGATTTTCCACCGCATATATTTTATTAGAAAATATGACATTGGGGCAAAATGGCCATATAGGTGTGGGGCAAAATGGAACAGGATTCCGTTTTGCCCCAATTGAAAATAACATATACATGTATTGTGAAAGCAAGACTTAAGCAAATGCAAAGGTTTATCGCTTCAAACAAAAACGAGGACAATTTTTTTTAAAGATAAACCCCTCCAAATAACATGGTGCACTGTTGGCCTTTAAGACTGAATGGTAAAGTGAATGTTATATGCCTGTGGGTATGTATGTAGGCCTAGATATGTAGGCCTATCTTCAACATTACATTCGGATATTCTTGTATTCTTAAAATGTTCAACGTTTTCCAATCTTGATTTCCAAACACCATTCACTGTTCAACAAGTATGTGCTTTAATTGCTAATCAGTTTCTGGTATCAAGTGGTAGTTAGATATTACCTTGAAAGCAACCGTTGGCGGTCTATTTTGCAGGTCGTCTTAAAAATGGTTAGAAGCTACAAGCGGAAATCGACAAGACAGACGTGGAATGAAGAGTCCATGAAGGCTGCATTAAAGCCGTTACTGACAATGGTCTAGGCTTAAAGAAAGCCAGCGCCGAGTCTCAGTACCAAAACCACTCTTCATCGAAGAGTCAAAGGACTTAATAATATCTGCAATAGGTGCAACAAAGTCAATGGGGAATTTCAAGGTAGTTTATTTTTGAATTTGTCTAATGCGAAAAAATATAATTTCACTTTATAAATTTTGCAAGAACAAAAAAATAAATAAATAAATAAATGCCAAAAGAACATTGCCAGCCAATCTTCTCACTTATATATTACCTAATTTCAGAATGAAACTTGCAGTATATGTTCGATATAACATCTAGAAAATATACAAATAAAAATGTCCCGTTCAATTAAAAAATTATAAAAGTAGTTTTGCTTTTCATCATTTTTTTTCCAGACAACGTTTCCCTGACGAGATTGAGAAAGACCTCGTAGACTCATCCATCAAATGGAATCGATGATGTACGGACTGACATCGAATGACTTACGTCGTCTTGCTTTTCAACTAGCCGAAAAAAACGGGATCGCACTCAATTCAACAGAGAGAAGCAAATGGCTGGAAAAGACTGGATGTATTCGTTCATCAAACGCCATCCAATTTCCTTAGACAACCAGAAGCCACCTCTGCAGCAAGAGCACGTTCGTTCAACGTACAACAAACGTGAACAAATTCTTTGACCGCTCGAACCTCTTATGGACAAGCACAAGTTTCCACCAAACAATATCTACAACGTTGACGAAACGGGGATCAGTACTGTGCAGAGCAAACCATCAAAAGTTCTTGCAAAGACCGGAAGGAAACAAGTTGGGTCCTTGGTTTCAGCGGAACGTGGTCAGACCGTCACAGTCGAAACGTGCATGAGCGTTACAGGGTCTTTCATCCCACCAATGTTTGTCTCCCACGTGTCAGAATGAAGATGGAACTAATGGATGGAGCTCCTCCAGGGTCATCTATGAGTGTCACAAGAGTGGATGGATGCAGATGGACATATTCACAAAATGGTTCAGGCATTTCATCCGATCGTCTGGCGCTCTAAGGACAACCCAGTGTTGTTGATACTTGATGGCCATGCAACACATGTCAGAAACTTGGACGTCATAGACCTTGCCAGAGACAATGGTGTTGTAATGCTGTGTCTGCCTCCACATTGCTCTCACAGAATGCAGCCACTTGATGTGAGCTTCATGAAGCCACTGTCAACATACTACGACAAAAACTGGAAAAATGGTTGAGAAACAATCCAGGTCGAGTTGTCACGTCCTCCAGGTTGCAGAGTTGTTTGGCAATTCATACATGAGGGCAGCAACTACCCAGGTGGCAGCTATGGTTCCGCAAAACAGGAATATATCCTACCAACAGAGATGTCTTCTCCCACATGAATTCCAAGCGGCAGATGTGACAGATCTTCCCATGGATGACAGAGACAACAAAGAACACGGTGAATCAGGAGAAGAGAGCTGCTCCAGGTTGTGAGGATAAGGTTGATCAAGGAGGCATTCCAGAGTTGACTGACACGGTAGACTCCGAAGAACCTGACAAGGGAACTCATGGAGCAGCTACAAAAGGCTCCAAAAGGCTCCAAACCTGCTTGCCATCCACAACTCCTGATACTGCCAACGGTAATGCAGGTCCCTCAACTTCTCGGTACCAATCACCATTTGTCATTTCCCCACCTCCTAAAGCTAGTAGGCCTACTACCTCCAGGACAAGAGATCGAATGCACGACGTGGCAAAGCTTGGTCCTAACAGAAAGCCCTTACAAGTCTGAACTTATCCTCTCAAAAGACAACTCGGGCAAAGAAGGGAAATTCAGGAAAAGCCGCACATGCAACAAGCGATCTTCAGATGTCCAGCTCAAACGGTGGGAAAGAAAAGCGCAAGACAGAACAACCAGTAGCAGAGAATGACACTTCATCCAGTGAAGATGATGATGCCGAGTGTATCTACTGCAGTGAACTGTGGAGTGCAGGCAAGGATGGCATGATCAAGTGCTCACTCTGTTTTGGATGGGCACATGAAGCTTGCGCGGGAAAAGAGGGTGATTCTGATGAAGAATTGTATGTGATATCTGTTCCTAAAAAAAAAAAAAAAAAACTTCATTAAGATCAGGACTAGATATGACACAAGGTAGACATCAGTGTCAGGATTATAGTTGGTCAGTGTTAAAGTTGATATACATTAGCAGTTTACATGACTTTTCATTGTCACTTTGGTGATAGAAAATTACGTTTTCCAAAGGTTTTCATTACAGTGGTTTTCAAAGTATGGGCCTAGCAGTTGGTTTCAACGTAATAGTAGTCTTATCACAACACATATTTGCCCCAGATTCAAGTCAAAACACAGACATGTGTTGTTGTTTTTTTTAAGTTTCCCAGTTATTTTTTTTAAAATATTTATAAGCTAGCAGAATTCAAAGTATGCATGGGCCTAGCAGTTGGTTTCAATGCAATAGTGGTTGTATCAGAACAAAAATTGTCCCAGATTCAATTCTAAGAAATTTAGAAGGAGTGCAGATTTTTTCAAGTGTTTACTACGATTACTTTCCAGTGTTGTCCTATAAATGTTTGAAATGTTGAAGCTACTTTAGACTTTCATTATGCAGCTCTGCCCCAAATATGCTTAGGTATATTACTCAACAAAGAACGTTAGAATTCTGAAGGGCAATACGGACCCGTAGATCCATTTTGGCCCCAAGGGGGAGTGCCATTATGCCCCAGGGATGGGGCAAGTTGGACTTTTCTTTTGTAAAATTCGTTTGGAGTTTTTTTGGATTTTTACAGTGGTTTTGTCGTTTTGTTGTTGAGATAATAAAATGCTACAACACCCATCTCAAACCGTTGTTTTTATTAGATTGTGAGATATAATGCATTTAAATTAAGTGTTCCATTATGCCCCACCTTCCCCTACAGCAGTTCTTATAACCGAACCGGACTACCCTCCACCGTGTTAAACATGAGTAAATAAATTTAGTCAAATTAACAACAAGCGAAAACATGATTTGCAATATCTTCAAGTAGTACGTATTCCGATGTGTACAAATTATAAAAGGATGTAATACAGCTGTCAGAACCGCTGATGGAATGTAATGATTCTGTATATACATTTATGCTGGAAGATAAGACTATCCCCTCTAACTTTATAAATGAAATAAGCGAAAACTAGTGCACAATTTCTATGAACAATCTAGCTTAAAAACAACATTATGTGTAATTGTGTATACAATTCAATTGTATGTTTTAGGCCTGCTCTTAAAAATCCCGGGAGGGGTATTAACCATTTTAACATTTGTAAAAAAGGGAGTTGACATATTGACTTGAATTTTTAATAGATTTGTTTCCCACCTGAAATCACAAAATAAATCATCATTCACCCCAACCTGTATCTCAACCATGTACCCCACCCTTACCAGCCTCTATCAATTACTCAATATTTTATAGGTTATTGGCAAATAATGATGTCAGTTGAATAAAAACTTTTTTTTTGTGCAAAAAAACCCCAACAATTTCGTACTTGAAAGAAGTTATTTGCAGCTAGATATAAAAGTGAATCCCTGAGCATCATCAAATGAGCACACATGCATTTCAGGGAGAATATCTGAAGTTTTGTGAATGGCTTGGGGCAATGGAGGAGTCTCCACCAACGAGCTTGAAAAGGATGGCAATTCTCATTGCCTATACACAGACTGAGCAAGAGTTCCGTTGTCATTCACAGCAAAGTCCAATGACGAAGCTGTTTCAAGGAATGAAGCGGTACGCAAGAATCGTCCAGAATTAGTGAGCAAATGGCTGGCTTGGTAGTGCATAACCAAAATCGAATGGAAGAGTCCGCTAACTGCTTGGTCGAATCTTGAAATTAATCTAACGCAAGGATAGACGAGATTATATTACTCTGCACGAAGACCATGTCTGGAATGAGCATGTGGAATAGGACTCAAGGCTAGTGCACTCTAACCAAGTGTCAGAAAGTTTCAAGTGGCCAATTACGTTAGCTTAAGTTAATTTAGCAAAGAAAAGAACAAGATAAGAAAAGATTACTTAAAAATTGAATTCAAACTCAAGATCTAAAGATGGATCTATACAACCTATCTTATTGTCAGTGGATGAGGACAGGCCGACGATGCACAGCGAATCGTTAAGTGAGGAAGCCAGGGCTGAACAGGAGCTACAGCAGGTGTTTCCATTACCTGCTACCTCTCTACACTTTCCAATTTCTGCTATACACTTTTTTCAATTTGGACTCGACATTTAATCCGTTTCTGTGATTGGCTTTTTGCTCATCGATATATATATATTATCGCCACTTCTCCTGATAAATGTATTGATAAGAAGGAATGTAATTTTGTGTGCGTGTACTCGTGTGGCGAATAAACGTCAACTGCGAAAAATACGATACGAACTCGTAGGATTTTACTGCCAATCCTTGATCTGTAACGCTTTTCTCTCTTTATTCTATGATTTATCATTTTCATCAGTTATCTGTTAATAATAAGGGCCGTCTAGATGCTTTCGACGTTCTAAATGTTGATTTGGGAGAAGTAGGCCTACATATGGTACTACAAATACCAAAGGTTTTGTGTGTGAGAAGCGACAGCGCAAGTCAGCAGCAAGTCGAGACTCTTCTTCTTCTTCATTCTTCTTGAGTTTTGATTTTCTGACTAGTTCATTGACTGTCATTCACTTATTGAAAAACAGAAAGAAACAACCTAAAAATAAAGAGATAGTGATGTAAAAGAGCGCAATGAACTTGACGAAGACTTGTTTGTGACTATAAATTGACTGGTTCGTCATTGAGCTTGATTCTTAATAATCCTTGTATGATCGAGGGCAGTCCTTTACCCCGCCTCCCCGTCCCGCCTCCGCTTAATTTCTCCTGTAAATGCCCTTATTTTAATCATTTACGAAATGTCGAAAATGCCTTTGGGTTTATTTTTTCCTCGCTCGCGTGCTGCCTCGTGCTATGACAAGAGTCACGATTCTGATATTTGATATCCGCGCCAATTAACCAGATCAAAACATTTGTTATCGGCATCTGTTTAAATGTAAATTACACATGCGGAGTAGCGTCAACGACCGTGTTTGCTATTTTTTATCTGGAGCTTTCGCAATTTAACGGTTATCGATAAATGTTGACACAAAAGAAACAAGAATCCCGCGATGTGTCTGACGAGAGGAGGGGGATCGGTGTGATGAAACTAATCAAAACAATTAAGGTCTCATCGACATGCCAAGGAAAGGTGGGATTATATAAATTCATCGAGCAAAAAAGCCAATCAAGAAACGGGATAAATAGGTCGGTCAAATTGAAAAAGGTGTATAGCAGAAATTGGTAAGTGCTTAGCAGGGTAGCCGGTAATGGAGAAATCCCCTACAGCAAGAGAAGCTGCCTGAACCACAGCACTTCTGGAGAGAAACAAGAAAATGACTCCTGTGGACATTAGGCAGGGATGAATATTTCACCAGATAGGGAGGGAGGAGAAGCCGACAGCAGTATCGAATGAGAGTTACATCGCACGTCATTGGGCACATCTCTTCCCCATCATGAGTCTAGTTTATGCATGGTACGAAAGCAAGGAAAGTGTATAGAAAGAATCCTATCCCAAGGAAGTAGCCAAGGTGATTTGTTGCAACTTCTGATTTTGAGCGAACTGCTTGCTGTTGTTGTCTATGTCTTAGAGCAACGTATGTTCTCAACGCGTCGTTTCCTGGGCTGCAAGCCATGGTTGAAATGTTATAATTAGCAGAAACCACGTGAACGTTCCGTGAACTTCCGTGAAAACTTGCGAACTTTGCCCGCCTGTAATTAGCTCCTCCCGTTCGTTAATGAAGAAGGAAACTCTCTCAAAATATCTTATTTTTCCAGTGTGCGCGCCGGTGAGCAAATACAAAAGAATAATTTATGAGAAGATATGATCAAGCTCGTTTAAATAAAGTTACTTGATTTTCACAAAACTGACCCAAAGTGACATATATTTCCAACAAGAAAAAGTTTTGTAAAATTTTTGAATATTTTATGAAAATATTCTATTTATCATTTTTTTTTTCCGTTCCGAATTTTTACAGCTTTACCGACCTTTATATTTAAAAACTGCGATATATTTTTTATATTTTCTCCATCACTTTCGCGGAGATGAATATGAAAAACGGTGATGCTAGAAGCTCCAGAAAACAGGTAATTTTCAACAAATTGAAACAGTGCTTTCCGTATACCATGGAGCTACTAAGTTATGCGGTATACTGTATATGCGAATGTATCGAGAGGTCAGGCTATAATAAAGTAAGTTATTTAAATATAGTCAGTGTATGAACAATCAGTTTACTTGGAGGAACAGGTATATTTTTGTGGATGTATTTAGTAATTTAATCATGGAAGCCCTGCGCGTAGTTACCAATGGAGCTACTAAATTAAGTAAGCCTACGGTACGTATCTAACATAATTATTGTCATTAGAGTTTTACAATGCAAAGTTTAACACATGTTTTGTAGACTATGTGCTAACTCTAACCTGGCCTTATTTATATTATAATCAATCTATGATAGTATAAATGACAAATGACAAATGCTTTACTTTTTTATATCATATAAAAATATAAAAAAAACCACACAAACAAACATGCAGACAAAACAAAATGGGAAAACCTTTTCATTGCCATTGCGCTTGTAATTATTTCGAATTAATAAGCTGTTCAGAATATTATAGCCTTTAGTTTAGATCTCTAATTACAAAAATACATCAACAAAATACAACTGTTTCTCCAAGTTGTTGTTCATACACCAAGGGGCGTAAATCCTGGGGGATACATCCCCCCAGATTTTGGGGAGGGGGATGCCCTGTAACAAACATCCCCCAGTTTTCAAAAAAGAAATGAAAAAAAATTACACTAGATAATTGTGTTATTGCTTAAAATAGCGCTCTCAATACTGCTAAAATGCCTCTTTTTTTACCCCCCAAACCCCAAATTTTTCCGCTCGAGTCGCTATGCGACCTCGCACTAAGTAACAAACAGTAACTTAAGTATCAAATAGTTGGATCCAATGTATTTGATTGATACACGTCTGCCAAAACCCAATTTACCCCCTCTCCTCGTCTGGGGACAAACCTTAGGAAAGGGTGTGGTTGACAATCAAATAGTTGTGTGGAGGGTTTTAATTGGGGCCTGCAGCCCACAAAAATTTTCGTATCAAAGATTGTGGATTCGTTTTCTATCGCTGTTTTTTTTAAAAACAAAGTATGTAAAATGTGTCTTCTAAATGGAAACTAAATATATTCCTGCTCGCACTTCGCTCTCGCTGATACTAAATAGGATTTATAATCTCCAAATTTAAGCTTAAACATTTGGGCTCGCGCTTCGCGCGCTCGCACTACTTTTTCCATTACTAAAAATGAACAGGAATCAAGGCTTACCATTATGATTCTTAAAAGCATACATTCAAAGACAAATTTTCTTCGTACACCTAGTCCAGATACTGTCCCTTCGAAATTTACTATTCCCTCCACGCAATGCGCGATCCCCTCTGATCGCGCGACCCCCGAGTGGGGAAAATTCGGGGGTCGCGCGATCAGAGGGGTGTCGCGCATTGCGCTGTGGGGAATAGTAAATTTCGAAGGGACAGTATCTGGACTACGGTACACCCCCCCCCTCTTCGAATACCGTTATCTTGGGTCTCTATATGCCTCTGAAAGTGTCCCCTTTATAGAAAAAGTGCCCTTTTTTTTCCATCGAGACCCCACTTTCAAATTCGTGACGCCGCCTCTACTGTGTGTTTTCTGTTTGTTTTGTTGGTTTTTTTTTTCGCGCTCACAGATACTATGAAGGACCTTTAATGCATAAAAAAATATTCAATTTCAGCTTAAAATGTTCGGCTCGCGCTTGCGCGCTCGCTGAATAGTAATAATAATAATAATAATAATGTGAACATTTATAATGCGCCGTATCCATCAATGAAAGATGCTCTTGCGCAGTAAAGAAAAAATGAAAAACTAACAATGCACAATGCACAAAATCTCAAACCTTCTACCTCAAAAAGTTCGGCTTGCGCTTTGCGCTCGCATTACTTTTTTTTTTCAATTACTAAAATAAAATTGAATCAAGGCAGCCATTATTGATTCTTTAAAGTATACATTCAAGACAACTTTTCTTCGTATCTCCTCGCTCTCTGAATAAATTTCTCTTTAGAATCTATGCCTCTGATCTAAAGTGTCCCCCTTTTCAGAAAAGTGCACTTTTTATGGAGACCCCACTTTCAAAATCCATTCTGCCTCTACTACATATTTTTGTTTTTTTTTTTTCATTTTGTTTCACCGCTTGCAAATAAGTATATAGGACCTTTAATGCACAAACATATTCAATTTCAGCTTAAAAATTTTCGGGCTCGCGCTTCGCGCTCGCTGATACTAACAAAAACGAAGTATAATGCACAAATAACTCAAATTTTACGCTAAAATTTTCGGCTCGCGCTTCGCGCTCGCATTAGATTTTTTTTCCATTACTAAAATGAACAGGAATCAATGCAGCCACTGAAAGCTAGAAGCATACATTCAAAGACACATTTTATTACACACTCCCTTTTTAAAGACCCCTTCTGTTTATTTTTAATTTTTTTTTTTCGCCTCCTTAGTTTCTTGGTAAATTCGGCACGCCCTCGCTAAGTTTAGGATAAAGTTAGAACCCCTAAGTTAAAGTTAAATTTGGCGCCCCTACATTTGAGCTCAATCTGAAGTCCATAAGTTTAAGGCGCTCCCTAAGTTTCAGATCATTTTGGCGCCCCTACATTTGAGGCTAATTTGGCGCCCCAATGTTTAAGGTCAGTTTTGGCGCCCCCATGTTTAAGCTCAATCTGGCGCCCCTACGTTTAAGCTCGATTTGGCGCCCCTGTAGTTTAATGTCGATTGGCGGCGCCCCTAAATTTTAGGTCGACTTGACGCCCTAAGTTTAAGGTCAATTGACGCCCCTATGTTTAAGCTTAATATGGCGCCCCTACGTTTAAGCTCAATTTGGCGCCCCCGTAGTTTAATGTCGATTTGGCGCCCCCTAAATTTAAGGTCGATTTTACGTCCCTAAGTATAAGGTCAGTTTGGCGGCCCCTATGTTTAAGCTCAATCTGGCGCCCCTACGTTTAACCTCAATTTGGCGCCCCTGTAGTTTAATGTCGATTTGGCGCCCCCTAAATTTTAAGGTCGACTTGACGCCCCTAAGTTTAAGGTCAGTTTGGCGCCCCCATGTTTAAGCTCAATCTGGCGCCCCTACGTTTAAGCTCGATTTGGCGCCCCTGTAGTTTAATGTCGATTTGCGCCCCCTAAATTTTAGGTCGACTTGACGCCCCTAAGTTTAAGGTCAATTTGACGCCTCTAGTTTAAGCTTAATATGGAGCCCCTACCTTTAAGCTCGATTTGGCGCCCCCGTAGTTTAATGTCGATTTGGCGCCCCCTAAATTTAAGGTCGATTTTACGTCCCTACGTTTAAGGTCAGTTTGGCGCCCCTATGTTTAAGCTCAATCTGGCGCCCCTACATTTAAGCTCAATTTGGCGCCCCTGTTAGTTTAATGTCGATTTGGCGCCCCCTAAATTTAAGGTCGACTTGACGCCCATTATTTTAAGGTCAATTTTTGCGCCCCTACGTTTAAGCTCAATTTGGCCCCCTGTAGTTTAATGTCGATTTAGCGCCCCCTAACTTTAAGGTCGACTGACGCCCCTAAGTTTAAAGTCATTTTGACGCCCCTATGTTTAAGCTTAATATGGCGCCCCTACGTTTAAGCTCATTTGGCCCCCCGTAGTTTAATGTCGATATGGCACCCCCTAATTTAAGGTCGATTTTTACGTCCCTAAGTTTAAGGTCAGTTTGGCGCCCCTATGTTTAAGCTCAATCTGACGCCCCTACGTTTAACCTCAATTTGGCGCCCCTGTAGTTTAAATGTCGATTTGGCCCCCTAAATTTAAGGTCGACTTGACGCCCCTAAGTTTAAGGTCAATTTGACCCCCTATGTTTAAGCTTAATATGGAGCCCTTACCTTTAAGCTCAATTTGGCGCCCCTTTAGTTAATGTCGATTTGGAGCCCCCTAAACTTAAGGTCGACTTTGACGCCCCTAAGTTAAGGTCCAAATTTGGCGCCCCCTATGTTTAAGCTTGATATGGCGCCCCTACCTTTCAGCTCAATTTGCCGCGCCTACCCCGGGTTGCCCGCGCCCATAAAGCCCCCCCCCCCCCCCCCCCCGATACCCAGAATAGAATCCAATGACATATGCTCCGGCGACAATTGCTCCGCTATAAATTCCATACACTAATCGGAATGAATAACTCAACCAGGGACTTTACACTATACCCTACCCTAAACCTAACCCTAAACCTAATATAAATCCCTATTACAGCCCTAACCCTAACCCTATATCTTTAACGAAATAAAGCCCGGAGCAATTGTCGCAGGAGCAAATGTCGCGGTCACCCCAGATCACCCCAGAATACACGCATGTGTAATAAAATAATCAGCGCCCTCACAACCGACCAATATTAGAGTTTGGAGGATACATAGTCCCATATATTTATGTTTTTGTATGTAATTAAAAGCGTCAGCCCAAATTAAAAAGATTTTTTAAATAAAAGAATCAATCATATTCATGTTACAAAAATTCACAATATCAAGGTAGATTTGCTACAAAACAAGATAAAAGAAACAAAATAAACACTGAAAATTCGGAAAGAAGATAAAATTGGGTTTATAATTAATATGTAATCTTCCCTCAAGTGCCTTAATTAGCAAATTAGTTTTTAATGCCAATCGGGTTTGATTGTCTAAATTGTTAATTCAAAAGTTAGATTCAGGGGAAACCGTGACCAAATGCGTTTACTAAAACATTTTAAATCTCATTAGATATCTTATTGAAGATTTGAAAAAATTATTTCAGCCTTGGAGAAGACAAAGCGAGAAAAATAACTGCCGCCCTCACGTAACAATATTAGCTGCCCTCTTGCGTCGATGCCTATATATATGTCAATATGGCCCTTCCACGAAGCGGCAATTGTTGCATACATAGGAACATACGTGAGAGGCAGTCAAATTACCTGAAGATATGACTGAAGCTTATAGACGAATTCGGCAGCATTTCATGGAAGCGAGCCGTCTATGTGCCCACCATATAGCTGGGGGTTACCCAGTGTACTCAGTAGAGGACACAGACCGGAGTCACACAATGAACTTACCGGGCCCATGCATAAACATAATAGAGCCGCTTTTGTCCTCAGACAAATGGGCCCCCCGAAATGCATTCAATTCGATTTTCTTGGATCCGCGCCTGGTACTACGAATGCGCCATGTGCGGGGATGTCTGCGCATTTGAACATTTTCCTTTATTACGCATACTTGCGCACACAAGGAGCATGCGTAGAACATTTGTAGCCCCCCAGCAATGGCTGCCACCATGACAAAACATCACCCAAACCGAATTCGTCTATAAGAAAGGAGGATTTCATCTAACAAAATGGACAAGCAACATGAGGGTAATACTCATAACCATACCTTCGCAAGAGAGGGCCAAGCTTTGTGGTGAAAGATCTTTATTTGGAAGAAGAAAAACTGCCTACAAAGAGAGCTCTGGGTATGCTATGGCAAACCGACAATGGCGTTTTTGTCTTCAAGATCCAGTTAAAGGAAAACCACCCACCAGGGCCCCGTGACAGAAAGGTTTGCAATCAATCGCTAAATTGCAATAGCCAATCAAGATCTTTGTTACACAAGTATAATGTTCAACAAACAGACCACCAACCAATCAGATTAGCTCTTTCAAATTTGCAATTGATCGCAAACCTTTGTGTTACGGGGCCCAGAAGAGGGATGTTGTCTACAGTGAGCTCTCTGCTTGATCCACTAGGATGTGCATCTTCTGTGCTGCTACCACCTAAATAGCTACTTTTTCAATTTATCAATCAGCAAAACTATGAAACAAAATGATAGGTTTTTGTTGTATGAGAGATAAACACAAAGATCGGAGTACACTGGACAGTTTACGTAGAATGAACATAGAAAGAAAACCGACCTTCAAGCGCTGGCTTTGTGAGAGCTTTGACAGTGTCAGATGGTTCTTCCAAAAACCCTAGAAGAGAGATTCAGGCTGAGGAAAGACAACATGGTATGTTTCAGTTGTCTCCAGAAAGGTAGAAAAGACCTGTGACTTAAAGACTTGGAGGCGTGAGATGCAATGAGAATATCAACACGGAGAACAGTATTACTCCTTCTATCATTCCGTACTCCATAAACAGACAAAAAATGTAAGTGTCCACATCATTGTCATTGTCAGGATGAAACATGAAAAAGACAAAAACATGAAACAAAAATATGAATTTTATGAAAATAAGACTTTTAAGTACGGAAAAACCACAAATAGTGATTTAAAACATTTTGGTATGGTCAAGCAGAGGATTCATTCAACGTGCATTGGAGAGTGTGATATCAGATGTGGAATTGAGCATCAAGAAAAATAATCACTTCGCGGTACATTAATTTTCGCGGATTTTGCGTGAAGATCGGCAGGCTTGAATTTAAAAACAGCGAATATATGAGCATGCTTTTTTTATGCATGTATTGTGTGCATTGGATTGCATGCTTACTAAAATGCAGTGCGAATTCAAGAACCTGTGAACATTCTTTGAGGCTGCTCAGCGCAAAAAATTTAATCGCACGAAAATAACAGCGAATACAGTTGTTGGGGAGAAACTCTTCTAGCATACCAGTACTCAAACAAGCTAATTCTGTATTCTACGACCCTGGATGGAGTGTGGTAGGAAGTCAGGGAGGAATACCCTACTCCCTTATGGTTAAATACAGTCCACTCCCATTATAGCAAGGTGATAGAGACAACAAAATCAATTTTCACTGAACAATGGTTACATAGACACAGGTGAATATTTGACATTAGGACCTGGAGCATTTGCTTGGTTATATAAACGAAATCTTGTTGTATCTGAGCTCATTATAACAGGAGTACACTGTATCAAGATTCATGAACTTGGAGATCTGCAATGGGAACTTCCCTTAAAGGACGTAGTAACTAAATAACAAAGATGGCTCATCAATGATGGTCCATATACGTGAAATGGAGTAGAATAGTACCCAATCCCCACATGAGGCACATACATGTAACTAAAGACCTAAAGACCTGTATAAAGTTGCTAGAGATGAATAAACTGCAAAAAGACAGGGTAAACCATCATTCATTCGACATTTTGTAAACACTTACTTTAAAACAAAACAGTTAAACTTCGTTTTTATTCATTGACTATTTCATTATCCAGGCATCTAAGATCAAGCTACATTGTATCTATCATAGCAGCATAGGTATTGATCAATATTATAAGAGGAAAGACTGTACAATTCCTGTTAGAATATAATATGTTCATATTGTTGGCAGTGACAATGGTATAATATAGCAATTGTATAATGCCATACCGACAAAATAATAAAGATTGCACCACATATGCTTGATGAAAATCGCTTCTCAGTCAATTTTGTATTCTATTTCCAATTTTAGCCCTTGTCTCTGTCTTATAAATGGCCCTCATCATAAATTTAACCTACAAACCATATAATATTTTTAATAACATAAAGGATATGTCTTCAGTATTATATTAAGTTGGATTACCCAAATAAAATCCAATTGGCCCATATTCACAAAGGTGGCCTAAAGTTAAACCTAGCTTAAATCTGTGGTTTAACTACGGCTAGCAAAATGGGAGACAAATGTGTCTAGGTTGTAATGTTCCTTACACATTTACTGGATTCTGGGATCATGCTGCAGTGGTTAGGAAAACTTTGGACTAATCATTCTTCTGCAGTTTTTAATAGTTTAAGTACTAACAATTCTGATAAATTGAACATTTACTTTTCAAGATTGTATTCCATTTTGCTGGTTAAACCACAGATTTAAGCTAGGCTTACCTTTACGCCACCTTTGTGAATACGTGCCTATATCCATGTACTATACTCCGTATAAAAATAAATGTACTTGCTCAATTTTTCCATCCCCCTCATATAACATCAATGCCCTTCAAATGGTCAATAGCAAACACAAAGTAGCATTCTATGTCCACTAGGTGTCCTTCACTATCTAGTGTAAATACAAATGTACTAAGCCCAGTATTGGGACATCCAGTTCTGAGGACCGAATTTCCACCGGGAATATCGATCTTGTAACTTTTTTGCAAACTTTGGAACAACGAACGAAGTATATACCCGTGTGATGATACAAATATGTGTGGGCAATAATGAGGAATGCTGCTGATCCCTGTGATATCTGATTTAAAAATAGGAGTGTGTGGGTTTATGCTATTGGAACCTACTGCTGCAGTCCCAACTATGGCTGCTGAGGTAGCGCCAAATTGTGACTCTGGGAGATTGTGATTTAGCACAGTCCTGCTATCCCGTTGCATCTTTTCATCCGCAATGTCTTCCCTGTCGTTTAATCCAGTCCCATGTGTTGAATTCTGTGTGATGTCACTGGAGCAGGTACCATCCATTTGTGTGTCTTTGTCGTCTCTTGCGAAAACAACTTCAAACGAAGCATCAACCTCCATTTCCTCTTGATCTTCGACAGAGTGAACTCCTGCTATCATCTTGCTTTGATACTCTGTGTCATGGCCATATTCTTTATGGACATCTATGCAAAGGTCACAGATGAAAGACAATCCTCTGTCCACAACCTAAAGAACACAAAAATAAAAATAAATTGAATCATACATGTATTCAAATGTGTCCTGTAGTTCAAAATATTTCAATAGCAGTAAATGTCGATTGATTTCAGAGCTCTAGGCAGGAACTTGTTTACACATACTTATCCCATGGTCCAAATGGAGGGAAATTATTGTCTAATGGATTCCACTTGTGGAGCATTTTGAAAATACTAATACAATCATAGAAGTTGGGATTAAATAAAAAACAAACAAACAAAGCAACTACTTAACTAAGGTGCTACAACCAAACACTGATAAAGTGCAGGTCCACTGTAGCATAAAAGTTACTTATTTCTATAACTGTACGTCTGCAATTTGGTTAACCCACATCATCACCATCAGCAAATTGTACTTCAATGACACACATCAATCCTTTCTTCCTGGGGCAAGAAGTTTCATCACTGAGCACAATCAAGATCCCTATAACCCTGAGAAGTACTTTCCTGCATCTTGGACATACTAAAATAACTGTGCATACTTATTACTGAATTATTAAATAGGAACTTTATTATAAACACAAATCCTGAAAAAATTATGCAGAATCGGCAGTGAATAAGTTGTTAGACATGTAGATACATTACATGTCCAGAGGATTTAGTAACATGTATACAATGAATAAATAATTAATAGGTTAAAGTTCACCTGTTTTGGAGTTTCTGCACCAACTGGGTCAAAGGTTCCCTTGCCAGTTCTTGACTTGTTGTAGGTCTCTCCTCTAGATCTCCCCTCTGCTTCTCCAAAATGCTGGAAGCAAACAAAGTAAATAATAGCTGGATATATTCACAATTTGTTACTATATCATACTAGTACATTGTAAATAAAATGATGTTTTATTCCAAACATTCACGATCTTCTTCTGTCTAAAACTTTGATAAAACTTGTCATCAATCTGACACAGCTTCAATATGAAATATTAAAAACAAACATTTTTGCACAATCAAATTTTCATGACTGTTATGATAATCCTGCAGTTTTTCATAATCTTTATTGCTTCCTACAAGTGTTATTAGTTTTGAAAAATAATATATTTTTTTTCAATTAGTAAAAAGATGGTTGAAGTCACTGAAGCAGCAAAGCATTAAGCTAAATGGCCTATTTTAGATTGCTGGCATGGCTACTGGTCCACACTTTCTTGTAAATACCTGAACTGTCTATAGCTTGTAACTGGACATTATAAAAGCAAAAAGCAAAAAGCAAAAAACAAAACAAAACAAAAACAAAAACAAAAACAAAAACAAAAACAAAACAGATGGACCCTTTTAGCAATTCTACTTTACCTACATGTATTTATTCAAACAGCAATCAGTTTTATTTATATTTCAGTGATTCTGAATGTTTAACGAATATTCCTTTCATTGAAAGGGCTAATTCAAAAAGAGAGCAAACTGAAACTAACTTTCGCAAATAAGAAAATGTATTCACTTACCCTTTCTCTAAGTCTGGCATCTTTCATCATAGTAGGTCTTGGGACTGCTGCATTTCTCATCACACCTTCTGCTGTCTAAAAAATGAAATATGGGTAAAAAATATTTCTCATTTGAAATAACTGAAATGATTTTATGAAGTAGACAACAAAAAACAACAACTGGTATGGGACTATCAGGCGCGGATCCAAGAAAATCGAATTGAATGCATTTCGGGGGCCCAATTGTCTGGGGACAAAAGCGGCTCTATTATGTTTACGCATGGGCACAGTAAGTTCATTGTGTGACTCTGCCTCCGCTACTGACTATGAATTGAATCCTCATACTAGATCTGACTCTTTCTCAAAGTTTCTGGAAAAAACACACCTCAGCTATCAATCGTAATTTTGGGGCTTTTCGCACTGGCATGTTTAAAGCTGATAAACATAATCAGCTCAAAAGCTTATTTCCACATGCAAGAGCAAGTACAATTATGTACATAAAGGAACATAGATGAGAGTAGTCTACAGATACAAAGTGCATGCGTGGATACAAAATTTGTATACTTCTTAAACTGTGCGTAGTTAAGTCAATGTCATTCTGCCAATTCTGACAATAACAATGAAAATTTGCCTGATAATTGCCCTACTGCACAAAAGAATACATTTATGTAAGTGAAACTCAAAACTATCACAACAAAATGTTACTCTGTGTAACAGGCATTATATGGAAAAATTCTACATTAATTAGTCACCTGTACACATCGACTCAAATCACTGGAGTAGACATGATCAAATCTTTCTCTAGCCAGGTACTTTCCCAGAGCATCTGCCTGCTTGAGTCCCGTATCATTCAGAGTGATGTCGATTTGACCCTGAAGTAACTTCTTCCTGTTGTATTCAGTCTCTCCACTAAAACAGATCAGAAAGGTGAAGATTTGTTAGGTTTTGCAATTGACCTTAATATGCGGTAGGCCCCTTACATTTTTGTGTAAACCATATTAACTTTCATTCTTCACTTCTCGATTCCTGGACTAAAATAAAGGGAAAGGGCCTGATTTTACCAAAATTAGTTGACAAGCCTAAAAACTTTGTCATTCATAATCAAAATTCCTGAACTGCTTGTCAAAAAAGAAAAAGATTGACTTGCAGACATCACTTCGGAAGCAGTGCTTTTGCAATGTCAAAATGACATGCCCACAGGCACTATTTTCTTGTTGAATAAATCTAAAATGCCATTCTTTACAGTCAGTAAACTATGACATAAGATATTTGTCTATTTTGCACGATTAGTTAAAAACCTAACGTTATAGATTCTCTCTTCTAGGGTGAAATATAATTATATTAAATTTTTCACAATAGAAAAATCAAATTTATTGAAATCATATTCTCTAATAAAAAATAATTAGGGCCTACTTGCGCTTAATTTTAATGTCTAATATCTATTGCAAAATGTAGAAATATCTTGGAGATAAACAAATAGATTTAGAGCAAGTTGCAAAATCTACCCATGAAAAGGGTTAGAATATACAAGCTAAGAACAGATTCCAGACAGGACAGTTTTAAGTCCAAACAACAATAAATGTATCTTTATTTTAAGACTCTTGAATCAAAACCATAGCTGCCGCTAGCTTTTCCCAAAGTTCCTTCCTTCTCTACACAGTCTGTTCTCCTAATCACAAGGTAACCCTATCACTCGAGTGCTAACAATTATGTGTGCACGTATTTAATATCTAATCCCTTACACCCATAGTCCAACTTGCACTATGAGGTCAATTTACTAAAGTATTGACATTGTGTCATAAGTGTGGTATGCCTAATTCAAAATCAAATTGTAGATTGTATCAGCTAGACTTTTATCAACAGTCTAAAAATAATTTTCTGGCATGTGATTGCATTGTCAAAAGTAATAAACAGTGTTTAGATCTAACTGTTAGAAAACGCTGGTTTTGTTGACTGTGATGGCCGTTAACCAGCGTATTCTATGGGGTAGAAATAATAGTGGTTTACAACTGATAATTAAGAGGAATGATTCTCAATGGTTATACAAGCTTAATACAAAACAGGTTATCAATACATAGTCATAGCATACAACATTTCATACATCAGTTCATACATACATAATCAAATACAATATACTTAATACTTACCTAATACTAAGAACAACTGGTCCTGGTGACTGTAAACTGGAAACTCGTAAACTGTGAACTGTTAAACTGTAAAACTGAGGGGTTGTCTGGAAACCCCTCATATCTAGGCCTCTGCATCATGCTTCAGTGGTCCTCAGCATTCAGATGCCCAGATGTTCCATTGTTGAACATAACATTGTACATGTACATTCATTGAATACATAAACAGATCCAGTGAAACTGCTGTTGCTATGCATTGCTAATGCAAGCCCATCAATTAGTATGACAATGGGTTATGTATGTAGCAATGCAAACCAGCCGTTTCACTACACTGCCCCCTTGTTTCTTAGATTGATACATATATCTCCAGACTATTAACGAGACTGGCGATATTGTACAATCTCAACCAAAAAAAATTATCCTGACATATATTGAAGTATCGTCTAATTTATAATACAGGACAGCGATACATTCATAGAATACTAGTACTTATTTTTAAAGAAACAAGTGGTTACTTTAAAATATAGATTGTGACCTACATGTTCTTTACCAGACTTAGGATGATCAAGACTGGTAATATCGTACAACCGAACTAATCTTACAAAATTTTCACATCCACTTAATAAAGGATGTCAGCACGAATACACGTGTAACAAGGAAAGCAGCATTACAAATGTAAGAGGTAAAGTTAGCTCTCATTGCCAATAAACAATTTAATTATCATAAAGCGTTAACACTTTTTCTGAGAAGGCCAAAGTAATGACTAATTACAATAACATGAATAAAAAACATTAGAGGTATACTTTTTTCCCCTCTTAAATATAACATTATTATGAGCAAAAGCCAAATTAATGACCAATAATAATCAAGAATATGAATAGAAAATATTAGAGGTATACTTTTTTCCTCATAAATATAAGTGTCCTATTTGTACCTGTCAATAAGTATTTTTGAACAATACATTATATTAAACATACATGTATAATATAATTATATGCAATACAATATATTAAAGGAATATCAAGTATACATTCGCATTGCAGAGTAGCCATGCAACATGGCGAGGAAAACCTAAACGCCTGCTTTGCTGCACCGTTTTCCAGCAATTTAAGAATATGAAATCCCGCCGGCTCATCATTCACAGATGCTCTAGCTTTCCAGGTAACATCCGCTCAGATTTAACTCTGCCAAGTGCACCACTAAGTCCCAAATCAAATGCACCATGAAATTCTCACTAATAAACCTTCAACCCAACATGTTTTAAAGACTTGTATGAGCAATAACTATTGCCATTTAAAGCAAGAATTCTTTTTATGCTAAAAAGAAGGCTATTTCGTGCCTTGGAAATATTGTAATACAGCTTGTTGGTATTTCAAAATCCTTCTGTTCCATGTACCCCAAAACATGACATGTTCAAGGCTATGTGATGTTCTAGGTCGCCGAAATTCTTAGTTCTAACTAGTCCAGCACCAAGTTAAGAACATAGAACTATTTAAGGTGGACCCATGAACTTTGAACAGACAGGCATTTACATAAAACCAAGTCTCACCACAGTTAAAGGGACTAAACATAAAACATTTGATTGTTTCCTCCAAATCTTGTTTACTGGCCAATTTATGTTTTTATCCTTTCAACTCTTGCCAGAGGACAGATAAACATATTTCAAAAGTTACATTAATTTATTTGACACAACCAATTATTGCCTGTGTAACTTGCTTATCAAAGAAATTCAGGTAGTTCATAATAGAAAAGGAAACAAATTTAAAGACTGCTTCTGACAACAGTCCAAGTTTTGGACAATTTCTTGGACTAAAACATTATAATTATATATTCTTGCATTATATTCTCTTTGCAGTTCAGGGAATACAATGTATCTATTCAGTCTTTCTTTCTGCTTTGAGAGACATTTATAAAGAAATATAAAAATGGTAATGTCTTTTTAGTCTTCATTACTGGTATTTTTACATGATAAACTTTCCATCTTTACTCATAGAACATGTGTGTGTGTTTATCCTATGGGGAAAACCCATACCTTATCCCCATCTTTTTTATTTATTCTTTTTTTAAATTTCTTTTGGGACTTGATCCCTTGTTCTATCCAGTATAATATTCTTTGACATGGAAAAGCTTTATATCTGAACTGTCCTTCACAAATATATTTCCTTCCTTAGAAAAGACTTTTTATATCATGACTTTCATTTGGAAGACAAACACTAACATTATGTTTTCTTTATGTTTATTCTTTTGGAAATTGCTTTGAATGTCTTGATGTAAGAAAACAGCACATATCCTCCCCATCTATGAGATAGAGGTAAACAGAAAAAAGGGATAATTGACATAGCTCTTTCCTGCCCAACTCCAACTCACCAACAGGGAAAACAAATACCCCTTTCCAATTGATTATACATAATTATCTAACTATCCAAAACTGCCAAAAACAAAATATATCCCCCTTTAATTAACATGTCAAACTTCAGAGATTATTTTTTCTCAGATGTTTGCATCAATATAAGCACTTATTCCTGATACAATCATTTAATAGGAAATACTGGCAGCTCAGATAAACTACTATTAAGACCTTGCTGTATATCCCTAAATGATAAAGAGATCTATTAAAAATAGAATACAATATAATGCGCATTATCAATATGGGAAATTGAATAGAAATAAACGTGCCGTCGCATTGCTTACTCGCTATACAATACAAGTATATATATAGAAATATAGAAAACACTTGCGAGCCAATATAAAGACCTGTAGCTCGCAGTCGCAAATATAGAAAACGCTGCGCGCTAATATAATACAAGATTATGTTGCATAATCACTTATAATCAGACATTAGCAATGTACAAAGTACAATGTACATGATTATAAAACAAAATGCTCTATATTTCAAAGCCATAATAATTCCTATGAAACTGTTCAGGATATTCTAAATGCACTCAGATACCAATTATACATCTATAAAACAAATATCCACCAAAAACAATTGGCATGTATACACTTTTGTAACTGGCATGCATACAAACACCCTGAATAGTTATAGACCCAATTATTAGGCAATATTGCAATTACATGTATTAAAGACCAAAGAGTGCACCAGTGCAACGACACTCACTGCAGAGATTGGACCAATAGTGGGTCCTGCCCCCAAGGGCAAACGCAGCGCGTTTCACAGGAAAAAACCTAACGCGAAAGTCGTTTCCCTATAAATTCATTCTGCAATGAAATAATACCAACAAAAGACAGGTGGTTAGTTATAATGCCTTTCAAAATCATTTGATATGAAGATGTTATCATTTGAAATTATTAAGATATTAATTCAAATAATATCCGCCTCTTTTTTGGCAAGGGTTATATCCAAAAACTACATTATACATTGTTAATTGCAGAATGAGCAAACAAAGATGGTTAGAGTTTGTATTATGTTCATGATGGTTTGGTTAAACAATTTAATCAAAGTACGAACCTTGATCAATTGAATAATACCACAAAAGCATATATTTCTTCAGTACAACTACTAAGTTTCTTTTGACTCAGTAATTGAAGAAACAAATTTATACTGCTCGCTTAAACGAGCTGTTCCAAAATCACTAACAGATTCATCATTTGAATAATTTGAGTAAGCAAGCACTTTTGTTGCATGTGTCCTATTTAATGAAATACCAAAATATTCAAACTTGCAGAAAAGTACACATTCCAAACAAGTATTTGGTACTTGTTTGCAGTTTTAAACAAGTGTTTTGCACTCCATTCAAGTTTCAAACAAAACAAATCAGCACTGCTGATTACTATCCCTTTCTGTCATTTTTTTTTTTTTTTAAGTTTGCAAAAATCATTCAAGCAAGAGAAAACGAAATACAGAATTTTACTTTCAAACTTTTCAGATTTGCTATACCTAATAAAGGCGTTATTATTATCATTATTACTTTTTTTTTAAACACAAGCTTGTTATTATTGGGTGCTTCAATGAGAAAAGACCAAAATATATGTTGAGTTTACAGAAAGGACATTCCAGTGAATCATCACCCTGTATACAATTCCAATGTACATGTAAGGACACTCCAAAAGGTCAGCATGCACATCAAACGTTTACGCACAAATCTATGCAACAATTGTGTCAGCCATGCTAAAATACACAGGCTATCCATGAGAACCGAGAAAAGTGAATGGACGTTGAATTCTAAGACACCGCAAAAGATCATGCATAAAAGACCAATTCAAGATGTAGAAATATCTGAAAGGTTCATAGTGACAGTATTGATTTGCCAGGACCAATAGTTGGCAGAAAATGTGTCCATACAAAAGAATTTGAAGCAGTAGCAATGGATCGAAAATCTCTATTGAATTCATCAAGTTACTAAAAAGGAATTTTTCGTATCATTCATTGTATAAACATGTATCAGTCTGATCCGCGATCGCTTTGCTTTGCGCTGAACCTTGCGGACGAAGGTCCACGATCGCTTTGCTTTGCGCTGTGCCTTGCGGACGAAGGTCCACGATCGCTTTGTTTTGCGCTTTGCTTTGCGGACAAAGGTACGCAGTCGCCAGGCCCAGCAGACGAAAGTCCGCTATCGCCGCTCGCAGGAAACGCTTGAAAACTTCCAAGCGTTTCGTTAGGAAGCACATTACGTGCTTCCTGGGGGACCGCTCCCGGAGGAAGCGAATAAAATATCACTTGCAGAATAGAACATTATGTATGGGGATACCGAGCATCACCCTCTGACAATTCGTAAGTTATCTGATGGACATCAGGAGGTGGCCATGGGGGTAGCATCCAGGAACTTGTTGTTGTGGGAATCCACAAATCATTGCTGGACAATATATCATCAGGCCACGGTGGCAACATCCATCGTTGGTTGGATGCAACAGAACGCAGGGGATTAGACAAACTGGAAATGATCTGACCATGATCAGGAGGCCATGGTGGCAGCATCCATGGATACAAAGATCTTGTCTGCATCCATACATCATCCCAGGATAACAGCTTATCCTCCTGACTGTCATCTGGCCATGGTGGCAACACCCATTGTCCTGTTGTTATGGGAATCAGAGGTTTGTCCTCTGACAACTTAGACATAACCTGACCATCGCCAGGGGGTGGCCATGGTGGGAGCAGCCATTGGTTAGTTGTTGCTGGAATCTGAAGATCATCCATTGACAACAACTCTTCTTCATCCCCTGTAGAGTTACTAACAGGAACAGAAGTACATACACCTGCAAAGGAAAACTCCTTGCCGCTGTTGGCTTCAGGTGACTCCTGTTGGATAGAAGGATGGTCATGCTCCACACTAGGGGCTTGCAACGATCGTCTGCGTTCGCGGAGCGGGGGTGGAGCGGGGATGGCCGCACCCTTTCGTGAACACCGGGGGGGCTTTTCTCGAAAGGGTGGGTTGAGGGAGGGAAGTCAAATTAACGCACCCATTCGCGAACACCGGGGGGGGGGGGGCTTTTCTCGAAAGGCTGTGTTTAGTAGTTTTCCGAACCAGTCGTTTTTATGAAAATTATTCATTTACTAATAACAATATAATATCAATAGATAATAATAATAATAATGATAATAATAATAATACCCAATATTTGTATCGCACCTTTCCCAAATATAATAGGAGAAATAGAGGACAGCTTGCATTTTTGTTGATTTTGAATTTCATAACTCTAGAACCCCCCAAGCAATATAGAACTATTGAATTAAGAGAAATAGCGTGTTTTCTATTCTGAATAAACTCACGTTTGCAAAAAGTTTAGAAGCTCCGTCCAACAATATTTAACCAGCCTTAAATAGAAAAGTAGCATTTTTGTTGATTTTTGAGCCGTGAGGCACGGACGCTTGTAATTGGACACAGACACACATACTGTCTTGACTCATTTTTTATATTTTGATAACCGAGCGATTATCAAAAATCATAGACGAATGTGACCGGAGGAGACTCGGGGGCGCGCCCTGCTTCCACTCCAGTCTCGAACATGCAAAGTCTATCGTGCAATCTGGCAATAGAAAGGAACCAAACAAAGTTGAAACAATCGTCGAAGAATGGAGGGGTGGGAGTAGGGAAAAACATTGCTTCTCGAATGGAGTCCATGATGAGAATGATTTTATTTCAGACACAATTCTTCCGCAGATCAGATGCAAGTTTTAAGTTTACGCGCGCGTGGGAAAGTGTTTTGCGCTTTGATGTTGAAGAACAAAAGAGACCACGTTTCTATGATAACTGCCGACATGCGCGCGTATGACATATTTATGTAGATTACGCGGCGCTTTGATTAGTCGGCAAATTTGTAAACAACTCAACAGTTGTTCTCTATTTAAATGCATTCCCCCACGATTGGCTCAGGTATACAATTTGATGCAAGGGTTGCTATCTTTTTATTTTCAGTTCGACATAATATATTGCAAGATTTCTAACATGACACCAAGTAATCAAAACATTCATTTAATCCTCTAATTAGTCTCTAATTCTTTCCTCTTTCTTTGTCATTTTTTTTTCTTTTTTCTTTCATAATTTAAGATCAAGAGTGCGGCGACTCCGCCCTATGTCGACGATATATTTAAGCCTATACAGGGTGTATCAATAAAAAACGGGACAGATTGAAAAGTCTGCCAAAATTTCACTTTCAAAATTATGATGATCTATATTTTGATGTTTATAGATGCGCTGAAGTCTTATCTTTCAATGGCAATTTGAAACAATAAGTTTTGTCAAGCCTTTGAGCGCACACAGAACGTTTTGACGGGGGCTCAAAAAAAAAGCTTGCCGCACAAATTAGAAAAAATTAGAAATTACGATCTTCAGACTCTTGCTTACCAGCAGACTTACTTTTAACCTTTTCATTATCTGTTGCCATTGCTTTTAGAAATATTGCTTTTCAAAATAACAATTTTACAAGCTATTATTACTGAATGCTTTGTTGTTTTGTTGTTGTGTTGTTGTTTTTCCCACGTAACATGTATCTTTTAGCACTGAATATTCCTCAAAACTAAAGAAAAATAATAAGAATGTTTATCAACCAAGAAAGGGGATTTGGTGGTTGGAAGATTATTTTGATTGACTGCTTGGTTAATTTGATTGATTGATTGTATTGTATTCTGGATATGATTTATTAATTGATCGATTGATTGATTGAAATGAAGGATTGAAGACTGACCATTTTGAATGATGATCGGTTTGGTTAATTACATTGTTTCTGTTTAACATGTTCTTATTTGACTTGGATCGATACTTTTTCAATTGATTGTTCAAATGATTGATTAAATCTTGGAAGAAGATCATAGGACAAATCACCTACATTTGACTAACATAATCATTGAATCCAGTTGTAAATATAACAATCAATCCGAATGGTAAGCACTCGATTTAAATATAAATAATACTCCCCCTTTTTAACCTTAGAAACAAAAACCTTCCGTGATTCGTTCAAGCATGAACAAAAAAACAAGCAATCAGATCAATCCAATTCAATCAATCAATCAATCAATCAAACAATCAAATACAAAATCAACCTCAATCAATCAATCAATTCAATCAATCTACATCAATCAATAAAACAAGCATCGAATCCCCTTCTTGGGGTTGACAAAAAAGGCATTAAGTTTGAAGGAAATTTATTGCAAAAAAAGATTACATTAGTAAAATGACAAAGCAAAAAACAAAACCAAAAACAATTACATGTCAATTAAAAAGCTTTGAAATGAATTTCAAATCATAATTTCGAAAATATTAGCAAAGAAAAAGAAAAAGTTTTAGAAGAAGACTGCTTCGATTAGCAATGAGTATCTGATGATCATATTTATCTCGTTTTTTTCCATTTTGTGCGCAGAGCCTATATTTTTAGAGCCCCCGATACAAAATGTCTTGTGTGTACTCAGCGACGCATGAACGAAATTACTTTTTTAAATTACATTTGAAGATAAGACTCATGAGCATCTATAACATAAAAATAGACATCATGATTCTGAAACAAATTTTGACAGACTTTTCAAAACTGTCCCGTTTTAATTGATCACGCACTGTATAGGAGTGGCCGGCATCATGGCATCACTCGAACTTGAGCTGGGGTGGGCGGAGGTGGTAAAACATGGACCTCGCCTCGGCTTTCCAGCTACTTATACTAAAAATAATTTGAATAAGAATAAGAATACAGAAAGTACCCTTTATTCATTCAATATATCTTTTAACCCCCAACTTTTCGGCTCGCGCTTCGCGCTCGCGGATACTACATCATAATGCAGCACAATTAACTCCAATTTTGAGCTCAAAATTTATACCAATTCAGTAGGGTATAGAATGCACAATTAACTCAAATATAAAAATCAAAATATTACTAAATCATAATGCACATATAACTCCAATATTTACCTCAAAACTTTCAGCTCGCGCTCGCCGCGATACGAAAATAGGGTCTATAATATCTACAATATCTTACAATTCTTACACTAGAAGTGCCCCTTTATTCTATATATCTTTTAAAACCCAAAAATTTCGGCTCGCGCGTTCGCGCTAGCGGATACTAACCATAATATGCACAAATATCTCCAATTTTTCAGCTTTAAAAATCGGTCGACGCTTCGCGCTTGCAGATACCAATGATTCAGTAGGGTAGGCCTATATAATGCGCAATTAACTCAAATTTTTACCTCAAAGATTTCATCTCACGCTTTGGCCTCGCGGATACTAAATATAGTCTACTGCCACAATTTCATCTGAAATATTTTCGGCTCGGCTTCGCGCTCGCTTTTTTTTTTTTCATAGTGTAAAAAAAAAATTGTAAATTCCCGTTTTAGGTCAGTATGGCCTATATATCGGGGAGTGTTTAAACTCGCGATTCTCGCTCTTTGCTCGCTCCGCTCGCATATATTTTTTTAAAAGTTGCCCCCCCCTCTGGAAAATCCTGGATCCACGCCTGCCATACATTCGTGATATTTAAGCCCCTTCAGCCCCCCCCCCACACGAATAGCCAACGATACAACTGCGAAATAAATTATTTAATTATTGAGTGATGATGGACCAATTTTAGAAATGAAACTATTCTTTACCGGAAAAATTCGCCGCTGAAATAAATTTTTCATAAAATAAAAGCAGACAAGAAAACAAAACTGTCGGAAGAATTATTTAGTTACGGACTGCTTAAACGGGGGGCCCGACTTTAGAGCGAAACTAATTCTCTTATCGTAGAGTCGCCGTTGTGATAATTTTGTGCAAATAATAATTCTCCGAAAATCAAAATTTAACAGCAGGACGCTTTAAATAAATACATCCCCCCCCCGGCCCCCCAAAAAATCCCTCTTATCTGGAGGTTTATTCATGGGTTGACCAAAAGACAGCTTCAAACTATCTTAATCAATTAGCTCTGGCAGTAATGCTCAATTTCGGAATAAACGAACTGCTTTTCTATTTTCGGAATAACGAACCTTATTCTATTATCGGAAAACCAAACCTTATTCTATTTTCGTAATAACGAACCATGTTCTACTTTTCGGAATAACGACCTTATTCTATTATTGGAAACCAAACCTTATTCTATTTCGTTAATAACGAACCTGCTATTTTCGAATAACGAACCTTTTTCTATTTTTAGGAATAACGAACCTTCGGTATAACGAACACTAATCCCCCCCCCCCTGCTGACTACTGCACCAGCAGCGCGGCGCGGACTATCGGACCAAGCGACTATCGGGCTATAGCCGCTTGGGGGTGGAGGGGTCTTAAAATTATGAACTTAAATATCAACAAAAAAAAAATATGCAAGCTCTCCTCTATTAATATTATACTGTTATTATTTAATGAATAATTTCATAAAAACGACTGGTTCAGAAAACTACTAAACACAGCCTTTCGAGAAAAGCCCCCCCGGTGTTCGCGAATGGGTGCGTTAATTTGACTTCCCTCCCTCAACCCACCCTTTCGAGAAAAGCCCCCCCGGTGTTCACGAAAGGGTGCGGCCATCCCCGCTCCACCCCCGCTCCGCGAACGCAGACGATCGTTGCAAGCCCACACTAGGACCTGCCGAGATATCAGAATCGCCAATTATGTGGAGTTCCGCTGGAGAACCCGAATCGGCAATAGAAAGGCCCTTATTGTCAGGGATCAGAGAAGAGCCTCTGATTCTGATCCCTGACCGTTTCCCTCATCTAGGGATTTGTCAACGATTCGATCTAAAGAGGCTTGAAGGTGAACTTGAAATGACAATATGCCCTTCAGAGTAGCTTGAATATCTCCTAGTTGAGACTGCATCGAATCTGCTTTAGAATTGATACTGTCTATTTTCTCTTCCAACCTGGAGAACCTTTCCTCTGAGTGATCGGTACAAGTATGCCAAGGTGTTTGAACACCTTGCGTTGCTTTTTGGGCAACTAGCTGCTCAGGGAAGGACTGATTATCAGTAGCGACTGTAGGGATCCATTCAGGTTCCTGATGATAGGAACTCTGCTGAAACTGAGAGTCATGTGACTCCTCTAAGCAAAATGAATGCATCCCCGTAGGCTCAGAATCATCCTCAAAACCAGAACCAGAATTATAACAATAATCATGCTGAAAATTGCTGCAATCTTGCTGGACACTGGACACCTGAGCCGCAGAATCACTATCAGATAATGGTTGGAAATGAAGGGGGCTATCAACAATTGGTTGGTGTTCAGTAGTTAATGGCCGTTGTACCAGGGGTGGTGATTGTGCAATTGGCGTTGGTTGTACACGCATGCTTAAATCCAAAGGTGTAGGGGCAGACTCTCCCTGGTCACAACTAACACAAGATTTTTCAACTGAGTGTAAGGGCAATTGGGGCGATACAAATGTAGATTGTGCACATTCTTCAGACGCCACAAGAGGGACACAAAACTGTTCATACACATACTCGGGATATATTTGGAGTCGCAAAATCAAGTAAAATTTCTATACCCCCTCAGCGCCAGGCAACCCTATCACAAAATTTTGGGAGTTTTAGACATTCCGCATCTAGTGTCTATATCGATTCTAGGGGCACCTTGTATATACTCGTTCCAATCAGAACGTTTTATTAACAACCAGGTTTGCTGCCAATTATCCTTTGCTCCAACAGAAATTAATAAACGACCTTATCATAATTGGAATATATCATGAACAATGTTTGATTAAAAACTAATATAATTGTAATAACCTCAATTGGAGGTTTCTCCTCATGAAAATTCAAACAAACAACTTAGAGAATACAAGATCTTAATAAATGCAAAGAGAAATCACTCAGTGAAATGACAACTTGAAAATTACAGGAAGTATTCTCTTGGGCTATTACTATAAACTCATTGGTAAAATTCAAAGTTTGCTAATAAATATAGTCTTTGTTTGTGAAACATGATTTGAACTTCCGTTCAGTGCTAATGAAATATCAATACTATGATATGTAATTAAACTTCTATAGTGTAGCATATACAGTGACAATTTCTTTCACTGTTGGACAATGAATTTTTAGAATATTCTCTTAGTTTTCCTTAGTATCATCCTGTGAAGAATTATGTATTTAGAATATATAACTATATGATCAACTGAGCAGAAATCTTCCAACTACTTACAAGTAAATGAATAATTTCAATGCATCGAGGTAAAAACAAATATCTTTTAGGATTGATCAGTTAATATCAAGAATATAGAATGCAATTATTAGATAAATAAACAATTAGCAGAAATTGATGTGGTTTAAAACCATCTGCAATGGAGAAATTACTTTGTTGAATGATCAGGTACCTAAATGATTCACATAAATACTCAGATTCTCTACTATTCAATTTTGAAGTAACTAGGTTACTATGTCTGAAACAAAAGTGTTTAGTATTTATATGAAAAGAAAGATGTATTCCAAAGAATACACTATCCTTCTTTCTTTTTTGTTTTTCTTCTTGGAAAGGAATAGCAATCACAATCAAGCCCAAAGTACCTTAGCAGCAAACTCTCACTAGGACTAAACAATAGAAGCACTCATGCAGTGCACTTTTCAAAGTTAAACTTCCAATCACCGATCTGCACACAATAGTATGCAATAATCTAGACAATGAATGTCAAAAAGCAAATTGTGCCAAGCACATGTATAATGAACAATCAAACAAAATTGCAAGGTTATTCACAAGAAAAGAAGTAAAGGATTAAAGAGGTCAAATTAGAACACTCCAACCATGAAAGAACTCAGGCCAGTGCAATGAAAAAGAAACTGCTATGTCAGGAAACAATAGCAGACAACCAACATGCAAATGTAACGACATATACTATCAGGTGCACAAAGAACTTTCCCAAATCCTGTAACAAAGAAAATCACTGAAGTGATAGAGACAAGTACAAAACTTTCTCCAGACAAATTATGCAATTAGCAAGTTAAATGACTTCAGGTGGAAAATTCCAAAGCTAAAAAATCAATGTACAAACAGTCATTAGCAAAAAAGGGTGCCTAAGGGTATCAGGCACACACACTTCCACACAATAGCTATCTCAGCAGAGACAACAGAAAGCGGTCAAAAATTACCGCAAGAAATTTAATTCAGAATATACAAATATCACAACAGAACAGTATCAATATCAATCACTGAATAATTCGCACGGAGGCCACCCACACTACCCAAAGAGAAGCAGGTGACCGCGCCCTGTTTGAATGCGCAAGAACTTCACATAAATTGCACAGAAAGAGCAAAAATACAAGAAAAATTTGTATAAGCTCAAAAGACTATATAAAATATGTAATGCACAATGTCCAGAAAACTGCTCGCGCGCCCATATAGAAAACGCTAGTTTTGTTGACTGTGATGGCCGTTAACCAGCGTATTCTATGGGGTTGAAATAATAGTGGTTACAACTGATAAAGACAATAAGCTGTGTATCTCAAGGTTATAATACTTAAACAAGTTACATATATCATAGTCATAGCATACAACATTTCATAACATCAGTTCATACATACATAATCAATACAATATACTTTTAATACTTACCTAATACTAAGAACAACTGGTCCTGGTGACTGTAAACTGGAAATCGTAAAACTGTGAACTGTTACTGTAAAACTGAGGGGTTGTCTGGAAACCCCTCATATCTAGGCCTCTGCATCATGCTTCAGTGGTCCTCAGCATTCAGATGCCCAGATGTTCCATTGTTGAACATAACATTGTACTATGTACATTCATTGATAACATAAACAGATCAGTGAAACTGCTGTTGCTATGCATTGCTAATGCAAGCCATCAATTAGTATGACAATGGGTTATGCATGTAGCAATGCAAACCAGCCGTTTCATACAGTTTATATTCAGTAAATAACTGCAGCAAAGAAAGGAAAGGGATAGGAACAAATTTCTTGCCTTGCGCTACACAATTACACACATGTACATAGTAACAACTTAGTTATTAGGACTTAGGTTCCTAACCCTGAAGTAGACCACACGCACAGTCACATACAGCTGCAAACCAACATCAGTCATCAGTCAGTACTGAAAAATAGCTGTCGCCCTCTTGGTTAATGAGGAAACTTCTCAATAATAATTAGCGAAACCAGCTTTAAACCTACCTCAAAATAAATTAAGATAATCTATAGTCTCATACAATATAATTCTTCCATTAGATATTTTTAATTTTGTTTAGTAGATTCTATAATTTTTAGACCCTTTTTTGGATATGCCACCTGACTTGGCTGAAGCTGCTCAAGACACTTTTCTGCATTGACTTCCCATTGGAAGAAAACTGCTGCAATAAGGTACTTCCCAGTGCAAGGTCAATTATGAATTGACCATGCACAAGTGTAAGTGACGCACAGTAAACAATTATGCATTTACGTACACTCCAATTGAATTGACTTCGTACAACTATGTCGCAATACACATCACAGTAGACTACGAACGGGACTACAAGTAGTCAACATACTCGAGAAAGAGCGGTTCTCTCCTCATAAATTAATGTGTTCTCTTGCTTTGTGCAATGAGGCACATCCTAAGAAGATTGAAATGATAATGAAAGAACTTACTGTCTAACAAACGTCAATAAAAACCTCCCCATTTTTTGTTGAATGCAAGACTTTTGAAAGCGAGAACTGAGTGAAGAGCTCGACATTTAAACAGCACATGTGACGTCATGGCCACGCCCCCATATTACAACGTCAGGGAATTCCCCTTCACTTTGCGTGTGATGGCGGAGTATGGTTTGGGGTTCGACCCTCGACGACATCTTGGGGTTCTCGAACATGAATGTTAGGGGAGACCGGGTATGGACGTTACAAAATTCACATTTTGGGCCAGATAATTCTAATGAAAGTACTCACACACTCCATTTTGGGTCTGTAGTTAGCCCATTATGTTGGCTAAAACCTGAGGCTCATAAAACCTGAAAACATGTAAACACTAATTAACTACAGCGTAATTAATGAAGACATTTTTTTGTAACAACCTACCCCGTATACGGGTAAGTTGTTACACCATACGGGGTAGATTGTTACAGTAGGTAAACATACGGGGTAAGTTGACAATGTGTAAATCTCTTATACCATACTTTGGTTTCAACTTTCCAGTTTCTTGGTATCGTTATTAAACAGTAGATCAAGTAGACCTCTAGAATAGACTAAAAGAAATAATAGAAATATCAAAATATTAACACCAGAAAAAATTGAAACAAAATTACTTTACATGTGTAATGTAATTGGGGTAGGTTGTTACATCGACATGGGGTAGGTTGTTGTAACAACCTACCCCATGGGTGATTTTACACATAAAATCAACTGTAGCAAAGTCATTAGGCAGAATTACAGGGCATGGCTCAGGGGTATATTAGTGACATACATGTACTATATTCAAAATACCAATCTATCATCATGTGCCTTCAGTTGTAAGAACTATTACAAATTTTGATTTTTGTCAAAAATTCACTTGGAACTGTAAAAAATGGTTTTTGTTGATTTACTTTTTAATAAAACAACGGAGAAACCTCACGACCGGCAGTTCATCACAGCTATGTGTAAGCTGTATATAGATGCCAGTTAGCACGAACTCTCTTGTTCCAACTTAGCACACTGAGAACTGTAACAACTGACCCGTGTAACTTCCATAGGCCTACCCGGTCTCCCCTACTCATGACATAGGGCTGTGTACTCTCTCTCTCTCTCGTTCTTCCTATTCTTCCTATTTTTTGTTGTTGAAATTGATTGTTATTAACTAAAAAAAAATAAATTAATAAAAAA
>CALNVZ010003426.1:39947639-39967641 GCA_940671915.1 Paracentrotus lividus
AAAAAAATTAAAATTAATTAAACAAAATAAAAATAATGATAATAAAAGCCATAAATGAATATGCATTATTTTCTTTTTTTATAAGGGCGCGGGCGCGGGGGCCGGCGGCCGGCGCTACTAATATTCAAGGCCGTCATTGCTTGCTTAACTGTTCTTGTAGTATCCTCAGAAATCACAAACATTATCAGTTAAAAACAATCGTTGGCCAATGCCCAGGCGCTTAACGAAAAAAATATGCATTGCCCTAATAGACCTTCATCTTATCCATTGAAACAACAAAAGCATTTCTTGCCCTTTTTTTTTTTTTTTTTTGTGAGTGTGTGAGTGTGTGTTGTTGAGGGTAAGCGGAGGGGGTTGCAGACCCAAAGCCTACATCTTTCCTTTATGCCAGTGGAGCGCTGGATATCAAAATTAAATCTTGTTTTTGAATCGGGGCAAGCGCTTTTCCTATAAGAAATTGCGCTGAGCATCTTAATTTAGGATTTCCCGATTAAGTTAAAACTAGCTCTGATCAATTTGACATTTCTTTCAAGCACTTTCGTCCGACATGTGATCGTGATGAAAAAGCCCGAACATTTGATAAATAGTAGGGGGTGCTCGCCTGTTAATTCCATTCGTTTGGGGTTCAAAAATTTCAGCACCACCTTTTTTAACAGACATGTACAAAAATGCGAAAAAAATGGCTATCTATGCCCATTGGAATCAGTGGTACAGCCACTCACTTTCATCTCAGCCACAAAGAAAAATGATAATAATATAAAAATATAAAAAAAACGACCCAAAACAATGACACACATGGCCCTAAAAATTGTGATTATATAAAAAAGGAAATTACCAAACGTCTTGTTATTAAATAACAATCAAACTAGACTGATAGCCACTTGACCAACCCCATTATCAAACAGAGAAATTTTTAATCTCTAATATTAAACGTTAGATTTCATTGTCCTTTTCCTCAAAAATTGTAGAGCGCCATCTTTCGTTTGGTATAATAACGCAGCGCAAGCTGGCTATAGCTAGCTGAGCTGCCTGCTTGTCAGAAAAGCAGCCAGATTTTGAAGAAGAAAGCCACAAAATTTCCACCAGTAGCAGACCGAATTTCAAGTATCTAGAGGAACCATACATCTGTGGAAAGCTGGTGATAATCATTTTCATTTTGGTATGTCGTAAATCATTAGATTCCATCTTGTATTTAGTTTATACTAGCATTCCAGTTAGCTCGAGAATGCAAGTTGATACCGCCGGTATTCCGCCCGGAGAATTGTGGCGGACCGGACGTCAGCTGCGCCGGTGAAAGTGGCCACTGGAAGAGGAGTGATTGGTTTTGACTGAGGAGTGTCAGTGACAGTGTGTGATGTTGATAAAAAAGGATACATTTTTTTAGTCGAAACAAAATGATGATGATGAATGCTTGGCATAATCGTGATTGAGGAAACCACCATTCACTTTGTACAGCAGCGCTTCATTCAGTCACACGCCATTGGTTTCCTCTTTCCACCCCATTCACTTGTGTACAAGCACTTGAACGAGTGGTTTCCGAAACGACGATAAGGCCGAATGCTTTGGCTTTGCCAAAATTTGTCTCCTGAAAATTTGAGGAAAAAACAAATAATTTTGGGCAGTTAGCATGAAAGATAGAGGCCTGAGGGGTCAATTGGAAAATCTATAAATTATACGATACAGCCTAACTAACTAACGTATGCATTTAAATTGTGACATTTAGATCTTTCTTTATAAACCGACCAGCCCCCGTCGCGAAGCGACAGGAACTGACGAGTTAGTACGCGTTTCTAGCGAAGTTTTTTTTTTTCTAGAGAAAAAAAAAAATTATCACAAATTTCGGGGTCAAGATAATTTATACTCACATTGAATCCAGACTGTGAAGGTCCTTCCTCGAATTGGTGACATCTGCAAATATTTCACTTGAAGTAATAAACTAAATATGATGAAAAATACTGGAAAACAGAGACATCCACCACGTAATTTCTAATTTCAGTTGCAAGGTTAGGTCATCCGGAAGTGGAACGTCGTCTGCTCCAACTTCACGTCTCCGTGCGTGCGCTGTTCTATTAATTCTTCGCACAGAATTATGGGACGGAGGTCATGAATCGAATGACGTCATTGAAAGATGGCAGCGATGGCACCGAAAATTTTAGAAGAAACAAGACCAACGGAAAATTAATTTTGGTAAGTCAAAAAGCTCTTATATACTTTCATTTTTAGTCGTTGTTTTGCGTGAAACATCATAGATGTTTAAAATAGATATTTTAACATTAGATTGATTAAATTGACCAGTATAATTCACTTTGCGCTCATCATCACTGAAAGTTACGCTGTAAATAGGGGTGGTTAAAGTACAGCCCCGTCGCCTTCGGCGACGGGACTGTGTATAGTTAGATCTTTCTATACCTTAAAATCTGGTCAATTTGCGGCAAATATGTTGAATGTTTATACCAGCCTGCATTATAATATCTAATGTTAGTCTAGGCCTACTACTAGCTCCAGGAAGGTTAGACTGACCAGTCCCCGTCGCGAAGCAACGGGAACTGACTGATGATTAGTTGTGGGGCTGGTATACCCCACTCATGATACGATGTCAATACTTTAGTATTGACCTCGTGGACCAAACTGCCATATTTGGGAAAAAATTTTGCAACCTGGTCAATGTTGTTTTATCTAAGGTTTTTCTCCTATTTGCAATAACTTTCAGCTCCAAAATTAGTAGTAGTAATAATAATATGTCTATGTCATTATAAGACACAGTGAATAGGTTTAAGAAAAATTTCAAATCAAAATCATGAAAAAAAAAAATTAAAACATCACTGAATTTTTTGCCCTCTCCCGCCCAAAAACGTGCGGGGAAATTTTCAGAAAATGGACTTTAAAAAATAATTTTTCATCCAAGAAGAAAAAACAAGAAACTTAAAACATCAGGGATAGTGAAAGGAACATCCAAACACTCAGTTATTGAAGAAAGATAAGTGAAAATGTTATTTTAAAAAGTGAAAAATTAGGTTTGTTTTCTGAAAGTTTTCTTACTGAGTCTTGTCATTAGTCCCAGATGGTTCAGTTGCTTGTGTGGTATACCCCGAATCTCTCACAAGTAATATATTTTTTTTTAAATGATACTCACATTGAATTTATGTAACTACCAAGAATACAAGAGCAGATAGGTTCTTCCACGTATTTATGTTGTCATAACAGTGAGTGATTAATATTTGAAGGCAAAAATCAGTTCCAAACTCGTAACTTGTGTTCATATCGCAGGTACGGTACATGGTGATATAAAACCCCGGTCGCGAGCGCCGTCTGCTAGCAAGCTAGCTAGGCGGCTGGAGCAGGCGGCTTAAGCGCTCCGTATGCGCTGCTGTTCAAAAGCACAGCGATTTTTTCTACTTCCGGGTCGACCCATCAACAAGGTCACCCATCAATATTCAACGTAAATGAACGGATCCCTTCTACAGCGCTGTCGCCTTCGGCGCCAGCGCTGTCTATAGTTACAGGAAGGTGAAACTGCATGCAAGCAGGCAATCTCAGTCATGACATAGTCGTTACATGCCCCGGGTCGGAGATTTCGTCTCGGGGGACATTGCTAGATAAGATAAATCTAAACATTTTTGCAGTCTACACAGATGTTGAAGCTTATACTGATAGTACATGAGGATGAGTGACCTCTTTCTTTAATATCATTGTTCATTGGAAGCGAAATACATCATTACATGTGTAGATCTACAGCAATTTTTTTTTTCAACTCAACTAGAGAGAATAATCTTGAGTAGTAGTCATGATTAAGGAAATTAAAGCATTCTTGATTATATACCAAGCATAGAAATACTACACACCAAAGGAATTTGCAGAAAATTGCGTATTCGCTGAAAAAATAACAAAATAAGACCAATTCTGATCATTTGTCAGGACGTCCGCACGTGCGTGCTTCACACAGCCACGTGGTAAGTCTGAGTTTATAAAGTGCATGCAATTTACATCAGATCTGTGTGTGAGTGTGTTGTGCCGAGACTGCAGGTGAGGCAGCGGTCAACTGACCGACTATTACGATACTATCTCAAAATTTCTTCTGAAATCAAAACGTGAATATCTCGTGTATGTTTGTAAATGGACAATATGAGGACATATATCTAACTTCATTCTAAATCATTTTGGCTGCAACAACTCAACTTGAGCTTTAAAAACAAACGGTAATGGCCATCGATCATGGTAGAGCTTATCTTCAGATTTCAAATGACACTAGTTCATGTCCACCTCAAGTTTGTTTAGCCGAGACATAATAATGTATTGCATTTTATTATGTTTTAACTACACTGTCTTGGAAGTTTGGAAAAGCATTCAAACATCCCTGTTTCGTATGGCCTTTACATTTCAGAATGTTTGGGTCTAAAATATTTGGGAGATCAGTTGCCAACTAATCTGGCATGCCAAGCTGCCAATACAGCGCTCACCAGCATTCATAATGATGACAGTTTCCTGGACAAACTGAAAAATGTTGAAGGGGGTTGAGGTACATGTACTTGGTCAAAATCCACCATGAGTAATGCCGTTTGGTCTAATTTACTTTTGTCCACAATCAGTGATTCTCATTTATAGCTTTTTGTGTAAATTGTCATTTCGCCTATCTTGTACATGATTCTCATTTTGTCTAATGTTCATTATAAATGCTCATATTTTTCTATTGGGTTCTAACACAATTTGGTCAATTCTAGTACTATAAACTAGTAATAGACCAAATATTATTAGGAATTAGGCGAATATGCAATTTAGACAATTTGGCTATTAGACGAATTGGCAATTAGACCTAGTGGTCATTGGACTGATTGAGAATTAGACCGTGGGGAAATTAGACCAAGTTGTTTGTAGACCACAGGGTTTTAATAGACCATGTGGTAATTAATAGACAATCAATTAATCAATATGTCACATTTATGAAATAATATTTTAATACAAATGTAGGCTTAAATTAAATTAATTATGGAGAGCTGATTTGCAAGGTAACTTATTTTTCCCTTCAAATTTGTTATTTTATTCTTGAGAAATATGTGTTCATGTATTATGTACATCTGAATTATCTCCAAAGAGGCAGTTTATTCATATAAACTGGAAACAGTCTCAACATTTGAGTGAGAGCTCTGCATTATGAATGAAATGCCATATGGTGCACAATTTAGTCATCAGTGAAAGCAGTAATATAGCTCAGTGTTACTCCAAAATGGTCATACTATACCTCCCAATATCCATACTGCTTGTCAATGTATCCAGGGATGCTGTGGTGGCGGCATACACTCAAAAATTTGTTGGGTACTTTAATGAATAGGGCATAATTCCCCAATGATCATGCTCAAAGGCAGTGCTACGATGTATGTGGTGTGTCGCCTAGTGAGGGATTGTGTAGCCTCCAATCTGAATTGCCTGAGGGCTTGGGTGCATCTTCTTAACTCTGCATTAACCTACTTGCCACCACAAACTTGTCATTGAATCATTTATGTATCCAATAGGTCTGCTATGCATTCATGACATGATAGGGTGTATAAATACCAATAGGTATTACTTGACTGTTTTAAGAAGTTAATATGTAAAGGATTTGTGTATCATTTTCACCTTACTGAAATTTTGAATATTAAGAAACAGCTGTATTGAGTGAAAAAACATGGAATTTGGTACAATGTACTTTCGTGCTTTGTTGAAATATGAAATGTGAAATTTGATATACATACATTTGTACAGTGTATTATTTCCAAGTGTAAAGTACACAATTTACGTAGCAAACAAGACAAGTTCCTGCTACAGATGCCCTCACATAAAACAAAAATAACCCTAGGAGACCGTTCATTCTTATGTGCAAGCCCCTAAATTGTGGAATGGACTGCCACTGGAAATAAGGAAAACCTCATCACTTGAGAATTTCAAATCAAATTGAAACTCATCTGTTCACTTAGAATATCTTAGCAACTAGAGCTCTATATATCTACATAAACATTGCGCTTTATAAATGAATATTATATTATTATTATTATTACATCTCAAACTTTTGAGGGGGAAAATCAATGTCATGACTATACAGATAGTTTCAGTACCAGGCCAATTCGCTGCATAATAATGCTGAAAAGTGGTTTTTATTTATTGGGGATGTTGGAGCTTGTACAATCATGTAGATCTACACACAATTATGTGCACATGGATGCCAATAAAAATACATAGTCAATGTTTGTAGTTATGACTTTATCCGTACATTAATGAAAATGAGAAGCACAACTCTAAAATAAAAATGACTACCATGGAATATATTTTTTAAAATTTGTTAATAACAACATTTGATCATGCACTCCATTATTTGTCTACACACACACACAAAATTGGTTTGCATACTGTACATGTACATATATTGTACATGTATGTAGTTATTATACGTATCACACACAAAAAAAACAGTTTTACCAGGGTGTTATTTTACAATTAACACTCCTGGTTTTAGAGTACATGTAAAGTCAGATGAAACAAAAGTTTAGTTAGAATCAACTGCAAATATTTTAGTCTTATATATTTTTTTATATTGCAGTCAAAAGTAGTTTTTAATGTGCTTCCATACTTTAAATCCAGTACAAAAACAAACAATCCTTGATCTGTTATTGAAATATGAAGAATGTCAGAGGACAGGTCTTGTAATATGATGTCACACACACACGTTGTGATTCATTGTCAAAACGTTCCCCAGCGAAGGCCTTCCTCTCAAACCACAAGTGGTCCTAATATGGAAGTTGGCTGTTTGTTGTGGGCGTTAGCTCTTGGTATCAAGGGTCAGGATTTAAAACCTTTTTGTTTTGCAATTTGATGTGGAGTGTTTGGTTGTCTACAAAACATTATACATGTATGTTGATAACAAATCTAAAATTAGTTTTGAGAGTCCACAGGTGTACACTACATGTAAACAACATTTTTGAAATAAACAAATAGGCTATCAACTATTAGAAGTTAGTACATGTATTTTGGAAAAGTTCATGAATAGAATATTCTGTTAGCAATAGAGCTACATGTTGATGTATAGGGAGAGCGGGGTTATATGGAACATTTTTCACAAAAAATGGCCGTAAAACAAAAGTGGATTTATTTCAAGAAACGATAAACAATCAGCTTGAGTGTACATGTATATCTGTATGCTACAAATGTACCCCATAAAATTCTTAAACTTAGTGATGGTTCCGGAAAAAATCCATCTTCAACAAGACCATGTCAAGTGTTTTAACTAACCCCAGACACGGGATTAGTTGGAAAAAGGTATGGGTAAGTTGAAACATTGTGCATTATATCATATTAAATTATATTTAAATACCTGCAACATTATTGCATGGGTTCAGCTAAAAAATTCGTGTTCAATTTGTTTTTTAACTTCATGTTTTATTACACTTGATAGCGTCCACTCACATATATAGATATTCTGAAGTCCTTTGAAGTAGCATCCTGCAATATACTTTGTCAAAACCAAAATAAAATTGTCCAATGTGCTCAAATATAGATGTATAGGAATATTTCGGAACACTTCATTGAATTATATGATTTTTATTTTTTTATTCAGCTAAAACCTATTTACTTAGTACATGTTCCAACTAACCCCAGAGGCACTCTTTGGCATTTGTAAGCTTACAGCAGAAAAGAGGACAACAACATGCCATAAATTTACATTGTTTTGTAGTATGGTATAACTGTTTGTTATAATAAAAAAACTGGTCAACTTAATTTATGATCTTCTTTGAGATAATAAACATTTGTAAAAATGACAAAGTTTACTCAGACGGTGAAAAAACAAACATTGCTTTCTAACTCACGAGGCTTGAGGCATGTGTGTTGTCTAAAATGTGGTGGATGGCAGTTGCTAATAGCAACAACCTATGGGTATATTTTGCATAAATATATTTATAGACGTTCAAGAAAATTACAATGTTTCAACTAACCCCGTGTTCCAACTAACCCCACTCTCCCTACTATAGGGCTACTTGTATTAATTGTTATTCCGAAATAGTTGAGTAAAACTGTATTGTACATGTATCATATTTATTACAGCTTTAGTCATTTAAATATTGCAAAATGATTTATCCCTGCTTTTTTTTTCACTCAAATTGCATTTTAAGAAGGTCGTCTTTTCCATATCCACATGCAAAGTACAGAAAGTTTGATCTATTAAAATACATGAACCCTTCCCCTCAATTTGAAAAAAGACTGAAATTATTGCCAATCATCAACAAAATCACCCTTGGCAGTTTGCCCACACAGGTTACCTTGTCAACATGTGCATGATTACAAACAAATAAAAGTGCATGACTTCTACATGAACCCTGACAAAAGATGGATAGGAGTGGTTTATATTCTTTGCCTTGGCTTTCGCGGTCTCTCTGCTGAACTCTTGATTGCGCAACAGTAACAGTACGGGTTGCCTTGTCAAGTTCAAGAACATACATGTGGAGATGCTGTAAACTTGAGATGTTTCATGAAGGTTTATGAACTCTTTATGATGGTGAAGTGACTCAGGGGAACGTGTAGATGGGAAGTGAATGAAATAAAAACAGTAGTCATACTCAAGAATGAACAAGATGGAGAGAGAATGGGCTCATTGAAAAGATGTAGAAGAAAGATGTACTGGGCATACAATAGAGCAACCATACAATTTTTTGTTCTTTGTCTTGGCTTTCGCGGTCGATCAGCTGAACTGTGGATTGCGCAACACTATGGTTGCCTTGTCAAGTTCAAGAACGTAGGCCTACATGTGGAGATGCTGTGAACTTGAGATGACCCTCGAGCTGAGGTGAAGCCATGTTCCATGAAGGTTTATGAACTCTTAGATGGTGATGTAGACTAGTGATCTGGAATGACTCAGTAGATATGGAGTGAATAGAATAAAAAGAGTAGTCGTGCTGAAGAATAAAAAAGAGGGAGAGAAAATGATCATCATTGAAGGAAGAGGAACTGGCCCAATATAGCAACCATATCTAATTTTTAATGTAGAGGAAATCTGAGTAATTTTCTTTTATTTTCAATAGGAAAAGTGAAAACCAATAATAAGATTCTTTACTTTGGCCTTTCTTATCGTATTGTGAAAGAGTTCCCAATGTGCTGAACATTATGCTAAAATACTGACTGTACTGTCATAGAAAAGTGAACATGTATCAGCAAAATGTAATGATGAATTAATTATTTTTATTAAGGGGTGGGGGGTGGGGGAGACATTTTATTTAAATGATGACCTCTGGGCAAATCCATCCTCGTTTCTGCTTGAGAATATATATTTATGGACATTGATCTTTTGAATGTTTTTGAAATTTGTGTTTTCTGCCAACAAATATTTCAATTTTTAATAATGGATAGGATTGAAATATTCATTTTACCTATGAACATCTTAGCATCCACATCCACTAGTCTTTGATGGAAGCATTTAGATAATAACCTGATGACATCATTCTCTTTGCGTGGGACTGTAGGAGTAACCCCCTAGGGAGAGGCTAATGTTAGAGGAGGTTGGATCAAGGCGCTTTCACAGCGACCCAGGTAGCGTCACCAATCATCTGTATGAACTCGCTCCCTTAAAAGGCCAGATGCAAATTGTGCATCTCAAATGCTCTCATATTTCCAGAACGTCATGTATCCAAGTGACGTCATCCATCATGAGTAAACCATTTTAAGAACTTGGGTTTAGACTTTTAAGTTTGATCCATATGCAGGCAGGCAGAGGAGAATCTATCTATTCTGAGCTGATGCATCTGTTGTGGCTCTCAGCAAATATAATGTGTACAGCCTATTCAAGCATGAATCACAGAGACCAAAATAAACTTTTTGAGACTTTGACTTTGCATGGAGAGAGAACTTAAACAAATTTTCCAGAAAGATATTTCTAGTGCATGATACTGCAATGATCGAGTCATACATTGTGTTCATGTAGATGAGCTTTAGTTAATCTTTCTAAACTTTCATTTAAAGAGTGAGAATAGCACAGACTTGGTATAGCACTGGCTTTTTACGCACAGGAGGTCCTGGGTTCAATACTAATACCAGGCTTCTGCATACATGTGCATACATACAGTTGTATTCTAGCAAAACGACTTTATCATAAATCAAATCAAATCAATTTATTGAGACAAAATATCTGCATTTTTGGATTATGATCAAAATAAAGATGAATACAAAGAAAAATACAGTAAATACAGTTGTACATGTACATACAGTTATGAAATTAACATAATCATTCAATTGATGTAGAACCTGTTATTAAAAGCATATTATGTTTTTGAGTACAGCCCCCTCCCCCCCTCCCCCAGTTTCAAAGATTCTCCATGGCTGGACATACATGTACACCTGGGTGTCACTTGTAGATTACAGACTAAAAGTGTGTTGTGACAAAGTACCATACAAGTACTTGGTAAAAATATCCTGCCTGCTTTTCCTATTAAATATTACACGATGAGTAAGTGCTTGAGCCAAGATTGGCAATAATCGTTATTTTTGATTGATTTTGGTTGAATGTGCTGGTAGTATGACTACGTGTAAAGTTGAATGTCTCAGAAGTTTTGTTTTTCGGAAGTGGAAGTTGTGAAAGAGGGATTCTATAATAAAAACAAGCTCCTCAATATTTATACTGGTACATGTTTTTATCACATATTTGGCACATTTACAAATTATTCAATAGAGGACAAAGATAAAATTAATTGAGGTTTTGCCAAATATCTAGCCTCACAGGAAGAATAGTATCTTTCTGACTGTATTAATTACAGAATTGACGGGATCAAATTATATTTGTCTGTCTTCTGTGCATTGTTATTACCTGCATAATATCCAATATTAGTTCAAGGTCAAAACTTTCTGTGCATGTACATGTAGTTGTAATGTAGGCAGCTACATGAATTCCCTTAGATTTTTTGACCAACCCTCAATATATGTTTATTGAAGGAGATTTCTAGTACTTTGCTGATATAATTAACATCTTAAACCTTACAAATTAAGTTATTTTTTCGACATATATTCTAATTATAATTCACTTTAATATACTGATTGATTTTTAGGTAACCCAGTAGGCCTATGCGGTAGTGGGAAAGTTGATTATCTACCGTGTACATGAATTTTAAAAGTTATCTGATAACTGTTCAAAGAGAAGAAAAATTGATACATGTGGCATTCTACCAGCAGAGGAATCTAATTTTAGTCAGTTATCAGGCTGAGTGGAACCAATCAAGGGTGTGCATTTGTAAGAAAAACGTACTATTAAAAGGTTTTTAAAGACGAAGTTCTGGAGGTAAATGTACAATGCAATGAGGATAAATTGTTTTCTTAACATCATATAAATGACTTGACTTTAAAGAAGCGCGAATTGCTTCAAGTAGAGAAATTTAGCGGTTGGATACATTTACATAACATTTCTCTGTGTATGATGCATGTTCTCTCTCTAAAAAAAAAACCCCAACACAATTGCAGACAGAAATGTTACGTAATTATGCTCCAAGGGGCATGTTCCTAATCATTTTACATTTTGTTATGTAATTTGACCGTTGACATTTAAATACACACCAGACAAATTGGGATTAATTTATTTGATAGGCACTCCAAATAAAAAAAGAAAGATAGAGAGAGAGAGGGAGGGAGAGAGAGAGAGTTTTTAAGTGATCCATTATGAAAAGAAGAATACAATTTAGGGAAGAGCAGCTTTTGCACATGATTGGGAAAGGGAAGTTTGATATTTGAAATGAAAAGTGTAGTAGTCGAGACTAACCAAGGAGGGAATATGCAGTCTGTTTTGCAAGACTATAAGTCTGTAATGTTACGCAAAGCCAAAGATTCATGTTGTACATGTATGACAAATTAGAGAGGTCTGGTTTATCAAAACTATAAACCAGTTGTTCATTGATGTACACTTAAAGGGCAAGGTATTGTACATTGTACTAGCCAAGAAGATGATAATGTTTTGCATGCCTGGCAGGCCAGCCAATGGGAAAGCAGGAAAGTTTGGTAGGCAAGACTAACCAATATGTTGGCGTAAAATATTTGAAATTGACTGACGTGAAGCACCTTTAAAACCAAAATGACAATAAAACAACAACATCAACAACATGTATGGCATGTAGAGTAGTGTTGAAAAGGCAAGACCATTATTATTCAGCTGTCATGTTTAGGCATATACAGTACAGGGTATCAAAGTCTACAGCAAATAAAGAAAGACTGTTAGGCAAGACTAACCAACAAGTCAGTCATGTTATGCATGTAGAGTATAGAGCTAACATCTTGAATATGGCAAATGATTCAGATGAGTCATCCATTCATAGTACATATCGAAGTATGAAGTCACATTATAAATTTCTTTCATCAAAATCCAAAATATGGTCTTTCAATTAGATTGTGCTTCTACATGGATGATAACATTGTCCAACATTTCTTAACACTTGGTTTTAAGTACATGAAGGAAAAAAATGTATAACTTTCTTGCTCCCAAAAGACTAGACATCGTGAAGAACATTCAAATCATAGAGTTTACCTCAATCAACCTTAACTAAATCTATTCAAGGGTTGAAAACCCCTACCATCCTGATCTACATGTAAAGTGCTCAGTAGGCGTTGCTGCACTAGCTCGAGCTATTTTAACCCTATCAAGGCCAAGGTATTTTGATGGTTCATAGGCCCAAGGGGGGGGGGGGCACATTGTGCCCCCCCCCCTCCATAATTTTTTTATTATTTGATGGATCACTTTCATATTTGTCATGACGATAAAGCAACTCAAGCTCTACAATTTGAAATAACAAAAATTTCTCAAGGTCAACATATGAGGGCGCTATTCACTGTTAAATAAAGAAATACATAGAAAAATGCACAAAATATGAATTTGAGCATTTTAACTCTCTAAAATCACAGTTTGATGGTGGAGACTGGTGCAAATATGTTTTATGATACATTCATTGCTCATTTATCTATTTAAATATTCAAACTTGCCAAATGGGGGCGCTTTATGCTCTGAAATAAGAAAAATTCAATTTCGCCATGAGAGGGCGCTTCGGGTAATTAACTAAAATAATTTAATTTTAATAGTTTTTGGACTAATTTATCACTGTTTAGGTATGCAAATTGATAATACAATAAGAAATGATCATATTCTGTGAATTTCAAGCGATAAACTCACTCCAAAAATTAGAAATGTGAAAAAATTGATATTTCAATATTTTCTATTGTATATATTGTTTTGGCGCCATTTTTCGAATGAAAAGTAATGAAAACAAAAGGGGAAGAGTGATATTCAGTTTAGAATGTTATTTCAATTCAATATGAAAAAAGAAACCTCATTGATAACACCATAATATTGTTTAGAACTATGGATATAAAAAATTATCAAAAAATTGAGAAACATGGTTACCAATTTGTGGTTGCCATGGCAACACAGAATATCATACCCCCACAAAATATATATCAAAATGTTTGTGAATAAATTTCAGGAAAAGTCACCAAGTTTGATGGAAAAAGATCCAAGCGTATAGAAATGGCGAATAAAAGTTCAGTAGGGGGGGCACATTGTGCCCCCCCTTGGTCTTGATAGGGTTAAATAGCGCGCTGTTTGTGATCTGATGAACTAGCCCGATCAAAGGTGAGCTGGCTTTGCTGTCAAATAGCTCGCTAATTTGGCTGAATTCCCAGCCCGAGTCATACTAGGTTTTAAAAAAAAAACTCGAGCTGGTTTGCGGTTTTGGTATGAAATAGCGCGCTATTTTGCGCGGTCCTGCACTAGCTCGAGATAAATACGAAATCGTCACCTGTGCGTATATACGCTAGCAGTAGTTACCAGTTTACCTTGATTTACCTTGATGTTGGGCTTGAAGTATACTAAACTTATTTGCCCCACTGCATCTCCTTGTAAATTTTATGCACTGCAAAAATAGGGTGTTAATTCTTGTAACTTTTGTCACATGTTGTATCGAAAGAAAAATAAGGTTCAAGTGAAGTTGACATCAGGGTCTGAACAATCAAAATTGTCTCTCCATGCCTTTTCTAGGTTTGATTTAAATGAGTTGACACTATCACTGTCTACAACATATGATGGAAGAATATTCCACAAATTTACAACCCGTTGGGAAAATTCTTTTTGTCTTATTCTAGTGTGGGCACGGAGCTTCCTCATCTTTCTTGAATGGCCTCTTGTCCTGGAGTGTTCCCGCTCCTGAAAGAAGTCCGAGCTGACCATGTCATCGATTCCACACATGATCTTGAACGTCTGAATCATGTCCAGGCCTTAAATTTTGTTACTTTTAGGGCAAGGCCATTTTCTCTCCAAAATTTAGGGCACTTAGCCCAATTCAAAGGGCATCCAAGGCCATTTTTTTCTCATAAAAAGGGCATCAAAGGCCTTTTTTTTTTCTAAAATAGAGCCAGGTCGGCAGGTGGTGATTTTCTGTTTAAAATTACTGCCTTTTATGCATGGGGAAAACACATAAGGTGGTGATTTTCTGTGTAAAAATACTGCCTTTTCTGTATGGGGAAAACTCAAAAGGTGGTGATTTTCTGTTTAAAAATACTGCCTTTTCTGTATGAGGAAAACACAAAATTCCTTTCCACAGTCATTTGGCGATGAAAAATATGTTTGGCTGTCCATATAATGTAACTACCACTGACATAATAATATTTGTTTAAAAATAAAAACTGATAATGTTAGAGCTGTCAGCACATCCAAAACCCAGGTCAGTGGGAATGAAACAAACAGGGATGTCTTGCTAAATCAACTCCTGTCAGATGGCCATTAAACTCCCCAAGAGGTCATGGGGAGCTCTGCCATAACCTCTGTATAAGATTATCCAATAAAAGTTATGGTCTGTATTGCTTTTAGAGACATTAATGTGACAAAACAGTGACATATTTCCCATTTTATTGTTGATAAATAGAGTCCTTGAGGAAAGGGCAATAAATTTCCTAAAAGGGCATGTCGGCCACTTGGAAAAAAGGCAAGGCCAAAATGGCCTTGACTTGATCTATTTTTCCTTGGGCATCACGGCCAGAGACATGGGCAACGACGGCATGGCCTTAGATGGCCTCCGTGAAATTTATGCCCTGCATGTCCGCTCGGTGCCTTCTGTAACATAGAGTCGGGAGGTTTAATTTCCTCAAGTTGCGCAATACACACCGGGCTTGTTTGTTCAAAGTCAGGTCAGATCGTTGGGAAATTTTAAAATAGCTTGAGCTAATGGAGGACCGGTTTCTTTTTTTCGAGTTTTTTCCCCATCTACCAATTAGCGCGCTATTTTTTAGCTCGAGCTAGTGCAGCAGCGCCTAGTCTTACATTTTATAATGGAAACCAATCTGAGAAATTCTTAATAGATAGATTTGACCAGTCTTTCTGAGAATGTATAGATTTAGAATTTGTAGATTGAAAAGGGAATATTAATTACATTATTTGCAAGAGCAGTATGTTCATATCTTCTGATGATACAGTTTCAATGCTTTCATGTATTAAAATCTGTGGTATTGTATGCATGTATACATTGTAGATTGCACCTACATGTATAATGAGAAGTACATGTACATAGAAAGATATGATTCTTGAATATTCATGTTATTCATATTCCACCAATAGTCATGTTACATTGTACGTAATGTACATGTCTGAATGTGCATGATATTGTACAGTGTAATTGTGAAAATAATACATGTTGACTGCAAGAACCAGAAAGTGCTACTTCTGACTGTTAAAACCCTACATGTAGGCCTACATGTACATTTATAAAGACAATATAAGGGAAAATCAAATATAAATTTCCCCCTGATAAACAATACCTCATTATAATACATGTACTCCGCTGATACACGACTATTCCTACATTATCAATCACCCATACGACATCACTTCCAAATTGAAGTCAGGTCATAAAGTCTGATAGAGACACAATACCTCATCAAAAACCGGCGTCTCGTGAAAGAGATCGTGAGGAATCGGCTCCCTTTTTATTAGATTGTCTGCTAAACTTGGCCTTCATGATTGGGGATGGAAACTAGTTCTTGGAATGAGCAAATAGGATATTTTCTCCTTCATTTCATATTATTGTGGTGCCAGTGGGTGATATTACGATCTAGGGTGGAAAAATATGTGATGCCAGACAGAGAAAGAGAGAGAGAGAGAGAGAGAGAGAGAGAGAGAGAAAGAGAGAGAGAGAGAGAGAGAGAGCAAGAGCGAGCAAGAGCGAGAGAGAGGGAGAGGAGGGGGGGGAGGGATAGAACATGTCCATGTGTGCATGTCATCCAAAGTAGAACAGTTGTCGACTGAGATTTATTTTAATCCTTCTAAACACCAATGAAAAATGTATTATTCTTATCCCAATGTATTTTGCTTTTATGTGAAAACATGTAGGATGTATTCATACATGTACATGTATGATTACTTTTATTTTCTTCTTTGCTCTCAATAAATGAAAAATATTTAGGTCATACCAGCATACATCTCAAAACATTCATGCAGGATATAGATGCGAAAAACTATCAATGCCGTAAATCCAGCAGCTGGCTTTTTATTTTTTTTACCTGGGGATGAGCCAGAAAAGACTCTGCAATAAAGACAGAGTGACCTCGGTTTGCCCTGGCCAGGTGCCTGTCCAACGAAGTCAATGAACGGGAGGTCGATCACCTCATTGAGTCTCCTTGCATGTTGCACACTTTGGCATCATGTCTGTGTGCTGTGAGTCAATCCTCTATTGAAAATAATTTCTTGGAAATGCCTCTGAATTCTTAGAAATACAGACAGAAAGCTACTCACGCTATTTATATTCATTCAAGAAGAATTGGTCTCTAGCTTCTGAAAGCTTCTGACGACAAATTCACCATCACAACGTAATACTGTACCACCATCAAAATATATTGAATTAATTTGAATTGCTTTTTATAGAGAATTCTACATTTAAACTTATTTTCCTTGAAATAAACCTTGACTTCTCCAAAATGCAAATTAAAAATTACATTACTTGTGTTTTTAAGTTCAGACAAGTGTAAGAATATAATTATTGCTTTCTTCTGAAGGATTCAGCTGAATATCAGTAAAAGCTATTCTTTTCACATAGATTTACGACCAAAGAAAAGATTTTTGAAAGGTAATCGCACGCATATAGCAATTGCTTTTATTAGAGTAGTTATAATAATGCATTGAACATCCAACAATAAGAAAACCTCATTTATCAACGTTACGTGAGTCTGTTGATGACAAATTACTTTAAATATTAACCCTTTAACATGGTAGATTCAGCAACAATGGAAATGGTTGTGGTGCATTCATCAATCCATTTTCACATTCAGTTTCCTTGTTTGCGATGGAAATAGCAATTTACGAAACTTCCCTGTCATATACTATGGAGTCGTTGACCTGAGATAGGGTCGGGCTGTATTGTTCTCAAAATTGATTGGTGCAAGTAATATATGCCTGGGTGCTTTGTGCAGATGACAAATATGAAACACAGGTGAATGTCCGCTGCGATATGACATGGCCGTCATATTTTGTATCTAATTTTCCTTGATTGCTTCAGCCTTGGCTGTGAATCTTCTTCCCCCTGTACTAGTCTTGCTCTCACACTGCTCCAATGATAACAATAATAATAATAATAATAATAATGATAATAAACTGGTTCTTATATAGCGCATAATCAATTATAAACTGCTCTATGCGCTTTACATAGAGCTCTCCAATAGTACACTACAATTGTCTTTTAAATGATTCAACTGATGTATTAGAACGTAGATGGGCTGGCATGTACAGTATACTAAATAGTCTTTCTGTAATCTGGTGCAATACAGGTTTGAATTGTGTGGAACTACCGTGGATACTGTTATGTACAATGACAGTTTCTAAAATTGAAATTGAAACAAACTTAAGAAAATTATCAATAAAGTTCTTAAAATTAACAAATATTCAAAGAGGTCTTCACAAATCTTGCAAATCAGTAAACATAGCTGTTCTATCATTTCTGAACCAAACCGCAATAGTGGAAAATTTTGGTCCTCCTCCATCGGTCTTTTGGGACTCTGTCATTTTTCTTTTCTTGGATATTACACTTCTCTGTCTTACTCGTCTTCATGCATTTGACAAGATCTGCTTATTTTTTTTTTATTTGAGTTTTCCACAGTCTTTTATTCTGTAGGTCTATAAATCAATTGTTACTTGGAAAGAGATAAAATTGATGATTTATCGACACTTACAAAGTGCATTAAAAAATTTGTATTTGTGCATGAAAATTGTGATTTTACATTTTTACAATATGAGATTTAAATTATTATTTTGATTCATACTTCTTACTCAAGAACTGTTTGACATGCTGCATCAGAAATAAATTCATATTTGTTAGTGTTTTTCCTCTTACTCTCAATGTGTATTATGCTATTTGTACCACTGTGGTTTCAACGTTGATGTCCAAAGTGTCACTAAAAGGAGACATTTACGATTCATGTTGATAAGTCACCTTGCAAATCGATGCAGCTTTTCGGCCCCAGCAATCTGTATTGTACCAGTTTGCCAGATGCTCCTTGCGAGGGTCACGGTAGCCGAAGTAAACACAGTTATAAAGAAACGTGTTTTCTGTAGGGTTGCCAGGTGCCCAAGCAGTGAAGTCATTGGGAGTTCCATCAAGCCAAAAATACTCTTGAGCGCCCATTGAACTTTTCAGGCCAAGCCATACCTGGAGGCTCTCTGGATACTCTAAGATGTACTGAAATTTTGAAATAATTATAATGAAATTAAAGAATGTAAAACATGATAATTAAAGGTATAGTGTTTGGGTTAAATATCATTTTTGTATCAGATTTTCATTTTTCATTTTTCAAATAAAGAAACTTGAAATTTTGGGATTAGGCTACCCGGAAAGGTGCTCACAGCATTCAAGGAATTGCTTCCTACTGGTACCCATTCACCTCACCTGGGTCGAGTGCAGCACTTCCTGCATGAATTCCTTGCTGAAGGAAATTAACGCCAGGTATGGGATTTGAACCTGCGACCCTCTGATTGAAAGGTGAGAGTCAGAACCACTACACTACAACGCTTCCACTAAACAAACTTTCAGACTATTTATCAAATGTCTGGATATTGACACATTGATTTGTTTTGATTGAATAAAAACCAAAAAAAATGTCTGGATAAGAAGGCGCTGCTGCACTAGCTCGAGCTAAAAAATAGCGCGCTAATTGGTGGATCGGGAAAATAGCCTGAAAAAAGAAACCGGTCCTGCACTAGCTCAAGCTGTTTTAAAATTTTGCTTTAACGACCAGACCCGAACTTGAAGAAACAAGCCCGATGTGTATTGCGCAACTGGTAACTACCGCTAGCTTCTACACGCACAGGTGCACGATTTCGAAATTAGCTCGAGCTAGTGGTGACCAGTGTCACCAGAACAGTGGATTAGTAAATTACGCGATGCGTAATATATGGTCCCCGCCGATAATGTAAAAATTCCCATTATATCACGATCAGTGCTATCCATAAGGCAAACAGAATCGAAATCGGGTAAAAAATGGCGAAGAAGTAGCATTTTGTAGCCAATGTACAATATAAGTATAAATCAAGGTCAAAGGTCAAAGGAGTCAAAAGTCAAAATTCTGTGAAGAAGTTTTGTAGTTCTCGCCTAGTGCATCACATAAAGCAAACAGAATCGAAATCGGATGAAAAATGGCGAAGGAGTAGCATTTGTAGCCAATTAACAATATAAGGTCAAAGGTCAAAGGTCAAATTCTGTGAAGAAGTTTGTAGCTTATTACTAGTGCTATCACATAAAGCAAGCGAATTGAAATCGGATGAAAATGGCGAAGGAGTAGCATTTAGTAGTCAATTAACAATATAGGTCAAAAATCAAGGTCAAAGGTCAAAATTCTGTGAAGAAGTATTGTAGCCATCACCTACATGTAGTGCTATCACATAAAGCAAGCGGAATTGAAATCAGATGAAAAAATGGCGAAGGAGTAGCATTTTGTAGCCAGTAACAATATAGGTCAAAAATCAGGGTCAAAGTAGTCAAAA
>CALNVZ010003426.1:39981216-40015165 GCA_940671915.1 Paracentrotus lividus
TATATACATGTAGGCTCTACAATGTTATGTTAAACCTGGTGTATAGTTTTGGTAACAGAAAAGGAATTGGCAAAAAAACCGATCAAATGTAGTAACATGTTGTCCACATGTGTGAGAGATCTTGTGACATTCCTTACATTATTTCCGATGAATTTCATTGAAATTGTTTGAATCAAGGGTAATTCAACTGCCGTTTAGACCTCTGCTGACAAGTCCGCACGCCGGAGGTTACGGCGTGAATTAGTGCGAACAATCTGTGTGTAACACCCACACAAGAGAATCCCCATTGGTTTTCCACGTGAGCGCTAACCTGAGACGGGTCCCCGACTTATCTTTTTTATCCTTATATTATGAAATAAAGACACTAAAACAAGATTTCAAGTACTATAATTTGCTTCATTATAGTTCTTGGATTCAATCTTTCATAATTTATGTAAATGCGAATCAAAATTAATTTTTCTTTCTCCGGAAACTATACACCAGCTTTAAGATACCCATGTTCCCATTTTTGTTTGTGAACATATTTTGCAATTAGATGTAATAATAAAGGAAGGGGATCCCCAAAATTATATTACTGAGTGTATATAATTGCATAATAACACCAGTATTTACCCCAAACATAATTTCTATAGACCTCTATGCTATTGATGTAATGATCACCTGGCAAAGATTGTACAGCGAGCAATAACAACCCCCACGTCAATAATAACCCAGCCTGATAAAAACACCAGCCAGGGATGACACATTTTTGTGCAGTGGAGTGTAGCACCAGCCATGCGTTCACCAAAATAGATGCATAGTGTAGTCTAGGAGATCAGACCTTGTATTGATTGCAGTGAGTAAAATTATGTGGATTTTTTATTTTTTATTTTTTATTTTTTTTTAAATTGGGGGAAGAGGGAGAGGGTAAGCTGTTAATCTCTAAATGAGATACAATATTTGCAACCAACCAGTTATTCTCAATAATGTATGAAAAAACTCATCATATAACACAGCAGTACGAAAATTATTTGTAGGATATAGGCCTATAGGCCTACTATACAGTGACTTGAGTGCTGACAGCTTGTTTGTATTCCCTTAAAAATTGCTACAAATTCAAAATCACGATTTCCAAATTTTACTATAACAACCCCAAAATAAAAATATAAAAAATTAAAAACAATAAACCATTGGCGTGAATATTCAAAATTGAATGACATGCGCCGCTAAAACTAAACAAACAACAACAACAACAACAACATGTAGGCAGATACATGTACATTTAAGCCCTACATACAATTTGTATTGTGGATCTTTGGCCGAACTTGTGATTTAAATGTTTGAAGAACCATTTTTTGTTCTTTTTATTTTATCATTTTTAATAGTAATTCAAGTGGTAGATACAGGATTCTAAAATGGGTGCAACCGTAAATTTTGTGATTTTATAGTCTAGTCAATGGGCGGTTTGGAATTACCTTGTATAGGGGGTAGCGGAATGCCGCCCTGCCCGTATAAACTAGTAAAGCTGGTTTTGCTGCATATACTTTCGAGCAATTTATGAGTTCAAAGCCCAGCATCGTTGAACGTAGCAGTGCATGTACACACAGTTCGTGTTCGAGCAACACTTTCCACTCAACCAATCAGAATGATTTTTACATTTCCCGATAGAAAATATCATTACCGTCATTTTGGTATGCGAGCTGGTATAATAAATCATTTTCAATCGGAATTCCATTTCGTTTTTGTGAAGCAGACTCAGTGGAAAGGGGGCAAAACTGCTCCCCCGCAATACTGAAAGTGCTATTTTGAAGGCTGAAACTTGTTTCAGAAAGGCAGAAAGCAAAATTTTCTTCCAAAGTTTCCTGAGTGTTATGCGTACTACAGAATGGGGAAAATTATAACGATTCTAATGCAGATCGAGCTGGTTTAAAAGGTCATTTTATTTTTGAGCGTTTCGTGTAATCGCACCATCATGTCCCACTTTGAAACCTGTTTTCCCGGGTTATAGGACACAGGGACAAGTGCGGTCTACGTATTGCGCGCTACTTGTTCATATGGGATCCACCACTTTATTTGATGTTAACTAATAGTCTCTAATTCAATAAAACACACATGAGATGGAAAAAAAAAATGAAATTGTGGTAGGCCTACAGTGTGTAGTCCTAATCCATGATATATGGTACATCAGTTACAAATGCATTTGGGAAAAACCCAAATCCCATGACTTTGGTAACGATTTATAAAGCGCTTTATGCAACATTACACGCAGAGAGCCTGTGATCGTAGACTACTTAGTACTCTATGCCATTGGGGTTAATGATAAACCAGTAGATGACATGCACCCTTCGGTACACACACACACGACGAATATTGCCCCATTCATAGACACTAATACGCAACCTCCAATAGGCTTTAAACACACAGTACCAGGAGCCAGTAGTGTAATAATGCCCCGGCTGATTAATTGGTAGGGGTTTCCCAAACGTAAACTTGGTCACTGATATAAACAAGCGTAGACGCGAACAGACCTCAGATACCACTACTATTGTAACTGTAGTAAGTTCACTGTAGCCTATTACTTTGTACAAGCAAGGACTTAGGCTTGGGGATCATATGTGTATGGACACTGTATGTTTCTGATTTTGGATATTATTATCAACAAATCCAGCAAGATATTTCCAGCCACAGATTATTTATTTGGCTACCCCGGATTTTACCTGAACATTTGATTGACCTGTGTGGTTAGTTTGAGCAGTATAAAAGCTAAATTATCAATTGTCATTGAATTTGAAGTCATTTCTACTGAGATTGGATATTGTGTGGGTTGACCTGGAAAATTGGATTGACTTCTGGTACGCATATTTTATGAACAATAACTGGATTATTTTACAAAGGTAAATTACAATGTACATGTATGGTAATACATGGAATTGAAATAATGTTGTGTAAATACTAGTCATATAACTGTATTTGTTTATGTTTATGTACATGTACCTCTCATACATATGTAATAGGCATACATCATACATGGTATGAATAGGCCCTATATTTTCCAAAATATTTCTTGATCTTCGTGCCTAATGTGTAGACCTTTGACTTGAACAAATTAATTCTTGTATTGAAAGCATTTTTATATAATTTTTTTCTATTTATTTTTCATCCCTTTCAGAGCTAAGATGACGTTTCCACTCAAATGCCAAATGTCATGGATTGACTATTTTCGCTGAGAATACGGAGAAAAGAAACAAATGTAAGTAACAATATCAAACACACAGTTCTACATGTATGAAACTTTGTACTTGTTTGCTTACAATCAAACATACATGTACAGGTCAGTAACAAAAATACTTCTTAGAAGCAATGCGTAAAGCTCTGGAAGTTCTAAATATCTTTTTATTCCAAATGACATTAAAAAAAAAAAAAGAAAGAAAAAAAAAAGTCTTACTGTAGGCCTACATGTATGCGCGCAGAAATTTCTGCCTACCATATCCTATCAAAATCAGGTACATGTATGTTGCATAAGATAATCGTATGCTATTCTCGTATGTTAGCACAGTATTTTAAACACAATAGAATAATTAAAATATTTTATCTGGAACACCAAATTGCATGCATGTTAAGTGGGAATTTCATTTTCTGGGGTTATGTATTTAGGGTGAATTCCACAACTGAAACTGAAATTATAGGTGTGGTAAACAAATTTCATACAAATGTTTCATGTATATTCAACGCCTGGTTGGATGTTAATCATTAATGAAAGATTATGGTCCATTATTTTATTTGAAAGTAACATGGATTTTGCAATGGAGATACAATGTTGATAGAGTATGAGAGAGTTGTTACATGTGAATGACAGGGGGTTCGTATAAAGCAATTGAGCAAGAGAGTGACAAAGAGACATTGGTCCGTATTCTATACTGAGGACTGATTTTGCATGAGTTTATTAAAGTTTGTGCAGTGCTATACCAAACAAACTTCAAATTCATACAAACTCAGTCTTCTGGTCAGAATATGGGCCATGATATTCTTTGCAAATTGGATAATGCAGCTAGTCTGAAGTAGGAGACTACATTCACTTGTGTATTGTGGCTGCTTTGACCAGCCAGTGGGTTTGGAGTCTAGTCTTCAGCCTAGACAGGGTGCAATTTGTTATATTTTTAACTGGAGTCTTTGCTTGTTGACTACAGGCAGAGGTTTTGACAAGAGAGATAAAGATAGAGAGAGAAAGAGAGAGAGAGAGAGAGAGAAAGAGAGAGAGAGAGAGAGAGAAAGAGAGAGCGAGTGAACGACTGGCAGACACAAAGTCAGCCAGATAGACCAAGGAGGTTCTTGACCCTTACAAGGAAACCTTACCTCATCGATCATTAGTAAAAAACAACTCCCCCTAATTTGAAAAAGAACATCAATGGAATTGGAAGTCAACCTGAATCCAATAATCACCCATTTATAATTGGCATTCCACTCTCATGACCCAATCCTTTGTCCTACAATTTTTCATGGTAGTCATCTCTCTCATTAATTAAGGATTGTTAATCTCATTAATCTGTGATCATCAAGCCTGGGCAGGCGGCCCAGTCTGCTTTGACCACCAATGACTCTTGGTAAGACTCTAGTCACACTGAGAGGACCAGCACCCACTATGCCATTAATGGCAATAATTACAAGAGCCAAGTCATCATAAGTTAGTAATAATTTTAAGTTCATTGCATTGTAGTCTGACTGGGATGAGTGATGATTCGTCCTGCAAATACATCAATGGACATCATTTGTTGACCATTTATAGTTGACAATGAGTAATGAGGTTTGATGCTGGAATCTGTATGAAAAGAGGAAAAAAGAGAGAGAGGTAGAGGTAGAAAAAGAGAGACAGAGACGGGGGGGGGGGGGGGGGGGGGGGGGGGAGTCAGAGAGGGTGTGGGGATGGGTAGAAAGAGAGTGCATAATAATAATAATAATAATAATTCAATATTTATATAGCTCCTATAAAAAATTTCTCTAAGCGCTTTACATTAAAAACGTGTACGTGTACGTATAGTAAAAGCTAGGGAGGAAAAAAAGTACCGGAAAGGTACAAATGAGATGCTGGTGAAGACCAAAAAGAATGAGTAAGAGATTGAAGAAATGGAGGGGAAAAGAGAAAGAAAGGGATAGAAGCGAGGCAAAATCCCCAGCCAAGTCGATCCAGGAAAATATGAGGTCAGGTGTGATGGTAAATGATCTTTTAATCTTTCCTTTCAAAACATAATGCATGCTTCCTTTAGCATATCATCACACCAACAACAACTGAAGCGATAGTTTCTTGGAAGGAAACCCCAAGATTCTAGGCAAGTAACCTTGACCTAGGTTTATTCGCACGCACCTTCTCAGAAAATAAGTATAGGGGTGTAAAGTAGGGGAAGGGGGAAAGAGCAGTAAAGACAATAGAGACTGGTTCCGGACTGTACAGTGGGAGGGGGAAGGAATTACTGTGATGACGTAGCTTTATTTTTCCCTGAAAAAAAGCATGAGGAGGACAACAAAGAGCAATAAGGAAGGGGGGGGGTCACAGGATGGTTGACCCGCAGTCTAGCGACAGCCGCGGATCAGCGGCACTTGCCCTTATGGAAGGCGGTGGTAGTGCAGCTCGGGATCATCAGGAGGTTTTCCAAATTCGGGTGGAATGATTAAAAATACATTGTAATTTAGAAGGGTGTGCATCAACCTTTTAATAACGTGTTTCTCTTGATATAAAAACAGATTTCTGAGTCTGAAGTAGGAGAATAGATTCACTCATGTACTGAAGCTGCTCTCATCTTATTTGACACTGACTGTGGGTTTGGAGGCTAGTCTCCATCCCAGACAGTAATTTGTTGAAGTGTCAAGTTTGAGTTTGTGCTTGCAAACTAGTAAAGGGGAGAGATGGGAATGGAACAGCCCCTCCACCCAGTAGAAAGTAGATAAATAAATAAATAAATAAATAAATAGATAAATAAATATAAAATAAATGATTAAAAAACCCTAACAAACAAATAAAATAAAAGGGGCCAGAACTTGTGCATGAGTGGGAGGATGAAGGGGAGTCCACATGATTGACGTGCACAAGCCCCCCTCAGGTGAAATGGTTCACAGGGAAAGCACTTGACCAAACAGTATCAACATGTGGGAAAGGTCAGCTAAGGACATTGGATGGATGACTAGCCTGACTGGACTGTTATCTGTAATGAACTAATTAACAGACTGGCCTTCCTGCTTGACCGTGGGATGATGTCATTGGAATGAAATGTCTATTGTCTGCAGCTGGTCTTGTTTGTATGTCGAAGGGGTTCCTCCCTGGGTTGAAGTGCACTCTGGAAGATGGTTTTTACCGTTTATCAGTAAGGGAATTCTTTTTCTATCCAGCCCCCTTTACATTTATCCTATTGTTTTCTTCTCCTCCCCTTTCTCTCTCTCTCTCTTTTCTATTCTTCACTTTTTTTTGTATCTCTTTTATACTCTCTTCTCAGAACTTTTTTCCTGTCACTTTCGGTGCCCTGTCATGTTTTTCCCTCTCTCCCTCTCACTTTCTTCCTTTTTCTTACTATCGCTCTTTCTCTCACTCCCTCACTTTCTTTCTTTATATCTTTCCCACTGTCCATCTAATTTTCTTCCTTTCTCTTTCTCTCCCATTTTCTTTCTCTTTTATCTCTCTTTCTTTTTTTTTTCTTTCTCCCTCTCTTGTTTGTGAATTGCCTTGATTATAGCAGACCATATTCTGTACCACAAATCATCTGATATTAATGGCTTTTGGGATGTAGGTCTGTGCTAATTACTAATGAGTCATAATGGCAATCAGTAACCAGGTTTTAACCATCTACATTGTGTACACGCTAGTACCATCTGCTATGTACAGTGTCTGTAGAAGACAAGTCTGTGCATGTGATTTATAAAGTACACAAACAGAATAATTAAAAAAAAAAATAAAATAAAAAATGACTGAACAGTAGAACATGTTTTCTTAAAATATTTTGGATGAGTGCCCAATTAATGACAATTTTCAAAGATTAGTAATGTATGAGAAAATAACTGAAGACCATTTTAGGCTGTACATGTATCAAGGCATACATGGTACATGTATATAAACATACCTTGATCATAATGTATCTTTATGAAAATTCTGATGATAATGATTAATTCCTTCACTCCTAGCAAAAGAGGGCAGTCTTTGCCCTATGTCATAATTGTTATTTTTTGGTATTTTATAGCAATCACTCATAATTGATTATTTTTGCCACAAAATTGTCTTTTTGTACCCTGAATACAAACAGTCCTGAGTGTTCCTGAATTTTAATGATTTTTTGTTTGTTTGATTAGTTTTTATCTCTTACCAATAGAGGGTTGATCCATTCACAAGTTTTTAACACAGGATTTTTTTTCTTCTTCAAATCTGTACGTGTCATGCATGTTCATGCAAGGGCTGGTACATGTACTTGTTTATTATTTTTGGACACTGTTCTACTGTTTTCGAAAGACAATTTTTTAGGTTTTCCCCATTTGGAGGCCACTATATAGCTGTCCAACATCACTCTCTGCCAAAACAAGTGTACAGAATGTCTTGAACATGTACATATATGCAACAGTTTCTTTATAGCATTTTAAAATTTCATGCATGTTGGTACATGCATGTACAATGTACTTGTGTCATTTCCTCTCCATTGTATTTATACTTTGGATTCATTACGTTCTTTCCTCAACTTTTCAAGTTAACCTAAATTTTATGTGGAGGCCTATAGCACGTGTGTATGAATGAAAGAGGTGTAAAGTTGTAAACTAACTGAAGCGGACAGTAAATCATGACATGCGCAATAACATTCCAGTAAATGAAACACTTAACGAGATGATACAGAGAGAGAAAGAAAAAAGAGAGAGATCAAAACATTGATGATACACTTTCCGAGATGTCGATCAAATTAACCTTCTCGATCCTAATCAACACTTAACAATCCTTCCACGTAGCAAGAAATCTCCATCTAGCATTGAAGGAACTTATTACCCATAGTTTATCAAGATGATACACTTATCTCTCGGCCAAACAATGGGGGCGTACGTCCCCAAGACTATTGTCATGTGACAGACTATTGTCACGTACGACCTTGGGTCATCCTCTTGGCTACCGTACCTCTTGTGTTGCTTTTGTCCGCAGAGCTCAATCAATGTGGAGTTAAAAGTGAAAAGAAATGGTGATGGGTGTCTCTGCTTTTGTAATACTCTCTGTTCCATCATTCATTCCGATTGTAGTCTTTAGGTCCAGACGTTTACTTAATTGCTTGGAGAGGGCTCATAATAAACCTGTATTGGAAGTGTAGGCCTAATTTGTTCCCAATTAATGTTTTCTAGATTGGTTTAATAAAGAAAGAAAACATCATGGTTTCCTTTACATGTAAGAGAGCAAAAACGGAGATTGTATTATCTTGAGTAGGGCATTGGCGGGTATAAGGAAAATTGATTATTGACCGAGTCTAGAGTGACAGACTAGCTTATCTGGACAGAAGTGTCTGTGTACGTGATGCGGTGGTCACTTCAATCGCATGAGTGACCTCAGCTTAAAATAGAAGATGTTAGCAGGGGGCTCAAGATCGTCCAGACTCGTGCATTTACTGACGTCTTCTTTTTGACTCTCGTAATCTAGTTTATGAATCAGGGAGACGTCTAATTGACTAATAATTAGCATTGTGAACATGAATATAATTGGAAGCTAGTCTGAGTTGCAGTCTTCAATTTTCTGGGTTTTTTTTTATTAATTTTTTTATTTTTTTTTTTTTTTTTTTGGCTGTACAAGTACGTACATGTAGGCCTATACATTGTACATTGCCTATACATTGTATGGCCTACATGTAGAACAAGGGCAAACATAGTTTTTTAATATTCTATTTTTGGAGATGATAGGCTATATTTTAGTAAATCAATTGTGACCAACAATTCACTTGACAATGTAAGAAAGTTAAAATGAAAGTTAAAATAATTTTGAAATAATGGCTCATAATCTGGGATAAAGACTTGCCAGATTGCCAGTCTAACACTCCCCCTCTCCAGTCTATTTCTAATTTGCTTGTTATGTAATCACCCAAGGTCCCCATCATCCTCTCGTGCATTACTGGATGAGACAAAAGTTTGCCCATTCCTACCAGTATTGATTTTTGCCACGGGACGAGATGAGAGCAGCACGAATGTTCTTGAAAAAAAGACCTTGATTTGGTACTGTGTACATTAATTTTAACGCTGTGTGCGTGACACAGTGTTCCTTGGTCCACATAAAAGAATTGGAGCACCTGCGCCGGTTGGTCAGTTATTGAGACAGTTACAGTGGTTATGACACGTATGTATCATTAGCTCGGACATTGGAATTACATCGCACAAACGCACTGTCGTAAACTTTGGATTTGTATAAACTGCGATTGTTTGATACCTTTAAAACATGTCAGCCAGTCATATTACTGGCTCTTATTTATTGCAATTATTGGAATACAATATTTCAAACATCATATTGTGCTGGAAATTAGCTTGGAATTAGGTCACTTCTGGGTGTGTGTGCATTGTCCATCGCAAAGACGGTACCAGAGAAGTTGCATTGATCAGTACGTTGATAGAACATTCAATTGTTTTGAGGGTGTGGTCATTCTTTTTGCTCAGGAGGAACATTTCTGCATCTATGTAAATGAGCAATGTTAAGTGGTATATTGTTTCATTCTCCACCAATTATTGTGCACATTTGGAGCTTGAATGTCAGCATCTTGAACCTCGCAAAGTGAAATGTGGTTGGATACAATAATTTGAGAGGAACTAAAAAGTGACAATTCTCAAGAGCTCTAAAGCAGAAACTTGATAACTTTACACGTATACATGTATGGGTACAGTGTATCGTCCATACAGATCTTTTTAAAAATCAAAGTACATTTCACCGGGAAGTTGCGTTTGAACTGTGTAAACACACTTTTCCCTTGCATCTTTGTTCTTTGAAGGATGAAGAAATCATCATTCCTGTCTGTGTAAAAAGGATCCTCTCCAATGGTTTCTTTTGTCTCCATCTTCATGAAAGAAATGGGCTCATTGTTTAATGTCCTTTATGCAGATTAGCAAACAATACAGCAATGTCATAGTTGGTTTGCATCACATTGATTTGTACTTTTTAGCTGGACACACATTCTTATATTGAGGAAGGCCTCTGTCATATTTAGGACTGGTCATCATTTGGACCTAGGACGTGTGGAATAAGGAAGTGCTACTGTGGAACGTTACACTCAATTCTGTTTGTATTTACCATGGTTTTACATCAGTGTAAGCTCTGACATTGCCGTTTTGCAAGATGTCTCCAACTATATTTGAAGTGCCGTCACATACTTGTTTGTGGTTGATATTTTAAGTGGATACATGTATGTTTTCAGATAGCAATTGCTCCTGAATACTTTTTGAGATTCAATAATTGGTCAGAACTACATGTACATTTGATATCATGTGCATACATGTACATGTAGCTCCAAACACCTGATCTGTTTGATCATTTCTGGTCTTTGAGGACACTATAGAAGGCTTTATACTGCAATCAATGTCCAGCTCTCTCGCAACTTGTGAGACTTCATGAACTCCTGAGACTGGTCGTCTCGGGACATCATATTTTGCAAGTGAAACACTATCAACCACCATTATGTTGTCTAATCTGACGTATGTTTACAACACCACGCTGCCAACATGGTGTGGTTCGTTGAGACCAAAGGAGCTCTTGAAAGTCACAGAGACTCCTGGTACATTTATAGGTCTCAGCCTGACTGATAAACTCCACTTTCAGTACATCGTCTCAACGGCTGAACCCAAAGGTAATGCAGGAAAAGGGTTTTAATAAACTAAGATTGGGTAATAAAAAATATAAAGTTTCATGTTTCAATTTTCAGTATGATCTTCATGTTTATAACATTTGGACAATTACTCTTCTGTTGTTGTTTTTTTCATTGGAATGCTACATGTAGGCCTACATGTACTTGGCTTAGCTTTTAAAAGCATTTCTTTATTCTTCACTTTTCCATTTTTCAATGTTGATGCTCTCTATGTCTCCGTCTCTGTCTGTCTGTCTCTCTCTCTCTTCCTCTACTGCTTTCTCTCTGTCTTGTTATACTTAAAAAGTCATTAAGTTGTATGAATATCATTTTGTTATTGTATTGTTTTTCAAAACATGTTTTTGAGGTTAATTATAGCACAGTATTGTTTGATTAATTCCTTCACCTATTGATTGTTCTTCCTGTTTTTGTGAAGGGAATGGGGAATATATTTCGCAATTTCATATTCAAGTGTTGAGTGATGTTATTTATAGCATACTGCACATACGTCCTCAGGTCAGGTCAGGAGGCTTGCTAGCCAGGAGGTTAGCAAGTCCCTGCTACTGGTAACCTGTAAGCCAGTACTACCTGTTTCAGGGTCGGGTCGACGGCGACTAAACCGTCTCCCCCACCATCTCCTTCTTGGAGTTTGGTGTGGAGGGTGGCTGGACACCCTGATGAAATGAAAAACAAGATTCATCTCCAAGGGCGCTGGCTCAGGAGAGCCAATTGCGGCCATCCAGCAAAACCAAACCAGGGTAGATGGAACTCGTTAGCCTTGGCAGGCCATCCATCTAGGACAAGGACAGTCTGATGTAAAACCTACGACTCGAGGACCTCGCTGTCACCGTCCAGCTTGCTAGCCATGGCAGATGAACCCCGGGTTTAAAGGGTGGGGTCAGGACCGCGCACACTGCACTTCACCTTAAAACTCCATTGCGCAGGCTCGAAGGAACATGTCCACGTCTACGACGCCACCAACCTTACCAAGCCCTGTAGCGACAGGAAAGGGGCGAATTCGGCAGGTGGAAGATGTCACTGGAAGCCGCAGTTCCAATCCTGCATGCAGGCGGTTCAGGATATTGGTCGCCTGATGTTGACCCGGAGACGACAGCATCATTCGGCAGCACCCTGAACGACCAAGCAGCCTTATCTAGGGACAGCACTGCTTGCTCCACATGAGAGGGGCCTAGAAAAGGTGGCCTAACCAAAGCTCGTCTCTTATCTCCCAGTTGGCTCGCCGGCGCCAACGGGCATCTTCTCATGCGGTCAAAAAATAACAAAGAAAGGAAGGTACGCACCACCTGTAAGGGTGCAAAAACACTGAAACTAGCATGCTGGAACATCAGAACCATGCTTGACCGAACTGACAACAACCGACCTGAACGTCGCTCTGCTTTGGTTGCGCATGAACTATCCAGGCTTGATATCGATATTGCTGCCCTCAGTGAAGTTCGCTTCCAGAAGAAGGCAGCCTACAGGAGCATGGCGCCGGTTACACACTGTTTTGTCTGGGAAACCTGCAACAGAGAGATGTCTCGCCGGAGTTGGCTTCATGCTCAGAACCTCCATCGCCTCCAAGCTGGAAAACCTGCCAAGCGGTCATTCGGACCGCATCATGTCCATGCGCCTACCTCTGAAGAACAAGCAGTATGCAACTCTCTTTAGTGTGTATGCTCCGACTCTACAAGCCGAGCCTGCAGAAAAAGAGAACTTCTACTCAGAACTCCGCACCCTTTCTCAAAGCATCCCTGCAAACGACAAGCTGTTAATTCTTGGTGACTTCAATGCTAGAGTGGGCCAAGACGCAGTCGCCTGGGAGGAGTACTTGGCAAACACGGTGTTGGCAATTTGCAACGACAATGGGCGCTTGCTGCTGGAGTTCTGCACAGAGCAACAACTTGTCATCACCAACACCATCTTCCAGCAAAAGGACAGTCTCAAGACAACCTGGATGCATCCTCGGTCTAAAACATTGGCACCTCATCGATTATGTTTTAGTGCGCCAAAGAGACCTCAAAGACATCCTGCACACCAGAGTGATGCCCAGCGCTGAATGTCATATGATCATCGCTTGGTGCGCAGCAAACTCGGGATTGCACTTCAAACCTAAGCCAAGGAAGGGAGGGCCCCCGAAGAAAAAGTTCAAGCTCAACAAGCTACAGTCAGCTGAAGTGAAAGCTGACTTCCAGGCAGGATTACAAGACAAGCTAGGAATCAACAACTGCCTGGAAGATCCCTCTCCCGAAACACTCTGGGAGGAACTGAAAACAACCATCCTGCAGACATCTGAAGAAGTCCTTGGGTTTACTACTAAAAGAAACAAGGACTGGTTTGACGAAAACAACAAAGAGATTCAGGAATTGCTGGAGAAGAAGAGATCAGCCCACCAGGCCCACCTGGCTCACCCGTCCTGTCCCTTGAAGAAAGCTGCCTTTCGTCATATCTGCAAGAACCTTCAGCTCAAGCTTCGAGTGATGCAAAATAAATGGTGGACAAACCTTGCAGTGAGAACTCAGCAGTGCGCAGATGCTGGTGACTTCCAGAGGCTTCTATGAAGCCCTCAAGGCGGTGTAATGGTCCCACACACCAGGCCCAGAGTCCCTTGCGTAGTGCGGATGGACAGACACTTCTCAAAGACAAGACATCTATCCTGAGCCGTTGGTCTGAGCACTTCCAGGTGCTCTTCAGTGCTGATCGAGTTGTCCAAGACTCTGCGTTCCTCCACATCCCTCAGCTGCCAGTCAAAAGTGGAACTAGACGACCCGCCATCTTTGCAAGAACTTACATAAGCCGATAAGAGCAGATGAAGAGTGGCAAGGCAGCAGGAGTTGATGGAATTCCGCCTGAGTTTGGAAAGCTGGAGGCCCAGCGTTGCATAGCAAGCTTCATGAACTCCTCGTCTGTTGTTGGGAGCAGAGCAAACTGCCAAGAGACCTTCGCGATGCAGTCATCATTACTTATACAAGAACAGGGGGGAAAAGTCTGACTGCTCAAACTACCGGGATCACTCTGCTCTCCATCGCTGGAAAATCTTTGCTCGAGTGCTCCTGAACAGGCTAGTACCTATCATCGCAGAAGAATACCTCGGAAACCAGTGTGGCTTCAGAGCAAATCGGGGCACCACAGACATGGTTTCGTCCTCAGGCCGCTCCAAGAGAAGTGCGCGGGAACAGAAACAAAGGACTGTATGTAACGTTTGTCGACCTAAACAAGGCGTTCGACACGGTGAGCAGAAAGGGTCTTGGCAAATCATGGAGCGCCTCGGCTGCCCCCAAAGTTCCTCAGTATGGTCATCCAACTGCATCAAGACCAGTTGGCCAAGTTAGGTTAAACAGCGACCTCTCAGAACCCTTCCCCATCATCAATGGCGTCAAGCAGGGCTGCGTCCTGGCACCGATTCTGTTCAGCATCTTCTTCAGCGTAATGCTCAAGCAGGCCATGGAACGGCTTGATGGTGACGACGCTGTCTACATTCGCTATCGCCTCGATGGCAGTCTCTTTAACCTTAGGAGACTGCAGGCCAACACAAAGACTCTCGAGCAGCTGTTTCGAGACCTCCTCTTTGCCGATGATGCTGCCCTTGTTGCCCATACAGAAAGAGCCTTGCAGCGTCTGACATCCTGCTTCGCAGAGCTGCTCAAGCTCTTCGGACTTGAGGTCAGCTTGAAAAAGACTGAGGTCCTCCTCCAGCCTGCACCCCGGAAAGGTACCGCGTTCCTCACATCACTATCGGCGATACCGTGCTGAAGACCGTTCACCAGTTCACCTATCTTGGGTGTCACAATTACATCTGACGCCAAGATAGACAAGGAAATAGACAACAGACTGGCCAAGTCAAACAGTGCTTTCGGTAGACTGTACAAGAGAGTCTGGAAAAAAAGCACCTCAAGAAATCGACCAAGATCAGCGTATACAGAGCTGTCGTACTACTCACCACCCTATTGATGGCCTGAATCGTGGGTGACATACCGTCATCACCTGCCGACTTCTTAGAGCGTTTCCACCAGCGCTTCTCCGCATCATCCTTAATATCCATTGGAGTGACTATGTCACAAATGTTGAAGTCCTTGAACAGGCGGAGATCACCAGTGTCGAGGCCATGCTACTGAAATCACGCTACGCTGGGCAGGCACGTCTCTAGAATGGACAATCACACGCCTGCCAGATTGTACTATTATGGCGAACTTTCCACTGCCACCGGCGAACAGAGGGGCACCAAAAAATTACAAGGACTCCCTGAAGAAGTCTCTCGGTGCTGCCTCATCGACATTCGCCAGTGGTCTACTTTGGCTGCTAACACGCATTACCTGGCCCACACCAATCCACCAGGCTGCCTCCTCCTTCGAGGATTCGCGCGAAGCAATCTGAGGGAGAACGTCGCCGAAGGAACCGTGAAGGCCTCAGCAGCCATAACCAGATGTGACCTTTGACTGCAGACGCTGTGGCCGCACCTGCCTATACCGTATTGGTCTTGTCAGCCACGAGCGTGCCTGCAGTCGACGTAGGCAACCCCCTTCGTGATATCTTCGTTCGCGAAGCCAAGCCATGATGACATACGTCCATGGTTAAACATGTCAGCCTATATGTACTGTATTTGGGACAAGGCCCAGATTCTCAATTTTCTTATAATGCTCATTGTAGGCTACATTTCATTTACAATTGTCAGTCTTTCTTTTGATGACACATTGACAATCCAAGTATCAATAGACAATCTTGTTATTGTTTCGCAATTGCTCCAAATGGTTTTATTTTGTCACAGCTTCATTTTGAAAGCTGTCAATCAATTATAGTAGGGTAAATTGTTTTGACACTTTTCGTTCTTGTTTTTTACAGTAGCGAGTCACTCAATTGGAATGTAAGAACAGCAGGGGTTTAGGAGGGTTAATTGCATTGTTGTCATCACATTGATTGTACATTACTCTATTGTCTTTCTGTGCTCAGAGACAGAAGGTGCTTGATGTAATGTACAATGTAGGGTCAACATCCTTCTGCCTCTAAAAATGGTTGCTTTTAATAGCAACTGTTGATTGATACCCCTTTTGTTCTGTTTGTAAACAATGAGTCAGAATCAAATTGTTTTGGGGCTGTCTGATCTGTCAAAACACAGTTTATTGTGAGTTTAAAATAAGAAGGAAAAAACAAGAAGGAGAAGAAAAAAAAGAGGAAAATAAAATAAAGACTTTAATTCTTATTTGTAACTAGTAGGCCTATACCCCCTTTTCTATGTTTTCTTATCGTTAGAAACATCGTTTTACAGGAAGAAAATGTAGCTGACGCCAGAAAAACTATACATGTAGGCCTACACTTGTACAATTATTATGATTTCCTTTGATTGTAATCAAAGGACAGCATATTAAACATGGGAATTGTGCTTCAATGTCCAAGGGTGATACCAACTGACTAAATGCTATTCATTTGACATACGTTGTTCAGACACATTATAGGCCTATTTGTGTTCTTGTATATTATCCTTTTTAGAAACTTTCAAGTCAGCTACCTGGTGATGATGGTTTCCTTGTTTTTGATGGGGGTAGTGGTATAAACCACTCTAGTCTGTGGTATACCTGTACATGTACATGTAGTCACTGAATCGGAATGTTGACCAGTGGTCAGTCGGAGTAGAATGGAATGAATTACTAAAGTAAGACTAGTTTTAAAATTCCAAGGGTATGGCATCACCAATTAAACCATGTACAGTATCTTAAACAGTGAGAAATAAGTTAGATTTTTTTTGCAGAGACACAATATAATATTTAATATTTCATTTTTAATTTATGAATAAAGAGTTTCTTTGTACAACTGGCAGCATACTGAGCAGTTACAATGTAAATGTACAACAGGTGTACAAAGCACCTGAAACACCCACATCAAATATTGAAATAAATTGGTAAACATTTCAAAGAAATACACCTACATGGCTATTTTTTGGATTTCCCCCGGCCCTGTCTTGTAGATAGAGTGCAAATCATTGTTTACTTTGGGGGAAACATATTTCAGATCTTGTTTTAATTAATACATAGTTGCTCTGTGCTTCCGTTTTCACATATGATTTTTTTTGGCTCATTAGGCAGTCATTATTTATATAACTCTTGAGCATAATGTGGAACAAATCACTTCCTACTTTTCAATTCACTATTTGCTATACAGATTACGCTTATTCAATAGATCAAAGAATGAGTTCAAAAGTCAAGAGACAAACAAATGTTTATTTTTATTATCCATGTTATTCACAACCAAAATTTTCATTTAATATTAGCCACTGTTATCAGACAAAGCATGACCGGATTCTTCCAAATTCTGATATAAAAAATGTGGTACTTTATTCTACTGCAACAGTAGGTCTAATTTAGATTGTTGATTTCTTTAGGAATTTTTGATTTTTTTTGTTGTTGGTACACCCCTGAAAGAAAATGAGGCAGTCTGTGTTGCCAATTTATAAGAAGAATACAGGTTCAGTGTCCTTTCTACTGCCACAAATCCTCGTACACACATATTATCTATAGATTATATGCACGACTAGACATTTGATGACATCAAGGTTTCAGAGAAATTCAATTACATACTCTTTGCAAAATTTGAAGTATTTAAAAAGGACAAGATATTCCAAACCTGCACATTTTAGAGCCAAGCTTTGGACAATTTGGACCTATTTGAATTTGATGGAGTTTTATGATTTTAGTTTGTGTTTTCCATGATGTTTGGTAAGCATTTTTACTTCATGTACAGAAATTTTGTGTATCCCTCAATAATTAATTATACATTTGTATACTTTTCATATGTTTAATTGTTTGATGAGATAGATGTGTAATGCTTATTTGTAAACCCCAATCTATCTTGGGCAAAGAGTTATTCTAGATAACAACATTGTACATGTACATGTACTCTTTAAATGCTTCAATTGACAAATTTGAAAAGTTGATAATAATAATGATAACATTTATAATAGTGCTATTGGTACATTTGCAAATAGGTTATTTAAAAAATCATGATCTGTTGAATATATAGAATTGAAGTCATCATGTACATGTATATATCACAAAGTTCTAGCATCATAATACATTTTAATACTGGTACGAATTATCAGAATTCCATTCATATACTGTCTGCTAATTAAGAAAGGCATTCACTTTTTTTCAATTTATTTTATTTCAGAGTTGATGCTTAATAGATCTTAAACTGGATGACAATTTAAAACTTGACAGTGAACACATTACACGTAAAGTATACAATGTTGATCTGTCCGGGATATTGCTTTTTCATTACGGATTGAATAATCTCACATGGTTCATTTCATTCTATGCAATTTGAACAAATTCTTGGATTTTTCATGGATCGTTAGCGCTCTGCGGAAATCATGAAGGCTTCTTGTATTGCACATTGTGGCTTACCAAGAAACCGTAATGTATTTCACACATTATGAAATGCTATTCCTTTTTGATTTTCTTGGATTGTCGTGGATGTTATTTGATCGTTTTCATATTCTCAAGTCTTCTTGAAGTCTCTTCTCAGGAGCTTTGTATCCCAATGCATTTGAAAGTATGGAGTGGATTGCAAAGAAGAATTTTCTCAAATTCACACAGAGTGAACGCAAATATCTCTGAGCATACAGTACTATATATTTGGGATTTAGGAAAGATTACTTTTGGAGTCAAAGGGACAAATGCATTTATGCATGGGATTGATATTTTCCTTTTGCCCCCCCCCTTGATAGGTAAAAATGTATTAGTTATTTACATATACATATTTTCTTGACCCTACTATTCAGCTTGCCCCTGCATCTCCTATATGGAAATTTGAAAATCAGTAAACCATCACTGTTTGTTACACTGAAGCGAATAAGTATTAAAAAAAAAAAAAAAAGAAAAAGAATCAGGGCATCGCGCAATTTATGCTCACATGTGAACGAGGCCTTGCCCAGACCTCAGGCCATTGGCTAAAGGCTAAAGAAATATTCACACTTACTGCGTTTGATAATTCCATTTGTGAGGGGCCAACGTGACAAAGTTAAAGTAAGGTCTAAGATGTGAGGAGAGTGGCTTGAAGCCCTTTCCAACCTGCTAAAGGGAGGAATCTGAATTCTCATTTTCTCTTGTCTCGTCCATATTTAATGAAGCGGAGAGAGTGATTCGAACAGGCACTACATGGTATGTGTACTTGAACAACAACTTGTCAGGCCATGAATTTGCCTCATGAGATCTTAACTCTTTTTGTGCCATGGGCAAAATACAATGTAGGCCCAAGATTGTAAGTATTGTGCATAGTGACGAAATTAACAAAAAACAAAACAAAAACAAAAACAACAAGGTGAATTGCAATTAACCCCTAAAACTCTTGAAAAAGCCCTCAGAGATGAAAGAAGTAAAAGAAAGGGAAAAAAAAAAAAAAATTATCTTCAATGTTCAGCCTTTAGGTCCTACATTTTATTTGGGCCTATACTCTGGTTGAACAATGTATTTTTAATGAACAATACAAACATGTATTGAAATCCCATACCTATTCTTGTACCTCATAAGTTTTCCTAGGACAACTACCCCCTTAACAATTACCCCCCCCCCCCCCCCCCGACAACTTCCCCCGCCTAAAATATACCACCTATTACTTTACAACTAACCCTTACCCAATTTCTGGGAGGGTCCTGGAGGTAGTTGTCCAGATCTTCTTTACACTCGGCAACATCCTTGTAGAAAGTCACCATGCAACTTTACCAACTAATCTCAACATTCATTTTGAATATTTTGTTCATTTGTTTTTAATACCAAGGAGGTACATCTCCATTTCAATACTGAATGCACATTATCTCTAAATTCTCATATTGATTTTTGCTTCTCACTCTAAACTTGAAGATGGCTGAATTGGGATAAAAACAATGGGAAAATATATCAAGTTTTGGACTTTTGTGAGGGTTATGGTTAAACAGCCATTTTATATGATACACTTAAAAATAATAAGTTTAATTCCATCAGATTCGCTTGAATTAATGGTAGCAAATTAGAGAGGTTAACAATCTACTCTCAAAAAGCAATTGTTGAAGAGGAATCCAGGTATGGACATAAAAGCTCTGATTAAGTTAAACACTTAACCCTCCTTAAATCATAAATCAATAGAAAACCTTTAGAGAGAAGAGAAACATCAAGGAACCATCTTAATGCTAAATTGGAGCGGAGATCAACTTAATTAATCCGGAGCGGGGAGAATCACTAGCGACCACGGGTGCCTAAAGAAACGAAAGAGGCTGTTACCAGGAAAAATGAATTTTGCCGCATTCGTCAGTCACCGTCGCACATCGGCGATGACTCACCGCTTAGTCATCCGTTCGACAACCTGCTCTCGAAATTGCTCTTTGCGTGCGGATGGAATTTCCATAGCAACTGCCGGGTGATGGTGTTTGCTTCTCAAAGTGCATCACATTCATTCCGAGGGATGCACTTCTCCGAGGGCCCAGTGTAAGGTGTAGAAAGTTTCAGGGGCATGTTTGTCGTTTCAATAGAGAGTGGCATTTAGACCATCTTCTGATTGGTTTTAGAATAAAATATGGATGAAATTGTCATTAATACATTGTATGCAACCACTTTGTACAATATTTATACACCCAGCAAGAACTAAGATTTTTTTTTGTTTTTTATACATGGAAGGCCCCAAACATATGGTACTTTAACAATGTCACTTTGGGACATAAATTTGTCTGTTGAGGCAATATAGAATTATTAGATTGAATTTTCATAGTGGCACCATCAATGCTACATGAAGCTGCAGAGGTACATATTCTGATTGAAAAAAAAAAACAACAACCCCAAAACCCCAAAATTATCGTAAATTTGGATTACAGTAGATATTTTTATGTGAATTATCAATAAATGATACAAGGAAATGCATGTGTTTAAACATAAAAAGAAATTGTTCAGTTTGTCAGCATCTATGCTCTTTTTACAAATGTATCCTTTCCATGCTCATCTCATTTCTCTTAATATGTAATGATGATTAGTTTCCTTCTTGAATGCAAACTTTGATGTGTAATTAATAATAATAATAATGATAAAATTTATAAGTACTTTACACAAAAATTTTCAAAGTGCTATTACATACATAAATTGTCACTCAATCACGTTACTTCTCTCACATTTACATGTATCTGTAAGTGTTCATTACTGTGATTGATATAAAAATATTTCACTCCTTCATGTATCATTCCTAATTCATTCCTCCAAAATTCATAAATTATGCTCATTGTGACTGGCAATATCTAATAACTCATCTGTCATCGGAATATGACTTTTAAATTGCCCTCATGGGATTCTCGTTCACACAACCCTTTATCTCTTTATTGCAATTTGATAGCAAATGGACGTGATTTGAAAACAAAGAAGGGGAGGGGGTAAAAATTGTCATTGGCGCGCTGGATTGGGGTTGGCGCTGATGTTGTTTTCACCTGCAAGAGCCTCCCTGTGTGATGTTCCAACCTGGGGCGTGAAGTCAAGGGTGACGACTTGTTGGGACTTGCACTTCAGAGTGCCAAGTGTGCATGTATACATAATTGAATGATCAATAATCATGTCTGTTGACAGATGTAATGTCATGTAATAATGTAGGGTTCACATACATGTAGACACATTACATGTAGCCTACATATTATGTCACTCAAATTACTTGGGAGGTTATCAAAATAGTTTCTAGATCTACCTGTACATTTATTTATTCATTTTCATATATGTACATCATAATGTTTGATCAGAATATCTTTTGAGCCAGAAATATATGAATTTTTAATTATTTGTGTCAAAATAGCCTCTACCCATACATTTCATTTTCTTATATGCACATCACAATCTTGGATCAAAATGTCTAGGCCTGTTTTTTTAGCCAGAAATATGTGAATAAAATAATTTTAGACTCCCATAAAATAAAGATATTTGTCTTTTGAGCCAGACAAACATGAATGTTTAATTAACTGTGTCCTCAAAGGAGGATTTTTAATGCAAATATTTTCTTTATTTGATGCAGTTGTACGTTTGAATCGGAGAGAGGGAGGTAGAAATTGTTATAGAGATATAGTGATAGAGAGAGATGGAGATAACGATAGAAATGGAGAAAGAGATAGATAGAGAGAGAGATAGAGAGAGAGAGAGAGAGAGAGAGAGAGAAAGAGAGAAAGATGGAGAGAGACGGAGAGAGGAAGACTCCTTCACAGTAGGCCTATGGATGGACTGGTGCACATCCACAATATTATTGATTTTATTACATTAATGCACTTGGTAAGAGCATATTTAGTGGGTAATGCAATTTCCCTCGTGTATTTCAGCCCTAAATTGATCTGGATGAATTTTAGACTCCCATAAATTGAATTTTGAGGTAGTCGCCCTCTTTCAACTCTGTACACTCTGCCATGCTCACCCCATGTACATGTACATTGTACCGGTATTGAAAAATTAATATCTGAATTTTTATATGCAAGAACAGCCCAATTATAAAGTCCATGGCATGTAATATTTAATTTATAATCAAGAAGAATTTCTCCAAGAATGTGATTTTTCACTGTGGCAGCCAGGCAGTGCATTAAATGTTTATTTGTTATTATTTGGGGTTCATTTTGTTTTGAATTCTCTATCACATTATAAAGTAAACAATAAATATAATTGATAATACTAATAAATTGTAATGATAATGATGATAATAGTGATAATAACAATAACTCTTTTAATTTTAGGCCAATACATTTTTATCTTCTATTTCTTCTTTTCAGACTACATTTTCATCTTCCCCATTTTCTTGAGAAGGTCTACATTTTGTTCACTTATTTCTGCTCTCTCATTCTCTCTCGAGTTGTTAGTCCCATTGCATGTTGAGCATACATACAGTAGATGACTCATAGGTCTTCCACATCAATCCCGTACTCACATACAAATGATCTACAGGATTTTATTTACCAATATTACCAAGCTACCGCAATACCAATCAGAAAGCAATTCTCGAGATGTTGAACCTGGTGGCTTTGTCATTCCAAATCTCGTGACTTGAAACAAAGCATAGATCTCTAAATTAATTTTCCATATCTAGATTCAAAGCCACAGACAATATATGTAACATGTGAGCTGAGAGCCAGAGGGCTTTATGAAATATGTTACACCCTTTTGGCGCTGAAGAGACTTAAAATGCATGGAAACCTTTCAAGAACTACATGTATATGAATTGATTTGATTCATATTATCAATGCTTTCACATGTAAATCCTTTACCGCTTTTTTCTATGTTTTTTTTGTTGTTGTTGAGATATAAATGTTTGCTAGAATTGTTTAGTCTGGTGTTTACTTTGAGGGTTGTACATCTGGTCCAGATATATACATGTTTTAATACAATCATGTATAGTTAATTCAATGCTGTATGACCATCATAATGCATATAAAGATCAGATTTTAAAATGTATAAAAGAAATTTCTAAAAAATTGATGAGTGATCCATATTCATGCACATTTCATGGCATAAAATGTATATGGACCCATGGTTCTTGACCATAAAAAATTTATGTACATGTTTGTAGTGCAAAATACCTGTGAGAATATTCACCAATACTAATGTTATGATTCTCCTTTGTGTCTCCCTATCATTACAGCAATAGAGAAGATCCAGAAGGTCCGCCGTAGTCTGAAGCGGTCATCGAGGCGGGTGAAGAGTAACCCAATGATGCGAGAGGACTCACTGGGAACCGAGGAAGCCATGGACACCCATGATGTGAACCACACGGCGCCTCTGGCCACCCTAGCCACGACCCCCATCGATGAAGACATCATCTTCGAGAGTAGGGTGCAGAAGAAGCGCGGGGGCACCTTCCCCCGCATGGCCCACTTCGACGTTCCGGAGGATACTCCTCCGGGTTCGCAGAATGGCACCCTGAAAGCGAACGGGACCCATCGGCCTCAGAGGCAAAACGGTAGCCTCAAGGGTCCTTGGAACCGTAAGAACAGAGGGAAGGGTATTCCAGTGGTTAAAGAGGACACTGCTAAAGTTCTGGAGATGTACCTGAAGAGAAGAAGCAAGAGTCTCAATGATGCTGTCCTTACGAGGGAATACTTTGCCCAGGAGAAAAAGAAGAGGGGGAGGTCTGCAAGGAACAATACTGTGTCGATCTGTTCTACTTTAAGTACGGACTCCGCCACAAGTGAGGTCCAAGTGCGTGCCACAGTTACATCACAAACATCGTCAGATGTGGACACTACAGTGTTTTCGAGAGCTAGTAAGACGCAGCAAAGTTTCCATGAAGCGATGAAATGTTCTATCATGGAAGAAGTTCGTGCTATGAACAGAGCGCTGATGATGAATTGTCATCATCCGATGAACCATCACCAAGATCGAGATCAGCACCATCAACGTTAAGAATGCAAGTCCACCAGGACCCTAAAGAAGGGATGGGCACGCTTAAGCTGAAAGATATTGAAAAGGTACTGCCACTCTCACGAGAGATGGCTACAAGCGTGATAGTAAGAAGGAACCAAGACGGAAGCGTAGTTTCTTAGACAAAGCCAAAAATGTTTTAAGATCGCCCAGTACGTCTCGGAAAATTATACGGACACCAAGTGCAGTGCAAAGACATGAGGAGAAGGAGAAAGAAAGACTTAGGGAAGAAAAGGAAAAAGAGAAGGAGAGACTCAGGGAAGAAAAAGAAAGGGAAAAGGAAAGACTAAGAAAGGAAAAGGAAGAAAAAGAGCAGCTGGAGAAGAAATTAAAAGAATATAAGGAAAGGAGAAAGAAAAACTGAAGGAAATGGAAAGACGGAGGAAGGAGGAAAAAGAAAGGGAAAAGGAATGGGAAAAGGAAAGAGAACGATTGAGGAAGGAGAGGGAGAAAAAGTTAGAAAAAGAAAGGGAAGAGATGCTGAGGTACATACAAGGCCCATGTCCACAGTGAAATGAAAAAGACTGGCTTCACTGCTAGACTCAAGCAATCCTTCAGAAGATCATCACGTGATCGTCACCGCACCAAAGACCATACAAACCACCAGAACTCCCGCCCCGCCCACCTGAACTCCAGCAGCCAAAGGATGTTAAACCTAAGCGATGGCCAAGCTTTCAATTCAAACGCAAACCGCGGAAAGCGCATCTACTCCAACGGATGAGAGTGGAGCTGGTGCAACGACTCCATCGGACACCGCATCTATGGACTTTGAATACTTTGCATCTCGCCATGACCACACCCGATCGCTTAATGATGCTGAGCGTAGGAGACTCATTATCGAAATGCGTCAATCGAGAAATGAAACCTCAGGAATGCCAGTGACTCTCAAATATTGGATCGTGTCCCTGGCACATCTGCCACTCTCGCAAGCTACGTCCATGATTCCTTTGGGTCCTTCGCATCATCGGAGGGATCAGAAAAGACCTGAGAGACCAAGAACCTTGGCGTTCAGACGGACTAGGCTGAAAGAGCACAGAGAGGATTGAATAGTAAGTTAGGCGACTTACCAAAAGCTAAAACCCCGGCCTTCTGCGTGAACGCCGCACAACGGTGCTTTAAAAACGTTGTACTAATCCCCTCCAATTGGTCAATGGAAGAATAATAGGGGAACGGTAAATCCGGCCTATAATCCCGCTGTGCGTTGTTCATGCAGGGGGCCGTGGCTTTATCTTTTGGCAAGGTGCCTTAAAGGACCTCTAAATTAAAGATAAATAATTGTTTGTGTACAGCTAGAACATGCAACATTGAAGGAGACTGAAAGAATAGCATTTCTTCTATTATATCTTATTGGGGACAACAATAGCTTCAATTTAAGTTATCGATCGCCAAAATCGGCCAACTAATGAGCCCTCCAGACACTGTCAAATGGTCAGAAAAAATAGACGTTATCAGCGTCGTCTGCTATCTAGGGGGCGGACATATTGGAATGGTCACGTGACGCAAAACATCCATTTGTGACGTATTTATGGACAACTCGCCGTATCTGCGCTGCATGCACGCCGCGCGATTGCTCAATCACATGCGTTCAACATGGTGAGGTGCCAAGCGTTCGGGTGTTCCAATCGAAGCGGAAAATGTCCTCAGCTCAAAAAGGCGCTTTCACCTCAATACCTAGATCCGGTGAAAAGAGCCCAGAACTTTGTTAAGGAAATGGTTAGCGGCCATAAAGTGGAGAAGTTTCCAGTCAACTGCCTACTAAATACGGATCGCAATAATGTGATTTGTCGCGACCGACTTCACCGTAGGACGATTTTTCTCAGAGGATCATGCGTGCGATGGCCTGATGCCGGGCATGAAGCCTGAGGAAAATTCTTGAAAAGAAGGAGTCGTCGCCTACAGTTATGTTCCCAGATCGTTCTCCGTCAAATAGATGCGTCAACTGCATATAAAGAATAGCACAAATATCCGCAGACAAGTAAGTTAATTGATTGATAATTCTATTCATTTTAAGCGATGAATCATTAGTTGTCACTCTAAATGACAAAATGTGCAACAATACTTTTGCCTTGTTTATTCCACTCGCCGCGCGCGTGCTCCAGCCACATACTATAGTTACACTTGCGTGCGTTACTTTGCGTTGCAACAACAAAGAAGAAACGGCGAAGTGATGAATTGAGCAAAAATAAAAAGACATGTGCAAACTCGCAATGAAAATTAGTTGTATAAAAGTACAAATAGGGACCAACGGGGGGGGGGGGGGGGGGGGGGGGTGGCCAATCGTTCTTCATTTATATATATAATGAATTGGATAATTGATGTCGAGCTTAAATGAAAAATGAATTGGACTCTGACTTGTCAATTCAATTCATGAATTGGATCGAGGTCGAGGTACTGAGCCGTACGATACGGCGTGCCTACCCTTGAGAAGGCCTGAGGTCCCTTTCCTCGTGTGGGGGAAAAAAAAACACCTCTATAGGCTAGGCCTAATTAGGGCCTACGGACAAAAATTTTTCACCCTATCTATATCAATATAGATAACTTATTGGCCTATTACTGAGTTTAATTTAGTGCTATGGCTTTATTGAAAAATTGCAGTGAGAGTCATGAATCATTCTCTTATTTCTATAAGGTATAGTTTGAAGCATAATACCAATATCTCTACTTATGTTTCTGTATTCTTGATCTTGGTATGATTCCTCCTGAATGTCTCGCTGGGGAATTTTCTGGAGGTTGGTGTCTATGTATTTGGGTTTGGGGGGTGGTGAATATGAATTGCTATATCTCTAATTTTTGAAGTAATTTTCTCTTGGATTATTAAGTGACAGCTTTCTAATCTCTCTGGTGTTGGTTAGACAGAGTGGAATTACATGAGTATTTTTTTTCGAATGTCCTAATTGACAGCCATGTTTTTTTCTCTTTGATTAATTATAAAAAGACTGCTTTACGAATTATATTTCTTCACTAATTTTTCTTCTATATTTTGCTAATAATAAAATAGCTATCTGATATATCTATTCAGGAATTTTGGACATTTCCAAATAATCCAAGGAAATTTTCTCACGAAGTTGAAATAATCTCAGGAATTTTAGGAAGTCTGAAAATCGAAGATGTACACAATATCTAATGTAACCAAATTTGAATAGACGTGATATTTACAGGCTTATTTTTCGCTCTTGGTTTGTGCTCGCATGAATGCTTTTGTTCCTATTTCAGGGGTGCGCAGACAAAAAAGGATCTTAAAAATTTTTTCAATTCTAGTATTCCAATGGGCTACAGGTCATACTTAAAGCTTGCTCTACAATGTCTGAAGTTTTATATCTTTCAAAACAAATTTGAAGATCTCAGAAAATGCCAGCTGAATCCAGGCAATTGGTTCCAAATTTCGGGAAATTTTTTTCTGAGGAGTGAAACACTATGTTGCTTGTAAACATTTTCAAATGTCAATATTGATGTCTGGAACACCCAATAGTAGGTCCTCCTGGCAGTTATCTCTTATCTGGGACAGGTTCAGTAACCAAATACAAGCCTCTATGATTACAGATAGACTCTAAAAGTGACACAGTTCAATAAAGAAAACTTTTAGAAACAAACTTAATTTTCACTGTTAATAAATAAATATTTCTTCTAACCTTTCTTCAGTAAACTGAAGTTGTTTGGATAGTTCATTTTGCCTATCCCTTGATGCTTGTAATTTTCGTTTCTCTCTTCTTGAATGAGTTTTTTTTTTAGTCCAATATCCGACAGATTTCCCCACAATCTTTTTTGCAGGAAGAGAAAAAAGAAAAAAAATCAGTGTTTTTTTTCCTGATTTGAGTTTGAAGATTATTCAAAACTTATTTCGATTGTGTTTCATATAACATTAAATATTCTACTTCTTAATTTTTGGGCTGAAAGTTATTGCAAGGAAAAAAATTGATTCAGTGTTGCAAAGATTCCCCAAAATATGGCAGTTCGGTATAGCAAGTCAATACCAAAGTATTGACGACTGTGTAAGGAGTGGGTAACCAGACACTAATTTTAATTAGCTTTTTGAAGGTTCAAGTACTGTCTCAGTGTTTTTCTGCACACAAGTGTAAAAATATTGTGGAGAACAAATATTGGTCTTACCAATAGGGTTACTTGGTATATTTTTTTTCTGTCAGTGAAATTAAATTGAATTGAATTCCATACACCTGAAATATAAATTTCTGCCAACGAAAGAGGACCAAGATTGTTGATCATCCACCTCCCCCTTCAAATAAAGAGAAACATTGGCATGTGCTGTTTTAGCGCAGTGTGGCCAGAGTTTTAGTTTTAACCTTTTGATGATTAATTGATTGAATATTATATGATTGAAAATCTGATTTTGAAATTTAGCCATTTGGGCATGGCCAATCATTATCACTGAAGCAAAGTTGATTATGCCAAATGATAAGTGGTAAATATCGCTCATTTGTATTAAAACAAGTAGCAAAATTAATGCATTATCTATGCCAATTTTCTTATTTTATCTACTCATTTTCAACGGTACTCCGTCTTCCTCAGGAGGGAATGTATTTCTATATCAAAGTAGGCCGGATCGTATGTGATAATAATATTGATACATTTAATGTACATTATATTTACAATCAAAATATGTACGGTGTACATGTAATGCTACTTGCTTCAAAACTTAATATTGCAAAATTATTTAACTATTAGTTGAATACATGTAGCCGTACCTGTTGGAAACAGTATTGCAAAGGTAAGTGCATTCTTACTATTGACATATACGAGTTTATCCCTTCGAGCATGTTGGAGTAATAAAATGTGTTTTATTGTTTGCAGTACATCCATTCATTGTTTGGAAGGTCGAGTCACTCCTAAGGCAAGTCTTCCGCTCCACATACGAGTCACTCTGTTCTTGAAGCAAGTAACCTGCTGCTCATCATGGGAGGTACTTCTTCTCAGAGACTAGAACATCTGCTCCACTGACCGAAGTACATGTACTGTCATCAGTATCCTTCTGGTAAGTCAGATATGATGTCACGTTGTAGCCTACAACTGTAGGGACAATGTAGAATAGAAAAATTTTCTGCGTCAGAATATATATAAAGAAAAAAAAGAATAATAAAAAATTTTAAAAAAATTTTTAAAAAAGGAGAAGGAGATTACAAGTATGTAGCTCTTTGAACGATTGATTTACGTGTACACCAGATGTTCTTAACTATGCAATTCCATTAATTTTGGGAGAATATAAAAAAAACTCTAAGGAGTCGAGATGGGGTCGGCATAACACACCACATGAATTTTCCTTCCAGACAGATGGTGGTGCAATGTAGGCAAGCCTGTTTCATTCATAGTCATACACATAGATTCACTTGCAGTAGAATATAAGAGGCAATGCTGTTTGCATTTTCTCCACAGTTACATGTATTTTCACCTGCACATTTAATGTGGTAGCACTTTGCATATTTTTTCTGGTATTACAATAAAGGCAGCAGATGGTTTTCTCAATAAAACATTACAATCGTTATTGTCACAACGATTATTTAATATTACGTGTAGATCATCAAATATTTAGCTCAAAACGAGCACACTCGGATTTGTTTTTTGTAACAGTGTCTTCGGAATTACATGAAGAACCATGAGACGTGGATGATCTGACTTCTTTGAATGGCAACAGGAAACAAATATACTGTAAGTTGTGCACAAATTTATTAAAACCCATCGTAGAAACCGTGGCTAGGTGACAATGGTGAAAAAGAACTCTAGGTCAGAATTTTTTTATGTACAATGATATTTCTTTGCCTGTTTACCTAAATGTATTAATAGGAGCAGTTACATTTATATAGTGCGTGATACATATATGCCACTTGGGTTTCTAAGCGTTTGTTAGTGTTAACCTAATTATAACCCAGCTAGCTTGGACTTCCCCAAAGGAGCTCACATTTAATAGATTATCATAGACTAATACAATCATGAAGTAGCCATAAAATAATTTCCAACATATTAATCAATTTGTTTGCTTTTGGATTGTTGACGTTGCAGGCATAGATCTTGGATTCAACAGTCAGGAAGTGAAAGACGGAGACCGCAAAACGAAAGAGAGGCTCCTTCAAGCTGAGGTATGTAGCACATGAATTTATCGTGCTAGCTCAAGATTCAGATTTCATGGGTAGGGGAAAGTGTCAATTTGCACATTGTTATCATATTTTTATCATTCAAGAAATATGAAGTGGGGGTGATATGTGCAAATCTGATATCATGTGAAGCAAAAACAACATTATTTATATATATTAACAGCTATGGGTATCGTCAAAAGTACTAATTTGAAGTACTCTTCGATTTTTAGTTGTTGGGTTTCTTGGTGTGATTGGGACATGGCAGAATTGCTTCAAAATCTGAGACTTATACAGTGCAGTGCCAGAAAAAGAGAAGAGGAACGTTTATGCATCGGCGAGTCTCTCGTTGAAATCATACGTTGTTGGTTCGGTCACTGATGAAGTGTGAACTGCACGATTTGGGTCCTGCTTGGTATCTGGGACACACTATTTGTAGCGTTGTGACATTAATGCTCGAGCCTTCCACAAATCTAAAAGATGGGATTTTATCAATTCATAATTATTCTACTTCCAACTGAGTACTGTATGACTTGACTACTGTTCATACTGAATTTGTAATTTCTACGATTGTGTTTTCCCTAGCATTCACAAAACAATATAACATTTCTTTAAATCTGTTTAATCCCATGAAGGTGGAACCAAGTGAGGCTCGAGTTATTCGTCTCTACGACCCAACTCTTGCAACGAACATACCCTGTATTGTTTCTGGGTGTCCACAAGACGGAAGAATACGGTCCTACGCAGGATGCCAAGAAGACTTGGCTACGTGAATATTAGAGCATTCAATACATGCAGAGCGATGTTACCTGTAGTGAGGCCTGTGATTTGACCTTCAGTCATCATTCATTTGCCTGGTGACAACGAATCTGCGCGAGAGAGGATGTGATGCTCCATCAGCGGCTGCGGAAGCGTTCAGCCGAAGCCGCCATCTGCGAGCTTTACTGACTTTGCCTATAAACTCGATACCCATCTTGAAACTGCCGGCACCTCCCTGACCCAAGCTTCTCCCCTCCCCGTCATCTGTGGAGACCGATTCTCCAAATGTCTTGAAACTCTGCAAGACTGCATCCTGACCTTCCTTCTCCTGCTCCCCGCATCTTTGGAGAAACGATTCTGCAAAGCTCATCTCCTCCTATGAAGGACAGTCAGTGGACCGCCACAAGCCTCAAGCCCCAAGCGAGGTCCAATCCTATGAGCCATCTGATGATTCGCTTCTTTTCGGACGAGTGGTCGAAGATCCAGATGAGATCCAGTTTGCAAGGAGAAATTCAATGGTTTTTGAAAAGAACGCTTGATGAACTGCTGTATGGGCCTTGCGCTGTTCATCATGCTCAAAACGGCCACATCGCGGAGCTTCAGAGCCAGCCATCCGGTACCATGTTGTGCGGTAGATGTATATGTGTGTGTGTGGAAAGTTAGTGGAACAAATGGAAAGTCACAGCCCACAATAGGACGCCACCTGTAAGGCAACATTCTCTCGTTGGTGCATGTTCTGTGGCAGGTCCAAACCTATGACAGACGGCTTTTTTGCGAATCTCCTCAATCCGTCGAGTTTCCGTTCATCCACACCTTCAACTCCATGCAAGCGTCACTCCTCTCCAACAATAAACAATTCTATCAAGAAGGAGATCAACGCCAGCCGCGGGAGGTAGGAGGAGCGCCACTGTCCACAGTTTGCGGATGGTCGCTGTGACAGCCCAGGATATAAGCCAAGTAATTGCCACGTACAACAAGTGTCTGGAGGGATCCACCCACAAAGTCCTGGCGATGCGTTAGTCCCAGGTTCCCAGGTCTACCATTCCGTCGCCGAATGGAGAAGGTGGGATGCAAAGATGGCGCCTGACGCAATGCTGGCATCAAGTGAAACGTGGGTTGATGGCTACTGATCGCCATAGTGACATCCGAAACAATGCTGGCAGCGAAGACTATAGTCAATCGTACGCACCCGGGCAGTTTGATGTGTGGCAGTTTGGCCAAACGATCAGTCAGAACGTCTCAAAATGAAAGGCAAAGAATGAAGAGCTGTACGGAATTGCGCGATGGGATAAAAGGCGATATCGAAATTCACATTTTGGGTGGTCGCTCAAGCGTTGGCCGAGGAGGATCAGTTGTATGGGCTAAGGTTGAGAGTGGTGCAATCAGTTACAGCATCATGTGTAATGTCCACACATGTGAAATCCTGGAGACAGGATTTCATTCAATGCCCACTCTCTCCAGCTGACCGGAGCGACGTCCAGACCGGATGAGTACAAAAGGCTGACACAGGATCCCAGCTCGATGAGGCTTATCAGGCGAAGTTTCTGTTTGATGAAGCGCCTAATCTGACGAGTCAAACAGCTTACCAAGGCATGCCACACCGGAGCTCTGGAGTCCTATCATGGGATGTAATTTGAAATACTGGCCCGAAGAGCAAGCATTTCTTTTCCAGTTGCGGTTTGGCTGGTTCTTCACTTATACCCTTATTATTCTAGACCACAAGTGTCAATCTTGGGAGGGAGCCAGGCGACCATACAAGCCGTGCGAGAAGGGATCTTGGAGAAGGTGGGTGAGCTGAGGTACAAGTACAGCGTATGTCTAGAAGCGTTACCAAAGCTATATATATATATATCATTGCAAGTAAGAGTTATCCTTCTGGGATAGTCCTTGCGGCCGTCCTTACAGGTCAACGGGAGATTTGAGGTTGAACGAACAACAGAATCCCTGCTCTCGCTTGCTATACTTGCAAAAGTGCCACGGCCATGCCAGAGAAGAACTTGAACTCTCGAGTACGTACTGATGATGTTCCAGGTAAAGCTTCACAACATTGCCAACTTGACACAGCCAGGACACGTCGCGCTGCGTATCGCGAAGGACAGCGAGATATGTGTCACCTGCTATCAGCGACGACAGTCGCAGACACGGGCGTACTGCTTTATGGGCGAGACAGCCAGATTGTCCACCTGCTATCGCGACACATCAGAAGCGGTCAGCCTGCTTATCGGGCGAGACAGCCAGAATATGTCAACGCTATCGCGGGACCAGCTGGCCAGTGACTTAATTTTCACTGACATTACTCTTTAGATATGGAGCAAATTTTATTGGACCAAACGTTCAGAGATGATCATGAAAGCAGACCGTGATCATATTGCTTTCGATTTGTGAATTTCTTTAATTATTATGCGATGTAGAATATGTTATTTTGGTCGCAAGATACGATTCTGTGCTCATTGGTGATGAATTCATGGTTGGGAAGTCTGAGTTCCCTGCCAAAAATGAGACTCCTCTGTTGATGACTTTCGTCGAGCCAATAGAAACTGGACTGCTATTGTCTAGCAAAGAAAATAATATACAGTAATCTGTCGTATTGGTACAACTTGAGCATTCCATGATATCCATCAATCTATGGCATATCGTTATTGAAGTTTAGGATGAAGTCTATGATTGCAAATTGTATAAGTTCTGTTCGATTTATTTTTGTTCATGGACAACTTTCTGTAGGGGTATTTTTCGTTTGATTATCGTTTTTTTTTCATATTTAAACAGAATCTATAGAAGGTGTTATTTTCAAAATGGTGTTTTTAAAATGAAGGTCTGGACCCCAAAATAAGTTGCTATAATAAGAAGCGGAAGAAATTAGAAAAACAGATTTAAAAAGTTTGAAAATGCATATTGCATCAATGTATCGTTAGGTATGAGGAAA
>CALNVZ010003426.1:40015265-40034160 GCA_940671915.1 Paracentrotus lividus
AATAAAACAAATATCTCATTCATATCATATAAAGTTTACAGCTTACAGCATGCTTTATTCATGAACTATTGATCATTTGCTTCAAACCACAATTGGTTCCAGGACTTACATTATGTCCTCATAATTATATTGCAAAACATAAATTGGCATAATGTATATTCCATAAATAAAAGATTTACCAAATATATACTATATGCTAATATTGAGAAGATATCCTATGTAAATGTTTAGACCACGATATATTAAACTATGATGTTTCAAAACAAGAACTCAGAGAAATTTAACCCAGATTTCAAGAACTTCCGTTTAGTTTAATCAATAAAGGATACTTTAAACAATGATATTTCTATACGTGAACTCAAGAAATATTAACCCAGATTTCAAGAACTTCCGTTTATAGATTAATCAACAAGCTACAAGGTACCTTTCCGCGCGATTTAAATTTATTGTTCTGTTAAAGTCTCAAAAATAACTGTTGAATAGATAAACGATACTCATCACGCGACGCGACTGTTTTCTGTCCATTTAACCGACGCTATCTGTCTCGATCTGTCCTATCGAAAACCTACGATAGATGCCCATGGATCTCTGAAGTAGCAGTCGAACGCCTGTAGTTGAAGTCAGCTTCTCCCATCGACGAAAGCGTAAACCCATACTTAGGTCAGGAGTCGATCAGTGGTTGAAGTCAACGATGTTGAGCCGTCTACAAAAACCTCCGCAGGTGCGGATCCATAATATAAGTGAACTGGAATTGTTGAAACACAGCTGAAAGCTGAACGCTGAAATATAGCTGAAACTGAAACCGAAACCCCAGTTCATCTGTAACTGCTGTTGAAATAATGCACCAATACAAAGGTCATAGCATACATGAACATGCTTATTCTATATGATTATATTCATAAAACTATACACCTTGGATTGCTTTCATGTATCATTAAAGATTATCTTCAGTATTAAATTCACCTAAATATTCCATCAAAATATCACTGCATTTGTACAGGGTTAATAATATTAAACATCAATGCACTAAAGCTTTCAAATACATACCCTCTTCTAGCAGTACAAATATCAAGAATCATCTATAATTCCATTTCTTCTTTAGTAAATAAATGCACGATAATCTGTAAAGAGCTCGATAATAATTTCCTTTCCATTTTATCAAGGAAACCATAAATTACTGCTTCTTTAAGCCTCACAATATTTGCTCTGTGATACCAACTCACAATATCTCTTTTAACAAAAGAATCATAAACTTTACTATCCTGCCTTCTTTGCTGTGGAAGGACATCAAAATGTATATTGACACAAATATATAATAATCCAAATAATTAATTCCAATGCTTGCTGATAAATGATTCAAACATAATGATTTCTTATGATATCATTAATCTATATCACAATGTGTGGCTGTAATTGTGTGCCAGCGCCTAATTTATGACAATTACTAAACAAGAAAACATAGATAAGGATAAGGAAAATTGTACAAAATTATCACTTACAGGTTTCACAAATCATAGTGGGAGCTGTAGAGGAGTCTTCACCCGGCCTGCATGCCTGATTCCATGATGGCACCAAAAAGTTAAACAAGGCTGCGCATCCTCAATGCATGACATGGCTTCCTCTCAGACACTTCAGCACAACTTCTCTCATCAGGCTAAATGTCTTCTCCAACCCTTCTCACTCTTACAGCACACACCTATATTACAGCATGTACTGTGCTATGCATGAGGTATGCCTAATAGCACCACACCCATACCACTCCTGTACAACTTGTTCACTTCTACCAAAGAGCCTATTGTCCTCTAAGTACCACTATTAACTACTAGTCTTTTCTTCTAGTCTAAAATCTCAGTCACTTTGTGACATTATCCCCCTCCTTAAAGACATTAATTATATTTTAATTTGAATAATGTCTAGAGTAGTTTTTTTCTATACCTATCTGAAATATATTCAAAATAAATTCAAATACAAAAAGAAAAGAATCAACTTTCTCGTAATTACTATATACGATTTACGTCCATGTCATTTCACGGATATGAAATATATCTGAAATATACGGGTATATCAATAAACAAGATAACAAGTCAAATTCCCGTTATTTCTATGAGTGTCTATATCACTTTATGGATCTGGGATTTGGATCAGATACAATATTATAATCTCCATCAAGATTCTTACAAATCCTATTAGTGGCTTTGCCTCTTCAGTAAGTGGCCCTTGCCACAACTTATTGTTAGTCTTATCTTGGTGAATATTCTGTCACTGTCCAATTTAGTGATGATTCGTCGGGTCTTGACTTGTTTTTGCATCCATCACTGTACTTGGTTGAGTTTCCGGTAGTCGCAACAAATTTTTATTCCATCATCCTCTTCTTAACCTTGCAACCGGAGAGTCGTACAGTGAGGATGAAGGCTCCACTATGCGAGATCAATCTCCTTACAAACTTCATTCGTCTCTTGTCCTCTAGCAACGGGTGGTAAAGGATAAGGTCTGCTCTTGATGGGCTCCTCATCCGTCAGCCTATGTCGTGTTCCCCGAGATTATCAATCCTGGTATATCAGTCATGTCTCTTCAAATTCCTGAAGAAGGGTGCTTTTTCAGCTTGCTGATCTGGGTCGGATGTGGGCTGCTATGTACATCGTCGATCTCTCTCTGACTGGGCAGTGATTTGAAGATGATTAGTCACTGGCGCACAGCTGCATTCCTCCCGACTCATCTTCTTCTACATCCTCTGCTGTCCTGTATCATCCGACTACAGATGTACACAACACATCTAAGACGCCAACATGCTCTCCCTTCTGAAGAATTTCTTGAAGGAGATGTGGCGTGGAAGTTTTGGTATTTCCATCAATGTCTAGCTTGTAGTCCATCTTTCCTATCTCTCAATAACCTTGAATGGCCCCCGCCATTGCATTAACAGCTTTTTGTTGTCGGTGGTAGAAGAGGAGACTTCATCGCCTATTTCAAATCTCTCATCTTTGCCTTCTTGTTGTACTGCTTCCGGTCTCTCTCCGCAGTTCAATAGGTCCAATTAAGTCCATTGCAACTCTACGAAACCGATTCGTCAATCAGAGGGGTTGAACCAAGCGGAACTTTACTGACCTTCCCTTTGGGATAGTCCCGCTGACATGGTTCACAAGACCTGCAGTGACGAGTCACATCCGCATGCATTCTCAACCAAAGAACTGCATAGAGGATTCTATCTGATGTTCTTCTTACACCCAAGTGTCCTCAACGTATCGACTCGTGGGCTATCTTCATAACCTGTCTCTGTACTTGGTAGGTCCACTATCTGTGAAATAGGGTTCGACTCCGGGTTGTTGTGTCTACGAATTCTCTGTACAGACCCCCTTCTTGTAGAGAAAACGAGAAGAATTCCTTGTCGACTCACCTTCTTTCTCCACTTTCTGCATCACTGTCTAGCCTTCGACAATGATTTGTCCTCAGCTTGGCTTGGATCAAGTCTTCGACAAGTCACAACTTCATGAATGGCTGGGTACAACAAGGGGTGGCTTACTGCGTGTGCTTGCCTCTTCTGTTCCCTGTTTCCACTGCACTCGCTTGATGACGTGTGGTGTCCAGTCAGGATCAGGGTCATCTGCTTTCTAACTCCAGGCGCTTGTCCAAGTACTAAGTCATATATTGGGTTCTTCACACACATGGCCATTATCTCTCCTGTGTAGTAGGCGTTCAATCTGTAACAACAACTTGAAAGATCTTAGATTCTATCAACCAAAACACAACAGCTTCTCCCTCCTTGCACAGTTGATCTTCACGCACCAAATCACGTCGCACTTCACCGTGTCATCCTGTATCTCGTAGCATATCAACCTGTTCACATTCACGAGGCCCTTACATACTATCAAATCATCTTGTTCTACCACATGCTGCTGCAGAAAGTAGCGGCAAGAATGTCTCCTCCTGCTAACCTAACACCCATTCATCTTCTGTAAGGCTTCCGTTCTATATCGGTGTTTTGCTAACCGTAAGACACATACCTCCAGCCTCGACGTTAGTTGTTCTCCTCTCAGCTGGGTTCGCTGACAGGTCCGCTAACCATCATACTGGCTCCTTCCTCCTGACGCTTCTTCGGGGCAGTTCCAAGAAAGGTGTCCAACTTTCTTACAAAAGCGTAGCAGGTCTTCTCTTTCCTTGAGCTTGACTTCCGATGTGTTCTTGCTGCCGAAAGACTGTCTCTCCTGTCCACGACCTCTTTGAAGTGCCTCCCATCCGAATGAACTGAGCTCCAGTCGACGGTCTATCTCTCATTCTGCGTAACCTTGGGTCATTGTGAGCACTCGATACTGATCTGCAAGGGTTAAAGATTCTGCAAATCTCTAGGTTTACGTTCCTGAATGAACATTACGAAATCTTTAGAAGTGCACTAATACTGCTCTTGCAAAAATGAGACTCTTGACACCATCTAAGAGAATTTTCATACGGGCTAAGTTCTAGCCATCTATCAAGTATTTTTCAATCCTAGATGCGAATTGAACATAACTCTCTCCCGATTGGATTTTGCATTCCTGAAACTTCAACCTATAACCCCCTCGGTTAAATCGTAACCCTTCAATAAGGCGGACTTTACTGCACTATAATCCTTAGCCTCAGCTACTGTAAGTCGTGAAATAATCTGTAGTGCTTTCCCTGATAAACAAAGCAGACAATGATAAGGCCAATCATTAGAGTTACAACCCACACTAGAGGCATGTCTTTCTAAAACGAATCATAAATAGCTATCAAATATCATCCTCTCCCATCTTGAAAAGGTGGGATAGGTGGATCTTGACCTTGAGAGTGGAAGAACTGAAGTACTTCCTCTATCTCTCCATCAGCTCCTCTAACCTAATCTGTTGAGCAATTAACTCAAACTCTTGCTTCTTAGCTTCAGTTGCAGAAGCTCTAGCTTCAGCTCTCTCATCTCTTGCTTCTTTCACACAGTCATCCACATACATTTAAGATCATTCCCACTTAAGCCAAAAGACTTTCCTGTTCTAATGAATGTATCCCTATCCATACTAAACAGTTGCAGCGCACTCACCAACGCTATCGAAACGATGCTTCAGGAATCACAGGCACCGGCCTTAGATGAACACTCTCTTCACCTCCAGTAACCGCACAATGCAATGTTCCACTCTATAAGGGACAGAATGAAAATACAAACAAGTTAAGTTCAGTTCTAAAACTTCAGTTTGCAATTTCCTACATTCCATAACAACTTTTATCAATATTAACTGATCCTATCAATAGAGAAAGAGAGTCCCTTCGTGGTCGCAATTTGTCAGAATCATTTGCACTGTATTTGCAAAGTCTGGCGATAAGAACAAGTTCTGTCTGTAAATTATAGTTGGTTAGGAATTCACACAAATAAAACAAATATTCTCATTCATATCATATAAAGTTTACAAGCTTACATAGCATGCTTATATCATGAACTATTGATCATTTGCTTCAAACCACAATTGGTTCCCAGACTTACATTATGTCCTCATAATTAATTTGCAACAACGAAATTGCATAATGTATATTCCATAATAAAAGAGATTTACCACAATATTACTATAATGCTTAATATTGAGAAGAATATTCCTATGTAATTTTAGACCACGATATATTAAACTATGATGTTTCAAACACAAGAACTCAAGAAATATTAACCAGATTTCAGAAATTCCGTTTATAGTTTAATATCAATAAAGGATACCTAAACAATGATATTTCTATACGTGAACTCAAGAAATATAACCCAGATTTCAAGAACTTCCGTTATAGATTAATCAACAAGCTACAGGTACCTTTCCGCGGATTTAAATATTGTTCTGTTAAAGTCTCAAATAAACTTTGAATAATAACGATACTCACACGCGACACGACTGGTTTCTGTCCATTTAACCGCACGCTATCTGTCTCGATCTGTCCTGAAAAACCTACGATAGATGCCCATGGATCTCTGAAGTAGCAGTCGAACGCCTGTAGTTGAAGTCAGCTGATCTCCCATCGACGAAAGCGTTAACCCATACTTAGGTTCAGGAGTCGATCAGTGGTTGAAGTCAACGATGTTGAGCCGTCTCAAACCTCCGCAGGTGCGGATCCATAATATAAGTGAACTGGAAATTGTTGAACACAGCTGAAAGCTGAACGCTGAAATATAGCTGAAACTGAAACCGAAACCCAGTTCATCTGTAACTGCTGTAAATAATGCATCAACACAGGTCATAGCAATACATGAAATTATTCTATAATGATTATATTCATAAACTATAACACACTTGGATGCTTTCATGTATCATTAAGATTATCTTCAGATCATTCACCTAAATATTCCATCAAATATCACTGCATTTTGTACAGGGTTATATATATAACATCAATGCACTAAAGCTTTCAAAATACAACCCTCTTCTAGCAGTCAAAATATCAAGAATCATCTATAATTCATTTCTTCTTTTAGTAAAAAAGCGAAAAGCAGATAAAAGAGCGCTATAATACATTTCATTTATATCAAGGAAACCATAAATTACTGCTTCTTAAGCCTCACATATTTGCTCTGTGATACCAAATCACAATATCTCTTTAACAAAGAATCAATAAACTTTACTATCCTGCCTTCTTTGCTGTGGAAGGACATCAAATGTATAATTGACACAAATTAATATAATAATTCCAACATAATTAATTCAATGCTTTGCTGATAAATGATTCAAACAAATGATTTCTTATGATATCATTAATCTATATCACAAATGTTGTGCTGTGTAATATGTGTGCCCACGCCTAAACAAGAAAATTATAGAAAACAAATACGAAAATTAACTACAACATCATGATGGAGCTGTAAGAGAGTCTTCACCCGGCCTCGCTGCCTGGATTCCATTGATGGCACCAAAAATACAAGGCTGCGCATCCTACATGCATGACAATGGCTTCCTCTCAGACACTTCAGCACAACCTTCTCTCATCAAGGCTAAATGTCTTCTCCAACCCTTAACTCACATCAACACACCAATAACACACATGTACTGTGCTATGCATGAGGTATGCCTAAAGACACACCCAACCACCCTTGTACAACTTGTTCATCTACCAAAGACCTATTGTCCTCAAGTACCACTATAACTACTAGTCTTTCTTCTAGTCTAAAATCTCAGTCACTTTGTGACAGTGACATGTAGTTCAAGCCGCCTTGCAACTATACTTCAGAAGGTTCAGAAGAAGGTTATGTGTTCTTTAAACCCTAAAACCAGTTACCCAAGCATTGGAAAGTTATTTTGTATCAATGTTCCATGTTTAAGCTGTACCAAAACAATTATTTTCTTTAATTTAAAGGTCCTTTAAGGCACCTTGCAAAAGATAAAGCCACGGCCCCCTGCATGAACAACGCACAGCTGGGATTATAGCCGGATTTACCGTTCCCTATTATTCTTCCATTGACAATTTGGAGGGGATTAAGTACAACCGGTTTAAAGCACCGTTGGCGGCGTTCAGCAGTAAGGCCGGGGTTTTAGCTTTTGGTAAGTCGCCTAACTACTATTCAATCTCTCTGTGCTCTTTCAGCCCTAGTCCGTCTGAACGCCAAGGTTCTGTTCTCTCAGGTCTTCTGATCCCTCGATGATGCGAAGGACCCAAAGGAATCATGGACGTAGCTTGCGAGAGTGGCAGATGTGCCCCAGGGACACGATCAATATTTGCAGGAGGTCACTGGCATTCCTGAGGTTTCATTTCTCGATTTGAACAGCATTTTCGATATAGAGTTCCCTACCCTCAGCATCATTAAGCGATCGGGTGTGGTCATGCTGAGATCAAAGTATTCAAAGTCCATGAGATGCGGTGTCCGATGGAGTCGTTGCACCAGCCACTCTCATCCGTTGGAGTAGATGCGCTCTCCGGGTTGCGTTGAATTGAAAGCTTGCCATGCGCTAGGTTAACATCCTTTGGCTGCTGGGTGCAGGTGGGCGGGCGGAGTTCTGGTGGTTTGGTATGGCTTTGGTGCGTGACGATCACGTGATGATCTTCTGAAGGATTGCTTGAGTCTAGCAGGAAGCATCTTTTCATTACACTGTGGACTGTGCCTTGTATGGGACCAGCAATCTCCCCTTCTTTTTCTAACTTTTTCTCCCTCTCCTTCCTCAATCGTTCTCTTCCTTTCCATTCTTTTCCTTTCTTTTTTCCCTTCCTCCGTCTTTCCATTTCCTTCATGTTTCTTCTCCCTTTCCTTATATTCTTTAATTTCTTCTCAGCAGCTGCTCTTTTTCTCCTTTTCTTTCTTAGTCTTCCTTTTCCCTTCTTTTTCTCCTGAGCTCTCCTTCTCTTTTCCTTTTCCTTCCCTAAGTCTTTCTTTCTCCTTCTCCTCATAGTCTTTGCAGCTGCACTTGGTGTCCGTATAATTTTCCGAGACGTACTGGGCGATCTTAAAACATTTTGGCTTTGGTCTAAGAATACTAGCTTCCCTCTGTGGTTCCTTCTGTACTATCACGCTTGTAGCCATCTCTCAGTGAGAGTGGCAGTACCTTTTCTAATATCTTCAGCTTAAGCGTGCCCATCCCTTCTTTTAGGGTCCTGTGGACTTGGCATTCTTACGTGATGATGCTGATCTCGATCTTGGTGATGGTTCATCGGATGATGAACAATTCATCATCAGCGCCCTCGTTCCATATGCATAACTGCTCTCCATGATAGAACATTTCATCCGGCTTCTGAACTTTGCTGCGTCTTACTAGCTCTCGAATAATCGACTGTAGTGTCCACATCTGACGAGTTTGTGAAGTAATGTGGCATGTGTGAATTCCTAACCAACTATAATTATACAGACAGAACTTGTTCTTATCGCCAGACTTTGCAAATACAGTGCAAATGATTCTGACAGTCGCCAACATGTGAACTGTGTATGTCTTCCCATTTATTGGGTTGTGATTGCAGAGTTATAATTACTCTTCACCTACTTTGGTGCTGTCCATGAAAGGTTGGCATAAACAATAGTTCTTAAAACTTCTCAAATATTAACCCATGGATTATCAGGTAAAGTTTTTTTTTAAATTCATTGTGTTTGTTCTAGCTGTGCACAAATTAATCTTTCTGACCTCAAAGACTGCTATTAAAGATGTAATCAAGCATTCCCAAAGCAATGATGTTAGGTCATTCCATGAAGTTGGGGCACAAAGATTGACAATTCAGCATAACTCTTCCTAATTATGCCATGCATAAATAAATAATGGTAGAACTGTCGTCAATTGGTCGTGTCACTTGACTGGGGATACAAAGGTCGTGGGTTCAATCGCTGGCATGGCACTTATGTTCTTGAGCAAGGCATTCTATTTACATTTGCCTCACTCCATCCAGGGTTGAATGTGTACCAGATATGCTAAAGCGCTTAATATTTGGCCACTAAGCGATGACCAGGGAATGTTTAGTGCCATTCAGACTCAATTTTGACATTGAAGTTGTGTACCAAACTTAACTAGAGACACTGTAAAGTAAAAGACCTGTAATGTATGTTTTCCTGTTTATTCTGTATAATTGTTGATATTTTTGCTTTCACTACAATAGATGTGATAAGACTAGATAGCACCACGCCCGGTCATGTGAGGAGAGATGTGGATACATCCTTCCCTGTGCTCCCAGCAGCGATGACTGCTGACGATCTGGTCCAGGACGGGGGTTCCGCATCTCTTCCTGATAGGGGAGCCAGTGAAGGCACAGGAGGAGGGGACCGAAATGGAGCCGACCGAAACGTGACGGACTCTTGGACGGAGAGCGGAGGTCAGATTCTGCATAATTAATATCACTTTATAGGATCAATGGGGGATTTCAAGTTCAGAGTTAATGCTTGTGTTTGTGTTGGAAGCACAATCAATTTAGATTGCCTGCCTTAGCTCCAACACCTAATCTGAGTTTTAAAAAGGTCAAAATCGCATAACTGATAGTTCTACACCAAGTGTAACTCGTCACAAGACCATTCTTATTTTAATTTTGGCGATGTGATGATGTAAATCAAAGCACATCTACAAAAGGTCAACATCAAATTTGAAATCACCCCATGTGTTTAATATTAACCCTTTAGCACATAGAGGCTATGTAAAACTGGTCTGCTTAATCCTCAGATCTATCTGCCAAAATGATGTATTGTAGCCATGGTGAAACAAAACAAAATAAAAGCACAATTTACATGCTGATTAACTGCAGCATGCTGAAAGTAATCGAGTTGTAAAAGGTGGTTTGAGGAGAAAGCAGCAGTAGTGATATCATCTCAACGACCACAGTTTCGTCAAGTCAATCTTCAGCTCACATTAATTTAACCTCTCTTGTTTCCTGGTACATTTGTATTTCCAGATGGTAGTGACATTCCATTCGAACAACGAAATCAGGCGGAGCGGGAGGAGTATTTCAAACGCATTGCCGACAGGCTGGCGATGATAGGTGATCAGGCGTTGAGAGAATACGAGTTCGACGACGATGCTGCAGGTGGTGCTGCCGGTGGCCAACAGAGGGTGGTGCAGAGCACGTGCACAACTGAAACCTACGCTTCGTGTTCTGTAGCAGCATCGGGAGGAGCAACAGGGATAACCCATAGTATGTATACTTTATGTAGGGCTACACTTCTAGAAATACTGCATTTAGGCTTCCTTGTAGGTATTTATTTAACCCCTTGATGGTGTGACAAAATTTGTACATGTTCTCTTGATGAAGCAACCCCTTTCCTATTTGATATCTTCCTTTTTTATTAAAAAAAAAAAGAGAAAATTATGTCCTCATTCATCATTAATAATCTCCTGAAATCCTTTACAGTTTTTCATAAACATTTGCTCTACATTTTAAAATCTGTGTTACTTGATGTTAATATTCATTTCATGAATGACAGCGCTGCAAAATTAAAAACAAGAACATCATCCTGTGTTGTTGAAAGTTGACAAAGAAAATAATAAATTTCCTGAAAACATCCCCCATCCTTCCTACCATCAAATTATTGTTTTTCTTTGCTTCCTAGGCCATGCAGCTGAGTACATGGAGATAGGACAGAGGATACGAACTGATGTAGACGGTGTGCAGCTGGTAAGCATATGTTAGCCATTATGTTTACCCCTCAGATCAGAGGCATCGGAAGGCATTGTGGAGACAAGGGATTGGAGGGGCAAGCAATTGTGTTAACAATGGCATTCCCCTCCAATCCTTTTTCTCCTCAGAGCCTTCTGATACTTCTGCTTCAGATGCATGTTCACACATTAAACTTAAGGTTGTTGCATAAAACTTATTAGAGTAAAATTTACTATTAATGGTAAGTACCATGGTAATGTTGCCCAACAGCCATAGTATTTCATGAAAGCTACCATTGATGGCTATGTTTATACTATAATAGCAAGTTTTATGCAACCGGGCGCAGATCATCTACAATCTTGATAAAGCATGGAGCCGAAAGCCATATTAACTTGCCATTGGGGGTATTTGGGGTAACTCTGATATCTATGGTAATTGCTATCAAACATTGCTTAACAGCCTGTCAAATTTAAATTTTACAATTTGTCATTGATGGCAAAGTTACCATCAATAGTAAGTTTTATATCCCTTATCTAAGATTGTTTGCATTGAGAGTGTACACAAGGAGAAAAAGAATAGTTTAACTAAGAAAACTTTCCAAGAAATAGTTCGTTTTTCTTCATGACGTCACGCCATAGTACATTTTTTCCCTAGGGAAAAACTGGACTATTACGTTTTTCCGACCCCCCCCCCCCCCCCCACCCTATTTCACGAGTCGCAACGCACAACGCGCGCGGTGCTACTCTGCTGCTTTTACCTGAATTCTCCACTGCATGCCACGGGAAACTTTCGGCGAGCTGCACTGAGCATGGTACCAGGTGCGCAACAGCTGAATTTTGTTTGTAAACAGACAAAATGGCTGCCTCCACTAGTTGCCAGATTGATGGTAATAACGGAAGATTTCAGCAGTATAATGACGAGGAAATTGTGGATTTCATGAACTCGACTGACAGCGTTAATACTCAGAAACAAATTAAGTATGCTGTATCTATATTCCGTGAATTTTGTTCACAAATTGATGGTGTGAGTTGTGATGAGATCGACATCAAATCACTCGATTCAGCGCTCGCAAGATTTTTCGTCGGTGCTCGAACAAAAACGGGCGCTTTGTAAGTATGATGGGGAGACCATAGTTCGCGCAAATTTCAAAAATTATAAAAATTGCCACATTCAATCAACAATATTTCATGTTTCACTCAAAATCAACGAAAACTATGATTACCAAATAAACGGCAAAATTCTAAACTCCCAATCGCCAAACGAAGAAGTGAACTAGGTGAAAGGGTTTCGACGATATCGCGATTTCAAAATTCTATGTCGATCGAACGATCGCGCATTCTGCTGAAAAAGTCAACAAAACAGTGTGACCTTAATTCCCGCACGAGCGTTTGACAAAGATTTATCAAGAAATTCCATCAGTCTAAGGAAAGTGAATAACAGTAAATGTAAGTCAAAATTTCATAGAATAAGATGATATTAATATCATCTCATAATTTTATGATATTAACTCGGAAAATGATGATTTCCAAACCCTTGTCAAAAAACTCGGAATTTTGGCAACGGACACGCAATTTTTCGATGTTTGGTCAATAATTTCACAATTCGATACAACATACCGTGACGAAAGTTTGTATCCTAAGCAATTTTTGGTCCCTCTTTCTGATGGTGCTTTCAGATTTTCACGATATTGATTAATTTTTGAGATATCCGTCGTGCGTGAATTAAGGTTCTGCGCGAATTATGGTTACACCACCATACTTGTACTTATTGGATCCAGAAGAAAGGTAAGCATAGACTATATAATTTTGTTCATTAAAAAAATTAAAAGGATAGTGGAAGGGATATAAAACAAATATACAATGACTCATTCTCAGAACAGGTTAAAACTATTCGCACTCAGGAACATCACATAGTACTATTCTCTCTCGGGCCGATGGCCCTCGAGAGAATAGTACTATGTGATGTTCCTTCGATGCGAATAGTTTTAACCAGATCCTCGATTGTCATTGTATATTTGTATATTATTCAACAGGGCCAGTTTTAGGCTTAATATGCCTGATTGCAGGATCAAGCACCCCCTGCTTAAGGCTTCAATTTAACACAACGTATTGGGCTTCAGAATATGTCGGGTGACTTAATCTCTTACTGTACATGTAGCCCTCAGACCACCCATAATTGCTCTTCTGATTTTTACTCACCGTAGCCTCTCCCATTTGTACCCACATAGCTTAACAAAGAGCCCAAATCAGCCCTCAAGCAATCTCCCCGAAGCTCCTCAATTGATTATAATGAACCCGATGTCTCAAATTCTTGAAGGTGGTTTAAAAAAATCGTTACCCTGAGATATATCCAAAATAATCGCGCACTTTTCTCACAGCACGCTAAATTTATACCTGTTGTTATAATTTTACCATTTCAAATTTCAATTTCAAGATCACAACCATTCCCATTTTGTCATTACAGAGACGTGGAAGCTCTGCTTTCTTCCCTGCCCAAATGGTGATGGGGGTCATCGTAAACGACACCTACCAGTCCTTCTGCAATGCCATGCAGTCCATTGTTGGTCAGGACGTCGGCATGGAGCAGCTGGCCATGGTCTTCAAGTTCACCAAGGTAGCTGTCAAGGCTGCCCACTCCATGGGGAAGCACGCTAGCAGCATCAAGGATAACAGCGTCCGGTTCATCAGTGATCGCTTTGCTGTCTGGCTCGATAGTCAGGGAGGATGGGTAGGTGTCAAAGGTCATAATTTAAAGGGCTTGATCCTTGGGCTCTCCTGGGGAGTGGATCATAATTTGCTGACCTCAGAATTTGTGAAAAGCACAGGAAATGCCTTATTCAAGCTAAGTTTCTGGACCACAACACAACAGGCCGTCCCACGGTAGACATTCTTTTGCCTGCTTCAGGCATCATCGGGCAAGGGAAAGTTAGATAATGAGTTTATCAAAGGATGCGATGGGTGGAATATACAAGGCATTACATAAGGACTGGCAATGTTGATAAAAATCAAGGTGATGGACAACACCTGTTACTGGGTAAGCACCTATGGTGTCAAATTACCCTCGGAAGCCCAAGATACCCAGACTTTAAAATGTTACCCGCCAGCTCAAAACCAGCAATAAGTCGCCAGAATTCATATTTTGGTTGTATTTTTTTCTGAATTCCAACTTTTCTAGTGATATCAAACACTTGTAGTTTACTCATCATATGAGAAGGAGAGGTATTAATGATATCCTGTGTTGTCAAATGTACTTCTTTACCATTTTATCAGTTGTTTTATTGGTGGTTTTGAGGCAGTGGGTCGCAAATGGAGGTTGGTATTACATTTGTTGTGGATTGAATAATAAAACATGCTAGATGGATGGGAAAACATCTAGAATCTTCTAGGTAAACAGAGAGTGTTTTGAAAGCAATATCTTAAATGTCTTTACTTGTCTTGGCTTGATTGTGTATTTAAATATATAAGGAATGCTAAGAATCAAAACGGCAAACAAAACTTTAAGCTGGTAAAGACAAGCAAAGCTTATTCAAAAAATCACTTCAAATAGGTTGTGAGTTTAAAATCCTTATTATCGCCAACATCCTCAACCTTCAAAAGCAGCTGGGTCAGCTTGCCCATTCCAACTTGCACTTCACCTTTGCATGTACATTCTCATATTATTGACCTCCTTTGACTTATATGTACATGTAAACCTGCCATCTGAATTGAAATACCCTGTTCCTTGCACAATTTTTATCATCAAAAAAATTATTCAAGCAACCTGTACATAATGACTACCTGCCTATGAATCAAGCATTCCATTTTGTATCATGTGCTCTTCATAACTTTGTGTTCCGTGCAGCCTGTGATTGACGATAATAGCGAACTCCAAGAAACAGATGTGTGAAAGATGTCTCCTGGTAAAAAAAGACTAATAATATTGCTCTTCAGATTCTCTCTAGCTACATGTAGTTTTGGGCAATATATTTTCTGATTTCTAATGGCTGGTGTCGATCCTCAAGGTTCAGCATTTATTCTTTTATTAACGAAAAAAAAGTAGATGGTGGGTCAAACGTCTGCTTTTCCTATAGAGCAACATGAGCCAGACTCAGATAAAGATTTATCCATGGCTATCTTTGTGTAATTGAACAAGATTTCAAACAAGAAAACTGAAAAACCTACGGCTTTATCTTCCCATCAATGTTTTTAGGGTAAACAAAAAAAAATTGGTTGGGGAAAAGTATTTTTTTTCTTTCTTCTCTCTATTATAATATGAGCCCAAAGAATCATTTATCCATGGTTATCCATATTTAACAAAGAGAATTGAAAAAAAAATTGTTTTATCAACGATGACATCTTTCTAATCCTGAATTGTTTTGAAATTCCAGGGGAGGAGAAAAAGAATAGTTTAACTAGATAAAACGTTTCTCAAAGAATAGTGTCGTTTTTCTTCATGCGTCACGCATAGTACATTTTTTCCCTAGGGAAAAACTGGAAAACTATACGTTTTTCCGACCCCCGCCCCCCCCCCAACCTCTATTCACGAGCATTTGCGCAACGCCCAACGGCGCAGCGGTGCACTCTGCTGCGTTTTACCTGAATTCTCCACTGCATGCCACTGGGAAACTTTCCGGGCGAGCTGCCTGAGCATGGTACAGGTGCGCCGAACAGCCTGAATTTTGTGTTTGTAACAGACTAAAATAGGGCTGCCTACACTAGTTGCAGATTGATGGTAATAACGAAGATTTCAGCAGTATAAATGACGAGAAATTGTGGATTTCATGAACTCGACTGACAGCGTTAATACTCAGAACAAATTTAAGTATGCTGTATCTATATTCGTGAATTTTTGTTACAACAAATTGATGGTGTGGTTGTGATGAGATCGACATCAAAATTCAACTCGATTCAGCTGCTCGCAAGATGTTTCTGTCGTGGTCGCTCGACAAAAACGGGAGCGCTTTGTAAGTCGATGGCGGGAGAGACCATAGTTCGCGCAAATTTCAAAAAATTATAAAATTGGCGCACATTCATCAACAATATTTCATGTTCAACTCAAAAATCAACGAAAACATATGATTACAAAAATAACGGCAAATTTAAACTCCAATCGCGCAAACGGAAGAAGTGTGAAACTAGGGTGAAAGCGGTTTTCGACGATATCGCAGATTGTCAAAATTTATGTCGACTCGAACGAATCGCGCATTCTGCTGAAAAAGTCAACAAACACGTGTGACGTCTTAATTCCCGCACGAGCGTTTGACAAAGATTTATCAGAAATTTCATCAGTCCTAAGAGGAAGTGAACTAAGCAGTAATGTAAAGTCAAAATTTCAAGAAATAAGATGATATTTAATATCAATTCTATAATTTGATATATACACTGGAAGAATTGATGATTTCCAAACCCTTGTCAAAAAACTCGAATGTTTGGCAAACGGGACACGCCAATTTTTCGATGTTTGCGTCAATAATTTCACATTCGATACAACTATCCGTGACGGAAAGTTTGTATCCTAAGCAATTTTGGTCGCCTCTTTCTGATGGGTGTTTCAGATTTTTCACGGATAGCTTGATTATTTTTGGGACGTATATTCCGTTCGTGCGTGAATTAAGGTTCTGCCGCGAATTATCGTTACCACCACATACTTGTACTTATTGGATCCAGAAGAAAGGAAGCACTTAACTATATAATTTTGTTCATTAAAAAATATAGATAGTGGAAGGATATAAAACAAATAATACAATGACCTTCTCAGCACAGGTTAAAACTATTCGCACTCAGGGAACATCAACATAGTACTATTCTCTCTTCGGGCCGATGGCCCTCGAGAGAATAGTACTATGTGATGTTCCTTCGATCGAATAGTTTTTAACCAGTCCTCTGATTTCATTGTATATCTTGTATATTATTCAACAGGCCAGTTTTAAGGTTATATGCCTGATTGCAGGATTCAAGACACCCCCTGCTTAAAGGCTATCAATTTAACACAACGTATTGGGCTTCAGAATATGTCGGGTGACTTGAATCTCTTACTGTACATGGTAGCCCTCAGACCACCCATCAATTGCTCTTTCTGATTTTTACTCACCGTAGCCTCTCCCATTTGTACCCAATAGCTCTTAACAAGAGCCCAAATCAGCCCTCAAGCAATCTCCCCGAAGCTGCCCTCATTGTATTATAATGGAACCCGATTGTCTCAAATTCATTTGAAGGTGGGTTTAAAAAATCGTTCCCCTGCAGATATCATCGCCAAAAATAATCGCGCAACTTTTCTCATCAGCACGCTAAATTATACTTTGTTTATAATTTTACCAATTTCAAATTTTCAATTTCAAAGATCACACCATTCCCATTGTTGTCATTACAGAGACGTGGAAGATCTGCTTTCTTCCCTGCCCAAATGGTGGGATGGGGTCATCGTAACGACACCTACCAGTCCCTTCTGCAATGCCATGCAGTCCATTGTTGTCAGGACGTCCATGGAGCAGCTGGCCATGGTCTTCAAGTTCACCCAAGGTAGCTGTCAAGGCTTGCCCACTCCATGGGGAAGCACGCTAGCAGCATCAAGGATAACAGCGTCCGGTTCATCAAGTGATCGCTTTGCTGTCTGGCTCGATAGTCAGGGAGGATGGGTAGGTGTCAAAGGTCATAATTTAAGGGCTTGATCCTTGGGCTCTCCTGGGGAGTGGATCATAATTTGCTGACCTCAAATTTGTGAAAAGCACAGGAAATGCCTTATTCAAGCTAGTTTCTGGACCACAACACAACAGGCCGTCCACGGTAGACATTCTTGCCTGCTTCAGGCATCATCGGGCAAGGGAAAGTTAGATAATGAGTTTAATCAAAGGATGCGATGGGTGGAATATACAAGGCATTACATAAGGACTGGCAATGTTGATAAAAAATCAAGGTGATGGACAACACCTGTTACTGGGTAAGCACCTATGGTGTCAATTACCTCGAAAGCCCAAAGATACCCAGACTTTAAAATGTTACCCGCCAGCTCAAAACCAGCAATAAGTCGCCAGAATTCAAATTTTGGTTGTATTTTTTTCTGAATTCCAACTTTTCTAGTGATATCAAACACTGTGTAGTTTACTCATCATATGAGAAGAGACGGTATTAATGATATCTGTGTTGTCAAATGTACTTCTTTACCATTTTATCAGTTGTTTTATTGGTGGTTTTGAGGCAGTGGTCGCAAATGGAGGTTGTATTACATTTGTTGTGGATTGAATAAAAAACATGCTAGATGGATGGGAAAACATCTAGAATTCTTCTAAGGTAAACAGAGAGTGTTTTGAAAGCAAATATCTTAAATGTCTTTACTTGTCTTGGCTTGATTGTGTATTTAAATATAGGAATGCTAAGAATCAAAAGGCAACCAAAAACTTTAAGCTGGTAAAGACAAGCAAAGCTTATTCAAAAATCACTTCAAATAGTTGTGAGTTTAAAATCCTTATTATCGCCAACATCTCAACTTCAAAAGCAGCTGGTCAGCTTGCCCATTCCAACTTGCACTTCACCTTTGCCATGTACATTCTCATATTATTGACCTCCTTTGACTTATATGTACATGTAAACCTGCCATCTGAATTGAAAATATCCTCTGCACATTTTTATCATCAAAAAAATTATCAAGCAACCTGTACATAATGACTACCTGCCTATGAATCAAGCATTCATTTTGTATCATGTCTCTTCATAATTTGTGTTCTGCAGCCTGTATGACGATAATAGCGAACTCCAAGAAACAGATGTGTAAAGATTCTCCTGGTAAAAAAAGACTAATAATATTGCTCTTCAGATCTCTCTAGCTAGTTTTGGGCATTATATTTCTGGTTTTCTAATGGCTGGTGTCGATCCTCAGGTTTCAGCATTTATTC
>CALNVZ010003426.1:40034185-40051730 GCA_940671915.1 Paracentrotus lividus
TTCTTATATTACTGAAAAAAAAAGAATAAAAAAAAAGAAAAAAAAGAAAAGCTGATGGTGGGTCAAACGTCTGCTTTTCCTATAGAGCAACATGAGCCAGACTCATAAAGATTTATCCATGGCTATCTTTGTGTAATTGAACAGGATTTCAAACAAGAAAACTGAAAAACCTACGGCTTTATCTTCCCATCAATGTCTTTAGGGTAAAAAAAAAAAAAATTGGTTGGGGAAAAAGTATGTTTTTTTTTTCTTCTCTCTATTATAATATGAGCCCAAAGAATCATTTATCCATGGTTATCCATATTTAACAAAGAGAATTGAAAAAAAAATAATTGTTTTATCAACGATCACATCTTTCTAATCCTGAATCGTTTTGAAATTCCAGGAATAAATGAATTTATCCTTTGCCCCTGTGTATTTTGAATACTGAATGGTGGTGTGGGAGGAAGGGGGTGCAACACTCCATGGATTGACATCAGTGCTAATACTAACTTTAGAATGATCACCCTATGAGTTATGTGTTGTGAACACAGCAATCATTTCATAAACTAACTGGTTAACAGGGGACTCACCTACTCATCTACATGCATTTTTTACCTATGTACATGTACATCAATTTTTTATCCTATGGATTGCTTTTGATCACCAATATCATCTCAGGATAATTCACATATAATTATCATTTATTTCATGGCTACATGTTCTATCCATTTCATCCTACATGTAATTATATTCTGCATCCATGTATGGGCAACTATCATCTTGGGGAACTACTGTATACATGTTTTTATATCTATATATATAAGACAAAGGTTTATTACTAAACTTTGCACTTGATGTATACATGTAGATTAATATTCTATTTAATATACTATTTGGCATATATATAATACACGGGCAATGCTCAACACTAACATTTTTTAGGAGTAGCCCTGCAGGGCAACCACATATTTGGTTGCCCTGCAGATAAAGGGACAAAATATATGTAGCACTGAAAATTTGATTTCAATTTCAAACACTTTGCATAGAATATGATTGTTTAAAACAGCAGAAAACAATGACTGACTAATACACATTTGATTCCATCATGTAGGCCTTTACATTAATCTCAAGACAAAAAAATGTGGTTGCCCGGCTTGGGCAACTAGTTTTAGCATTTCTTCCAATTTTGGTTGCCCTAGGGTCAAATCTAATGTTCATCTTTATTGGTATTGGAAAGTTTATATTGGTTACCAGTAATATATTGATATGGTGATAGCAGTGTCCTGACACATTGATAAAGTATTTTTGACTTTTCCATTGGACTTGTAAAGGGAATAGTTCAATAATTTTACATGTTGTTTTCCCATAATGGATTTCCCCTTTGGAGAAGCCAAATTCAATCATCAAATGAAGATTAGAAACTTCTAATTTGATTTTGTTTACATCTGATTTTACAAATGTTAATGTGTCATATATTTTATTTCTCTTTCCTCCTCATTTCCTATAAATTTTCTTCTCTTTGAAGAAACAAAATTTAACCTTCAAAGATTTGAAAACTCAAATTGACTCTATAAAATTATTCTGCATATTGATAGAACAAATTCTCATCTTTTTTAAATATTTTTTTTTAATAACCATAATGTCATTAATTTTCTTCCCTTTGATGAAGCCAACTTTAGCAATCTCAAATTCAAATTATTGTGTTCATGATTTTACTTTGTAAAATTGTTCTCCAACTTATTATTTTTTTTTTCTTTTCGCTTCTTTCTTTTCACTCTCCAGGGATCTGTGGTGACAAGCGATGATTCTGATTCACTGCACGAAGAATCAGAGATAGACTGAAGGACTGATCAAAGAGGAGGATAATCAGATGAAGAACAGAGAAGAAGTATGGTCATTCATCAGTAATAAATGCTGCATGAATCACAGAAAACACCAAACATTCCCAGGCATGGACGAAGAAGAAATGGCGCTCTCCTATGATAATGACAATATGTGTGTTTCTCGGTGTGCATCACTCACTGTCTCAACTTTGAGGGTAACAGAAAAATGGACTGCTACTAAGCAGTGCTCATTTTTCTTTTGATCCATCTTAAAAATCATGATGTTATTAGATTCAATGTCAAAGAAATGATCATTTGTTAATGGTTTCTTGAGAATTTGAAAGTTTCTTATAAATTTGACTTCTGTACTTGTTATCTCCATCCATGTGTGAAAAAACAGCTCTGGTTATTCTCTTACAATCGTCCAATCTTGACCAAAGATTGCTCTCTCAGCTGCTTTTTAGGTGTGTCCATTCTAATGGAACTTCATTTGTTAAAAGGTCAAAGGTTATGAAGATAGATTTCTTCTGCTGAAAGATACCCGTACTTTCATGATATTCATGATCAGAACATTACTTTCTTTCTTGTTTCTTTCCTTTATGCATTTAGGGGTTCATCACATTTGGAATATGTGTGGAAACAATATATGCACAACTGGTAAAAGTTAATTGTCATAGTGCATTGAAAAACCATTATAATCCAATAAGGACAAGGAGAATTATATTTAATTTTTGGATGTAGAAAAAGTGGGAAAACAAGTTTTGCTTGAAGTCAATGCCATGATATTTGATAGAGATAAAAACCAGCAAGCAATATGTGATTTCGAACTTTTGATGTGATATTTTGAATATTATATATTTATTTTTATCACACTGAAGACACACGCACAAAGAAAATGTTGCTCATATACGAAGTCGAGATGGGGAGAATTGCCTCATGTAAGGAAATTTGTTATATCCATATAAACATATAGACCCCATAGGTTAATTCTCCCTCACCTTAAGTACTTTTACCATCTCTCTCTCTCTCTTCCATTCAACTTTGTTTGTTTTAATATTAAGTGTTATCTTTAATACTGCACCACTGGTGCTTGTTTTTATATGCTTTTATATTTCCTTCTTTTATACTCCAAATCATCATTTCTTATGTTAGGGTGGTATGTCACTTTGCCGAGACGTCTCTGCGATGGATAAAAAGTTTTAGAGACGTCTCCGTGACAATTTTCAAAAACTGTGACAAAGCAATTTGAAAGAACCGTCTGAAAGTAGTTTCCGCGACTCATGAAACGTTTCGGAGACGTCTCCGCGACAAATTTTTGAAATTTGTCGCGGAGACGTCTCCCCGACGTTTCATGAGTCGCGGAAACTACTTTGAGACGGTTTTTTGAAACTGCTTTGTCAGAGTTATTGAAAAATAAGATATCGGAGACGTCTGTTATACTTTATATCCGTCGCGGAGATGTCTCCGCGAAGTGAGATACCACCCTTAAGAGCCAGGAGGATGTTATGTGTGCAAAACTTAATGGTCCAAATTCACAAAGGTGGTTTCAAAACCCTTGTCTGAAATCATGGATTATTCAAATTTAGTAAAAATAATAACTCAATGTGTGTACATTGAGAAAGTTCCAATATGAATGCCCCATTTTATCACAGGGTGATAAATTTATGCCTGTTGCTATGGTATGAGCATAATGATCCCATAGTTTTGAGTCCACTGTTGATTCCACTGTTTATTTAGATTAATCTAAATAAGCAGTGAACTCAACCATAGCAACAGGCATGAATTTATTGCTGTGTAACAAAGGTGCGCATTCATATTGGACCTTTCTCAATGTCCGTGCTGAATTAAGCGAAATAATTACACAAGATATAAATGATCCATGGTTTTAGTCCACAATTTCAAAACCACCATTTTGAATACGGGCCATTGAGTTAATGCACTTCAGGCTCTCTGCATACAACTTTATTGTATAAGAAGGCCTTCTGAATGCCTATAAGGTAACAGTATATGCTGCACATATTTGTGAAAGGGTTTTCTTTTCCATGGAAGGCCTTGTATTTTCATTTTTATAAATTGATGGTGTTTTTGAACATTTTAGGCTAATTATTATGGAAGGTGAAAAGTGCTTCGATTTCAGCCATCAGTGTTGAATTTGATTGCATTTCACCCCTGAAAGATTTAATTTGAACAGTAAAGAAGTAAGTAATGTCTTTGTATTAATTATGCTGCAGTCACACAGACACTCATACGTAATGATACGTTTGTGTTGTTTTAATCTTATTTCATCTTCTATTCTATCATTTCTTATGTATTTCTTTGTTTTACCGAATGAATGAAATCATCAATATTTCCACTGCTGACAATGACGGGTAGGCATCCGTGGGGATCCGCAGAAAAGAAAATAAGTTTTGGACGCAACCGGACGTAACTCAACGTAAGTGTCTGTGTGACTGAAGCATGAGGTTTTGCAAGAAAGGGGATTTGTTATCTAGTTGGATTAGATCTGTGACAGTTTTCCTGACTGTTCAGTCCATATGCCACAGATTCAGCACTAACTTGGCTTATGAATATTTCAAAATTAATACAAGAAATTGACATAAAATATATAGGAGGCTTTCAGAAACATTTTTTTATCTAATGACAAGCCACATCCATAAGTAGTTTACAAGCTAAACTAGAAGGTGCACTTGTGAGGAATTTTTATGATTGTTTTTGAAATGGTAATATATTATGACTTTTGTCTTTCTTTAAAGTGTAAAAATATCTAAAGCTCTATCTGTTTTTAAATGCAAGAGTGATGAACAATTGTTTTTGGGTGCAAAGAAGATGTAGTAGGAAAGTTCAAATCAGCTATTTTATGTCTTTTTTTTACATGTCATTCCAGTTTTACTGCATTATTAACTATTGCTGATGGAAATACTATGAAAAGGAAAGGTCAGAAAAAGAAGTGCGAAAGATGTAATGTGGACAATTTGCAATGTACTTGGATGTGTGTGAATTTAGTGTAATAGCATATTGCTATACATGTTATGTGTGGTATGTGTTAAACTGTGTTTTTGCATGAAAACATAGAAAAACTCCAGGCTGAGTACATTGTACATTTGTGCTTTTGTGTTTATCAGGTTTGCAATCATGGCAATCGGATTTTTGTGCTATCAAAGTTGACACGATTGAAGCTTTACTTCCTACATTTTTATAGATTCAATTATGATAATAATTAATTTTATATACTTCTTAATAAGAATTTATTCAAGACTTTATTTGAAATATTAGTTATTGATATTTTTTAATTACTATTGATCAGTTTTATATGCATATTCATCATTCAATGTGAATGAATTATTATATTTCAATTTTTTGGTTGTTTTCTCATTTATAATTATTTTCTATTTTACAAATACACTGTATTTAAATTACCTTTTTCTTACTTGCTGAATATATTCAGTTTACAAGTTGTCACATCATCTCTACTTACATTCTGGTTGTGCATATATTACCATTTATTTTTTATTACATTACATTACTGCTAAACATCGGATTTATGTTGAGAAATAGGTATGAGAAATAACTATTTTATACACTTCACTCAGATGTAATCAATATAGTATTCACATTTAGGTATTAATTTTTTGGTATTCATCAGGTCTAAGGATCATAATTATGCTCTGTAGTATTAAAACAGAAAATTAGATGAACTGTAAATGAGAAAAAATGTGTTACCAAAGGCCACTTATTGTGCACATAAGAGTTGTGTAGAGGCAAACTGTATTCACTATATGATGTACAGTATAAAGGACATTTTGAATGTTCTCCAATTTTCAAATTTGTACTTTATGATCATCACTTATTTCTGAAATTAAAACACGTATTTATTGAATTCTAGGGATTGATCTATAAAGACTTCTTGTGAATCCAGTTCAGTTTAATCAATAGGTACTGAATTGACAAATGAATTGTGATGACTTGAAATTTATACCTTGAAATGGATGTGGAAGTACTTGATTGAGATATCTCTGTATTATTCATGGTAATCTGTGACAGGCGCATACCAGATGTACATTAACTTTGTTCATTAATGAGTAGCTAAAATGTACTACCACTAGGTTCATCATATATCTTACCCTTCTCACACTCCCTCTCTCTTTCTCCCCATTCTCTATTCCTTTCCGCTCCACTCCTCCCACCTCTTTCTCACCCACTTTCTCTCTCGCTCTCTCTCCCTTCTCTGCTTTATCTCTCACTATCCATTTCTTTCTCTCTCTCTCTCTCTCTCTCTCTTTCTTTCTCTTTAATACTCACGCACACTCTGAAAAACACTCAAATATTGTGAAGGAGGTTCACAATTTATGGTTCACATAATTCTGTCTTTGTCAATTTGATACCATTTGAGGTTCAAAACCAAAAGGGCATTAACCAACAGTAAGGCCCTTCTGGCTTTCAAATGACAAAACAATATTTCACATCATGTAACATGTTCCCTTTTTGCTTTATCAAAACTGAATTATGTTTTCCATTTGAAATAGATATGTCATTTTATATATAAATAATGTCGTGCAAAGTTGGTGTTTGTAAATATTGTACAAGTGTAATAATTTATGACAGCAATTGTTTTTTGTGTACATGTACAAAACAAAGTCACAACTATAAGGTCTCGTCTCATTGTCTACATTTTGTACCTAGAAATACGAGTTTATCAAGATGTTATATGATTAATGGGGATCTGTTTGTTCTGCTTGAAATAATGTTAGAGTACTTATAAATCATAAGGCCATCACAAGTATTTATTCCTATGATTGATGAAAGAAGAGAATACAGTATAGGTAATTTTTGTAGTAGATAATTATTATCAAAGTAAAGTTATTTGAAATTTCACGTAAAATGCATTTCATTTGTTTTCATTTCTGGTATATAGGATGTCTGACTGTTTCATTGTGTCTTCAGTGATTAATTCAATTTCATCGTGGGTTAGGTCACTGTTTGATTAGTAGATTGAATACCTGTAGTTTAGTTTTGACTTGAATGCATAATTTCACATACTGATTAGTTAAGTTATTGATTGATTGGCTGCAAGTTACTATTTGGTGGGTTAAGAGAAAGTATGATTAGTTTAATATGATGGTGGGTTATGTGTGTGATTTATTGGTAGATTGAAAAGGTCAGTTTGTGTTTGAATGGATAATTCAAATTATTAATTCAGTAATATTGATCTGGTTTAAGAGCTGTTGCCTGTTTGGTTGAAATAATGTCTGATTGTTTCAATTTGATGGATTGCAGAGATGAGTGTTTGATTGGTAGATTGCGTTCATCATGTTAGTTATTGTGCAGATCGATCATTACTTGGTAAATCATATTTTGTTGGATCAATAACCTGTCCGTCGAATCGTCTATTGGTAAAGGGATATTTTTTTTTTTAATAGTTGGCGGTCTGAAAGAAATAATGAATGGAAGAAGAATAAAACAACGTATAAAAGGATACCTCCTTGATCAAAAATTGCTACGACAAATCGAATGGTGTTACAACCACTTCTACATCTTCCCCGGTCTATAATAACATCTCATTAAGGGTATACGTTCATGTAGTTGGAGTTAAAGAACGCTATATAAAGCTATGTTTATTTGCTTTGCCCGCGTACGTATGTGACTTAGAAGCTTTTAAAAAAATTATGACTCCGCTGCCTTTCACAGTGAAAAGGGATTGTATTTAAAAGTGCAAGGTAAGCGAACAGAAATTGAATTGAGTTCTCTACCCCCACAAACTCTACGTTCGTATGCTTATACAGTGCGTCCCAGAAAATAAATTCAAATTTTATAGCCTCATGTTAACATTTTGAAACTTGTGTGACCTTGATATTTATTTCACAATAAATAGTAAGCCACATTCTGTTAAATGATACCAAACTTATAGTCTTTTGCCGTGACGGATGACTGAGCACTTGGGATATAAAAAAACAAGCGTAAAAATCGCCTTGTCCCAAGTTTGGGCAAAAGCTGCCCCTGAATTTCAATAGTCAAAGGAATAGTTTGTCCCTTATGAATGGGCTCAGGAATTCTTACCTCAAACATTGAATGATCAGAAAGCCAAGGTTTCTCCTGAAAAAAAAAAATGGTACAAAGCGTTTTTGACCAAAGTTTTTTTTTAAAGACTCAAGTGCTCAGTCATCCATGACAGTAAAGGAATAACTTTTGGTATCACTGAATAGAATAAGAGTCATTCTTTGTCATGATATAAAAAGCAATGACACATATAACTTATAGAATTTTAATAATAAGGCTCTCAAAGTTAGGTTTACTTTTATTTAGGACGCACTGTAGTGGTCTTTTCATTAAAATTATCAAACCATTCTTCAACTTCACCTCCCCCTCTTTCACCTTTCCTCCCTCAACAATTATATGAAAAATAAATAAAAATAAATAAATAAATAAAAAAAATATATATTTTTCTCGTTCACTCACATGTCTTACTCCCATATTTGATTTCTCTATTCTATTCCTCTCTTCCAGCCACTCATTCTTGTGCTACATGTATGTGGTCAGGCATGTTATGCTTTGTATAAATTTGGAAAGATTCAACTTCCAACGGCTCCCTCTCTTGTCTAATTCCTGTAAACTGGGGATCAGGAGTTGATGGCACAGAAATATTTCTGTGGTTGATGGTGGGGTAAAGTAAAGCACTCATGGGCGATTCCATGCTTCTTTTTTTTTTTTCTCTCTCTTCCATTTTTTTTTTTTTTTTTTTTTTGGGGGGGGGGGGTGTTTCTTTTGTTTTGTTTTTCCTCCTTTTATTTCAGTGTCCTTTACGACACAGTACTATTTTCATTTCTATTGTATTCTATTGTAATCGAGTCAAGTTAAGTTTTGGTTTTTGTACACTTCTGGTACTACTTGAGGATCAACACCAATCAGGCAAATATGTTTTTTGTTTTCTTGTCAAAAAGAGGTGAAATGTTATCAAATATCCCGTACAACACAGCATGCAATCGCCCTCATAATAAACTCGGCATCAGTCTACAGACCGAGTCTGATCGGAAACAGGTTCAAATTCCAGTCACGCGTCTTTCAGAATGGGGACGGTTACATACACTGTAAAAAAAAAAAAGAAAATACAGAAAAAATACAGCAAAGTGATGTCAGCAGAGTCGCCATACAAAAATGTAATTTAAAATACAGTTTTGCTGTAAATTTCTCCCTTAAAAATTAATGAAAGAGAAGAAAAAATATTATTAGAGTTTTATAGCATACATATTTGGTTAAAACGGAACAAATGTGTTACTCCTGATGTATATTTTGTATTTCTCACGTAATTATTTGCAGGAGAAACTTACCACAAATTACATTTTTTTATGGCGACTCTGCTGACAGCAGATTTGCTGTAAAAATACATATATTTTTTACAGTGTACGTGAATAATCATCTGATTGATGCAAGCCTAACAAAACCTAATCAACTAAACAACCATCATTCACCAGTTCGATACAATAGTGAGAAGTTCAATAAAAATTGATATTCAAATATATTTTAAAATCGATTTATTTTCAGACACAATATCATAAATATCTTTGTGCATCATAGTGATTGTCAAGTACTAAAAATCTCAAATAATATCAATTCTAATCAAATGGTAATCATTGTTTAAGTAAACAATGTAAAATGGATAGATTTAACATAAATTAATCCGGAGCGCTAGTCCGAACTTAATGAAACATAAAATGTTGTATTTAATGTCACATAATGTCAATTATTAAATTTCAGGCATTGATAAAGATCACAAACGAACATAAACAATGGAAATAAGAAATATCAACGCATGTGGCCTAGGATAACCAAAAGAAAAAAAGATTCCTATTTAATAGGTTCTTACAATTATTTTTGAAAAAGAAATTATTTTCAAGAAAGGTTCCACAAATTTGTTTAGCCCTAAGAACAATGGCATTTAAAAGTTACTATTATAAAAACATTCAATACATAGAGATAATATGATAATAATGCTACTAATAATTATTATCTTCTGTACAGCACATATCATATCATATCATATCATATCATATCATATCATATCATATCATATCATATCATATCATTAATGACTCTTCGGACTTCGAACAGAATAACAAAACCATTACTGCGACGTAACACACCAGATTAAATAACCTTTCGAGTGTATGATTGTCATTTGAGTGTATTTTCAAATTGTAGCACAAATTGATTTTTATAAATAAAGATGCATAACTCTTGCGTACAGAAACTACAATATGATATTTGCGTAGCAAGTAATAATTGATTGTAGTGAAATAATAATATTGCACAATATTTAATAAACTTAGGTAAACGAAGGTACACTGTTCGTCATAAAGGTGGAATATTTTTTTTCTGGCTCAAGCGACATTATGTTGCTCCGTTATTATTTCTTGAATGGGTTTGTCACCGCTTTCACTTTCTGGGATCCTGGGTATATCTTGGACGTTCCCTCAACCCTTTCCGGGGATTTTTCTTTAAATAGTTTGTCACCTCCAGAAGATGGCCATTTTCGTCATTTTGTCTTATTTTGGGGCCCTTTCTTGTTCACGCGACCCACCAAGGCCCCACTCAGTCCTACCCCAAGGAAACACGTCTGAGGTGGAGATTTGTTATTGTTCTTTCAATTAAATCTAGATTTATGGTTACAGGCTCGACTCTTTTGTCTACGGGAGGGGTAAAAATTTATTTTGATTGGGGTTCAACATTGATTTTATTCATTTTTACACCATGGAAATTTCTATCTTGCCTAAATTGTATTGTAAAATCTCAACCAAACATAAATCAAAATAAAATATTATCAATAATGACTGTTTACAGCCTTGTCATCAAGGCTAAACAAAATTTAAGGGGGAAATGATGATATTTAAGGGTTAAAGGTGGTTTTTCATTTCTTTTGTTTTCAGCATAAAGATGGAATAAATCATTTCGAATTTCCACCAATCTCGTTTTTTACTTCAACCCCTCCCCTAGACAAGAGACCTTAGCCTGTCCCCAGAAATATAGATTTAACTTAAAGTACAATATAAAAACAGTACACCTCAGTCGCTTTTCCTGGGGGTAGGACTGAGGGGGGCTCGATCGGCCGGGAAAACAAAAAGGGGCCCCAAAATGAGAAAAAATGACAGAAATGGGCATCACGGGGGTTGACAAACCTTTTTTGGAAAAAGGTCTACATGAAGGGTTGGGAGAATGTCCAAGATATAGCCAGGGTCCCAAAAAGTAAAAGCTGGGACATACATATTCAAGAAATTAAAGTCAGAGCAAAATCATGTCGCTATAGCGGCAAAAAAATATGCCACCTTTATGACGGACAGTGTATATCAAGCATAATATTATACAGTATATAAGTAGTACATGTTTCACATTCTCATCTATTGTGTGTTGTCTGGCATAACATAATTCGACCACTTACTTCATTTTAGTCAAATAATGCAGGCCTAGTACTGTTTGGCACACCAATATCTTTGTAAGCGAGGATCTCAAACGAAAATACAATTAAAATGTACAGTAGATTTTTATTTTGAAATATCCAGTAGAACACTAGAATGTAAAGAATTATATAAATAATTTCTACACATTCTACTTTTTAGAGCCCCTCCCCTCACGCCTTAAATAGTTACAGATAGGTTATAATTTTGCACAATATTCAATTTTATCAATTACATTGATCCCTAATGAAACATCCCAAGTCTAAAAATGAGCCCATTAAACCGATTTGCTATATTATTTCAAATAGCTGTGAAAATTCGAATGTAACCGCTAAAGCGGATTTGGTCCCCTCTGATTGGCAGATATGTGTTATTTGTGATATGATGCATGCATTTATGCTAATATTGGCCTCCCATACAATAATATATCCTAAGATTTTCCTCCCAACCTATGGCTTCAAAGTTGTTTCCTATCAGAAATTTATTCCAAAATTATCATAAAATAATTAACTAGATTTTATCTTTCAAGCGATACAATATTTCATCACCTAAGGCTAATATTTAATTCTATAATTTCAAAATAAATTCAAACTTTGAACATTAGTTAGATTTACCAAAACTATACCGCAGTTTCTGCAGTTCCTCCCCTTTTATTTACATGCATCAAGTGTACATTGGCTGTATATTATTAATAAAATGAATCGAATGTTAAAGAGAAGCGTCCATCTCTTTACAATGTTCTGCATGTTTTACTACATTTATAATTCGGTCTTTTAAAACATCGCGAAATTTAGGAGGGTATGAAGGCAAGTTTTCTAAGAGAGGCTCTTCTGATTCAACAGCAGAAATGAATAACTCCCAAAAGTTTTCCTTTTCACCAATTATTTTCAATCTTTGCAACGTTTGGGCACGAAACACACAAACAGATTTCAAGATCTGATCATGGTAATGTCCGTATTGATCCAACATCCTATATCCGTGTCGTAGCGCAGATTCGTTGTCTAAAAACCATAATCTTTTATCCGTTTTCGAAACTTCCAAGTTATGGACCGGTTGCTTTAGCATGTACCGGTTCCACTGGAGGTTAACCAAAGTGTTTACTATCCGATCCAAATTCGCGGTTATGTAATCGAAGATGGCAAGATCCGACCATTGGACGAGTTGTACCAAATGATCCGGTTTCTTTTTCAGATTTATACGCTCAGATTTATCCCAAAGCTGTGAGCGGAGCGTTGAGTTCATGCCTTTGAGTTCGGCGGGCATGTAAGCTGGTTGCAAGTCGGGCATCCAGTTTGTCGCGACTATGACTTTATCTGCTTCCCAACCGGCCGCGGTAATGTTTTTCTTAACCGCTTTCCACTGCTCGCTGTCCGGTTCGATTTTCATGAGGATACCAAGCGGTAGATTATCCAGCCCCATCAAGCGCGACAAGTGAAAGGATAAGATCTCTCCCTGGATCTGATCGATGTTCTGTCGGTAACGGCAGCATAACTTCTCGCCGTTTTCGAGGACGGCGAGGCGGTTACTGTCCCGACCGCATCCCGGTAACAACCGCACAACGCGTTGCGACTGAACTTCATAACGCCAAGCAATGACGGCCCTTTCTGACGTTCGGTTTGGCAGTAACTTTTCGACGCTTTCACTCCAAAAGATTCCATCCCGAAAAAATTGATAGTTAACACGATTTATTTTGCTAGAGTCGTGTCTGTCGTTTGAGAGTATCTTCTTATGCTTACCAACTTCTTTATGCGAATATGTATCACTGAAGTTGTAACGACGTTGTGTCTGAACACCGTTTGATTTTGCCGGCCTTGATGACGATGATGATGGAGAGTCGCTAAATCTCGACATACCCGATTTCAGCACATTCATCTTCCCAACCAAACCGATCGACGCCCGGGAAGCTTCCCCAGTAACTGACTCTCCTCTCAGGTTCCTGACCCCGTCTGCTTGATTTCTTCCTGTTTGATTTACTTGTGATCGAGTACGCTGACAATTATTCTTGAAACCCGAGGCACAATCAATCGAACTTGAAGAATCTCCTGCGTACTTCGCCCGGTTTCCGATGACTCTTCTCCTCTGTTTTGATCGAGCATCGTATCGCGACTGAATGCCAGTTTTAGGATCACGTTTCCTACCTGCCGACGATAACTCCCCTTCGGTGCGGCTATCGGTGCGAAGTTCGCTTCCCGCCTTTTCGTCACTCACACTCTCGTCTGCAATGTCGGTAAGAAGATGTAATCCCGCGTCACCCGTTAAAATCCTCATCCTATCTCTCGCTTTCATCTCTTCGTCCACACCTTCCGTTGCTCTCAATCGTCTTGGATTCGATTTCAAGATCAATTCATCTACATTCATTTGAATGTTCTTCCTCTGAAGGTCATCAGATTGGGGTGCGATTCGGTCATCTCCTTGAGGTGCTACGCTGATCTGAAGTAGAGAGTAGAAAATCATGGCGTACACAGCCATCCCCGCATAACGAAAATCCGCCATCTTCAAGGATGTAATAACATTTTCCTCAATTTAAAACTAACAAATAATGCTTCATGTTTTATCATGTTTATTGACCATTATGTGTAATTGCCGATTTTTAGTTGTGGGAGCTTGACCATAAAGCCTTTTACTTGAGTAAAATGTAACTTCTGCGAATTCAACAGTCATCAGACGTCCCGCTCAGGAATTTTTCTCCCAGTTAAGCGGGAAAAAAAGTATTAAAGTAAAAGCAAGCAATTCGTAAAGATATCCCTTTTTGTATTCCTTGTCAAATCCTTATGGAGTCAGGGTGAATTAATCGCGAAATCCAGCAAAGCCTGGTAGTCTCCTCTTGCCGCAACTCCCGGGGTGAACTTTGATGAATAGACTACCCGAAGACCCTAGGCTCCAGTGTGGTCGATTGGTGCGAAACGTGAGCCGAGATCTTGTGAAAATTCGCGCCTCATCTCGTTGATTGACACCCGAAGTGCTCCCGAGGGAAACTCCTCCGAGACTCGGCCTGTTGGATAATCAAAACATAAAAAATGTAAAAAGATATGATGAGAAGAGAAATATTGTTGCATTTTCACAGCGTACAACAAATATTAGCCTTTGGGCTACGTGTATAGTTTGAATGCAAATCGACAATACTCGGCTAGTATACTAAATACACAAAGCCCCTTGGGATGCGTTAAATGCGTCCGTGCGTGCGTTAATAAAAAGACTCACGAATTATCAAAATATTCATAATCAGAAAAATGGTAATCAAAATGGTGTTACATGATGAACAAGCTTTATTCTAACAACATAAAAGTTACAAGCCCTATAGAACGACCTTAAAATGATTATAAGATATCACAAGAGACTAATATCGGAGAGAAATATGACAATGCGCAGGTTTCGGATATGAAGTTTGTAATTGCCCATATACACAAAGCAACTGAAGAGAGGATCATTATAAAAATGATATATAGAAATTAAAATCAAAAATTAAATTCAAGGTTGGTCAGAAGAATATATATTATTTTTTTATAGACTTTCAGTTCTGGTCATTGATTTGATTTCATTTGTGACAAAGTGGAAAAAACCTGTCTGCACTTCAATACCATGTTATGATTTTTGTTGAAGATAATATATATTGTTATCTTATTGTGACCTTATCCAAATTCCTAATTTTTCATATGATAGAAAATCGAATCGAAAAACGATGTTTGAAAACACATTTTTAAGATGTGTCAATCATCCAAAGATTGTACTTCTTTCTGACAAATGGTATATCTCACACCATAGGTCTAAGTGTGTGCGTGATATTACTTTTCATATCATACATGATCAGACATTGTTTGGCTTGAATTTCAATGTAAATAGAAATGGATACAAAGGACAAAATTAGACACACCTTGGCAAGATCACCAATTCCTTTGTTCGCTTTGTAAAAATAATCATGGTTTTAGACCAATTATTTATTTTAATCCTGCGACAAGGTCTTGTTTTGAATCAACCAAATACTTCAGCTGGGTTAAAGTGAGGAAAAGGAACAATTTTAAAATAGTACATTCGTCAGCTACAAGCAAGATTGCATCATATAAAGTCTTTACTCCTCAAGTAGACGAAATAAGAAATATAAGAAGTATAAGAAATAAAGAAATTGGCCTTAATGCATTAACTCGCTGTAAACTTGTTCTAAAATATATATATATATATATATATATATACTAGTTACATAGTGAGAACTTCATTTATCATGATCATAGCGTGTTCAAATCGAATCAGCTGCACGATCTAGGTAAATGTAATATTTACTCCTAAAAACGTAAAATCGAAGACTGTCTATATTTGACCAAACTTGAGATTGAATTTTCATCTGGGCACTCGAATAATTCAAATGAATTCAGCTTTAGTCATAAGGACGGTTTATGTAGTGGATATGGGGCACCCGTTTTCTATGAACCCATCATTTCAGAGTTCGTTGTCCATTTGTAACTCTTCGACTCTCATACTCGGTCGATTTAGATGCAAATTGAGCGATGCAACGCCGAAGATGTAGTTTATGTATCACCAACTCGTGTTACACTATCTGATATGCATGGGAGATAATCGTTACACCAAGTCTTGTTGCTTTTATCCCATTTTTGCCCCATTTCATTCATCTAGTACGCGACTGCTCTAAAATTCAAACGATTTTACATCTTACAAGGATGAAGAGAGTGAGAGAGAGAGAGAGAGAGAGAGAGAGAGAGAGAGAGAGAGAGAGAGATTAAAAAAAGAACTCAACGTTCTTGAGAGCAATAATATAGACAAGTTACGGGAGGAGATTGATCAGTTCGTAGAAAGAAAACGAAGACCCTAAACTGGCTGACTTAATGAATAATGAGCATTTTCCATTCACTTTCTGCATAATAATCAAGATCCATACACAGCATTAATTCAACATCACGTAGCCACCTGACATTTTTTTTCTTCAAAACCTCTCAAAGCTGCTTCCCCGGGCCAGAAAAGTAATTGACAACATGATTCAACGGCTTATACTATGCCGCAACAACTTTTCTTTTTGGGCCTAGGAAGGTTTTGTAAATCTGTTTAACAATTAACATACTAAGTAGTTCTTGTTCTCAGCAGACAGACGATAATTTCTTATTATCACTTCATCAAGTTTCATCTGCTTTTCTCTCTTTTTGTCTTCGTCTTTATAAGACATTAGGTTCATTATCACGCATTCATGTTTTGCGAATACTTCAGTGGCATAGTGTGGGTGCTACTGTAGTTCTATTTTTTTTTAAATATTCATAAGCGGACATTAAAAATATGATAAACACGAGATGCTATAAATGTGCTTAACTGTAAAAAAGAGAACAAGCGAATGATTTGCGTTACTTTATATGGAATTTGGCGTAATGGTAAGTGTACAACACATAATTCATCTAAGTACTGTCTTGTAGAATTTTTCTTTTTACATAGTTTATAATAAATTGCAAATATACACTCTTATCCAAAACATTTCGCAACCCGTTGGAAAATATCAGTGCAATATACCGTACATATATTCTTAAACGTTTTCTAATGGAAAATTGATTGGAACATTTTACTGTGCACGTACATTAGAGATGTAATTATCAGGAATATGCACATGAGAGCAGTTATAATGGGTATACCGCGTAACTTATATTTTATATGATTATACTTGCTGGGATTTTCGTCCATTTTTCCTTTCCAAGGATATAAGTGATTAGTATAGGCGTCATGACTACGCGGTCAACGCTCCCCATAAAACACAACATGAGAAATTTATTCTCTTCTAGACTGGTATTATTCGCGCCTTTTCAGCGCTAAACCCGCCCCGGAGGACAGGGTTTCCAATTTGTAGCAATTTGACATACTACCAGTGACTTATGAAAAAAAACCCCTCTCTTTTTTCTATAAGCCATAATCCCTTTTCTATTTAGGACCAGTCTTGATATCGTTTTATGTGGTGGGAAAATTAACGTATATCTGATAGGCGTCGTTCGGTATAAAACGTAATGCAGCTTTTCTCTAGATGTCTAAAATGTACTTTGGGGGGCTTTAAGCTTATGCATTGGCAAGCGGCTGTAAAATGATGGTGTCTTAATTCTCATCTGGTCAACATTATAAGAGAGATGGGAGATAAGAGAGAGAGAGAGAGAGAGAGAGAGAGAGAGAGAGAGAGAGAGGAGTAAGAATGTATTGAAAAGTAAGAGATAAGCATGAGATAAGCACGAGAGAGGCGAACAAGAAAGAGGTATAGTCTAGATACAGAAATGGGTGTAAATGTGTGTGTGTGGGATGGGTGTGCGTGTGTGTGTGTGT
>CALNVZ010003426.1:40051913-40116599 GCA_940671915.1 Paracentrotus lividus
TGGAGCGTTTTGTGAAAGTGGAGGGGGGAGGGGGTTCAGCTTGTTTAAAAATCTGGTATAGTTATTGTTTTACGAAAAAAATTCAATACCTAAAAAATGCATAACTTTGTTATTTTTCATCCGATTTTGATGACATTTTCTGTGGTGTGCTTGTTAAATTTTGCTCTACTTCACAAAACTTTTTAATTTCAGCCCGGAGTCCTCCTTTAAAGTGTGTGTGTGGAGTGGGTAGTGGGTGCATTGTATTTTTGTTGATAGAATATGGGATAATTTCGGATTCAATTCTCGCTCAACATGCTCGATAATATTATGAGACAAAATAGCAATATTGTAACCCGCACTGTCGCGTTACATTATGTTACATCAGAGTCTCAACAATTACGAAAAAATAAAAGGAACAATAAAAAAATAAATAAATAAATAAATAAACAAATAAGATAAAACAGAAAGAAACCCCGCATGTAAAAATTATCACAATTGCCAGGGACAAGATAGTGTACGTTTTTATTCATGCTATCATGCTCCTCACAAGGAAATACCTTTCGAAGACAAAGAACATGACGATTGTGTGACATTTCTCATAATGAAACATGTATGTCGCTAATACCACGAAACGAGTGAAGGTGTCTCCAATACATACACTTATTATTCATAATGAATACCGAATAAGGAAATAAATTCCGAAGCAAATAACGACTCGCACTAAATAATGTACATTCATGAACATCGAAGCCCAACTTTAACGTGGACAAATGATAAGGCGTAAATATTCATATAATGAATGAAAGCGCCGTAAAATATAAAAACAACAACAACAACAAGTGTGTGATAACCGGTGTATAGCCTATTTTATAAATTTTTTATTAGCACTTTCTTTATCAAAAGGGTTGTGATATTCCCCCATATTAAAGGGATATTTCCGAAATTATCATATTATTATATTTTTCATTTTGATCTGACTCGTAAACTTAAGGCTGGGTTCTAATAAGATTCAACAATGTCAACTAATTGCTCTTTTTTGGAACACTTCAACTCTTAAAAGAGCAATGTGACCATTGCACCAAAAAAAAATTTGATATTTCGATTTTTTGTGAAAATTTGAATTTGAACGTTAGAGCATATTCAGAGCACTTTATTGCAAATGACAGCCATATTATTTACATTAATATAGGCCTCTCAAAAATTATTCCATGGATTTTAGATCATTTATGTCAGATAGCTTTATACAGAGATTTTATCAGGACATTTTTCTACCATTTTATGCCTGTAAAATTGTTTATATTAAAAGGAAAATATGGCTTATTTAAGCTTTTAGCGGAGACCTCGGCTTTTACTTTAGACATTTTCATTATGCACATTTATACACTGTAAAAAAAATAAAAAAAATACAGAAAAGCGATGTCAGCAGAGTCGCCATACAAAAATGTAATTTAAAATAACAGTTTTGTTGTAAATTTCTCCTCTAATAATTAATGAAAGAGAAGAAAAAAATAATAATTAGCTTATATATTTGGTTAAAACGGAACAAATGTGTTACTCCTGGTGTACATATTTTGCATTTCCCACGTAATTATTTGCAGGAGAAATTTACAACAAAATTGTTTTTTTAATTACATTTTTTTTATGGCGACTCTGCTGACAGAAGATTTGCTGTACAAATACAAACATTTTTTTACAGTGTACTTATTTTATATCTCTCATATAAAGCGATATGTTTTATTCAGATATTTTTCATTACATCTCACAATTAATTAAAACTTTGAAGGTCTGTACTTTTTAGATTCCCAAACTACATCCTACCTTTAAAACGCTATTCCCCTTTCCTTTTTCTTTTTTTCAAGAAAAGGTAGCCCAAGGATTTAACTCTAGTGAATTACATACATTTACTGCATTCAATTTCGAAAGATGAGGACAAATAATGTTGCAATCATGGCAATAGACCGAATAAATAATAATAAGAAGAAATTCACTCCACTTGGATGATTGGAATATTCAATGAGGACAAGAATTGGAATAGAATAGAAATAAGAGGAAGGGAGGGGGGGGGGGGGTTGGAGGGAATTTTTTTTCTTCTTTTCTTTTCTTTGCATGGAAAAATAAGAATTTATAATGCTGGATTAAAATTTAAAAAAATGAATCAACGTTTCTTGAGAGCAATAATATAGACAAGTTTACGGGAGGAGATTGATCAGTTCGTAGAAAGAAAACGAAGACCCTAAACTGGCTGACTTAATGAATAATGAGCATTTTCATTCACTTTCTGCATAATTAATCAAGATCCATACACAGCATTAATTCAACATCACGTAGCCACCTGACATTTTTTTTCTCAAAAACCTCTCAAAGCTGCTTCCCCGAGGCCAGAAAAGTAATTTGACAACATGGATTCAACGGCTTATACTATGCCCGCAACAACTTTTCTTTTTGGGCCTAGAAGGTTTTGTAAATCTGTTTAACAATTAACATACTAAGTAGTTCTTGTTCTCAGCAGACAGACGATAATTTCTTATTATCACTTCATCAAGTTTCATCTGCTTTTCTCTCTTTTTGTCTTCGTCTTTATAAGCCATTAGGTTCATTATCACGCATTCATGTTTTGCGAATACTTCAGTGGCATAGTGGGTGCTACCTGTAGTTCTATTTTTTTTTTTAAATATTCATAAGCGGACATTAAAAAATATGATAAAACACGAGATGCTATAATGTGCTTAACTGTAAAAAAGAGAACAGCGAATGATTTGCGTTACTTTATATGGAATTTGGCGTAATGGTAAGTGTACAACACATAATTCATCTAAGTACTGTCTTGTAGAATTTTTCTTTATTACAAGTTTATAATAATTGCAAATATACACTCTTATCCAAAACATTCGCAACCCGTTGGAAAATATCAGTGGCATATACCGTACATATATTCTTAAACGTTTTCTAATGGAAAATTGATTGGAACATTACTGTGCACGTACATTAGAGATGTAATATCAGGAATAGCACATGAGAGCAGTTATAATGGGTATACGCGTAACTTATATTTTATATGATTATACTTGCTGGGATTTCGTCCATTTTTTCCTTTCCAAGGATATAAGTGATTAGTATAGCGTCATGACTACGCGGTCAACGCTCCCCATAAACACAACATGAGAAATTTATTCTCTTCTAGACTGGTATTATTCGCGCCTTTTCAGCGCTAAACCCGCCCGGAGGACAGGGTTCCAATTTGTAGCAATTTGACATACCTACCAGTGACTTATGAAAAAAAACCCCTCTCTTTTCTATAAGCCATAATCCCTTTTCTATTTAGGACCAGTCTTGATATCGTTTTATGTGGTGGGAAATTAACGTATATCTGATAGGCGTCGTTCGGTATAAAACGTAATGCAGCTTTTCTCTAGATGTCTAAAATGTACTTTGGGGGCTTTAAGCTTATGCATTGGGCAAGCGGGCTGTAAAAATGATGGTGTCTTAATTCTCATCTGGTCAACATTATAAGAGAGATGGGGAGATAGAGAGAGAGAGAGAGAGAGAGAGAGAGAGAGAGAGAGAGAGAGAGAGAGAGAGAGAGGGGGGGGGGGGGTAAACACGGAGCACATTACAGAAAATAGCAAACAAAAGATTAAAAAGCAACAAACAAACCCAAAGAAAAGAAAGGAAAAAAAGCAGCAACAGAAACACAGATTTCCGTTATTTTCAGAGGGCCATATACTTTGACCATACGATGCAACTGTATGCTACGAAAAACATAAAAATGGAGAAAAACATCCCATCTTAGTCAACACCGGATACTATGTTACCATGGGAACATGTTAGAAAATCCCAACGCTACTTGTAGCAGAGTATGGTTGACAATGAACATCGATAGGAGTCTGCAATTGCATGGAAAGTGTTTGAAAAATGCATTGTGAAAAAAGAGGATTTTGTTGCTGAGATATTGTTTCGAAAAGGAGAGGCGTAGATAAGATTTTCCGTTTGTGTTGAGCGGGAGGGGATCGGTGGTGGTTGGGGGGGGGGGGGGGGGGGGGGCTAATATACACATATGCAAAAACAAAGGTGTATTTGGGCCAAGGTATAAATTTACTTGTTAGGTGTTTTCCGAGCTTGTTTCCTGCTAGTGTAAGCGTCTCAAATACAGCGACTAATTTTTTTTTTAAATTCTATACTTCTTTGAAACAATATAGGTTAATAAAGATTACGAAATCATTTATATACGAAATGAATATGCCTCTATGTCTATCCCACCTTTCATAAATATTTGGTAAAATAATTAAGATTTGATGTCCTTTTCCAGACATATAACCGAAATAAGACAGGCGTTGTTGTTGTTGTTTTTGTTGGTTTTTTTTTTTCTCGTTTCAGCCTCTAGATCCTTCTATCATTATAATTCTCATTCCCCCCCTTATCCTATTATAAGTTATTTCACCAAATTAGGATTCGCATTTATGCGATTTATTGATTTGCAGAAGCAAAGCCTCGCCGCTTAAACACATGCCCCAGAGGTTTTTTCCAAAAAAAAGAAAGAAAAAAAAAAGAAAAAAAGGATACAGTTATGATTTTCATCAAAGGCTCTGAAGGGGGAACATGTCGTAAAAGCCAATGGCCCACATCGTTGGTTTCTATTCAGATGAAGCTGCTATCAAGATACTAGACGCTCCCATAGAAAATAATGAATGTAAAAATTGTATTGGTAAAGAACATCATTGATTGAAATTAGTACAATTTATTTTTCTTCTTCTTTTTGCCGATATAAACGTTTAAGAGTGTAATTGTGGTAATGTAAACGAGGGGTAATGATATAGGCTACAGCACAATGTCATGATTTTTAAAATGCAATTTTATAGCTTGTATTGGTTTAGGAAATGTATGTCTGTCATTCATTACAACTAGTATTAATTCTGTACTATGCACGGCTTGCTATTTACTCGTATTTATATCATATCCAGCAAAGCTTTATTTGTTTTGTTTCAACGTTGCATAATCTTGTATAATTCAAGACACCAATCGAGAAATATGTCCTCTTAAACATTACTGAGTCAATCTAGATTTCCTAGAAGAAGCTGCGCTTAAACGATTCAATAATGACGAATGGAGTTGTATTTACTCAAATGTATAAGATCTGAGAGGTTTATACATTTCCTTTAATTTACGGGCGCCTATAGTAGGCCAGATGTGTAGTTTCTATTGTTTCGTTATAAACTTACCTATATAAAACATGTTAAAAATCAATGCCAGCGACGAGAGTGACCTTGATGTGTGTTATTCATTATTGTCTCGTTGCATTTGTACTTTTATGTTCGTAAAAAAATGGGCAACTCTGTCAGTTTTTCACCGCGGTTTTGATGAATACAATATTATGTTGACTCTGGAGAAATGAAAATATACATGTAGGCGTTTGAAGATACATTCACCTAAATACTTTTACACTTACCAATAACTGGACATGTTATCATGTAGACAATGAACTGCGTGCATCTATGAATATGTAGCATCAATGGAACCATGGAGGAATCATGGAGCTCTTTTTACTCCATGGAGGAATGGAACCTATACTACTCAGTTCGGACTATTATTCCAAAATGAGAATGTTTTTGCTAATAATAGAATGGCAGAAACTGGTGAATATTTCTTTTTGTAATATAAATTAAGGGAAGTGGTGGAGAATTATAGTGGAGATAGAAATATTGATAATAGTAAATAAATAAATAAATAAATAATAAATAGATAAGTAAAAATATATCGTAAACGTCTATCCTCATAAATCTGTCATAATAATGCATATTATTAAAAATGATGCTCAATATCCTTTTTCGTTCGTTTGAACAATTAATTACAAAATGTGAACTCAACAGTGAAAATCAACTTTCTATTTTGCACGAAGAAAAATCGGGACAAAAGGGAATTGCGAAGAGGAATGAACGTGAAGCATTAGCAGAATAAAATAATCATCCTTTTCACAATATTATTTTAGGATTCCTAAACATCAACAACAACATCAACAACAAAATCTAACCTATTGTTGATGTATGTAATACCATGTAACTTTTGTTATTTTTAAAGGCCACTCCTCCGGGGCAAGACGCGTGGATAATCTTCAACTCTTCTCTCAATAAATAATTTTACAATGCATTTGCGTAATTAACCCTCGTTATATCATTGATCTTGTTATGGGCAATTTTGTTTGTGGTTAAAGCAATTCAAGCGCAATTGTAAATCCTTAACCATTATTTTTGTATTGTTCTTTTTTTCAGGATAGGATGGAGCCAATGGATTATATTCAGTCTACTGCACAAGTCATTCCAAGAGAGGACTAATATTCTAATCATCATGAAATCCCTTGCTCATTCTCCATCGAGTGTTGTTAATTAATTTTCCGTGCATCTTGCGCTTTCTCTTCTTCAACGCTCTTGAATATTTCATAGGCGATATTTGCATGTTTTATTCAAAGGTGTTTTGACCATGAAGTGACAGACTATTCCTCTGGAAGAGTAGTCATATACCGGGGAAAATTACAAATAAACAAGCGTGATTAATATGTGCAGTATTCGAGTTGTCTTTCATTATATCTTACTTCTTTTCTACAATTTTTTTCTTCCGATTTTAACAATGAAATGAAAGGTTTTCAAATTATAGAGAAGGGGGACGTCCCCTGCGCCCCCCCCTCCCGACTGGATCCGCAACTGTGTTACGTCTATGCCTTCCGTTATATTACACCTTGCAAAAATAAATAGATATTTTTCTTCAAGCAAGAAAGCGGCCACACCAGGCATTGGATTTCAACCTCATATACATGCACATGTATAGATGTCTGTTATATTTCTCCACTTCATATGACAAATGATAACCATTCCAACCCACCTCTCTTCTTTTCCTTTTCCATGATTGATAAATAGAGGGTGAGATAACAGTAAACTATAAGATCAAATGAAAAAATAAAAATAAATAAAAATGAATTTAAAAAATCCAACTAGCAAGCAAGCAAGCAAGCAAAAAAAAAAAACAAAAAACAAAACAAATCCATAAAACCCCCCCCAAAAAAAAAAACCCAAACAAACAAGAGAATCAAGAAAGAAAAAAAAATAAAGAGAGAGAGAGAGAGGGAGGGTGGGTTAGAATAAAATGTGGAGCAGAAGAAGAAGACAAGGAAGAACAGCAACACGTAACGAATAAAAAAAAATGATCAAGAAACTTATTTTTTTTGCACATGACCCGTGCCTCAAATCCTTTTTCCATAACCCATATTCATATATCCTTGTAAAGTGATGAGGAATGAGATAAACCAATATGATCTTTATAACATGATACAGCAAGATCTGTTTCTCATTGTAAATCAAGGCAACAATGTGACATTGACAATATTAACCACACATTTATTTTATAAAAAAAACCTGCTAAAATTCACATTGAATGATCATACTCTAAAATGTAAAACTGCACTTGTTAAAATGTTTAGCCTTTTCCTTCTTCTTGGACATTTTCCCCCAAATTTGCCTTTATTTTCAGTTCTTCGTATTCTTGTTCACTTTTAATTGTTAATGTTTTCTCACAAAATTTCGTATTGCTTATTATTTTTTAAAGTAAATATATTTATACTAAACGTAATTAAAATATGTTGTTGTTGAGAAGACCAGATAACATTTTTTTTTTTTTTAAGACTCCTTTTTATTTTATCTTTATATTTATTTATAAATGGACATTCAGGATAGTCCCATGGAAAAGTAGGTTAACCGTCTCCTATAGTTCCCTGATTGATATAATCAAATTAACCTATTTCATTTTCTCCCTTCTTACCATTTTCAATTCCCGAGGGTCTGATTTAAATTGTTAACTATGTCATTTAGAAGGTCACAAGGTAATTTTCTATAAAAATGTATTTAGTTGGGTCATTTTTGTCGTTTATGAGAAAAGTCCATTAAGCATGAACAGATTATAAATGATTAAGTAAAAAAAAATTAAGTAAAACTTATAGGTTTTGAAGTCATAACCTGAACATATATCTCAAATATTAACTTCAATATTATCTGTCTTATTTGGAATTTGTATTTTTGTACAATGTTAATTCTGTCTATAGCATTTTTGTCTAGTATATTAATTTTGATTATTACTCGTCTGGTATTAATTAGTAATATTGGATTGATGTAGTGTACGAAAATGAATAAACTATATTTAGTCAGATATTGTGCTTTACATGTACGTTTTTAAATTCAATTATTTTTAGTCTCTGTATAACTCCTATTTTTTTTTAATGTTTGGATCAATAAAACCATTTTCTTCTCGGCTCTATAACTTCATAACAGTTGTCCATGATGAGTGGACTAAAAAATGCCATGGGCCTCGTTGTTGTGTAAAATTAGTTTCTGTATTGCTTGCGATTTTTTTTTTTTACACAAAATATATAACATTTTAATGATAAACAAACAAAGGAGTTTTTGGTTCCCACCAATAAACGTGATGATACATGTGCGAACCAGATTGAAATAATTTCGTAAATGACCCACTTTTATATGCGAGTACACCACCATTATGTTTCAATTACTTCTGCAATGACCTGTATTTCAAAATTTGTTCAAGGAATCGAAATACATTATCCAGTAATTTGAGCTTATGAAATGATGGATAAACTATTGATAAGCGAATGATTCATTATTGAACCATGTTTTTCTAATTATTATAGAATTTGGTGACATAACATTTGCTTTGTCGACAATCGCTCCTGGCTTTAGGTCTTAGATGTAGACTCAAGAGTTAGCATTGCAGTAGGGTTTTTGTGATTGGTTAAGGGTTAGATTTATGGTAGGGTTCAGTGTTCAAGTTTTCTGCCTTCCCCCTGTTCCCCAGCTGATCTTACTACCCTTTCGCCTAATGGGATCGCCTGCGTTCAGTATCTAATGGGCAGAGTCTGAATCAAATTCTAATTCACAAATAAACACAAATTGAGAGAAAGGACTCGAGAAGAAGAAGAATTAGTGTATGGAATTTACGTCCTTTGTTGGTCGCTGTCCATATTTCTTTTGATAGGCATGTATGTCCATTATAAGTATTTACGATTTGTAACCAATTATACGAATATATTATAACAAAACATGCTCACACGCTTTAAATAAATCTCTTCATTATCATTGTTTATACAAGGGTGGATCTCTCAAAATGATTATTGTTTTAATACAACACTTTGATATTTTTGTTTGAATTAATTTGTACATGTTACCGATGATGCAAGTTCTACTTAAATGATATTTATTTCTGTGCTTTAACATTGTTAACGGCAATGAAGAAAGATTTCTAACTGTTCTTCCATTACAGTCATATACTTTCTGAAAAATAAAGACATTCAAATTACTTATGATTCTAATTTATATATCCATAATAGACCTAATTGGATACATTTGCCCATTTTTAGTAGATTATGCATGGTTATCATTATCATTTCGTTATTTCAACATAATAACATAATCATGTTAGGTTTAGCTGTATCATCGCTCAGAAAGGGAAAACAACAATGGCTGTAGTTTAATGTATAAATATGCCACAAAAACAATGGAGCAAATTTTCCAATTTTTCCCACACTGGTCTTATGCACGTTTGTAGCAATTTATGCTTTTTGAAAAATTTACATGATTCTGCAGTGATTGTCTATAACCAACCACACTTGGGAAATGGTGGCTATATAACATGTATAACATGTACTGTGATGACATCTACAGTATACCGTTCGTGTGCATACATTACACCTAATACATTAATATAGCTATATGCATGCAGAGCAAAAAAAAAAATAATTATATTCGTAATATGTAAATCAATACTAGAATGGATTTCTGATCTTTTTCAGTATGCTTTTGGGAAATCGTTGGAAGCGATTTTTGACACTTGCCTTAAAACGATTTATTCCAAGAAGATCGACAGTCATCAATATTTCCATTACAATATACTTTAAACCATATATTAAACTGCAACTTTCAAATGAGGAAAAGTTTGGAAAATATTTAAAAATATTTACGTGCATGTAATTCTTATGAATAAAATATAATATACACCCAACATATCGAGAAGTATGAAATACTGAGATACAATATAGAGTTTCTTAATGCAATAAATTACAATTTATGCACTTATGTAGCTGATCATTGTATTCAAAACATAAATAATCATTGATCAGTCGGGTGGTACAGTATAACTTACCAATAAGGTATAGCCAGTATAGCCAGTAAGTGGTCGTCTCAACGTTCCAATATTTCTAGCGGCCAAATCTTTCTGTGAAGAAAACCTTCCGCGTTAATTCAACAAGAAACAGTGATGCCTGTGAAAAATTTATTTCTTTTCACTGAAAATGGCAAAGGGTTGAATCATAAAAGATGACAAATCAAACCAAAAGTACTTTAATTGACCCGTCCCTGTGTTCGCTATAAAAACAGTTGCAGGTCTTCACGGAAAAGTCCTCCAGGCCTGTCCGCACCCGATGATCTCTCGCCGCGTACTGACAAAGACCGTAGCTGCTTCTCACATCGTCCGCGTTTTCTGCCCTTGTCCCAGGCGTTGACTTTTGTGTATGGTGAGTATACCGGTGTTGGGATTACTGAGGGATGATCCCAAGTAAATCGGAACCCATGGTTTATTGATTGGGTAGACGGTTTAGGGTGGGAAAAACAAGACCGGATGAAACGCTCAATAGATAGGACATCGATCCAAATCTGGAATGCGGTAAACAACTTCTACAACTATTTTCTTGAAGAACTTTTAATGATTTTTCAGGACTGCCACAGGCAATTTGCGATCATTCTTGAAACGTTGAAATCAAGCCTATATACCAGTAGAATGATGGTCATAGGGTTTGGATTAAAATGTAAGCAATGGTAAGTTGAGCTTTAGACAAATAGGAACAATCCGCATAAGGTAAAAAGAAAGGACGAATCTTGAAGAGGAAATAGGAAACAATACGTTATGTGAACGAGATACGAGGAAAAGGAAGTAGAAAGAAAAGAAGAAGAAGACAAAAAATGAACATAATAAGAATAAACGAGGTGAATTGGTATCCGTTTAAAAGCAAGATCTAAATGGTATTCAGATTTTGAAAAACATTTAGAAATGATGTACTTAAAAAGTTTTATAGCACAATGATGAGAGCATGACTGCAATAGTCAATTTTAGTCGTTTTGATACTTATCATAATTATAAGCCTATAACATCACATACTTTATTTAGAACTTTTGATTGTGTATAACAGGGAGATCGTCTTCCCATCTCCCTGTATAATATTCTTCTTTTTGAATTTGTATCGTGGTTGGATAATACTTTTTGTTAATTTCTTCCGTTTCCTTGGTAATGGTAAGTGAAGTAAAACATATAATATAGTAAAAGTAAAATGACAAAGTAATTTGACAGGCAGATGCCAATCACTCAGGGTTACTGGCAGTACATTATGTTTAATCCTTTAATCTACAAGAGATTAATTAAGTCGTGGAAGAGTGCATTAATGAATAAGAAAAGGGCATTGACAATGAACCAGAACAAGTCTAGCAATGCACTTTTTATTTTTAGAAAGTGATTTTCTAGGATTTGAGCTGAATCATAGAACATTGTTCCTTAATTGGTAGGCCGTTACCAAATTTAGTGAACCTGAGAAATTCATCTATGCACTTGTCGTGCTTGTTATTTAATGATACTGATCATTTAAAATTATTTTCGATTGTGTTTTGTTTTTTGCTTATCTTGGAAGAGGATAACGTTATGGTATATCAAATAAAAAATATTTAGACCCTTTTGAATAAAAAACTATAGGCCTACAACTTTCTACCAAATTTGTTCAACATCTGACATCTACAAAGACATAATGACATTAAAAATAAATCAAATCAATAACGACAGCATTATGGCACAGTTGAACAAGTCTTATTTCCCTCCTTACAGTGTACCGTGACAGTTATGTCATATGCTTTTAAATAGTTCGTAGATCCTATCATTAGTTTTCCAACTACTGTCTCAGGATTTATGAATTTGTATATTGTGTATTATATGTCAAGGTATCTTATCTATGTAAGGTGTAATGCATACTGGTTTTCCTCCTACTTCTTTTTTTTACTCCCGAATAGAAAGGAATGCCATTTTTGGTATGAGAAAGGGCCACCATGAGGAATATGGATGGGTGATGCCCATGTTGTACATGTCACAGTGTTGAATGCATGATTTATATCTCCGACCTAACGCTATGGCCTGAACAGGGTGAAAGCCTTTCTGCCCTCGGAAAGGAAGCCTTTTTGAGAATAAGGAAAATCAATAGCCCATCATCAGCGCCTTATTGAGAGGTATCAGTAACAAAAGGCTCTTCACTACAGCTCATCCCATTGTAAGCATTGTTCACCGTCTTGTAATCTGGCTGCTAAACAAATCGCCTTACAAACGCGAACAAGATTGGACTGAAAGGATGATAGAAAACCACTCGAGCGTCAATAGATGAGGGGTTGGAATGTCCCGTTGAAAAAGGCGGACCCCTGCTGGAATGAACATAATGTATAGGTGTGAAACACGGTGAAAACACAGTGTGAACACAGAGGAAACACAGTGGAAGCAGAGTGTGAAACCATCTTCATCTCCATTTTCACACTGTTAAAACTTGAGCGTTTTAACAATGTGAATCGCATCTTCACAATGTGAGAGAGTATATTCAATGTGTGAAACACAGTGTAAACACAATGGAAACACAATTTGAAATCATCCTTACACTATCAAATTCTAGCATGTTAACACTGTGAACAACATCCTCACAATGTTAATCCGAAAATCACGATGCGAATACCTCTTGAAGAATGGATGTTGCCAATTACATGGATATAACATAATTATGTGGGACTAAAGTAGCAAGAAGTTAATTTTTTATTTTTTATTTTTTATTTATTTATTTTTTTTTTTTTTTTTTTTTTTTTGGGGGGGGCGGCTAATTTTAGGGGGCTAGTATAACAGATATTGACTGATGGGGTTTGTAAAACAACATTCTTTGGGCCGCCTAAAGGAATCATATTTTCCCTCAGCGCTTCGCGCTTCGGGAAAATATAACCCATTGGGAAAATATAAATCTGACGGTCCAAAGAATGTTATATTACACACCCCATCAGTCAATATCTTTATAATATCTATACATATATATATTATGAGGAACAATCAACATACAACATTTCAGTTGGAAACCGCTTTCAGGAGAAGTGCGGATAATGTAGATGGCGCTGTTTTTGTTGAAAGAAATTGTTAAATAAATCTGTTTGATTCATGTCGAATGTCCGCTCGGTTTTTCTTAACCACCTCTGAGTTAATTTAAAGTTTGGGCAATAGTCAACAGATCACTTTCCTACTGAGCTTCCATCCGTTTTGGTCTAATAATTATTTCCCAAGCTTTCTATCAGGTGTAGTATTAACCAAAGCCCCTCCAGTGTTGTTTGCTGTTTAACTATCATAAATTAATATTATTACTTTTCCCCATAATGCTCAAAGCGCTTCATAGTGTATTTATTAATGATAAAGATACAAACAAATTTTCAGAATTTATCTAGAGTTTTTCGACAGGAATCGTAATTTTGTCAGTTAAGGGACATGTCATTTAAACACATTCTTCATGTCATTCATTTTCATATTAACAGATGCTTCGATGCGTTTCAGGACAACTACCCCTTGGACAATTACCCCTCAAACAACAACCCTCAAAATTAGGTTAGCGTTATGGATGTATAAAGATAGGGGGTAGAATTTTGGCGGGGGTGGTTGTCCGTGGGGGTAATTGTCAAGGGGTAGTTGTCCTTAAACAGTTTCGATGTAGCAGAGCTAGTTTGGTTTACCTTTCATAATCACGTATACGATATTAGTTTAAATCAATCCTCAGTTGGTATCCATCACACTTTCTAAAACATCCTCTCCATATTTTCCAATTGTCATGATTATGTACATGTATCATTCTTCATGTTACTCTATTTTCTGTTTATACTCACCTTTTATTAAGTTTTATTCTTCTTCAGGATTTACCCACAGTTCTACGTAGTTCTATATCCATTAGCCACTTTTCAATCAATTTGTAGATGCCGAATAACTTTTCTGACCAAAAGTTCACAATATAGGCCTATGAATTTTTTCTAGGAGTATAGGTAGCGTTTTATTATCTCTTCCATTAGAATAATCTAAAGTAAAAATAGATACCGACATGAACCAGCCGCAATTTTCAAAATATGATTTTATGCAATATTTTCGTGGTACGCGACCTTGAAAAATATTCTAGGTATTAATTTCTTCTGCTCTATTTTGTATTCTTTTTAAGATTTCCTACAAATAACACCAATTTAAACCAAAGGATAATCTGAGACTTTTTAAACCGAAAAGCTTTCCCTTTTATTTGGTTGACGAACACATACACATCCACTAACACACAAACACACACACCTGAACCCACCATACACACACACGTTACGCACACACACACACACACCACACACACACACAACACACACACACCCTCTCTCTCTCTCTTCTCTCACCCACCCACCCACCGCAACATAATGCATCATGCTCATTCTGTCTCTCTCTCTCCCTCTCTCTCTCATGCCCTGTTTCTCCTTAAGTGCTTAATCCACTATTTCTGTGCCCAGAACATCTCACACCCAATTTCTCTTTGTACAAAAACAAACATATCACTTTACATTTCATTGAGATATATTAACATCTTTATTTACCATCTTTAATGTGATTCCAGTCATAGTCTGTACACAATTATGTCCCATATATTTTTCTATAAAAAAAGTAAAATAATTCAGACCCCCCCAAATGAAAACAAAAACAAACAAACAAACAACAACTAACAAAGAAACTGAGAGAACAGACCAGAGCCGGAAGCGTTAATATTATCAAGTAATATTATTTAATAATAAAACACATTTGGAGCTAATTATGTTCAAGTTCCCCTCCTTTTTTTGTTATCTCCATCAAATTCCATAGATTATGTTATATTCACACCACACGAACGCCAAAACAAAACGTTTCGCTACAGTCTTTAAAAGAAATGAAACTAATAATTTCAGTCGAGTTCAGGTTGCAAACACGTCATTTGTTGCAGCATACGTGCGTCGGTTAAACCTTGGGTTTGGATTACCCACGCCAGCTGCTGTGGACCGTCCCGCCTCCTGGTTGTTGCGGACCCCATGCCTGGTTGTTGCGGACCCATTGCCCTGGGTTGTTGCGGACCCATACCTGGTTGTTGTGGACCCATACCTGGTTGTTGACCGCCCATTCCTGGTTGTTGACCGCCCATTCCTGGTTGCTGACCACCAAATCCTGGGTTGTTCATTCCCGGTCCCTGGCCGGGTGGGATGTTTACGCCAGCAGGTACTTCACAGACGAAAGCGCGCATCTCAGTGACTGCCAGCAGATCCCACTGAGGTCCGACGCCAGCGGGGATCTGTTGGCCACCTTGTCCTGGTCTGGTAGGTGGGGCCTGACGCTTCATGATTGGAGCCGATCCTGGTGCGGGTGCAAGGGGATTTTGTGGGTTCACGGGCCAGCCGCGTGATGGGCCACCACCAGCACCGGGGCGAGGAGGAGCCATGGCAGTGCTGCCGAAAGCTGAGAATCCGTTTGGATAAGCTGGTGTACCATCTTCCCAGAAGAAAGGATTCATGCTGTTCCATCCAAGCCAGATCTCATTTTCCATCTGATTATCCTGCGAAAAGGCACCCACCATCTGGTAGATTTCCATGTTTTCAAGAGCAGATCCAACTGAAGCTAGAGAGCCCATTTTAGCAGGTCCGTTTCCGCAGGGAGTAATCATTTCACAGAATTCGGAAGCCATGCCGTAGGGTACGCGCATATTGAAGTACCTGTATACAGCAATAGAAAATAGGACATGGAAATCGACTGTAAGGTACAAAATAGAATTTGCAAAAATACAACGTAAAAAGAAAAATTAACCCCCCCTCCCCCCCAAAAAAAAAAAAAAAAAAAAAAAAAAAAATGGGACCAAATCAGAATATCTCAGATAATAGGACAAGGGAACGACACCAACTAACCAATTGAAGAAAGGGACATAAATGTTGATCCCTGGCTTCCGACTGCCACACTCTTTCTGTAGTGAAGTTGCATGTGCAGGACATTTTGTTTCAATCACATTTTTATTAGACTTTTGCAATTTTAACCTTCCCCACTTTCATGCTCTCAATCAGACCCTATTTCACTGTTGTCCCAACTACTCAATCTTTTAGTTCCACTCATAGGCATACATTCATAATCATCTTTAATCAGTGAAGACCTCAATAATGCACAACCAACTCATTTCCTAATTTTCACAGACAATCCACCTTAATACGCAAAACAATTGACCACTTCTGCTGTTAAGACACAATAGAGCTCCTACACTTTTGCTTATGCGGCGGTCACAACTCATCGTAGGCTACGGGGCATGTGCCATCAACGTAGCCTGCGTTGCATGCACAATGCATGCACAGGTCGTTGGTCAACTTTTGCGATTCCTGCGTTTCTGTAGAAAGGGAATTGGACAAAATTTCCTGCAAGTCGTACATACAACGTGCCTGCGAGGTACATGCGCTGCACGATTTTTCTACGAAATCCATCGTAGGGAGTTGCACGTCGAAGGTACGGCGAGTTGTGACCGCCGCATTAGTTATCATGGATGTACAATCCCTACAAGTCAAGATTAATCTCACCTTCTTACCTAGATGCCTGTAGGCCAGTCAGATTAATGACAAGAATAATCACTTTTGGTCTCTCAGTGGTATTCGATGGAAAATTGAATCTTATACAGTGTTATACCAATCATATCTGAATATGATTGGTATAGTGAAATTAAATGCACGATTTCATTTTCATGGCGTTTTTGTTCATTCTAATCTTCTCTCCTATGTTTTCAACATTCAACGAAGAAAGGGTAATTAATGTAATAAATACATACCTACTTCATTTGTATTTTAATGTATGAAATACCAATTATCCAGAAGTTCTGCCCCAAGGACACAAAAACCGCGATAACTCCTTGTGGAATGTTCAAGGTCACAAGTGCCTTTACTTATTTCAGTATGAGGGATACATTTTTTTTTAAATACGTAATGTATAAAAAATTGAATAAACGGGATTTCATATAATATAATACACAATAATTAGGGGGATTGTGATATCATCAGTTTGTTCATTTGAATATGCATGAGGTTATCATGGCTATGCCAAGAACTGTTTCCTATAAAAAAAAATGTCAAAACCTAAGAAATTCATAACTTTGCTATTTCTCATCCGATTTTGATGAAATTTTCAGTGTTGTGCTTTTTAGATTTTACTTTACTTTTCAAAACATTCGAATTTCAGCCCGGAGTCCTCCTTTAAAATGTAAACAGAAAATATTAGATTTCTGTCGTCTTTGATATTCTAACGTTGAAGAAAAACATAGGATCAGAATAGTTCAGGTAGAAGCACTGGAAATGAGAGTCTCGGCCATGTCTACAAATTACAGGAAATCTGTTCATTTTCATACCCCATATACCAATTTTCTGTAATTTTATATAAGTTAACTGTAAATTATGTTAACAATTTTGCAGTAAGATTACATGGTATTCTCGAAGCTCTGCTGCAGGAACTTTTATAGTTTTTTTTTTTAAAGGATAAAGAGAGAGAGAAAAAAAAACGGAATCATTCTGTATATTCAGGAAATTTTCGACCATTATAACAGAACAGGTCTGTTTTTAAAAAAGGAAAAAGTATTTTATTACAGGAAATTTGTAAAATTTCGTACCTCATTCCAATTTTCTGCAGTCCTACTACAAAATGTGCAGTAAGAGGTGTTATCGAAGCTCTGCTGCCAGGAACTTTTCTATTTTTTAAAAGGAAATAACAATGTATCCAGGGCTCCGTAATACGAAGGTTTGCAATAATGCAAAGTGGCAATAGCTAATCACAATCGCAGTTGCATGCTCCTTTTGCAATTGATCGCAAACCTTTGGTTCATGGTGGCCAGGTTCATATTTGTACCCATTTCCTGAAACGAACGACCCACCATCACCCTCTACAATAATTGCAGAGGCATCAGGTTCTACTTATCCAATACACTTCCGAGACACCAAATGAAGCAAATGAGACAACTGCGATATAGACAATACAACATTTAATTATTTAATTATTTTTTTTTGTCATTATGATCACTTTGTTCATTGTCAACAAAATATTTACACAAAGTATCAACGATGTAATGTTAGATGCAAGAAAGGTGAAGGTTAACATAATGTCACTACGTTATCAATGGTGTTATGTCAAGGCTGATATATTAACATACCCATATTTTTCCATATTCTAAACTCCGGTCTAGACTCCAGTTTGGATTGGGAAATCATTTCTTTTTCTTTCCTTTTTTAGGGGGTGGGGGTGGGGGGGGGGGGTATTTATCTTTTGGAGGTAACCAGGTTATTAAGTCCAAAGACAAAAATACCAATGTGTATCTCAGTTGAAAATCACAGAACCTTTTCTTCACAACCCAGAGTATATTTAGTAAAGGTAACACTGGGTAGCAATAGGTTGGTAAAAGTAACAACTGCGACGTTCATGCACAAAGGTATTGTTGTCTCAGTAAATCCTTCATGGCTGAAAACTTGGTTCTAGACCCAGACTGGAGTTTAGACCGGAGTTCGGCATACAGAATTTTGGATGTCATTTCTTCGTCATGTGCCAACACCCATATGTGACATTTTGGTAAAGAAAAACCCAAACATGTAATCTTTTATTTTGTGAAATAATAAGGATCTAAATCAAGGACAAGAGGAATCCGTTGCTCTGTCTCCCCATGCGCACACCACAGTTATGATGATCGTGTGCATTCAGTAGTGATTTGACTGAAAAGGACATTGTAGCTCCCAATTACGGTATAAACTTTGTGAAAGTCTATTCTTTGTCAAATGGATTTGCCATCGTAAGTGTCAAAGACTTTACTCCTTTACTGGTGTTCCCTCCACCGGCGTTCCTTCTACCGGCGTTCCTTCTACCGGTGTCCCTTCTACCGCTTTTACCTCCGCTGGTGTCTCCTGTAGCATACGTGGTTGATTAGGATTGCCTGGCCGATTAGGAGTATTTGGTTGGTTTGGTCTTCCTGGTTGGCCGGGCTGGTTCGGAGCAAATGGCCTGTTTGGTGTACCTGGTTGGTTTGGCCTTCCTGGTTGACCGGGCTGGTTCGGAGCAAATGGCCTGTTTGGTGTACCTGGTTGGTTGGGACGGCCTGGTTGGTTCGGGCCAAATGGCTGATTTGGTCGGCCTGGTTGACCGGGCTGGTTGGGGCCGAAAGGCTGATTTGGTCGGCCCGGTTGGCCCGGCTGGTTGGGGCCAAAAGGCTGATTTGGTCGGCCTGGTTGGTTGGGCTGGTTTGGTCGGCCTGGTTGACCGGGCTGGTTGGGGCCACTGTGGGTTGTTGGGCTGTTGGGTCTGTTTGGCCAGCCGGGCTGGTTAGCTGGTTAGGCTGGTTTGGCCTGTTGGGCCATTGTGGGTGTGGGCTGGTTTGGTCTGTTGGCCAGCCGGGCTGGTTAGGCTGGTTAGGCTGGTTTGGCCTGTTGGGCGCCGGGCTGGTTAGTTAGCTTGTGTGCCTGTTGGGGCACCGGCTGGGCTTTAGTGACTGTGTTTGGCCTGGGGTGGGATCCAGCACGGGGTTGTATATACGCTGGTTTGGCCTGTTGGGCAGCCGGGCTGGTTAGGCCTGTTAGGCCAGCCAGGCTGGTTAGGCCTGTTGGGAAAGTTGGGATTTCCTGGTTGCTGTCCAGCCATAAGTCTTTGACCAGCAGGAACTTCGCAGACGAAGGCGTGTTGATGACCAGTGAGCTCTGAGACCGTCCACACAGGTCCGTTGGTGGGCGGAAGCCACCTGTTGTTTGGTAATCGGCGCCCAGGAATGGTGTCAAAATCACGACGCATGACGGGGGCAACACCTGGTGGTGTCCCGATTGGGTTCCTCATGGTCACAGGCCAGCCGTTAGCACCGACTGGGCCACCACTGACGAACGCTGAGAAGCCATGGGGATAAGCAGGTGCTCCATTCTCCCACATGAAGGGATTCATGCTGTTCCATCCTAGCCACACCTCTCGTTCCATCGCATTGTCTTGCGAGAAGCTGGCTACCAGACGGTAGATCTCCATGTTCTCTTGAGGAGATTTGGGTGCTGCGAGTGATCCCATCGTTGCTGGACCATTTCCACATGGTGTTACCATTTCACAGAACTCACTAGCCCATCGGTATGGTAGTCGAATGTTGTAGTATCTGTGGAGGATGTAAATACAAAAAATATTCTTAATCCCGAGAAATAGTTCCAGCCGTTACAAAGATCCTCTCTATATCAAACATTGATATTGCACCCACCAGCCCCTCCCATCTAACCCCCTGACAAAATTATGATTAAATAATACTTGGAGGTACATGATATCCAACGTTATAAGGGTAAAATGTTAACACAATTTGGAATGAAACCGTTTAGTGTCATCAAGAGTGACACATGTGGATACAATATTGATGCAGATTGAACAATGTAAACAAACGATTAAACCCAAAATTATTGTTGGCTCATGACCCGGTTCATGATTCGAAGTGAGCTTGATCACTAGGGTGGTATCTCACTTCTCCGCGACAGAATAGAAACTTTTGTCTCCGCGACGCATAAAAAGTATTAGAGACGTCTCCGAGACGTCTCCGCGACAATTTACGGAAAAAAGTCTGAAGTAGTCCCAAATCGTCTCCGAGACGTCTCCGCGATATCGGAGACATCTCTAATACTTTTTTTTTATCCGTCGCGGCGACGAAATTTTCTATTCTGTCGCGGAGACGTCTCCGCGAAGTGAGATACCACCCTAGCGCGTCTACATTATGATTATCTTAATGACCCTAGTTTACTACAATGCGTAGAAATTTTTACAATGCTGACACTGTGAATATATTCAGACTTGTGTCTCATTTTATTATTTTCGAGTGTAAGCAACTTTTCCGACATGCCCATATTTGTATACAATATACATAATTCTTGAAAGGAACTAAACTATGCTAATTATCACTCATACATTCTTCTATAAACATGAGCATGCGTTGCTGAGATGGTAATTTATATATATTTTTATTGGACTAAGTCAGTATATTAGGTGGTTCTAAAGGGATTATTTTCTAAGACAATAACTAAATGAAAGTGATAGCTACGGCAGGAAATGATAGAAGCAATAGCAATACTAAGAGCATATATTTCATGATATATATAGGCAATCTACTTTGCGTATGATACTTTGATTGCAATGAAAATTAAAAGCGAGGAATAATATACTAATATATTCCTCATGACATGCAAACAATTGTGAAATATGAGTGTGGTACAAAAACAACGCACAGGTACGAAACAAAACAACAAAAACACAAAAGACTGCACAATTATCTTTATCTTTTATAGTCGTGTCCCACACATTATACTATTATTGAATTATAATTACTTTGCACGCATATACCCATTCATGTCAAAGTTGTAAAGCGGCTTCACGATCCTCATAAATGCAAAAACAATATTCTCTTTATTGTCATTATCATTAAAGGTTTCAAAAAACAAAACAAGTTAGGAGCAAAATAAAAAAAATCCTTCAAATTTGATTGGCTTAAAATATTGTGAAACGGTAAATTTGGATTTCATCAGGGAGGTATAAAATGGATTAAGTAATCAATTTTTAAAATAAATAACATATCAACTAGCTAATCAAAATAATTTATGTTCATATGTATTAGTTGTATTCACACATAATTGATCACATAAACGAGAAATTTGTTTTTGTGCGTTAGCTTCAAGTATCATCAGAACACCGCGGAGGGCGCCCTTCGTATCGTCCATGGACGATGTGCAGAGTTTAACGAATGGGTACGAAACAAAAGCAAACAAAACAAACTAGAAGGGGATAAATAATAAGGAAAAAAAGTAAAACATCGACATTTAGATTGCAGTACAATATCAAAAAGGAAAGACAGAAATGCTTTTAGCTCCAGTTATTGGAAAGTGCAAAAGGGGCGGGGACGCTTTTTAAAATAGGCTTCTTTAAGGATTATCAGCAACAGAAAAAATATATGGATATAAATCAAGGATCAAGTTAAAATTAAACCAAAAGGTGCAGGAGGAGCGGGAAGAATGGTTTGTCCGTCTCTTCTCCAATGATGATATTCTTCTATTATTTGCTCTGGCATCAACTTTGTTGGATGTCTATGGGGAGACGGACGAGTACAATGCTAAAAATGTTCTATGAACTATTGTTACTTGAAATTTAAAAGAATATATATACAAATATAAATTTTATTTACCTTAAAAAAGTATTTTTTAAACAATCATTTAGGATAATTCTATTTTAGTAGAGCAGTTATTATGGGAGACCCTGAGAGGTTATTTAATTCAGTAATTTAGATTGGGAACATCGATACATTGGGAAATCTATAATGTACGATACAAACATACAAAACTAAAAACATAAATAAAATAATAAAACGTGAACAACAGAGGGGTACGAACAAGAAAAACAAATTCAAAACGTTTATCTTACCTCCTTGAAAATAGGCGATCGATTCATGAAGACTGTCCTCGCGCATGCGTACAGGGAACCGGAAGCCCCGCCCACTTAAGGTAATCGCGACCATCTCCCGATTACGTCACGAGTCTCGCTAATAATGGCAGTAGTTTACTATCCGGTGTTTGTTTTTGAATAGCCTGAAATATTTGATTTTTATTTTCGTTTCAAGCATTGCTTCATGAGAAAAGCAAATTTGGAAGCTTTTGGAATAATAAAGAAATATGAATTCAAAAAAAGAAGAAGAAAGGAGAAAAGACCCACAAAAAACCCACATTAAAAACATAATAAAAAATAAATAAATAGAATTTTAAAAAAAAATAAGAAAAGAGTAGGCCTATAGATTAATTTAATAATCAAAATAATAAACTAATCCTTGATTTTGACAAAAAGATGACGTAAATCATAACCCAAGGGAAAAAAAAAAAAAAAAAAGAAGAAGAAGAAGAAGAAAAAAAAAAGTCAAACCAATGAATTACATGTACTCGGAAATTGCAATATCTTCTAAATTATATTGCTATTAGATAACCCCGAAACTTCATGAATATAAGAAAAAAAAAACATAAACTGACGAATCTTCAGATAGACAGACTGACATAAAGTAACAGAAAGAGAGAGAGAGAGAGAGGAGAAAACTTTTTAAAGAATCATGAACAAAAAAGTTTTGGAATTAAGGGGAAAAAAAAAGAGAATAAGAAAGCGAGAAAGAACGTAACAAATTAAAATATAATTTGATAGGCCAAATATAATAATTTCAGAGAGTAATTTATTCGCCAAAAGTAATGGATACCAAAAGTAAATAAATATTATTTGGTTACCCCCTGAGAAAAAGAGAAAGCGCTGAAAAAAAAATGGCGGAAGTTGTCTTTGCGATATTCACTGCTCAAAACGATATCAGTATCGTTCCCCGAGAAATATCGATTCTATCCAAGTCGATACTATCCATCCGATCAGCATTCGATATCACACTGGCCAGGGGACCGCTAGACAGGGAAGAATCACTTTTTGCAATAAATAACATGCACATTAGAATATGGTCCATGGTTAGTAATGTTGCTGCGGCTAAATGTTATGTCATGTTTTCTACTCTAAAGTGAACATTTCCTAAAAATGGAGCAGCATGGGTATTGATACTTTTGGGATGAAAATATAGCTGATGTCAAAAGCATGCTTCATTCAAAATGTACTGACATTCATTTGAAATAAGAAAATTTTTCTCGAGATGAGTGATTTGAATGTCCTTTTCCAAGGAAACCCCATTCGCATTTATAGTTTTGTGTAAATAGATTAACCCTATAGGCACATAAGTCATGTAAACCCTAAAACCTGTTAGCCACTACATTAAAAACTGACAACTTTAACCCAGAAACAGATTAATTAAAAGAGAGAGGTAAAATTAAATAAATCATGGATCACATACCTGTAACATGATTGACCTGATTGACTGCGTACGTAGTATGCTGGACAATCTTGTCCCGTAGCAAAGGCTACTATAGCTGCTAAAACAAGCAAAACTCCCTTCATGGTTACGTCTCAAGTGTGGCCCGATCTCACTACACTTTTTTTCTTTTTTAATTTCTCGAACTTCAGAAGAAACGGGTTCGATGCATCCACGGCTACCAACAAACTCGAATGAAACCCTCAATCGAACCTTGTAACCCTTGCGCTACAGGCGTAACCTAAAAGCCGTGTGCAACACTGAAATGGGCGTGGCGAAAAAGTTTCGGTATACGCCCTCTTGCGCGCAGGTTGTGCGCAGGAGCCGAAAAGCGTGTCGCAACTTTTTGACCAATCAGAGAAGTTTGCGTGATTGACGCACATCCAGGCCTGGTCGGGGTTCCGAAAGGGAAACCTGACTCAGGGACTTTGGGATGAGCGCATAATTACCCCTAATGATCGTGACTTCCTGGTTCGTGGAGAGTGTGTGCGCGAATAATTGTGGGTGAGCCTGTGTATATGGATAGAAAGTCAAGAGAAGTGTTTGTGGGACGGTGTGGGAGAACGAAAGGGCCTTCCTGTAAGCAACGTTCATTAAGTGTTTCAAGATTATTTCGCTATTAAGAATGAAGGGCCGTCTACTTTGCTTGATCCTCAAACCTTAGTTAGCCCACACTAGTCGTCCCCACATGACTTCAGTGGAGAAAAATGATAAAAATGTAATATATGACAGAATTATTTTGAAGGTTATACAATCTGTAAAGTAAGATGAATGCTAATGATTTTGTGTTGGGGCCATTTGAAGTTATGACTAACGTATCACGCGAACACCAACTGCGATGCCAGATCATGCAGGGGAAAAAAATAAAGTATCAAAGTTCTTATATTATAACTGGAAATAGTAAATCATCGCTAATACTATTAATTCATATAAGAAATAATATTTCATATCATAAAAAAAACCTCCCTCCAAAACCTCCAAAAGTAACCGTAAACAAAATTAACTTTTCTCTGATGAACTTTTACATGCAACATTATTTTCTTACAAATCACAATGTGTTTCTGTTCCCAAGCTGCCGAGAAGGAAAATTTTGTTCTTTGTTTCGTACTATAACAATTTGTTCCATACAACGACTGACTTGTATAGAGACTCAAATTAAACCCAGGAGCACTTCAGGAATATATTCAACAAGGACAGTGAAGGATTCAGAAAGTAGGGTATTTGGCTATAACTTTCATAATGACAACATTCGCACCAGTCATGTCAGTTTTCATTCGGTCTACGAATATTTCCACAACTGAGACAGGAAATGAAAACAAAGGCACACGGCTGTAACAGTAAACGTTTGAAATTAATATTCGCATTACTAAATGAAATGAAAGACAATCCACTATATAATATCATTGTAATCGTAATAATGTTATAATCATGACAAGACACATTTCCAGAGTTGTAATTATAAAACCACCCCCTAAAAAAAAAAGAAAAAAAAAAGTATTGTTAAGGTCTTCCACATGTTATGTTTCGAAACGAAGACAATAAGACATGTAAGATAAAGAGAGATGAAGACACAAACAAATTTAGAAAAAAAAATACAATGTATAAGATACAGTAAGCCAAGCTTGAATACTATTATGAACGAATTCATAATACGTTCATAATACTTAAAAAAAAGAAAAGAAAAGAAGCTAACTTAAAAAAACAACTAGTAAGTTAGGTAACAGTTCAGAACTTTGAGGTAATGTCTTATCTACCTTTTATTTAATAATATTAGAAGACATTTCGAATGATATGTGTTTAATGTTATAAAACAAATATCAATATTGCGGTTTGAATATAGATCAGACATAAGGACTGTTACATAAAAATATGGAAAGAGCGCCAACTGCGTTTGTGGACACTTCAAATCGTCTTAAAGGGGTAGTTCTCCCTGTAACTTATCTGGATTTGAAAGAAAGGCAGAAACATGAAGGTATGACGACAATCTACCAAATAAAAATGAAGTTATAAAAGTGATTTTTTTTTTTTTGTGACATCACCTGCGTGTTACAACTCCCCGTGTGTTGTGCAATGTAAGTTCAGAAATATACTAATTACTTCACCTATTACATCAAACCTACCGGTATGTTTATTACATGCTTCTATGAAATTGATGATTTAATATTCTCCATTAGAACCATTAAGAAACGAGTACCCAAAAAAAAATTATTGTTCGGTAGAGAATAAGCCTTACTGTCTTTGCAATACTGGACTAAATTTTTCTTGGCAATGGCAGAAACAAATTTATCTCATCTGGGTGTTGTAGTTTTTTCTGCTGTTGTCTTGAAATCATTATTTACGGCCCTTATTTCTCTGCGAAAAATATAAAAGAAATCTGCAAACAGTTTTAGGAGAAACATGAAACAGTTTCGTTCTCTGCTAATCCTCACCTCCCAATTTATTTTGCTACATTATATTTGTTTTTTGTCGCCCCACTTTCTTTTAGAAACGAAGAGGTATAGCCATATACTGCTTTCAGAAACAAAAAGGGACATTTTCCAGTTTATTTTCACCACCTACCACCTATTTAAATCAGTGACAGCAATAGATGGGAATAAATGGAAGAGGTCTTAAACCCTCTTATACAGTCTGTATAAAAAGAAATGGTACAATGGAGGGGGGGGGGGTAAATTTAGTATGATATGTTTTCAAAAATGGTATGTGAATATTGGTATCAATTAAATGCCAGTATATTAATTTTTCTGATGATTAAAATTAATTTTTGTAAAACAAATTTAATGGCGACCAGATAATTTTTTCTTTCACGGTCATTTTTGCGGCTTATGCCCGAAACCTACACAAAGGCATGACAAGGCGCGAAAGAAATGAATCTATCGATTGTGGAAAATAAATGATATCTCAAGATCTACAGTACAAAATGAAATGGAAAAAAAAAAGCAGAAGAAAGCCTATTTTCCTGTTTTATGAAAATACCAATCATTACCAGGTTGTGTTGTGGCTAATCTTCATACTATATAATATATAATAGAAATGTTTTCCATTTGTACAATTTTATTTGATACAGACTGTTACATGTGATATATTATGATGAATTACATTTACTCGCTATCCAGACGGATACCGAACAAACAATTTTGCAGAGGGTAAATGTTACATACTATTACGCATTTTAAAGGAACGGTGTGTCCCGTGTGAGGTCATACATATCAGCTTAAACATCTCGACATGATTAGATAAAAATAACCGTCTTCCTGTGTTTAATCCTATTCACTCTCTTTTTAGGATGTTGAATGTGTAAATCATTAACACATTGAGCATGTTGAGAGGCGCACATACATCCTATGTCGTCTTCTTAGGGTTCATTTGAATAATTTTTAATAGGTCGATACATCAGGGCAGACGCTGGCAACAATCCGGCAAACATGGTTATATTTATCTCATTTTCCAATCTGATAAATCATTTTCCCTTAAAACTACAGAACTTTCCTAATCCAATTTAACTAATTGGCGTGCATGCCAGGACTGACCCACCACAAAATTGGCAACATGTCAAAAATATGCGATTACTTCAGGTCCAAAATAGATACTGACCTTACGCGGGGACTCTTTAAGGGTCCAACGTCATGGTGGGTAGGGGTGAATCTTGGTCGAGGAAACGGGTACCTTCCGGGCTGGATTAGGGTACGGAAAGGGGTGCCACGGGGACAGGTGGATGTCAAGTTCCACGTCTAGAGGTCAACTAGCAATCCAGTCTTGTCATCGTTTTAGTAACCCCCTTCTAGTATATTGTGGTACAGACTTCTTAATCTTGAGGTAAGGCTGACACCCTTTAAGTTGACGTGTCCTAGTTAATTAAATGGATATTGATGAACAAATATTTATGGTATTAAAAAAGGTTGTATTTTATGTGAATATAAAACATTCATTTTTAAAACATACAAAAGCTTTTTAACATTAGGCCTATGAAAAGATTTTTTTTTTAGTTTAGTTATTTTTTATTTATTTATTTTTGTTTATTTGTTTATTCATTATTTATTTATTTGTTTATTTATTTATTTATTATTATTATTATTATTATTATTATTATTATTATTATTATTATTATTTTTTTATTTTTATTTTTACTTTTACACTAACATCAACGTCACTCAAGTCACAATTATCCAATCAAAAGAACTATTTCCATTCAAATAAACACAAGCCACGTCGTAAAATAGAAGAAATCAAAAAGAGTAGTTGAAATCTAAGTAATTAAGAATCATCAACATGAAACAACACTTTTTATTCATTACAATGATACATATTGTGTAATACGAAGAGATCTGTGGAAACGTCTCATATAATATATCACACAAAATAAATTGTCGCCAATATACAAATTTCATTTTTTATGAGTTTCCAAAAATATAAATGATCAATTGTCAGCACAGGTGCGCTAAACAATTATGATTGTTGACGTGAGAGAGTTCGCTAACTGTTCCGTTAATAAGAAGTAGTGGTTTCCGGCAAGGTCAGATTCCCGGCTGAAGGACAACGTTATGAAAGGACTCTGTAGCAGTTCAGTTTACATTCCGAATTTTACTCCCGTTATTAAGAAGCAAGCACAAGAAAAATCCCTTTAATGAATTTCAAGAGATTCACTTCCATGAAGTTGTCTTGGATGTTGTTCAATTTGAATAAAGTTCTTGGGAGTGTTACGGCATAGCTATGGCTGCGCTTGTTGATGACATCCTGGGTTGTTGTGGTTGGATGGTCGTTGTGGATTCTGAGGAATTCCAGCACCGCACCCGCGCTTGTCCTGGTCTTTGGGTTGTTGGGCCATTGACCACCTTGTCCTGGCCTCTGTGGGTTGTTAGGCCATCCTCTGCTCTCTGTCCTGGTCTTGTGGGTTGTTGGCCATCCTCCTGCACCTGCCTCTGGTCTTTGGGGTTGTTGGGCCATTGACCTGCACCTCCTGTTCCTGTGTTGGCATGTTACCACCAGCACCTTGCCCTGGGGTTTGTGTCCCATTCGCCTTGACCGCCTGGACGCGCTTGTCCCCACTGTCCACGTCTGCCTGACCACCTTGTCCCACTGACACAGCTCCACCTTAGCGCCTTGTCCCCACTGTCCACGTCCACCTCGGACACCCTGTCCTGGCATACCTGGGCCCATTGCTGTGGAGGCATAAGCCACCGGTGTTGGCATATTTTTGATCAAAAATACCTGGTGGTGAGATTTCGCAGATGGAAACCGCACTGCTATGTTGCATGCAATGATGGCCCCACTCCAGATAGCTCCGTTCTATCTGCATCTGACCGGAAGTGTCATACAGCGGCATTCCAGCGGAAGGCAGTATGGATCGAAGGCTTGTCTCGTGGGGAGGGGATCCTGGCATCTGTGGCCTGTTGGCCCCATTCTGTTTAGGTAAGTTGCGTCATCCTTTCTGTGCTTCCAAGATTTGATGTGCACCCTGTCCACAGTCGTAGACCCAGCCAGACATGGCTGGACGAATCCTGTCCTTCTCCTATAGTTGCCCATCGATTGCCTGAGGATATCGAATTCTCAGCTTACGGACAGCTCTGCGTCCCGAACGATGAAGGTGATGCAGAAGTCCTGGGTTAATTCCCCTGAACCCAAACCGTTTACATGTCTGCGACGCCATGTCGAACGTCATCATTTGGCCAAAAGCACACGTAACAGCTATATTTTCAACCTTCGTCCATGATGATGTGGCATTTGCGTATTGCACAGCAATCAAACCTGCTAAACAAGCAGCACAAACGGAGTGTCGCCTCCATCTTTATTTTCAAATTCACAGTCCGTGTCTCTGTCTTTCGATTACTCAACAAATACACAACTTTTCTCGAAGCTCTTACACTAACGAGGCTTCTATCTCGAATGAACGCTTCGCGTACTTTGAACCCATGAATCCTCGGTTCTTCTGCACACGAGCCGCTATTCGAAATGGGTGTCTCCTACTGGAGCCTGTCAATCATTTATTTTCCTGTATTTTTAACAGTTGCATATGCCACGCCTCTATGGCAACAGCTAAACGCCCCTCGGACTGGATGAGTTCAGCTAGCTTCACGTTTTGTTGCCCCCTTCTTCCTGCGAGCGTAGAGGGGATTAAGAATAGGGGCAAAATATTAGAACGCTGCGTTTGATGCATGAACAGAGAGCGCTGTATAGAATAGAAAACAGCGAGCATTTGGGAGAAATGGACTTATGATATGTAATTGAGTATTATACCGAGCAAAGGTGAACGGTAATCCCTTGGAATGCATCGGTTTGACCTTATCTTTAACGATGGTTACAAAGTGGCAAACAACAATGATCATAAAAAGAAGAACTAAAATATTTTTAATAGTAAGCATGGTAAGTATACTTGGTGCAGGGCTTATGGCTTAAAATGTGTATTATATATTGGTATATGAATATAAGATATAATCGAACATGCATATTTTTTTTCTGAACTTTCCACATTGGCAGCTTTTCAAGGGATGTTTATTTTTATAGTAGTAAAACTAAAGTGTTTGCATTACATTTCAAGAGGAACTCCTTAATTAAACGGTATGCTACTAATCTACTAAACCGCCCTAATAGACCTAAAGATTCTTGACCAAATGATACTACTGAGGGTATTGTTTAACTCGATAAAATGAATAATGTCCGTATCAGAGCTTTATTATTTCAATTAGAATTTATGTATATATATGTACTAATAGTTGAATGCTCGAATAATATAATATAGAGTATTTCTTAAGCGCTGTCTCACATTAATCATGTGCTCAAATCACATATGCGGGTATTTGATACGATCTTTAATCAGTCCGTTGATGACCACTTCTCCTTGAAAAGAAGAATGACACTTAAAAAGATAAAAGTTTTCAACATACATTATCGGTTTAAACGATATTGTTGTTTTTTGTTTTTTGTGTTGGTTTGTTTTTCATTCAATGTAAATAGTTGATAATCATAAATCAAATCATATTCACACTGCTCGTGTGCATCCTAAGATTTCCGATTGATCAAGGCTTCAGGTCTCAGAAATGCGCTTATTATTCACTCCTAGCGGTATGTGTTTAAAATGAAAAAGAAAAAAAAAATCAGAAAAGTAACTGTGTATAATGAGGATATTCATTGCTTTTGCTAACTTACATTATAGTGTTATCTTTATCTCCAGAAAGTATGAAGTGACATTCTTCAGTTCTTCGTGTCGATTTTTTTTCTTAATCAACTGCGTTGAGACTATACCAGATTTCATGCCTTCACACTTCCGGTTTCTGGTTCTTACACCTTGAAACAATGAATCCATAAAATTATACTGAGACCCGTTGTAGCTCTGAAAAGAGACTGATCTGAGGCACTAATGATTCCTTTTTATAAAACTATTTTAAAATTTAGTTTCAATATCCCTTATTGATTTTATATGATTTTTTTTTCCAAATCATTACGATCGTTTATTTGATCATCGATGATACGCGTTCAAGGCATTCCCCCACTTTCAAAAGTCTAAATACAGGTTTGCTTCTTCAGGCTTCGGAGTCCATGCTAAAAGTTTTAAATTTATATTTTGGGTGTCGTCGAAATTGTCTCTCGTTGACAGGCTATGTAGTATATGTAAAACTGTGATGGAAGCTCGTCGCTATTTCTGTGGAATATTTGTTGCATGAAGAAAATCTTTATATTGAAAACTGTCACGCTTAGGCTGATATAAAATTTCGGCAATAGTTAATTGATTTAGAGAAATTTTAGAAAAATGAAAAAAGAAGGAAAATTCAGAGAGGCTGACATGATCAGATAACGCCATATTAATATGTCAATATCTTATACAGTTATATTCAAAATAAAATTCGTTTGATTTAATTCAGTGCATAAAAAAAATAACATATCTACTATATTTTTCTCAAAATGACCTTTGACAAATAAAAATATGTGTGTGTTACAGAATTCATTTATCGTGACAAAATAATTTCCAGTATAAATTTGTATAATGCTAACTTATTTTTTACATACGAAAGAAGAAGTTGACAGCGTGTGTAATATATCAATACACATAATCAGTGGTACATATCTACGAATGTTTCATTTCTTGATACACTTAAATTATTTATTGAATGTTTTCTTCACCCCACCTTCGTTCTTCCTTGAGATGGATGTGGTTCTACTGATACTGAAATGCTGAGTCAATACTCACAAGTATTGTCCCTACGGGTCCATGCAGATATGCAAATCACTTAGGCTGACGTCATAGGAAATTATAATATCCTTTAACTGTGCTGCCGGCACGAGATTTAAAAGGCGCCGGTAATATAAAAATAGATTTAGCCTACTTCCCGTATCGCAAGTCCCCCTTTGCGAAGCTCAATATAACTACACCCTGTAATGTTTCCCAATCATCTTTGACTATGACTGTACTTCATTTAACTGGTTTTGAGACATAGGCCTAAGTACGGTGTGAAAAAAATAGAAAAATTCTTGCATTTTACAGCAATGTAGTATCAGCAGAGTCGCCATGAAACTTTCACAAATTCCAACCCAAAATGTAATGGCAGAGTAAAAAGTATTATTCTTTGCTCGTCTCTCGTGAGAAGTCATCTGTGGTTTAACTGTCTCACAATATTTGATTATTGCGTTCTAAATTCTTAACTTTAATAATTATCCGCCAGGAGTTGGCATGTCTGAACTTTGATGTAAGAAAACAGTTTTGTTGGTAATTCTCCTCCAAAAATCCACGAGGGATCAAATAAAAAAAAAAAGAACACTTCTTGTGTTGTTCGGACGAGCATAAAAACGGACTCAGCGTTCGACCCGACTTGTAAATTGGTGTATATGATTTATGTATTACGTTAATATTTGCTTGGAGAGAGAAAAAACGAAAATGTGTTACTTGACTTCAGACTGGCACACGGCGATATTATTATTTTTGTTTTTCAATATATTTTTTTATTTTATTATATTTTTTTACAGTGTACCGATCAAGCGCATATGATACATGTCTCATGTGTTTCTATGCGTTTAAATTGTTATTTGAAATTATCAAATTATTATTAATGTACTGACATGCCAATTATCTATATTTTCAAAATAATGAAGAGCTTATTTCCAAAAGTGGATAGGTCACTTTTAGGCATTCTGAGAAAATTAATTTTTTTAAAATTTATCTGTATTGCAGTTTTTGAATTCAATGAACTTAACATAAGACAATACCCCGCATCGGGGATGTAAAATCGCATTTAGAAAAATCTGCGGGTCTCTCAATTTTTTCTTCCTAATTCATTTTTAACCTAACCCCCTTTGGAAATAAACTGTCCAAACCCTGTCTATTCCGTTGTGTGTGTGTGGGTGCATGTGTTGTGCGTGAGTGTTTGTATGTGTTTTGTGAGAAATCACCTTCGCCCATCTAGTATCCACATTAAAAAATGGAAATTATATCCAGTCACATATGACACCAACATGCCAGGAGATCCAATATTTTATTTCCAAAAGGGGCTAGTCCAGTTTATTTCCAAAGGGGCTAGGTCCAAAAATGACAATTTGAATATAAAATTAAAAAAAATAATAAAGACGCAGCAGATTTTCTAAATGGGTTTTACATTCCAAGTGGGTATTATCTTATGTTAAGTTTGTTATATTTAGAAACACAGCAATATAGGTTGAATTTAAAAAAAATCTTGATTTTACAGAATGGCTAAAAGTGGACCTAACCCCTTTTGGTAATAAACTAAAGTGGACCTAACCCCTTTTGAAAAAAATTACATTTTCTTTGCCTTTTTTAAGGAGTTTTCTGGGATTTCAATTTCATATTTTACTATCTATCTAGAGCTACTAAATAGTATATACATTTAGGCCAAAACTCAAATCTAATGAAAAATGGACCTAACCCCTTTTGAAAATATTATGAAATAAGAGAAATGCGACGCAGTTGTATTAGTTTATTAATCAAAATAAAAAAATACATAGACATCAACATGTCAATTATGATATCAAAACAATATTACAGTGGGGTACCTCAGGGATCTTAATCTTTGGCCACTTTTATCTTTACCTTCATATCTATGATCTTGCAATATTCCAATAAAATTGTATCATTTATCTTATTTGCAGATGACACCAATTTTAGGGAGAGACCTAGGTGCCATAATATGTGATAAATTGATTTAGAGATACTGGTACCGACTCTGTTTATGTCTTTTTTAAATAAAACAATACAACATTTAGTATATGCGTTTAATAAGCAGATATATAAGATGTAAGACAATGAAAAACCATGTTAATAGATCATTTAAGTTGTATTTTTAATATAGATCTAACGAATTCCTTGTCCGCATAATCTTTTATCAGTTATCTTTTTTATTTCAAGAAATTATCATTAAATATATTTAAATAATAATTTGAATATGACAGCAATATAAATAAGTGTAAAAGAAGAAGTCACAATTATACCTTCTTTTTTAGTACGTATGGCTATAATCTGAAAACACCTTAAGAAACATCTACATGTGATTACTCGTGTTTAGATAAATAGTAAAAATTATGTATCTGAAGCTACTTTTAAGAAAGCCATTTTGACTTCCGAAAAAATTTTGGACATTTTAGGTCGCGATTAGCTTCTTTTTAACGACTTACAAGTGCAATGATGGAAATGCAAACGTTTGAAACGGTTATCCGCGCATTAAAACAACCTTCGTATGCTAACAAATGGAACATAATAAGGAAACAACATATTACTCGTGATAATTGATATTGCTCTCACAGGTGAATCATTTGACTACTTGTCAATAGCATAGATATAAACTACAGATTGGCAGATAATTGAAGGAGAGGTAAACTTCGATGCATTCGCAGATCAAAAAGTAAGTGATTGAACTTACGTATATTAAAAATATATTATACTAACTGAACGCCTAGGGATAGAGAAACTCTATTAGCACGTACCTTGCATTCTATAGGGAAATCCTTACCAATTTATAGTTAGGAATAGTTGGGGATATTGGAGAAAAGAAACGTTAAACGAAATATAGAAATATATATATAAATATATATATATATATATTATATATATATATAAGTATATAAGAAGAAATACATGTATAAATATATTGTTCATATATAGCATTTCTGTATCTTAGCACCGCTACGATCCCAGCTGAGGCATGACGGCTTGTCATTGTTCAAAAACTCATTCTACCCCACAAAGAAACGACTAAACAAAAATAATATATTGGTGAGGTTGAAGATCTTTTAATTTGAGAAGGTCAATGGGATCGGGTCCGCCCTAATGTATGTTTGTAATCTATACAACCAATGGTCACTTTGTGGGCGCGACAATATTGACAGTATCTATAAGAGATAAGCCATCAAGAGCCGCTGATTATTTTCTCGCTTTGTCTGTCTCCAATGCTGTATATAATTTATTCAACATTTTCAGTAAAAATATTTAATGAGATTACAAAGTTTCAGTCTCACATTTAGCTCGGATTTGCTTAAATCTTTCATCTAATTAACATTAAGGCATATTGGGTTAAGTTACACTTACGAGACGCACTCGATGTAATATAGACGCACTTCTGAAGGCAGGTTACGACCATAAAAGCGCCACCGCCCAAGCTGCCACAATGGGACGCGTTCTGAGGGAAACCTGTCAAATTTTATCCAAGTTTCAGATGGAATGGTTAAAACTATCACTAAGAGAGTAGTAATAATCAGCAAAAATATAATATGTAATGCCACTTACATAAACAACATTCGAAATCATACATTCCTAAAAACTGCGTGCACTGGAATAAATCTGTGTATTTTCCAGGCCCATTGCGAATTCATCGATCTTCCGTGAAAATCGAGCATAGCTTTTGCCGATGTTAGCGCATGCGTGTTACAACTGACCACCTACGAATGGGATCTCAACTTGACTAACACAAGAACGGCAATTTCTGATGCCATTTCTTTTCTTTTTGATCACAATCGAAAACAAGGTTAGTCATACGACATAAGTAATGTAAGAACATAAACGAACAAATAATAGTATGTTTGTTCAATTTTTATTCCTAAATTTTGAAATTAAGCCTGGAAAAGCAAATAAGGGCACCATCATGTTTTCCATGCTAGTCACACTCGGCATCAGCAGTTGTCAAGCCATAAAACTTTCCCCTTTCACTACTCTTTAGCCAAATTTGTCTTCTTTACGAGATTGACAGTATGAGTCATTTTGTTTAGATGTATACTTAGTCTAATAGGATATCTAGACACCTAGTGTAAATTTGGTTAAGTGGAACATGTAATAATGTTAATTTTTATAAATCATAAGAGTTAGATTATTTGCTCTGAACCCTTATCGGCGTCTTATTACATTATCGACCAAAAAAACATTCATATATGGGACTTATGCGTCAAGGCAATAATCTCATATGCTAATATGCTATTGTTCATTCAATATACGCAGTTCAGTAGATGTCTCCGATTAACATTTCAATAGATTCGGTTCCCGTTGGAACTGTACGGTGACTGCACGGGACTATGTAATCACTACCTTTAACCCAATTTCTTCTATCCGACATTTGCAGTGTCTATGTTGTTTGTTGTACTTGTCTATATTTATATACTACGTACACTCTTGGATAGATTTTGGTGTAGGTGAACGATGTAGCTAATATTTTATTTAAATATAGAATTGATGGAACTGACGTCTTTCGACTATGTATATAGCTTAGCTAACACAAGACGTCATTCTATGTTGGGATACGTCAATGCACTTCGAATATGCATTATACAGGCCCTGCGCGCATTGTCGAGAGAATAATCAAACAAATGGTCCGGCTTACAAACTGAATCTGCTCGCGAAGCATACGTGTCCTAGTCACTAACTCGCCGGTCCGTGCTGTGCACATGGTGCTAGTGGGCTTAAGGATCACTCGTGTCGTTTCAATAAGTCCTTGGTGAGAGGGCCCGGGAATTCATAATTCCCCGGTGGGACGGACATATGTTTTTTTCGATCTCTCACCCATAAATTATCTCAAAAAGAGAGGATACGCTCTGTGGGAACTATTAAGTTTGAGCTTACGTTCAACTATTAGTCCTCTCTCACCCATATTCTTCCTCGTGAAAACAAAATATATATATTATATATATAGAATTATAATATAGCATCAATATCGGTTAGAGGCCCGTAAAAACGGTAGCCCACTTGCTGTTCCATAGAACGGGGGTCTGTGGGAGTTGGAAACCCGGCCAGAGGTCACTACAAACTTACAAAAGGTTTTGGAGCCTCATTAAAACTTGGCCTAATTTAACAACAAGCTGATAGGGAGCATGGGTTGGGGTAATAATAACGTATCACATGCAGGCGCCGCTGGAGAAGATATGTTAGAAGTTTAGTCAGGAATGAATGGCTAGCTCTCTGAGAAGTATAAGAGAGAACGAACAGTTTATTACATTATTATTAATCTATATATGATATTCTCATTATGATATATATACACTTTATGATCACGATAAATAGTAAAGAGAAGCCATATAATATTCCACTTATATATAAAGATGGAGTACGATATATAACATATGATATGTGGGCATAGCTTCCTGATAGTTAAAAAATTCAATGAACCCTTTGTCTGTAATCTTCGGAGCAAATGAAAATTGGAAATGAATATTAATCTCACACTATGACCAGACTAACCGACCGGCTTGCAGATTTTAAGCGTTGTCTGTTGTATCAATCCTTAAAAAATTTAATTCCGTGTTTTGATGTTTGTTTTGCTTGTTTGTTTGTTATTGTTTGTTTTGTATTCGACGGCATGTATAGGTTGTGGATGCCAACAACTGTAATCTTCTCATGAGTATATAGACTGTTCTATTGTAACGTTCATATCATATCTGTCATTCTACTTAAGACGAGATTTCTGTTCCTTGATTTTGAACATTGGCAGAATTGTTACAAAATTCGCTATGATTGTTCTACTTGCTAATTTGCCTGATTGCCGCAAGATGAATGCCGTCATGAGTTATTCAATATTCCTTATACAAAAAAATTCAAGCTTTGTTGCAGAATTACAGCGCTGGTTATATACGATAATATACCTGTGATTTTGATAACATCGTAAGACTCGCCGCGCCCCGCTACCCAAAAAGTTAGCAAGAAAAAAAAAACAGTGGATAAGCATGTTGCTATCCCACAAATATTCAGTGATTAGTTATACTAACACCTCGAAATGTTAGATCAGTTCGACTATACCTCTGAACACGACTATACCACATCCATCTGCAATTTGGGAAGAACGAAAGTAAGAACTCGGCACCGATCGGTTAATAATTTTTTTATTTCGGCCAGGTGTGTGCACACATTACAGTACTTTAAGCACGCAATAAAGCGGTAATATTTCGGCTTTTCCTGTATTATGTAGCAAGACTTTACTTTGGTTTGAATAGCCATCTACGTAGTCATATCTATAGGTAATGCCCCCCCCCACCCAATAAAAAAAATAAAAATAAATAAAATAAAAATGAATAATATATAATTAATAGATTAAATATAATAATAATAGCAAAAAATAAATAAATAAACAATAATAAATAATGAATAAAAATAACCAAAAATTAAATAAATAATAAAAAATAAATAACTACTAAAAAAACAATTCTTTCATAGGCCTAATGTTAAAAATGCTTGTTTAATGTGTTTACAAAAATGAATGTATTTATATTCACATAAAATGACGAGACCTTTTGCAAAATACCATAAATATTGCTTCACATCCTCTATCCATAATAATAACTAGGACCACGTCACCGTTAAAAGGGGTGTTCAGCCTAACGCTCCAAGATTAAAGAGTCTGTACCCAATATCTAGAAGGGGGTTACTAAAACGCCAATGAACAAGACTGAGGATGCACGTGCCTCCTAGACCGTGGAAGTTAGACTCCCCTGTTCCCCCGTGGCGACCGCTCTTTTCGTACCCTAATCCAGCCCGGGAAGTACCACGTTTCCTCGACCAAGATTCACCTCCTCCCCACATGGACGTATGGCCTTATAAGAGTCCCCGCGTTAGGTCAGTATCTATTTTGGACCTGACGTAGATCGCCATATTTTGACATGTTGCCATCTTTGTAGGTGGGTCAGTCCTGGCATGCACCTAGCCAATAGTTAAATGCGGCAATTTAGGAAAGTTCTGTATTTAGGGAAATGATGATTATCAGAATGGGACAAATGAGATTAAAATGACCATGGTTTCCCGGATTAGTTGCCAAGCGTCTAGCCTGATGTTTCGACCTTAGTTAAACAAATTGATTCAAATGAACCTATACAGAAGACGACACTAGGATGTATGTGCGCCTTCTACATGCTCAATGTGTTAATGATTAACACATCACATCCTAAAAGAGGAACGTGAATATGGATTAAACACGAGGAAGAGGAATATTATTTATTATCTATCTATGTCGAAGATGTTAAGCTAGATGTGCATGGCGATCCAGGGTTGGCCGACCTCACACGGACACACCTTCCTTTAAAATGCGTAAAGTAGTATGTAACATTTACCTCTGCAAATTGTTAATGTTCGGTACGTTACCTGCCTCTGGAGTAGCGAGTAAATTGATACATTATCATAAACTATCACATGTAACATTCTGTATCAATAAAATTGTCAAAATGGAAAAATTTCTATATTATAATATATAGTATGAAGATTAGCCACAACACAACCTCGGTAATGTTGGTATTTTCATAAAACAGGAAAATACGCTCTTCTGCTTTTTTTTTTCCATTCATTTTGTACTGGTAATCTTGAGATATCATTTATTTTCCACAATCGGATAGATCATTTCTTTCGCGGCCTGTCATGCATTTGTGTAGGTTTCGGGCATAAGCCGCAAAAATGGCCATGTGACAAAAAATTAATTTCTGGTCTGCCATTAAATTTGTTTCTACAAAATATCTATTTTAATTGCATCAGGAACACTACGAATAAGCGTGGCTTGAATGTTGGTCGCATAAACCATTGAGTCACCATATTCATTAATCGCAGAAAATATCTAATATCTAAATATTACCACCCCCCCGCTGCCATTGTACCATTTCTTTTTACTACAGACTGTATAAGAGGATTTAAGACCCTTCCATTAATTCCATCTATTGCTGATCGATTGAAAAGTGTGGTAGGTGGTGAAAAATAAACTGGAAAATGTCCCTTTATTGTTTCTACGAAGCATATATATGGCATTCAAACCTCTATCGTTTTTCTAAAGAAAGGGGGCGAAAAAAAACAAACTATAATGTAGCAAAAGGACTAACTATGGGAGGTGAGGATTGCAAGAAACTGATCAACTGGTCTTCATGTTTTCTCCTAAAACTGTTATGCAAGAATTCTTATATTTTCGCATGAGACATAAGGGCCGTAAATCAATTGATTTCACCATGAAACAGACAGAAAAACTTACACACACCAGATGAGAGTAAATTTTGTTTCTGCCGATTGGCCAAGAACAATTAGTTCGCCAGTCATTGCAATAGACAGTCAGGCCTATTTACTATCCGTTAACAGAGTAATTTTTTGCGCAGAGCGGTACTCAGATTCTTATGGTGTCTAATGGAGAAGATTAAAGATCATCGACATTTCATAGAATTATCGTAATAAACATACCGGTAGCGTTTATTTAATACGTAAGTATATGGTGTAATTTCTAGAAACTTTAACATTGCACCAACGCTTAACGTAGGAGTTAGATAACAACGCACGGTGGTATGTCACAAAAAAAAAAGAATCAGCTTACAATATAACTTCAATTATTTTGTTGATTGTCTTACCATACCTTTCAGTTTCTGCCTTCTTTTCTAAATCCCGATATGTTCCAGGGAGAACTACCCCTTCATAGACGATTTGAAGTAGATCCACAAACGCCGAGTTGCGCTCTTTGCCATATTTTCGTTATGTATACTAGTCTCTGTATCTGACTATATTCCAACCGACAATATTGATATTATTATTTATAACATAAACACATAATCATCTCGATAATGTCTTACTAATATTAATTAATTAAAGGATTAAGGTACAGTAATACATTTACCCAAAGTTCTGGAATCTGGTAGCGCTAAGTCTATAGTTGTTTTTTAAGTTTATGACTTCTTTTTTTCTTTTAAGTTTATTTCAGAACGTATTTGAAGTTCGTCTCAAAGTATTCAGCATTGGCTTACTGATACATTTACATTGTATTTTTGGTTCTAAATTGATTTGTGTCTTCCTCTCACTATTTACTTATGTCTTATTGCTTCGTTTTCGAAAGACATAACATGTGAGACCAACATACTATTTTTGTCTTAGGGATTGGTTTATTTAAATATACGACTTCTGGAAGTATTCTTGTCATGATCATAACTTCTATACGTACTCAAGATCTTACTCATATGGATCTGTCTCTTCCTCATTGCATTTCAGTTAATTGCGATAATATTAAATATGTGCAAACGTTACATATGTTACACCATGGTGCTTTTGTTTCATAATTCCTGTCTCATTTGGGTGGAACTCAGGTTCGTAGACCGAATGAAAAACTGACATGACTGCGTGCGATGTTGTCATCTATGAAAGTATGCCAAATCACCCTACTTTAACTGATTCTTCCACTGTCTGTCTATGATTGAAAAGGTATCTTCTCTGAGAGCTCCGAGGGTTTAATTTTGACATCGAGCTTATAAGTCAAGTTCGTTGTATGGAACAATTGTGCGAATAATCTATAGTACGAAATACAAGAACACAAATGTTCTTCTCGGCCCAGCTTGCGGAACAGTACACACTTGTGATTGTGCTAAGCAAAATAGATGTTGCATGTAAAAGTCTTCATCAGAGTAAAAGTTACAGTTGTATGTACGGTTACTTTGGAGTTTGGAGGAGGTTTTTTTCTTTTTTGATATGGAAAATATATTTCTATATGAATAATTATATTAGCGATGATTTACTATATCCAGTTTATAATATAAGAAACTTTGATACCTCTTATTTTTTTCCCATCTGTCTTATTGACTGGCACACCTTCGCAGTTGGTGTCTCGCAGTGATCGTTATCATTGACAATTCAAAATGGCCCCAACCACACAAACTCATGCCATTTTCATTTCTTACTTTACAGATTGTTATAACCCTTCAAAATAATTCTGTCATATATATTACATCTTTATCATTTTTGCTCCACTGATAGTCTATTGCGTAGACGACTCAGTGTGGGGCTAACTAAGGTTTGAGGCATCAAGCAAAGTAGACGGCCCTTCTCTGAATAGCGAAATAATCTTTGAAACACTAATGAACGATTGTCTTTACAGGAAGAGCCCTTTGCTTCTCTCCACACCCGTCCCAAACACTTCTGCTTGACTTTCTATCCATTATACACTAGGGGGACACCACAACTTATTCGCGCACACACTCTCCACCGAACCAAGGAAGTCACGATATTAGGGGTACTTATGGCGCTAGATCCAGAAGTCCCTGAGTCAGGTTTCCCTTTCGGAAGCCCCGACCAGGCCTGGATGTGCAGTACAATTCATTCGCTAAAACATTCTCTGATTTGGTCAAAAAGTTGCGACTACGGCTTTTCGGCTCCGCTGCGCACAACCTGCGCGCATAAGAGGCGTATACCGAAACTTTTTCGCCACGCCTCATTTCAGTGATGCATCACGGCTTTTAGGTTGGACGACCTGTAGCGCAATGGGTGACTACAAGGTCGATAGGGTGTTCATTCGAGTTTGTTGGTAGAGCCGTTGGAGTGCATCGAACATTCTTACTGAAGTCAGAAATTTAAAAAAGAAAAAAAGTGTAGTGAGATCGAGGGCCACAGCTTTGAGGATAACCATGAAGGAGTTTTGCTTGATATTTAGAGCATATGAGGTAGCCTTGCTATGGACAGATTGTCCAGCATACTACGTACGCAGTTCAATCAGGTCATCATGTACAGGTATGTGATCCTAGATTTATTTTAATTTTATCTCTCTCTTTTAATTAATCTGTTTCTGGCTGTTAAAGTTGTCAGTTTTTAACTGTAAGTGGCTAACAGGTTTTAGGGTATTACATGACTTATGTTGCCATATAGGGTTAATGCTATTTACACAAACTATACAATGCGAGGATTCGGTGTTGTTTCCTATTGGACCCAGGTTCATTCTTACTTTTCAAATTCACTCTATCTTCGCAGAAAAATGTTCTTATTCTCAATATGAATGTCAGTATATTTTGATATGAAGCATGACTGGTTTTGACATCAGCATATTTTCATCCCAACGTCATCAATACCCATGCTGCCTCCAATTTTTAGGAAATGTTCACCTTCTAGCAGTGAAAACATGACATAACATACGCGCAGCAACATATACTAAACCATGGACCAATATTCCTAATGTGCATGTTATTTATTGCAAAAAGTGATTCTCCCTTCTGCGGTCCCCTGGCCAGATCTGTGATATCGAATGCTGATCGGATGGATAGTTATTCGACTTGACTAGAATCGATATTCTCGGGGAGACGATTTCGATATCGATTTTTGAGCAGTGAATATCGCAAATGACAACTCCGCCATTTTTATTCAGCGCATTTCCTCTTTTTCTCATGGGTACCATAATAAATATTTATTTCTTTTGTATCCAACTTCTTTTGGGAATAATATTACTTCTGAAATTATTATATTTGGTGCCTATCAATATTATATTTTAATTTGTTACGTTCTTTTCTCGCTTCTATTCTTTTTTTCCCCTTAATTCCAAAATTTCTTGTTTCATGATTTTTAAAATTTTCTCCTCTCTCTTCTTCTCTCTTTCTTTCTTATGTCAAGTCTGTCTATCTGAAGATTCGTCACGTTTATGTTTTTTTTTTCTTATATTCGATGAAAGTTTCGGGTTATCTCATGCAAATATATTTAGTAAATATTGCAATTTCCGAGTACAGTAATTTCATTGTTTGACTTTTTTTTCTTCTTCTCTTCTTCTTTTTTTTTTTTCATTTCCCTCTGGGTTATCGATTACGTATTCTTTTTGTCAAAATCAGGATTTAGTTTATTATTATTGATTTATTAAATTAAATCGTATTGCCTACTTCTTTTCTTATTTTTTTTAAAATTCAGTTATATTTATTTTTATTTTGGTTTAATGTGGGTTTTTTGTGTGGTCCTTTCTCCTTTCTTCTCTTTTTTGAATCATTATTCTTTATTATTCCAAAGCTCCAAATTTGCTTTTCTCAGAAGCAATGCTTGAAACGAAAATAAAATCAAATATTTCAGTGCTATATTCGAAAAACAAAACACGGAATAGTATACTCTGCCATTATTAGCCTTTAGACTCGTGAGTAATCGGGAGTTAATGAGGGTCCGACTTTACTTGTAAGTTGGCGGGCTTCCGGCGTATCCCTTGTACGCCATGGCACATAGAGGAATCTTCATGAATCGATCGCCTATTTTCTGAAGGATCAGGTAAGATAAACGTTTTGAATTTGTCTTCGTTGTACCTCTGTTGTTCAGTTTATTATTTATTTGTTAGCTTTGTTGTTGTATCGTACCGATTATAGATTTCCCAACTGTATTCGCTGTTTCAATTCTAAATTACTGACATTAAATAAGCCGTCCAGGGTCTCCCGATAATAACTGCCTTCTACTAAAATTAAGAAATTATCCTTAAATGATTGTTTAAATAAAATACTTTTTTAATGGTAATATAAAATTATACTCTTGTTATATACTTCTTTTTTATAATTTTTCAAACAACGTTTCAATAGAACATTTTAGCATGGTGTTATCTTCCGTATCTCCCCAGTAGACATTCAACAAAGGGTGATGCAAGAGACGAGCACAAATAGATATGGAAGAACTATTCATCACGTTGTGAGTAAGAGACGGCACCGTTATCACAAAACATTCCTTCTCCGCTTCCTCCTCGCACCTTTTGGTTTAATTTTATACTTGATCCTTGATTTTATCATCCATATACTTTTTCTGCTTGTTGATAATCCTAAAGAAGCTGCACTATTAAAAAACGCGTCTCCCTCCCCCTTTGCACTTCCAAACTGATCTAAATATGGCATTTCTGTCTTTCCTTGATATCTTCTATAGTCGATGTATACTTCCTTGATTATTTATCCCTTCTAGTCTGGTTTTGTTTGCTTGTTTCCGTACCCATTCGTTAAACTCTGCAGCATCGTCCTTATGGACTGACGAAGGTGTCCTCACTCCGCCTTGTCTGGATGATACTGTAGATTAACGCACTAAAACAATTCTCGTTATGTGATTCCATATGCGATATACAACAATACATAACAAATTTATTTGAACTATTATATTATTATTTTAAATGTGATAGTCTAATCCATTTCTAATCTCCGTCCCCTGAGGTAGAATTCCAAATCGTTACCTCACCAATAGTTTAAGCCTTATCAAATTCTTTGAGCAAATATATAATATTTACTTTTGCTACATAATCTATGTTTGTTTTTGAGACTTTTTTATATAATGACAATATTAGAATATTTGTTCTTCCTTGCATTTAATGAGGACGTGAAGCCGCTTTTTTACATACTTTTGACATGAATGTTTTGGTATAGATAGCGTGCAATTCAAATAAAGATTAAGTATGGTGGTGGGACACGACATAGTAAGGTAGGATTAAAGATATAAGTTGTGGCAGTTCTTTTTGTTTGTTGTTGTTTCTGTTCGTTACCTTGCGTGTTGTTTTTATCATCGACTCATAATTTCACAATGTTTGCATTGTCATGAGGGAATATATTAGTATATTTATTCCTCGGCGCGTTTTAATTTTCATTGCAATTCAAAGTATCATACGCAAGTAGATTGCCTATTATTATCCATGAAATATGCTCTATAGTATTGCATATTGCTTCTATCACTTCGCTGCTGACGTAGCTTTATCACTTTCATATGTTATTGTCTTAGAAATAATCCTTGACACCACTATATTACTGAGGCTTGTCCAAGTAATAATAATATAAATACCATCTCAGCCAAGCAATGCTCATGTCTATAGTAAGCAATGTATGAGTGATAATTAGCCATTAGTGAGTTTCCTTTCAGACTTATTGTTAATTGTTGAACAAATCTCCGGAGGCTGTCGGAAAAGTTGCTACACTTCCGAGACATAATAAATGAGGACACAAGTCTGAATATTATCTCATCAGTGTTCAGCATTGTAAATTCTACGCATTGTAGTAAACTAGGTCATTACAATATCATTATGTCGCGCCTAGCCCAGGTGGTTATCTACACTTCGCGGAGACGTCTCCGCGCGTCAGAATCAGAAATATTTCGCTCCGCCCCGCGACTGACTAAAATAAAAGAGTATAGAGATCTTGTCTCCGATATCGCGGAGACGTCTCGGAGACGATTTGGGGACTACCTTCAGACTTTTTTCCTAAATTGTCGCGGAGACGTCTCGGAAGGACGTCTAATACTGTTTTAATGCAGTCGCGGAGACAAAATTTCTTTTCTGTCGCGGAGAAGTGAAGATACCACGCCTATTGATCAAGCTCAGCTTATCGCAATCATGAACCGGGTCATAACGCCCAACAATAATTTTGGTTAATCGTTTGTTTTACATTGTCGATCTGCCATCAATATCTGTAGTCCACATGTGTCTTACTGCTCTGATGACCCTAAAAACGGTTTCATTCCAAATGGTGTTAACATTATTACCGCTGATATAACGTTGGATATCATGGTACTTCAAGTATTTCAACAAATTTGTCAGGCGGTCCTAGTGGGAGGGGCTGGTGGGTTGCAATATCAATGTATTGATAAGAGAGGATCTTTAACGGCTGGTAACTATTTCTCGGGATTATAGAATATAGTTTCTTATTTATCCTCACAGATACTACAACATCGTACTACCAATCACCGATGGGCTATGTGAAGTTCAAACAAACTGTGATAATAAGGAAAACACCAGTTGGAGAATGGTCCGGAAGCAAGATGGAGGAATTCTACTCGCAGCACCCATGAATCTCCTCAAAGGGGAAACTGCGAGAATCTACCGCGTATAATGTGTCTGGGTTAGCCAGCTTCGCGCAAGACAAATGCGAGGACGAAGGTTGTGGCTTAGTGACAGCGATGATCCCTTCATGTGGAGAAATGGAGCACGTCTGGCTAGTGCCAAGCACATGCGAAGGATCCCATGGCTTCTTCAGCGTTCGGTCAGTTGGTGGACCCAGGTCCGTGTGCTAACGGCTTGCACTGTAGACATGAGGAACCCAATCGGGAGCACCACCATGTGTGCCCGTGGCATGCGTCGTGATTGTTGACACCATTCCTGGGCGCCGATTACCACAAACAAGGACAGCTGCTCGACCACCAACGGACCTGTTGTGGACGGTCTCAGAGCTCACTGGTCGTATTCAACACGCCTCCGTCTGCAAAGTTCCCTGCTGTGTCAAACTCTTATGGCTGGACAGCAAGCCAGGAATCCCAACTTTCCCACAGGGCCTAACAGCCTGGGCTGACCAACAGGTCCTAACCGGCCCGAGTATGACCTAACAGCACTAACAGCCCGGCTGCCATAAAGGCCAAACCGAGCCTAACCAACCCGGCTGACCCGAACAGGCGCATAACCCAGCCTAACCAGCCCGGCTGGACGCCCAAGCAGGCCTAAACAGCTAAACCAGCAGCCGGCTGGCCCAATCAGGCCAAACCAGTCACCTAACCAGCCTACCAGCCCGGCTGGCCAACTCACTCAAACCAGCCAACAATCCCACAATGGCCCAACAGGCCAAACCAGGCTCTTAACCAGCCTAACAGCCCGGCGCTGGAACCCACAGACCCAACCAGCCCAACCAAACCCAACCAGGGCCCAACCGCCGGCCAACAAGGCTCCGACCAACCAGCGCCCAAACCAACCAGGCCCGACCAAATCAGCCTGTTGGCCCCAAACCTATGCTCCGGTCATTACCAGGACGACCAAACCAGCCCAACCCAACCAGGCCGACCAAATCCGCCTTTTCGGCCTCAACACCGCGTTGCCAACACGGGCCGGACACAAATCAGCCTTCGGCCCCAACCGAGACCCGTGTCAACCAGGCCGACAAATCAGCCATTTGGGCACCGAACCAACCAAGGCGCCCAGAACCACCAGGTACACCAATATCAGGCCATTTGCTCCGAACCAGCCCGGGTCAACAGAAGCTCAACCACGCAGGTGACAACCAAACAGGACCATTGATACCGTTAGACCAGCCCGGCCACCAGAAACCAAACCAACCAAATACTCCTATCTGGCCAGGCAATCCATAATCAAGCCACGCTATGCTACAGGAACACCAGCGGAAGTAAAAACGGTAGAAAGGGACACGTAGAAGGAACGCCGGTACAGAAGGAAAGAACCGATGAGAGAGCGAATACAACAACAGATAAGAGAAGTATAAAAGTCTTTGACATCTTACCGATGCAAATCCATGACAAAGATAGAACTTACAGTATTTATAACCGTAATTGCAGGAGCTACACAAATGTCCTTTTCAGTCAATACACTACTGAAATGTCACACGAATCATCTATAAACTAGCTCTGTAGTGGTCGACTCTATGGAGAGACAGGCATCTACTCTCACATACATAACGTCCTCCGTGTGTTGAGAAAAGAATCGCCTGTCGTCCCCATGCGAGCACAACTACAAGTGTAGATAGATGATGAATTGCAAAAGTAGTGATTTGACTTATGCCACACAGGACCGGCCTAGAGCTACCAACCAATTACGTTGTATAACAACTTTCTTAAACGTAACTATTTACTTTGTCGAAAAGCGATTTCCATCGTAAGTGTCAAACAATTTATTACTCGCCCTTTACTGGTGTTCCCTCCACCGGACGTTCTCTTTCTACCTTGCGTCCTTCTACCATTGTTCCCTCCTACCCTTTACCTGCCGACTGGTGTCTCCTGTAGCATACGTGGTTGATTAGGTTGAGCCTGGTCCGATTTAGGGATTATTGTTTGGTTTGGTGCTTCCTGGAGTTTGTGCGGGCGCAGTGCTCGAGAGATCGAAATAATGGACACTGAATTCTCTTCCAATTGTACCAATAGAAATTCGTTGTGCGCCTCTCCTTGATTGAGGCGCGGGACTGGTCGGCGGAGCCGAAATATTCAGTTTGTGTTATCCTGGTATGGAGAGAGCACGCGCCTGAGTAATGGTGTTTCGGCAACCACAATGGCTGATTTGGCTCCCGCCATAGCTCTAGACGGGCAGCTTGTGTTGGGGCCGCAAGGCTGATATTCTGCGTCGTCCGCCGCGTTTGAGTCATAAGACAAAACCGAGAAACTCCACGGATTGGGAACAACAAAAGGCTGTATATGTCAGACCTGGGTGGTTGGGCTGATTAATGTACAGCGTGTAGATATGGACCGGGCTGGTTGGAGGCAAATAAACAGAGGTGAAGAATTTGGTCGGCGGATATGGTGGGACTCCCAAGATATTGTCGGCTCTGGTTGGCCAGCCTCATTCGGCCACTGTGGAGCAAATCCGACTCTAGCGGTGTAGTCGGTCTAGATTTAGGCAAGAATCGCGGCCAGGTAGGCTCTTTAAGGAGACATAGGTAATTGAATGCAACTGATATGGACAATATAGATGGAAGTTGGGTACTGGTGGATCTGTGGGCCAAGCCAGAGGTGGTTTTTTAGGGGCTGAGTATAAAGGACTTTGTTCGTAGGCGCAAAAACTAGTGAGGCAAGCCGTAGTACTATGGATTACGCATGATGTTGGACTTGTTCCGGCAGACCGTCGGTCACCTTGGTATAGGCTGTTTGGCCTGGTCTCGCCAGCCGGGTTGGTTAGGCTGTTTCTGTCGTAGGCCAGCCGGGCGTTAGGCATGTATGGCCTCCGCGCTGTTTAGCCCTGTTAGGGCCGAGCACGAAGACTTGCGTCTAGCGCCATGTTGGATAAGTTGCTCTCTCTGGCTGCTCCAGCCATTAATAGCTCTTTATGAACCAGCAGCGAACATTCGCAGACGAAGTCTGTGTTGCTCGAAACACAACGTGAAGACTACATAGACCGTCTGAAACAACACGCCGTCGTTGCGTGGCGGACAGCCACCTTGTTTGTTTGGTAATCGCGACCCAGGAATGGTGTCAAATCTCACAGAACGCATACGGGGGACAACTACTCAACTGGATCTTCGGAAGTCTCCAATGTGGGCATTCCTCAATTGGTATCAACCAATGGCCTATACCCGTTAGACACTCGAGCCACTGGCACATCCACCCTGTACGAAACGCTGCCCCATAGGGAGACATAAGCACAAGTGCGTCCATACTTCCTCCACATAAAGGGAAGTAATCACATGCTGATGTCCATCCTAATGCCACCCAACCATCTACTTTCCATCGCACTATCGTACTTCGCGAGAACGCTGGCTACCAAGATGCGGTAGATCTCCATGTCATCTCTGAAAGGGAGATCTTCTGCGGGCGCGGTGATCCCATCGGTTGCATGACTCATGTTCCACATGTGTACATTTCACAGGAACTCACTAGCCCTCGGTATTGGTAGGTCGAATGTTGTCCGTATCTCGTGTAGAGATGCTCAATACCCAAAATATTCTACTAACTATCAACGAGGCAATATGCTCCAGCCCGTTACTAAGATCCTCTCTATATCAAACTTATTATTCGCCACGCCGCCCCAGCCCCTCCTACTCTAAAACCCCCTGTACACAACAATGTTGAATTAAGAATATATACTTGAGACCGGTACATGAAATCCACGTCCTATAAAGGGTAAAATTTAACACAATTGCAATGAACACCGTTTGACGTGCATCAAGATGTGACACATAGTGGATACAAATATTCGATAGCCAGATATGAACTAATGTAAAACAAACGATTAAAACCCAAATTATTTTGCTCATGACCCGGTTTCATCGATACGAGTGAGCTTGGTATCACTAGTGGTGTATCTCACTCTCCCGCGACAGAATTAAAACTTTTGTCTCCGCGACGCATAAAAAGTTAGAGACGTCTCCGAGACGTCTCCGCGACAATTTACGGAAAAACTCGAAAGGTGTAAGTCTCCGATTAATCGTCTTCCGTAGACGTCTCCAGCGATATCGGAGACATTCTTAATACTTTTTTTACTCCCGTCGCGGCGTTACGTAATTTTCTATCTTTGCGCGGAGACGTCTCCGCGAGGAGATACCACCCTAGGCGTCTACATTTGATTTATCTATGACCCCTAGTTTACATACAAGGCTTAGAATTTTTACAATGCTGACCACTGTGAATATATTATACTTGGTTTCTCATTTTATTTTTATTTTCGAGGTGTAAGAACCTTTACGCCGACATTGTCCCTAGTCATTTGTATACATATACTTCATTTCTTCTGAAAGGAATTACTTATACTATGTCTAAATTTTATCACTATTCATACTTGCTTAAAACTCTATGAGTCATCGCGTGTGAAGGATGCGTATTAATATAAATGATATTTTTATATGATAAATCAGTATATTAGCGTGGTGTCTTAAGGACTTATTTTCTAGATTAGCCAGTATAATCTAATGTTAAAAGTGATCAGCTCCGAGGAAAATGATAGAAGCAAATAGCTGAATAACTATGAGCATATATTCTCTGATTATTCATATAGGCAATCACTGTTGCGTATGATAATCTTGATTGCAATAGAAAGAAATTTAACAAGCGTAGGAATATATACTAATATAATCCTCATGACATGCAAAACATGTGTAATAATGATGTGGTTGTAGCCAAAAACAACGCACAGGTACGAAACCAAAATCAACAAAAACACAATAAGACTGCACAATTATCTTTATCTATGAGTCGTGCTCACACATTTATACTATTATGAATTAAATTCTTTGCACGCCAGTATACCATTCATGTCAATAGTTGTAAAGTTCGGCTTGCCACGATCCTCCATACAAATGCAAAAACATGATTTCTCTTTATTGTCATTATCATTAAAGGTTTCAAAAACAAAACAAGCTTAGGAGCAAATTAAAAAAATTCCTTCAATTGACTGGCTTAAAATTGTGAAAACACGGTAATTGGATTTCATCAGGGAGGTATAAAATGGATAAGTAATCAATGAAAATAAATTAACTATCAACTAGCAATCAAATAATAATTATGTTCATATGTATTAGTGTATTTCCCACATAATTTGATAACATAACGAGAAATTTGTTTTTGATGCGTTAGCCTTCAGTATCATCAGAACACGCGAGAGGGCGCCTTGTATCGTCTCATGGATCCATGATGCTAGAGTTTAACGAAGGGTCGAACAAAAAGCAAACAAAACAAACTAGAAGGGGATAAATAATAGAAAAAAGCTAAAACATCGACATTTAGGATTGCAGTACATATTCAAATAAGAAGACAGAAAGCTTTAGCTCCAGTATTAATTGGAAAGTGCAAAAGGGCGGGACGCTTTTTAAAATGGCTTCTTTAAGGATTATCAGTCAACAACAAAAATATGATATTAAATCAGGATCAAGTTAAAATTAAACCAAGGTGAGGAGGAGGCGGAGAATGGTATGTCGCTCTTTCTCCAATGATATATTCTTCTATTATTGCTCTGCAGTCAACTTTGTGATGTCTATGGGGAACGGACGAGGTACAATGCTATAATAATTTCTATGACACTCATTTGTTTACTGAAATTTAAAAGAATTAATACAATATAATATATTACCTTAAAAAGTATGTTTAAACAATCATTTAGGATAATTCTATTTTAGCTAGAGCAGTTATTATGGGAGACCCTGAGAGGTTATTATAATCAGTAATTTAAATTTGGAGACATCGATACATTCGGGAAATCTATAAGTGACGATACAAAACATACAAAACTAAACATAAATAAAATAATTAAAACGTGCAACAACAGAGGTGACGAACAAGAAAAAACAAATTCAAAACGTTTATCTTACCTCTGAAATAGGCGTCGATTCATGAAGACTGTCCTCGGCATGCGTACAGGAACGGAAGCCCCGCCCATCTTAAGTATCGGCTTACCATCTCCCGATTACGTCACGAGTCTCGCTATAATGGCAGTAGTTACTATCCGTGTTTCGTTTATTGAATAGCTGATATTCTGATTTTTATTTGTTCGTTTCAAGCATTGCTTCATGAGAAAAGAATTGAGCTGTTTGGAATAATTTAAAGAAATTGAATATTCAAAAAAAGAGAAGAAAGGAGAAAAGACCCACAAAAAACCCACATTAAAACAAATAAAAAATAAAATAATAGAATTTTTTAAAAATAAAAAGAGTAGTCCTATTAGTGATAATTAATAATCAAAATAAATAAACAATCCTTGATTTTGACAAAAGATGACGTAAATCAACCAAGGTGAAAAAAAAAAAAACAGAAAAAAGAAGAAGAAGTAAGAAGAAAAAAAAAGATCAAACCAATGAATTACATGTACTCGAAATGCAGATACTTCTAATATTATGATCTATAGATAACCCGAAACTTCATGAATATAAGAAAAAAAACATAAACTGACGAATCTTCGAATAGACGACTGACATAAAGTAACAGAAGAGAGAGGAGAGAGAGAGGAGAAACTTTTTAAAGAATTCATGAACTAAAAAAGGTTTTGGAATTTAAGGGTGAAATAAAAAAGAGAATAAGAAAGCGAGGAAGAACGTAACAAATTAAATATAATTGCTAGGCAATATAATATTTCAGAGTAGTAATTGTATTCGCCAAAGAATGATACCAATAGAAGATAATATATTTTTGGTACCCCCTGAGAAAAGAGAAAGCGGCTGAAAAAAATATGCGCGGAAGTTGTCTTTGCGTATACTCATCTGCTCAAAACTGATATGAGTATCGTTCCCCGAGAAATATCGATTCATATCCAAGTCGATACTATCCATCCGATCAGGCATTCGATATCACACTGGCAGAGGGACCGCCTTAGCAGGAGATCACTTTCTGCAATAAATAACATGCACATTAGAATATGTCCATGTTAGTATGATTGCTGCGCTACAATGTTATGTAGTTTCTACTCTAAAGTGAACATTTCCTAAATGGAGCAGCCATGGGTATTGATACTTGTTTGGGATGCACAATATAGCTGATGTCAAAAGCCATGCTGCAATTCTAAAATGTACTGACATTCATTTGAAATAAGAAATTTTTCTCGAATGAGTGAATTTGGAATCGTCCTTTGCCAAGGGAAACCCCATTCGCATTTTAGAGTTTGTTAAATAGATAACCCTATAGGCACATAAATTATGTAAACCCCATAAAACTGTTAGCACTACATTAAAAACTGACAAACTTTAACCCAAAAACAGATTAATAAGAGAGAGGTAAAAATTAAATAACATCATGATCACATACCCTGCTAACATGATTGATCTGTTTGACTGCTTAGTAGTATGCTGCAATCTTTCCCGTATTGCAGAGGCTACATAGCATGCTAAAACAAGCAAAACTCCTTCATGGTACGTCTCAAGTGTGGCCCGATTCTACTACTACTTTTTTCTTTAATTTCTCGAACTTCAGAGGAAACGGGTTCGATGCATCCACGGTACCAACAAACTCGAATGAAACCCTCAATTCGATACCTTGTAACCCTTGCGCATACTAGGCGTACCTAAAAGCCGTGTGCAACCACTGAAATTGGGCGTGGCGAAAAAGTTTCAGTATCGCCCTTCTGCGGCGCAGTTGTGCGCAGGAGCCGAAAGCGCTGTACGCAACTTTTGACCAATCAGAGAAGTTTGCGTGATGACGCACATCAGGCCTGGTACCGGGGGATTCGACGAAAGGAAAACCTGACTCATGGGACTTTGGGATGAGCGCATAATACCCCTAATGATCGTGGACTTCCTGTTCGTGGAGAGTGTGTGCGCGAATAATTCGTGGGTGACCTGTGATATGAGGATAGAAAGCAAGAGAAGTGTTTGTGGCGGTGTGGAGAACGAAGGGCCTTCCTGTAAGCAACGTTCATTAAGTGTTTCAAGATTATTTCCGCTATAAGAATGAAGGGCCTCACTTTGCTTGATCCTCAAACCTAGTTAGCCCACACTGTCGTCCCACATGACTCAGTGGAAAAAAATGATAAAATGAATATATGACAGAATTATTTGAAGGTATACAATCTGTGAATAGTAAGATGAATGCTATTTTTGTGTGGGCCATTTGAAGTTATGACTAACGTACACGCGGAACACCCAAGCTGCGATGGCCAGATCATGCAGCGGGTAAAAAATAATGTATCAATAAGTTCTTATGATATTATAACTGGAACTATAGTAAATCATCGCTAATACTATTATTCATTATAAGAAATAATTATTCATATCATAAAAAACCTCCCTCCAAATCCGTCCGAAAAGTAACCGTAACAAATATTTAACTTTCAGTCTGATGAACTTTACATCAACATTATTTTTTACAAATCACAAGTGTGTTTCTGTTCCAAGCTGCCGAGTAAGGAAAATTTGTTCTTGTTTTCTACTATAAACAAATTTGTTCCAACAACGGACTGACTTGGTAAGAGACTTCAAATTAACTCTCAGGAGGCACTTCAGGAATATTATTTCAACAAGGGACAGTGAAGGATGCAGAAAGTAGGGTTATTTGGCTATAACTTGCGATAATGACAAACTTCGCACCAGTATGTCAGTTTTCATCGTCTACGAATATTTCACAACTTGAGACAGAATGAAAAACAAAGGCCACACGCCTGAACAGTAAACGTTGAAATTAATATTCGCATACTAAATTGAATGAGAACAATCCACTATATAATATCACTTGTAATCTAATTATGTATAATCAATGCACAAGACACATTTCCAGAGTTGTAATTGTATAAATACCACCCCTAAAAAAAAAAGAAAAAAAAAAGATGTATAACGGTCTTCCACATGTTATGCTTTCGAAAACGAAACAATAAGACAGTGTTGAAGATAAAGCTAGAGATTGAAAGACACAAACAATTATGAAAAAAATAACAAGTATTAAGATACAGTAAGCCAAGCTGTAATACTTATTATGAACGAATTTATAATGACGTCTTCTAATACTTAAAAAAAGAAAAGAAAGAAGCTAACTTGAAAAAACAACTTAGTAGTAGGTAACAGTTCCAGAACTTTGATAGTGTAATGTCTTATCTTACTTATTTAATAATATTAGAAGACATTGCGAATGGATATGTGTTTAATGTTATAAAACATAATATCAATGATTGCGTTTGAATTATAGATTCAACATAAAGGACTTGCTACATAAACATAATGAGGAAAGAGGCGCCATACTGCGATTTGGTTGCATCAACTTCAACGTCTTAATAGAGGTAGTTCTCCTAACTGTATCTGATTTTGAAAGAAAGGGAACTGATAGGTATTGACGACGAATCTCACCAGAATATAAAAATAGTTATAAAAGTGATTTTTTTTTTTGTGACATCACCTGCGTGTACACACTCCTCCGTTGTTGTGCAATGTAAGTCAGGAAATCATAACTCAATTTACTTCACTATTACAGTCAGAACTACCGGTATGTTTATACATGGCTTTCTATGAAAATTTGTATAATATTCATCTCGATTAGAACCATTAAGAAATACGATACCCAAAAAAAAATTATTGTCGGTAGAGAATAAGCCTTACTTCTTTGCAATAACTGGACTAAAATTTTCTTGGCAATGGCAGAGAAACATTATATCTCATTCGGGTGTTGCTTAGTTTTTTTCTGCTGTTTCTTGAAATCATTATTACGGCCCTACCTTCTTTTGCATGGCTGTCAAAACAATAATGTATTGCAGCAGAAATTCTCGCAATCACGCTATTTATGGGTTATGCTCCAAAGAAAAACAAAAAAGTTTCGTTCTCTGACATAAAAATACACATCACCTCCACTCGTATATTATATATTTCGCATAAAAAAATTCATATTTATTTTTTTTTCCGCAACAGCAACTATATCTATTCACTTTTATGAATGACGAGCGAAGTGAAGGTATATCATCAATACATATGTTATTAATCTCATAACTCGAACTATTTAGTTCAACATTCTATCCAGATATACCTTCTATCAAGAAGAGAAACCAATTTTCCAACGAAAATATGAATCTATTCACCATCCTAATACCACCTTCAATCTGTAAAATCATTTACATCAACTACAACCAAGTGCGGGGATAGGATGAGAGCAGTGACTCGCACGCTAAATGCAGACCAAGGATCTTACAACTCAAAAAACTATCACAAAGACACATTCATAAAATGTTCGAAACACAAAATATTGTTTGATCAATAGGTTCTTTCCAAACGATGTCCAGTCGAATATTTTTCTAATGTATTTTCTTTCATTTTTTTAAGACAATAAATATTCAGGGGGTGAAGCGTTGCCGCCTGAATAATGATAAGTATTTAATATAGTCATTTTTCACATCATTGTATATATAGTGAAATTAATATAAAGTATTATGCAATATAAAGAGCTCAAGTATACATTATATCTTTCTTCCTAGATGACACATTAATCAATTTTATACACACAAGGCTTTTCGAGATAAATAATTCAAATTTTAATTTATTCGCGAACCCCACGTGAATAAATGACTGTCACCTGTCTTCACTGTCATTTGTAAAATCACCCTACTTGATCGTAACCGGAAACCTACACAAAGCATTGACAAGGCGCGAAAGAAAATGAATCTACTTCGATTGCTTGGAAAATAATGATATCTCAAAGATCTACAGTACAAAATGAATGGAAAAAAAAAAGCAGAAGAAAGCCTATTTTCCTGTTTTATGAAAATACCAATCATTCACCAGGTAGTTTGGTAATCTCCATACTATATATTATATAATAAGAAATGTTTTCCATTGTACAATTTTATTTGATACAGACTGTTACATGTTGATATTTAGACGAATTACATTTACTCGCTATCAGACGGAATAACGACACAAAAACAAATTTTGCAGACGGTACAATGTTCACATACTATTACGATTTCTAAGGAACGGTGTGTTCCCCGTGTGAGGTCATAACATCTCAGCTTAAACATTCGACATGATTAGATAAAAATTAACCGTCTTCCTGTCTTTAACCATTCACTTCTTTTTGGATGTTGAATTGTGTAATCATTACACATTGAGCAGTTGAGAGGCGCACATACATCCTATGTCGTCTTCCTTAGGTTCATTTTGAATAATTTTATAGGTCGATTACATCAGCGGCAGGACGCTGCAACAATCGGCAAACATGGTATATTTATCTCATTTTCCAATCTGCCATTAATTTTCCCTTTAAAACTCACAGAACTTTCCTAATCAATTTAACCTAATTGCGCGTGCACTGGCCAGCGACTGACCCCCGCACAAAATTGGCACACATGTCAAAAATTATCGCATTAATCTTCAGGTCCAAAATATATTACTGACCTTAACGCGGGGACTCTTTAATGGTCCAACTTCATGGTGTGGTAGGGGTGAATCTTGGTCGAGAAACGGGTACCTCTTCCGGGCTGGAATCTAGGGTACGGAAGGGGTGCCACAGGAGGACAGGTGGATGTCAAGTTCACACGTCTTAGAGGTCAACCTAGCAATCCAGTCTTGTCATCGTTTAGTAACCCCTCTCTGTATATTGTGGTACAGACTTCTTATCTTGAGGTAAGTCTGACACCCTTTAAGTTGACGTTCCTAGCTTACGATTAAATGGATATTGATGAAAAATATTACCTATGTTATTTAAAAAAGGTTGTTTTTATGATGAACTATAAAACATTCATTTAAAAACATACAAATAGCTTTTAACATTAGGTCCTATGAAAAAGATTTTTTTTAGTTTAGTATTTTTTATTAATTATTTTTGTATTTGTTTATTCATTATATTATTGTTTATATTTACTTTATTATATTATTATTATTATTATTTTATTATATATTTATTATTTTTTTATTTTATTTTTTTTTCGCGGGGGGCATTAGCCTATAATATGACTACGTAATGGCTATTCACAAACCCAAAGTAACAAGTCTGCTACATAATAAGGAAACGAAATATAGCTATTTGCTTTAAAGTAGTAATGTGTGCAAACTGGCGAAATAAAAATAATATAACGACCGGGGGGATGAGGCATACTTTCTTTCAATGCCGTGACATGTGGTCTAGAGTGTTTCAGAGTTAAGTCCAACTGATACATTTCGAATGTTTAGTAAACTAATATGAATGATGCTGAGATGAATGCTTCACTGCTTTCTTTTTTCTTCTGTTTTTTTTATGGGGGGCCGGCGTCACCGATGCCATTTTATATCTTTCTATTAGTTTTTATCTCAAGAAAACCCCACTATATCTATTTAACCAGCGGTTAATTTCTGCACAAAACTGAATCTTTTGTAAGGAAATTGAATAAACTCATTGAGCTCATAATTATGCGGCAATCCAGGCAATAGCAACGTAAACAATTCATAGCAAATTAGTACAACTGCAATTTCAAATCAGGACAGAAATCTCGTCCAAGTAGATACAGTATGATTTGTAGACATGTAGTACTATACTATGAGAGCAGTTAAGTTTGTTGCAATCCACATACATTGCCACAACAACAATTACAAACAAACAAACAAACAAACAAAACAACCAAAAACAAACCCGGAATTAATTTTTTTTTAGAATTTGTACAAGACCAACGCTAAATCTGCAGCCGTCGTTAGCCTGGTCATGTGATTATTAATATTCATTTCAATTTTCACTTGATTTTGAGATGTAACATAAAGACAAAGAGTCAACATACGTTATTTTAATCTATTCATATATGCTCATTTAACTTCGTCGTATTATTATAAGTGATCTTAATGGGTATTAGTATATATTATATATACTATAATAATATAATAATAATAATAATATCGTTTTATTTACCAGGTAGCCACTCAGTTCTGACAACTCTCTTCTCCAGCGGCCTGCATGATGTTATATCTTACCCCAGAAATTCTCCTTGTTTAAAGGCAACTATACGGTACCCATTTTTGTAAGTCTTTTGGTATGACTCGCGGGTTTCGAACTCACGACCTCCCGTCTCATGAAGGGCAAGGTGGGCTACCTTTTTACGTGCGCCATACCGACTTGAGCTAATGATTATATTATATATATATTTTTTTTTAAAAGAAAGGGCTGAAGTAGAATAATAAGTTGACGTAGCTCAAATAAAGCATCTCCCCAGAGCCTATCCTCCCTAATAGATTAATTTTTGGTGAATGCGAGAAAATGTTCCCCGCCGCGGATATTTGAACCCGGGCTCCAGCTTTTGAAGCGCGCTTGCCTTAATCCACTTAGACCATGCACAGAGACGGAGTTAGGTGTACTAGCACGTATGTTCCCGCGATCATGTAAGCCGCCATGTTTGATTCATATGAACAATTGCCGCGCCATGGCCTGATAATGCATTATTCATGATGCGTAGTCCACACAATACGTTTTTGTAGTATAATGAAAGACGTCAGTCCAATCTAATTCTATATTTAAAAAAAATATTACTCATGTTCACCATTACCAAACTTCCCAAGAGTCGACTTAGATTCATACTTATTAAGACAGAGTACAACAACAAAAAGACACGCAAATTCGGAAGAAGACAAATTGGTTAAAAGTATATTACAGCGTCGTCACGTTAAGTTCCACCGGGAACCTATTGAAATGTTAATGAAGAAATCACGAACTGGTATATAATGAACAAAAAGCCGAGTATTATCATATGACATGAATTACTTCCATGACCGCAAGCCCAGCATATTATGTTTTTTGTCTGATAATAAAATACGTCAGACCAATAAAATCTAATCTAGATTTAAAAAACATTATTCAGTCACCTTACCAAATTTCACTTAGAGTGTCCGCTAAATACTATAGACAATACAACAAACAAAATAGACACGTGCAAATCGTAAGGAGACAAAATTGGTTAAAAGGTATTTGAAAGGGGCAGTTATGGCCTACAACTGCTGCTGTCGAGTTCTAGCATGAACAACATGGATGGTGCCTTTGCTTTTCCGTCATCAACTTTCCAATTAATTAGTGGAATATAATAATTGACCAAAACTTTATTTGTTTCGTTTAGTTCTACATACTATGGATGGACTAACCTTGTTTTCATATGATCAAAAGAAAAGAAATGGTCATCAGAGCCGTCTTGTGTAGTCAATTTGAGTCCCATCGTGGTGGTCAGTTTTGTAACTACGCGTGCGCACATCGCAATAGCTGTATTGCTCGATTTTTCCGGAATCGGCATGAGATTCGGGCAATGGCTGAAAATACAGATTTTTCCAGTGAGCACGCAGGTTTTAGAAGATTGATTGCGACTATGTCTGTTAGTAAGTGCATACATACTTATATTTTGCTGATTTGGTTCCTACTCTTAGTGGTAGTTAATCCATTCCAAACTGAACTTGATAAAATTTGACGGGTTTCCCTCAGAACGCTGCCACTTGTGGCAGCTTTGCGGTGGCGCTATTTATGTCGTAAACCTTGCTTCAAGTGCGTCTATATAACATCGAGTCTCTGTAAGTTACTTAAACCCAATTGCACTTAATTGTTAATTAGGTATGAAAGATTTAAGCCAAATCACGGAGTAGAATGTGAGACTAAAATAACTTTGTAAATCTTCATAAATATTTTACTGAAATGTTTGAAAAAAATTATATCAGCATCGTGAGACGACAAGCGAGATAAATAATCAGCGGCCTCTTGAGGCTATTTTATATATCTGTCAATTATGTCACCCCACATAAGTGACCATTGTTGTATAGTTTTACAACATACATGTAGGGCGGACCCGATCATAACCGTCAAATTACACAGATTCTCAATCCCTCACAAACAATATTAATTGTTTCCTTCGGGGGTAATGAGTATTGAACAATGACAAGGCCGTCATGCCTACAGCTGATCTAATGCGTTGCAATGAATACAGTAGAATGTATTAGAAACAATTTATTATACACTGTATTCTCTTACACTTTATATATATTATATAATATATAAATCATATAATATGATATTATATTATATTATATTATAAACAGAGTAAAGGTTCAGGTAGAGTTCACGTTACTTTGATCGTTATGCATCGAAGTTACCCTCCTATTTCGCTAATCTGTTAGTTACATCATGGCTCACTGACCAAGTAGTCAAATTGATATCACGGGTGTGAAGACATATCAATTCACTAATATGGTGTTCTTTATTATGTCAATGTTAGCATACGACGATGGTGTTTAATGGCGGATACCGTTCAAACGTTTGCATTTCCATCATTTACAACCTTGTAGTGTAAAAAGTAGCAATCGCGACTATAAAATGCAAATTTTTTTTGGAAGTCAAATGGCTTTCTAAAAAGTAGCCTGATACATATTTTAAATATTTATCTAAAACCACGAGATCACAGTATGATGTATTCTTAAGTGTATTTCAGGATAGCATACGTTAAAAAAGGTTATATTGTGACGTCCTTTTACACTTATTTATTATTGGCTTTCATATTCATTATTATTCAAAATGATATTATATGATAATCTTTAAATATAAAAAAGATAAACTGATAAAAGATACGCAAGGAATTCGTAATCTATATTAAAATTACAACTTAATAATCTGAATTAAATGGTTTTTCATTGTCTTACATCTTTATTAAAATTCCTGCTAAACGTCATATAACATGTTGCATTGATTATTATTTAAAAAAGACATAAACAGAGGTCGTACTAGTATCTCTAAAATCAATTTATCACATTATTGGCACCAGTCTCTCCCTTAAATTGTGTCATCTGCAAAATAAAAAATGATACAATTTTTTGGAATTTGCAGATCATAGAATGAGGTAAGAATTAAAGTAGGCCAAAGATTAGATCCCTGAGGTAAATCCCACTGTAAATTGTTTTGATATTCCATAATTGAAATTGTGATGTTATGTATGTTTTTTTATTGATAAAACTTCAAACAACTGCGTCGCATGTTCTCCTTATTTCATAATATTTCAAAAGGGTAGGTCCATTTTTCATTAGATTTGATTATTGGCCTAATGTATATACTCATTTAGTAGCTCTATAAGATAGTTACATTGAAAAATTTGAAATTTCCTCAAGAAAAACCCTTAAGAAATGGCAAGAAATGTAATTTATTCATAAAGGGTTAGGTGCGCACTGTTAGTTTATACAAGGGTTAGGTCCACTTTTAGCATTCTGTAAAATCAAGATTTTTATTTAAATTCACCTATATTGCTGTGTCTAAATATCGTAACAACTAACATTAAGATAAACCAACCATGGATGTTAAAACCACATTTAGAAAATCTGCTGGTTCTTATTATTTTTTTAATTTTATGTTCAAAATTGTCATTTTGGACCTAGCCCCTTTGGAAATAAACTGGACCTAGCCCCTTTTGGAAAAAAATATTGGATCTCCTGGCAATGTTGGTGTCATATGTGCTGGAATATTTCCATTTTTTAATGTGGGAACTTAGATTGCAGAAGTGATTTCTCACAACACATACAAACACCACGCCACACTTCACATGCACCCACACAACACATCACACGAATAGAAGGGTTGATCCAGTTTATTTCCAAAAGGTTAGGTTAAAAAATGAGAATTAAAAGAAACAAAAAATTGAAGACCCGCAGATTTGCTAAATGCGATTTTACATCCCCGATGGGGGTCATTGTCTTATGTTAAGTCATTGAATCAAAAATACTGTCAATTACAGTTAAATTTTAAAAAAAAATAGTTTCTCATGAATGCCTAAAGTGGACCTAATCCACTTGGAAATAAGCTCTGATATATTGAAATATAGAAATTGCATGTCGGTAACATTTAATAATATTGATAATTTTCAAATAACAATTTAAAGGCATAGAAACACATGGACTTGTATCATAATGCGCTGATCGGTACACTGTAAAAAAAAATAATATATATTAAATAAAAAATATATTGCAAAAAAAAATAATAATTTCGCCGTGTTGCCAGTCTGAATCAAGTAACACATCTTTCGTTTTTTCTCTCCACAGCGAAATAATGTAACGTAATATATACACACAATTTACATCGGGTCGAACGCTGTCCTTTTATTTGCCGTACCGATCAACACGAAAAAGATGTTCTTTTTTTTTTTATTTTGATCCCTCGTTGGATTTGAGGAGAAATTACCGAACAAAAACTGTTTTCTACATCAAAGCAAATGCCAACCCGCGTATGATTATTAAGTTGAATTAGCAACGAAAATAATCATAATATTTGAGACAGTTAACCACATGACTTTCTCACGAGAGAAAGCACGAATAGATAACTTTTAATCTCTCCATTCAATTTTGGGGTTGGGAATTTGTGAAAGTTTTATGCGACTCTGCTGATACTACATTGCTGTAAGTTGCTCAAGAAATTTTTCTATTTTTTTTCACACCGTAACTTAGGGCCTAATGTCTCAAAACCAGTTAAGTGAAGTACAGTCATTAGTCAAAACGATGTTGGGAAACATACCTAGGTTTGTATATATTGCTTCGCTAAGGGGACTTGCGATACGGGATATGTAGGGCTAAATCTATTTTTATATGATACGGCGCTCCTTAAATCTCGTGGGCAGCACAGTTAAGAGATCATTAATAATTTCCTTATGAGTCAGCTAAGTGATTTGCGTATCTGCATGGACTCGGTGGGATCTAACTTGGAGATG
>CALNVZ010003426.1:40122603-40146344 GCA_940671915.1 Paracentrotus lividus
CACAAGAATAAGTAAAAATCGAAATTATTTTGCTCTTTTTCGGACAACAATAGTTTTAAAAATTAAAAATAAAAGCTTGTTCCCCCCTTTTTTGTAAACAACTGAGGACATGTCTCTCAAGCCGTTTTTTGAAAATAAATAAATAAATAAATACAATAAAATAATAATAATAGAATATAGACGCTCATCAGCATCGCACCGATGGACCTACGAAGTTGATCTGGCAGCCTTGGTTTTTCAATGCTATCACACTCTATAAACTGAAGTGCTGTTTTTAGCTCTTCAGAGGCTAAAATCAGCACTTTTTAAGAGCTTGTATAGTAACTGCTGTCAAAGTGCTTTTCAGCACTTTTTACGTGAATTGAACTTTCAGCAAAAAATGGGCAAAAACGGTGTGACTTCGTTGGGATTCGAACCTGGGTCCCCTGCATGAGAAGCGCTGACGAGCACGTTAGACCAAATTACATCTTACGATTGATAGCAGATCATTTTGCGGGATGATGAACTCTTTTCAAATTTGCCATAATCATCTACTATGCTGTCATAATTTAAGCCAGTTAGCGAGATCTCAGTTGGTCTATTGGTAACGTCAGCGGTACTCTTCCATTTCTAGGTGGAACCCGGTTCGTATCCCATACCGACATTAAACATTTTTTGTTGATAAATTAGCACTTGGGCAAGTGCTAAAATGACACTTCAGGTGCTGATTTTGCACTTCAAATGCAGTCACTATACGAGCACCCAGAAATTAGCACTTCAGTTTTTAGAGTGCAGATCGTGTATTTGCTTCTATAAGAGAAAACCTATTGTGCGCTTGCCCCAAATCCCCCAAAAGTGGTAGCAATAAACATTTAGCGGCCCTGTCAGTTTGAAAAGGTAAAAAAACAACAATAAAAAACAAAAACAAAAACAAAAACATGGAAAACCGTGTTTTTACTTAATTTTGTTTTAAATGACTCGAGGCATTTTCGACAGAACGGTTTTTGAAACATCTTAAAAACGGACGTTCATCGGACCATAAAGCTACCCCCTTTAACGTAGCCCAAAATAACAGTTAAAAGATACGACCCCTTGGTTAAAAACCAAAAAATGAAACTTTGAAACTAAACCTAACAAAAATAATTATTAAAAAGAAAATGACCGCTCATGAAAGAGTGTAGACCCTACTAAAAAGAGTCCCCAAGAACCAAAATGAACCTCAATAAAAATAATTTCCATGGACACCCCTGCCCTGACCTGAAAGCTTTTTTTACTAGCAACTTTTGGGTAATTTTAGAACGGACGTTCACCATGATATACAGGGTTGTCAACCTATCGAACCAAAAGACATCATAAAAATAACCGCCACCCCTCCCCCAAGAAAAAAAAAAAAAAAAGGAAAGGAAAGAAAAGAAATCATCGTCATAAGCCCTCCATTATCCTAATTATTTAGGTCCTTACAGGACTGAAATCTCACTTTCAAACATACGAACTCCCAACTTCCAAAATATGGTTTTTTTTACTCGTTTTTTTTTTCTTGTTGGTTTGGTTTGTTTTTTTCGATTCTAATTTCTTTTTCTTTTGAAGAAAGGTTAAACATAACAAATTTAGAAACGTAAAACAATTTTTGTTTTGTTTTAAGTAACCAGTCGTTTTTTTTAGTATTGTTATCTTTTTTATAATTGATGAATCACTAGAAGAACCAGGAGGATCAAAAAAGAAGCGTTTTGATTTGTATAAGCAGCAACCTGGCAATCTTTCTGGTTCATTCCCATACGTACGTGTCGTTTTATAACCAAACCTACACAACCACGGGCTCTGCCACTACCCTCAAAAGGCTTCCCAGTAAAGACAAAACTAAAATCAAAAACTGGTTAGTTTAAACTCCCGGGGAATAATAACTTCCTTATAAAACGAAGGGCTCATTTCTCTGCCCCTTTGCAGAGGCCATGGGCTCCTCTCTGGAGGACCTAGGGATATAAAAGAAGAATAAAGAATGAATAAAACCTAAAATACGTAAAATGAATGAAATGGAATAAAATGGAATATCCACCCTTACCCCTCCCCCAAAAAAAAAAATATATACATAAATAAATGATTAAAATTATTAAAAACTAAACAATACCTCATGGAAAAGTATCCTATCCGCTTGACTTTTTTTTTTTTTTTTTTTTTTTTTTACCGCGGTTTTGAGGGATATTATTAAAAACTAATGTCCACCAAAAAAACGTCTGGAGATGTCTCCGCGACCATTTTTCATAGCTGTCTCAAAACCGTCTCAAAGGCAACACAAAATCTGGCTTTACACACAATCGAAACCTGAATCTTGGAATCAGAACTGAAAGGGCTTTGACTGATATAAATAGAAAAATAAGAAATTGTTTCTAAAAGAGGCACATAATGGAAAAGAGTGGGATGATTCGCCTTGTATGGCAGGAAGGGAGGGGAAAGTCTGAAATCCGCGGGTCCCTGGGATGTGAAATCATACAGGGGCGCATTGACGAAAATAAAGCCTCGAGCAAAAAAAATGTCGCAGAAGCAGATGTCGGATACTTCAATTATAGTCAACACCGTAGTGTCATTGCTTCAAAGTAGTGCAGCAGCGTTTATTCGAGATGGAAGCATTAGTCATGTCAGTTGGAGCACGAGCTTTGGTGAAAATTGTAGAGGTGCTTGGTAAAAAAGGAACAGAAAATTAAAAATCAACAATACACACTGCATATTTCAAACAAATAAAAATGGAGGCGACGCTTCGAATTGCCTGCCTGTTAGCAGGTTTGATTGCTGTACAATCACAATGCCTACCATCATGGACGAAGGTTGAAAATAGCTGTTACCGTGCCTTTGGCCAAATGAAGACATTCGACATGGCGTCGCAGCATTGTAAACGGTTTGTAGGATGTGATGGTATTTCACCTGGCCATCTTGCGTCACCTTCATCATTCGAGGAACGCAGAACAGTCCGTAAGCTGAGATTTGATATCCTCAGGCCACTTGGTGTGAACATAGGAGAAGGACAGAGGCTTCGTCCATCCAATGTATGGCTCGGACTACGACTTGGACAGGGTGCGGACACTGCTTGGGAAAGCACAGAAAGGTATGATAGCCAGCTTCTAAACCAACACTGGGGGCCAAACAGGGAACAGATGCCAGGATCCCCTCCCCAGAGACAAGCCTTCGATCCTACTAACTTCCGATGGAATGGCCGCTGTATGATACTTCCGGGTCAGGTGCAGCTGAACGGAGCTATTCAGAAGTGGGGCCATCTTGCATGTAACATGCAAGCTGCTTTCATCTGCGAAATCTCACCAGCAGGTACTTATGATCAATCTGTGGACACTGGTAGCTTTAATGCTTCTACCGGCATGGGCCCTGGCCGTGGATGGGGGCAGGGTGGTCAGGGTGGCCGTGGACAATGGGGACAAGGTGGTCAAGGAGGACAAGGCGGATGGGGTGCTGGGGCTGGTACTGGTGGAAGAGGTCAGGGAACTGGATGGGGTCAACCCACCCCAGGACAGGGTGGTGGAAACTGGCCTAACCAAGGACATGGAGGAACAGGAAGATGGCCGAATAACCCACAAAACCCAGGACAAGGTGGTCAATGGCCAAATAATCCGCAGAACCCAGGACACGGCGGACGGGGCTGGTCCAGTAACCCCCAATGGCCAGGACAAGGCTGGAATCCTCAGAACCCACAACAACCCAGGATGTACCAACAAAGTCCAGCCATTGCTCTTCCATAGCAGACTTTTCACGAACCATTTTAAATTGAACAAAGGCTGTGGTAATTATATTGATGGAGGTTTTTTTCGAGGTCAAAACAAACAATAATCAACAGAATGCTGAAATATGATATTTAATCGCTACGAAGTCTTTCATACTGTTGTTTGCAGAAAGGGGAAATGATTAGTGTTTGATAATCCAGATTCTTTTGTTTTAAAATAACGTATGATATAAAATAGTCGAAAGAGATGTACAATGAATGAATGAAATAAAATTAGGTTTTTTAATGATTTTTCTATATTTTCTATATAATTTTCCCCTTTATCGAATCTGTTTTCATTATGATTGTTACTGGTTATAGGCGTTAGATTGATGCGGTAAATGATGACGTCGGTGATGCACGATAGTTGGTTATAAATGATGGATGATCTGGATTTTGTTACATATGTATTTGATGACGATGATACTTTGTTTGACCGCGAAGATAATAGTAATGATACTGATAATGATGATGATGACTTTGAGCATGTACAACATAAAAACTAATTTAAGAATATGATGATGATGATGAAGATGATGATAATGATGAAGATGATGGTGATGATGATGATGAAGATTATGGTGAAGATGATGATGAAAATGAGATGATTGACTTTGAGGATAAACAACATGAAGTTAAAGAGTATTATCATGATAGGGTTGATGATGATGATGCTGATGAAGACTTTGAGGATAAACAACATAGAGTCAAAGACTATTATCAAGATAGGGTTGATGGTGATGATTATAGTGATGATGCTGATGATTATGATGATAACGATGAGGGTAATGATAATTATGAAAAAGATGCAGTAAACGAGGTGATAACAGAATGTTATTGTGGATAACATGTTTACAAAAAAGGCGATTGCTGTGGTAATGATAATAATTAATTTGATGGTGAAGATATGATAATAATTAATTTGATGGTGAAGATATGATAATAATTAATTTGATGGTGAAGATACTGACGATGATAATGATCAAGAGGGTGATGATATGGAAAAAGATTTCTGAAAAATGTAGATAAAGTTTCGTAGATGAGAGTTATTGGCCCCGAATTTGCTGAAATTACCTGAGCTACTTAATGCATGATATCGAAATCCTCACATCCTCTCTGGTTTTTGGAAGATAATTTGAAACATCTGCAACCAATTATTATTTATTTTTTTCCCTACTCATCCTCACTACTCTCTGCATCTCTCTCTCTCTCTCTCTCCCTCTCTCTCTCTCTCTTTCTTGCACATGTCCTGGTTATCCTAAATCATCCTCTCAATGCCCTAAACATAAACACACACACACACACACACACACAAACACACACACACAAGTCGTCACACACACACACACCCACACATACACTCACACATACACATTCCATCCTCACGTATGTGTGTGTGTGTAAGTGTGTGTGTGTGTACACGCTCATACCCAGACACATCGACATACACACACACACATACACACACACACACACACACATCCTCACGCACGCTCACAACAAGACACAAAGCCCCATCCCACACACTCAAAAGCGGCAAAGCGGTTTTTTTCGGTGTACTTTTGCTTGCAAGTTGTTTTTTAAAATTAAACTCCCTTATACTTTAAAATATACTTTAATGTCATGAATTTAAAAAGAAGAAAAAAAAAAAAAATATAATGTAATTTTCATTAATGGAAAAGTGACAATTGACTTTTTACCCAATACATTAGCCTGAAAGCAAGGTATTTCGAATACAAAGTGTATTATTTCATCATGCAGCCAAAAAGTGCCCCTTTTCTTAGCTAAAATGGCTTTAGACTTATTAAAGCTCCCATGGTCAATTCATGTTTGAAAAGGGTGCATTCTTAATACTTTAATGTCTCTTTTCGTCTTGTTGGTGTCTTTTTCAATGTAAAAAAAAAAACACCAAAAACACAAAAAAAAAACGTTGTTCGCCAAACGACCTCGCATAAAAAAGAAGCAATATGAATGGGAAGGAATAACGCTCTGCAGCTGGAGGCAAATATTTTGAAATTTGCCCTAAGGGTGGTGGTTGTTGGGGAGGGGAGGTGCGTTGGGCTACAGCCACTAAACTTTAATACCTTTATAATGTCCTATGTAATGTTTATAATCTAAAAATCATTCAATATCTTTGAAAGAAGTAAATGTGCATGATTTCTCGTTGAATCCTAATGAATAGCACACTGTTGCTCATAAATGTTGGATATTTTTTTTAATGTGATCAAGCAACGTCTTTTTGCTCCGGCTTTAATTTCTTAAAATTGTTTGTCCCCACTTTCACTTTTCGGGGCCCTGGCTATAGTTTGGACGTTCCCCCAACCATTCCCAGGTATTGAAAAACAAAAACGATTTCTCAACCCCCACAATGCCCATTTTTGCCATTTGTTCTCATTTTGGCCCCCATTTTTTGTTTACCCGGCTTACCAAGGCCCCCTCAGTCCTACCCCCACGAAACGCGACAGAGGTATAGGGTTGTTATTGTTCTTTAAGTTAAATCTAGGTTTATGGTCAGAGACTTCGATTTCTTGTGTAAGGGAAGGGTCAAAGTTTATTTCGATTGCTACTTGAAATTGATTTTATTCATTTCTACAAGTTGGAAATCTTTATGTTCCCAAAAATATATTGTAGAATATCAGGCAAACATAAATTATAATGGAAAAAACAAAACTATAGTCACCATTTACAATTTTGTTATTAAGGCTGAAACAGACTTTGGGGGAAATGATAATAATGAAGTATTCATAGTTGTTTTTTATTTTCTTTGTTTTGACCATGAAGGTAGGATAAAATATTTCAATTTTCCCCGATCTCAATTTTTACTTCAACCCCTCCCCTAGAAAAGAGACCACAACCTGTGACCCTAATCTTTAATTTAGTGTAAAGGACAATAACAACCCTATTTTTCTGATGCGTTTCGCGGGGGTAGGATGGAAGGGGCCTTGGTCCACCGGGAAAACGAAATTAGGAAAAAAATGTCAAAAATTGGTATTGTGGGGGTTGACAATTTTTGTTTAATTTTTCATTCTCCGGAAATGGTTGGGGGAACGTCCAAGATATAGCCAGTATCCCAATAAGTGGAAGCAGGGACAAACAACTTCAAGAAATGAAAGCCAAGGCAAAAAGATGTTTTGCTGGAGGTCACAAAAATATCCAACCTTTATGAGCAACAGTGTATATGGTTAGCACTTGCAGGGGAAAAATATATATATCTTGTATTTGTTAGTGTCTGACAACAAGATGGCATTGAATGACATTATTGCGTATTCTCACCTAAAAGTACGTCACAGACGAGCAGTAAAATGGAAAACTGTTAATTTCTTCGGAATTCCCTGGATATTTTTGCTCCCTAGCCCCACACTTCAGTATTCTTTATTAACGGAAGAACGTCATTACCTTCTTAGTTCCGTTGATCGGGTTTCAGACTCTAAAAGTGATTCATAACGTTTAATCCCCCCCCCCCCCCCCCCCCCCCCCCCCCCCCCCCCCCCCTCCATACCCTCCTCTCCCCACCCTCTGACTTTCTGTCTGTCTTTGTATTGTATTATATTAATGCATGGGAAAACTTTCCCTGATCTATGTCATCATGAACCTCCGTATCGCACCCAATTTCCATGTTCCCCTACTGACATGTCTGCTGATAGGTGAGGCCGCATTATCCCCAGCCTAATCTCGCTACTGAAGTACCACCCTTAAATCTGGACCCATATTATTACGCATTGTAACGCATTGTCAACGCCCGAACGGAATAACTGTGCAAGCTAACGTAATATTACTCCCGGGACCATTTAGATTATTTTCTTCAATAAAAGATTCCAACATCCCAATCCAGATTGATGTTGATCACCGGGAGAAGAAAGAACTTTGGTTCATCATCATGTTCCAATTAATATTTTTCGCCTCCCTGGCACTAGCGGTCTGCGCATGTCCGTTCGGATGGTCTCAATCCGGTAGTTCCTGTTACAAATTATCCAAGATGGCGGATACCTTCGAGGACGCCGCCTGGGTGTGCAGCCAGCACAGCTCCTGCGATACAGGGTTCGGTGGTCATCTGGTCTCCATTACTACCGACTTTGAGAATCAGCAGGTCCTTGACATCCTCAACTTTCATAACATGGCACAGAATGAGACGTGGCTTGGACTGAGGACTAACAACGGCCCAGTCATCTGGGCAAGTGGAGAACCTCTCAACCCGGCTCTCACCAACCCATGGCACGTAAGTAGCCAAACAGAGAGAAAAATGTGATGATGGGTATGTTGGACATGGTTCTGTTGATACAAAACTCGGTCACCAATTTAGGGGTGTGACAAATAGAGATACTTAGGGTAGATGTAGGGAATACCGGCCACTTAAGCTCATTTGCTTAATTAGCACATGAAAACAATAAAATCACAAAAGAAAAAGATTCTCATTGCTTAGCTACATCATTCAACTTTATTTTCCAAAAAAATTGAGGTAATCAAATATTTGTTGAGGCAGTTATATGCAAATAATGACGTCATCGTAAATTGTCCGGCATTCCCTACACAAAAAAATGACTGACTAGCAATTTTCAACACACTGTCACCCCAATACACAGGCTTTGTACAGTGCAAACACTCCATACACGTTTGGCCCACCCTCCACACATGTCCATAATGCATGAAATAGAGGTCATGCCCCAATTCTATTTTTATACCATCATTTTCTCTAAAATGTCAATTTTTACATCAGGCCATTTTTCAGGCTGCAAATTTTCCTACCTTGACAGATTGTGGTAGTTTTCTCGGAGATTTCTCACTTGTTGTTGTCGAATACAGCATTCAACCTTCCCAGACAGACCACCTGACCAATAGATGCCGGTATTTCAACTCAGTTGATCTTATGTTGGCAGCTAGGGCTGGACATGTGGTGACCGTCCGATATTCCCTACTGTCCGGTATTCCCTACATCTACCCTATTAGCTGGAGTGCACACTCGTCCAAATCGCTATGATTACATAGCACGGACACCATGCCCAATGCGATCATAGAACCTTTGCGTGCGCGTCAATGCAAGTGCGCACTCTAGCCTAATTAAGACATTTCTATGGTCTGATTGGGCACCTATAATCATGATAATGCCTATGAACTACATAACTTAAGCAGACTTGACCAACTGGCTTGTAAAGGAAATGAGACATGTTGGTTATTAGATATGTGAGGATGAGCTGATTTTATAAACATTACAACGTTAAAGGAAAAGTTGAATTGAGGGTTAATGCTAGTTTGCAGGCACAAACCCATGTTATTCGCTTACTAGGGTCTGCAGTTAAGAACTAGATTCACGCGTGTACTGTAGCTTCTCCTTATTTGACACAGACAGTGAGTATGGAGACTAGTCTCCACTCTAGACTGAAATTTGTTTAAGTGTCAAATTGAGTATGTGCTTGCAGACTAGGTTAATGCCTTGACGTCTCTACGTTAATCGATAAGATCTTACAATGAGTCTATCAATAATTATCCATGGCACCTTCGTATTAGTGTACTAAACTATTGATGTAGTTCTCTATTATGCTGGGCACATTTGGAAAAATTCGTTGAGCCCCCCCCCCCTTTAAAATCCGAACTATTCCTCTTTATTGTAAATATGTACATGTATATAATCATAAAACGAATTATTTTTTTTCTCAATGAGTGATGTGAGCTTCATTATGAGGGTTCTTAGGTAGGGTGTAAGTCCGGGCACACTTTCGAGACGCTCCTTATTTTTCCGTTTTTAACACAAATTTTTACTTCTCCTTCTCGGAAGTATTTGATGGGTGTGGTGGGTATCGAATAGCAATGCGTGATTGATTCTCTTAGGCACACTATTAATAGGCGACTGATTTCTTTTTTTCTATTTCGATTTCATTGAGTCTGTCTTCTTCGTCGTGTTATATAATTGTATTTTCAACATACTTTTAAATACACTTTTATCATATGGTTTTTAGAGCTCAATCCAGAAGTGATATGCGTTTTATCAGAGTAAAATTCAATTCATGTGACAATATCTAATCTTAAAGTCTGTACTTTGTGAATTTACAAAAACTAAGCCCTAGGTACATTATAAAGTAATTATTTTGTATCAACATTTGCTGAAATCCTTGACATCCAACTACACTAAATCACATGATTCCATTAAAGATACTTTAAAGTATTAATTTATATCTCTGAATTCATATTGGTGATAAGTTACTCATGAGAGCTTGTAAACCTGTAAAAAGGTCAAATCCATCGCTCTCTCTCTCGTGATCTCAGGGGGTAGGAGAATGCGGTGCAGGAGATCGAAACAGGATGAAGTTTGTTTGTATCCATAGCAATATCGGTTTACTTTATTACAGTCACATTTTTAGTAGGATGACATTGTAAGTGAAAAAAAATCTTTACAAGCCTGTGCAACTTTCAGAGTTTGGTTGTGAAGTTATGTGGAATGGTATCTATACAGTTAAACAAACCGTAGATACCATTCCACAAAAAAACAACAAAAACAACAACAACAACAACAAAAACAAAACAAAACAACTCCTCCCCCCCCCCCCAAAAAAAAATGATAATAATAAGAAAATAAATGAATAAAAATAACATACTTTCCCGTTGGATTATAATGCATTTCTTCCCTTGGTCTTAATGTTTTAATCCCTGTCATGTCCTCTCTATTCATCTATCCTGTAATCATTTTACATTCTTTATTTTTTTTTCTTCAGCCGGGTAACCCTATGCGAGGAGCGAACATGTGTACAGTAGCATTCCAGAACAGATGGGCCACAAGAAATTGTAACGTAAGAAGACATTACATCTGTGAGATGGGCGGTGACCAAGGCCCACCCGCCATGTACATGAACCAAGAAACTCCATGAATACACGTGGTCAAACAACGCATCCTTGCGACACACCACCACGACGGCGTCAGATCCCCGTCAAACCATTGAATTAGCACAGGACCTTTAATTCAGATGATTTGAACTGCACAGTAAAATATAATGAATACACCACTTTAAAGTTCACCAAAATCGGATGAAAAGAAACAAAGTTATGATTTTTTTTTTGCATTTTTTTGTATTTTCTATAAAAACAGTTTTATGCATAGGATCATGCAAATTGCATGTGCAAGCTGATGATGTCATTGATCCAAATTTATTTTGTACTTTACAATGTGAAATAACAGATATTCTAATTTTCTGCTTCAAGATTAAAAGTTAAAGGGATTATTCTCTCTATGAAATGGTTGAGATCGTCGTTGCTGTAACTGATGTCATAAAAGGGATAGATTTGTGATACACACATATTAAAAAGTAAAAAATTAAATAAATAAAATACAAAAGAAATAGTGGATCAATTACTTCTTCATGAATATGCTCAGAATTTTTTCATTGAAAAGATAGAAGACTTTAAAAAAAAGTCATAACTTCCTTCTATTTTTGTCATTCGATTTTGATGAAATTGGCAGTGTTGTTACTTGTTATAATTTACTGTACATTTCAAATCATCTGAATTGCAGCCTGGATCCCTCCTTTATAATTTTGATTCTTTGCGGCGAAAGCATCAAAAACTACAGACTGATTATATAATATATAATATATATATATATATATATATATATATATAATATAATATATAAAGATCTAAGCAATACCACTTTCATACTTTGCAACTCCCGACTGACATATCTTGCTGGATGCATTATAAATCATCCATTTTTCTATTCCATTCCTTACCGGAAGTTCTATTCATGCTTTCTTTATTCTTGTTCATTTTGTGTTTATGATGGTACGACCATTTCTGTGTTTTTTTTTCTGCAATTTATAATATCATCTTTATCAAATAACGATAAACATTATTTTTTGGTATTTTATGTATATATATTGTGTGCTCAATTATGTGCTTGAAGAATTTTATATGAATAAATGGTGATGAAATGTCACTTTTTGTGTCTCTTTATTTTGGAAAAGGTTAATCCACGAATGATGTCAGTGAATGGCAGCGGGGTAATGGAAAACACATGATGAAAGACATTTCCCAACTTAATAATAATGTAGACTTCCTAAATACTGATATTGTATGGATTTAGACTGAGCATGACTAAGTGTGTTTGCGGGTTATATGATTAATCATCACAAGGATTATCGGTGTGTGAAAACGTTTTCTTCTCAACCCAGTATGTGTGAGAGTGTGTTTTTCTTTCTAACTTTGTACCAGGGTCAAGGTCTATGTCACAACACATTCATACATACGAATATAAAGTTGTGTAAAAAATTCATAGTACGAGAAATCAAGGTGAAATTTAAAGGATTATACAGTTTGAAAAAAGGTGGATAAAAAGAAATATATACATATATATATATATATATATATATATATATATATATATATATATATATATATATACAGTGGTGGCCAAAATTATTAGAACACCTGAACCTACACAAAGTCTATGGCATTATCAATGCCGTAGTTCATTTGCCGAAATCAGATTAAAGATATCTTTTGTGTGCCATGAGCTTTCATGACTTTTTAGCATAGGGTCTTAAGTATATGTAGACACCAAATTTATATAGTTTCGACCATTTGGTAATGTGCAACATACTTGTGTATTAAACATGTAGTCCAAATGCAGAGAAGTAAAATGCCAATTACTTATGCAGATTGCTCAAAAAATATTTGAGGTAGAAGTATGAAACTTAGCAGCCTTATTTATTTTAATATACCTCAAATACATGCTAAGTTTCAGAAAATTTGGTCAAATGGGGAGGGTGGATTCGCCCCCACCCTTGGTGGTGAGATGACCAAAATAACCATGCCCATTGGAGGTTAAGACTATTTTTTATAATTTAATGAAGACACTCCTTGTAAATGTATATTTTTTAAAAGGAAATTTTATGAGCAATTCAAATATGCTGAAATATTAAGGGTCATTGGAACGGGGGACTTAAATAGGGGCACTTAATTAAAAATTTGGGGCCCTTCAAAAATAATTTAAAAATCCCCACATAAGATGTAACTACTTCACCCTGTGTTGTAATGAATGCCATTTTTGACATCCTCAGGAAATTTTCTTTCAGAATATATATACTTTTGTAGGGAGAGGCTTAAAATGTTTAACGTTATGACACTTTGATCCTGAAAGGGGCAAGATTTCTTAGATTTTTCAATCGGTGGTGTGACATAAAAAAAGGGTGACTTGGGGGCGAGTTCCCAACGCATGGCTTTGTTATTTAGTTTTTAAAGCATAATGATGATATTCGGAGACATTCCAACCATTTTATAGGTATTTAAATGGTCAACTGAAATATATATATATATATATGTAAGGGGGAAACGTGACCTGGAATTTTCTAGGAGGGTATGGTACCCGAGGAAATTGCGAAGACTGAGCAAAAAATAAAAGTATAGAAAATCGAATAAATACTGCACCGTCCTATTCAGGTCGTCAAGTTACCTAAAATACAATCTTTCACTTTAGAAATCGGATAAATTTCTCGCTCGGTCGCTGTACTCTCTTACTGTTTCCTTGCTTGTTTGTTTGTTTGTTCCTTTTTTTTTTTTTTTTTTAATTTTAAGCTTTTACAAGGGACGGGTCAAGAATATTACTCTGCAAACGGCCATAAATAGGCATTCATCAGACCTAAAAAATAAAAAAATAAAAAAATAAAATAGAATGAGAAAACTAGAATAAACCAAATGAATAAGTTTGAAATCAAAATACAATAAAAAAAAATACAAATAGCTAAATACAATAATAACACATTTCTGCTTAAATGTCTACATATTGTTAACGATCATCATGAAAAAAAGTTTTATCATGATGAAGTATGTTGACATATTCGTAAGGAAAATTAATCCTAACATTTGATCAAATACAAATTCCGCACCATGGAAAATGCATAAATGCAAATAACCCCAATCCCACCAAAAAAGGGCAAAATGAAATATAAAACCTTAAAACCTTTTAAAAGCACAACTAGCCCTCTCGCTCGCTAGCAGGATAAGGGTGAGGTCGAAAAGCCACAATCAGACAAGGAAGGATATGACATAGATAGTGACCTTTATGCTTTCTTTAGTCCCACCTCATCAAAATGAATAAATGTCTACAATATTAATCGTTGCCCTTTTCGACATCCTTCAAGACCCTTAAATTTTAGGTCAGTACGCATGCTAGTTTGTCGTGCTAAATCGGAAGAGAATTATAGTGACATGACAGTCTGGGTGATATTATTGAATAATTATAGCCTCTTAATTTCTGTAAACCCTGTCAAACTCAAGGAGTGGGAAGGGTCACATAACCCCGATTTATGATATTTCTGTACTCTGTTCATCATTTTCAGAGAAATATGGTGAGTTTTCATAAAAATATAATGCAAACATTTCGATACACATTATTTAGGTGTTTGACATTCGTTGTTTCAATGGAAATCAGAATCGGCAACCACTTTTCTCTCGCCATAGACATAAACAAAAATGTTTATTTCAAACTAAATTTTCTGTAAGGTTGGTCTTTTTATTTTTCTACTTACTTCTATGTTGACAAATGGCACGAGGAACATTAATATCATCATGATAATGCCATTTGCATAATCATGAAAAAAAAAAATGACTACACAAGTCTAAATGGCACAAAAAACAAGTAAAATTCCCATAGGTTATTACATCGAATAGTGATAGAAGTAATTAAGATGCATTTTCTTTTTTTTTTTTCTTTATTTTACTGTAGTAGCCCCACCATGCGGCGAATTTGAGCGATTCTAGTTAAACAAAATTTTGGACTAATAGTTGATCAATAGTCGTGTAAAATAAAAGTGACTGTATACGCCACTGTTTGATTAATTTAAATTTTTTGTGACTTCATAATAATTGGTCTAATTTCGATTGTGAAATATTAGGTAAACATGGTATAAACAACGTTTTCTAGCTTAATGCAGTCTTGGAAATGAGAACAAATTAAAATAATGCGTAACCTATATATACGCTCACGTATTTCATAATTTTGATTTCATTTTTTAAAAATCCTTCAATCCCACACATAAAATAGCTTATGGGATGATAAATTTCATTGGCGGATGTATGTATTAGAAGGGGAAAACGATTTGGCCAAAAATAGTCTGTCGCGGGGGAAAAAATTAGGATAAATATACCGAAAATGACTGAGCCAAAGAGACGAGCCAACTTAATCTAATAATAGACGCTGATGTATTATGTCATGAGATTTGATAATTTCTATTGTAAATTTTGGTGTTCCTGCATCGTAGCAGTATTTGCAAGGGCGTGGCGGAGAGGGATGGAGAGGAGGGGGGGGGGCGATTTAAATTTTGATTTTGATACTTTGCATGCCTTGAGATTATGATGAAAAAATAATAAAGTAAGGTGTATTTTAGTAAATATTAGTAACAGCTGCTCAATGTAAATTGATTTATTGCTATATTGTAGCAGCTACACCGGACAAGTCACTTTATTTACCAATTTCTTCTCATCGGTTTTTAAATAACACCAGACTTTGTAATTTTGTGACAGATGTTTTAACCTGTAGGGAGTTGATTACGTAAAAGTCCGACACTTACAAATTTACGCTTTTATACCTGCACGAAGAAAAGCTGGCCTTTTTCCTGTAGCCCAATAAACATGACAAAAGTATTGTTCCAAGTTTTACTGTTTTCTCTTAGGATATGCATTCTGTTATTAGATTAAACAGTTTATCTTAACGTCTTAAGGATTTTTTAAAATTTAATTTTGTTTTACACAACTGTAGCATGTTAATAAATCAATAATAAATATATTAATACACTGTAAAAAAAAAAAAAAATAAAAAAATACAGCAAAGTGATGTCAGCAGAGTCGCCATACAAAAATGTAATTTAAAAAACAGTTTTGTTGTAAATTTCTCCTCTAAGAATTTATGTAAGAGAAGGGGGAAAAAATCATTAAAGTTCTATAGCGTACGTATTTGGTTAAAACGGAACAAATGTGTTACTCCTGATGTATATTTTGTATTTCTCAGGTAATTATTTGCAGGAGAAATTTACAACAAAACCGTTTTTTAAATTACACTATGTATGGCGACTCTGCTGACAGCAGATTTGCTGTAAAAATACAAATATTTTTTACAGTGTACCCTACTGTTGAACTAACATTCATGTGATAAAAACTCCCAAACTTTGTGATTTGAAAAATTAGTATACCTTGATTTCTTTATTTTAATGAAAATGTATGTCTTCAACTTAAGAACCATCTTGTAAAACTTGATGGAAACTATGTTCTACATATTTTACCCATGGATGTATTTTAAGATATATGCCTAACACTTTTAATAAAAGCAAGAATGATTTCATTTCTGCTCTAATTCTTTGACTAACAAATATTTTGGTTTGATCAGACGTTCAATTCTTACTGTCAGACAAGAGGATCTCCATTTGTTTGAAGAAAACTCCTCATGTGTAAATAGATTACAAGATAAAGGGGAATAATTACATTAGTACAGCGACAGGTGAGACATTTTAACTAAAGCTGTTGCACTTTCACAGGCCTTCAGGTTATATGGGATACTCTCTATTATCATAAATTAACGCCAATCTCAAACACGTCAAAGGTTATAGGCCTACCTAAACACACATGCCTGTATACGAGAACAAGAAGCGACATCAATTCTGGTTGAAACCGAATTCCTTCAAAACATGCAAATATTTAAAACAAAGAAGATCAATTAATAAATAATATAAACATTGAAACTACCCTAAGAACATATCAATTCTAGTTGTAAACTTAAGAGATAGAGGGCGCTACCATTCTACTCAAAGCGAGCGCGCCCATTGACTTTTTTTTTGTTTTTGGACAGTTTTTCACTTTATTTTCTTTATTGTGGCGAGCAACTACATTTTCAAAGAAATGATCAACTTGAATAAGTACGCTAAGAGTCTGAATTTTTCAAAAATAGGAATAACTTATTGCAAAGGGAAAAAAAAAGTCCTGTCACTTGTGTCAATTCAAAAGCCTAGACAGATCACATTCCTGTACAATATGGTATATTTTGCTCTCAAAATAGGCATGCGCTGCATAGTTTTGATCCTCGATGCCGCATTATACTATTATCATGATTATAGCTTATTGATCACAGGGAAATTAAAAGCTTGAATTCTCAGCATTCCGGAGATGGTACATTCATTTTAATTGATTAAAAAAAAGTCCTGTCACTTTAAACATAATCATAAGAGGTTCTTTCCTCGACTAGTCAATATTTACGCTTATCACATGCATATCGCATAGAAACATGTGAACGGCGTCTTCACAAGACTTGTGACAAGTTCACAATCTATGTCATTGTTTTGAGCATCAATTTATATGAATTGCATATTCTGATTACAACTTCAGCATAATAATGTTATAAGCTTGCCCAAATGTGTATTTCCTCCATCTGGTCTGGAGAATCTATTAACTAACGACATGATAAAAGTTCATCAATTTCTTTCATCTCCATGAGTAGATTGCTCAACCGAACGGACAATACCATTTCCACTGCAGGGAAGTCTTCTTACGCGAGTTTTTGTGAGCTAATTTAGTATTGCATCCAGCTGTATAGATTTCTGCGCTTCTCAGCCGTATTTTCCTACGTCACTTTGTTGTGTCTGGCCTCTTAGATAATGGACGCGCCTTGTTTAATTACGATTTGATACCGCACGTTGGTATACGTTAACTTTACATTTTACATAGAGTAGAATTGATATGTGTGTTTTTGCATAGACTCTTACTTCATTTAGTGCCATCTAAATGTTGTTTGTATAATACAATAGCACATTAATTGTTTTAAAACATTTCAACCGATTTCAACATGGCAACATCAACATAACACACTAATTACTCAAATTTATGTAGTCATGAAATATTGATAATAATTAACATTTTTATAGGACTTTATAGCTATTATTATAAAGTGAATTATATAATCAAAAGGCCTGCTATTGTCTGTTTTCAATTTATTACAAAGGAGAAGAATCAATATTTCAATTTCATTAAATAATCCATGTCGATTCTTGTTATTTATTATAAATAAATTTAAAAAATTTAAGAGAATGATATCCATATAATTGAGACCTCCGCTTGACATACTCGAATTTAATATCATCATCAAGGTAGAAAGGAAGACAGGATGCCATAGCAACTAGATATTAATAACTGAATCATAGAAAATATCCGTTAATTATAAGCAGAGCAGGAAACTTTTCTTTTATAAGGGTAAAAGAGTCCCCCTCGAAATAATTCTGACCTCAAGCCTTTAATCGTTTGACATTTTCCGAACAGTCACTTATAATTTGACTTGTTGGTGTAAATTGCTTCGAATGCAGGGAATAATAATTGACTGAGTTTGGCATAGCTTGGTTTGGGGGCACGGTTTTTAAAATTATCTCCGGAGACAGAAACGGGGGCGGATGTTCCGGGGAGCAATCGGGGGAGGAAGCCGGTCGTTTGAGGGGAATATCACGTGCCGGAAATCGAAGGTCTTTACGATGACAATTTTCTGACCCCGAGGAGGGGTTTGATAACCCTTACTTTTTAGGTACTAGTAACCAAAACCCAATAAGGTAATCAATGATATACGAACAATAAAATGAGAGGAGAAATTAGAAATAAGAATTGGTTAATATAAAACAGGACAATTGTTTAATACAAAACTCCACAAGATTCCCCAACTTTCTTATTTCAAAATTGATATGGCTGAAACTTTTTTTTTCAGATTAAAGATATTTCAGGTTCTTACTATAATTCATGTATGGTGTTCTATTTAACAGCAGTGGACCATGAACGCTAAGAATATGCAATATGCAATCGTCATTGTATCCACTAGAAGCATAATAACGGGTGATTTCCATTCACTTTTGTGTGTTGTATTAGAAGAAATTGATTTAAAAGAATAATGATTATGTAATAGTTCCAAAGAGCTGCAATTCATATTTAAAACAAATGTTACGAAAATTGATGACAGCTTGTTCAGAGGACATTAAGGAAGCTTTGTAATTTGCAAAAGCTGTTTGCATTTGTTCATAATCAAATGGAATAAACAACTTGTACTTTTAATCCCTCTTACAAAAAATGCGCCAACGTAAGGGTGGTATCTCACTTCGCGGAAACAAAATTGAGACAGATTTGCCGGCATTGCATTGTACTACCTTTTTCCGCGAAGAAATCTTTTGTGTGACGTACAAAAGGTTACGTTTCATAAAAGACGGATTAGCCAGCATGCCATTGTACTAGATATGTCTCTTGTAGCACACAAATCTGTCGCGGAGACAAAGGCGACATATATAGTGCAATGCCATGCGGGCAAATCTGTCTCAATTTTGTTTCCGCGAAGTGAGATAGCACCCTAAGACAGCATACTATTTAAAAAGGAACTTTTTTTTCGTAAGGTATGCAATCAGCCAAGAGAAGCTAGTCAGCAATTTGAATTGTGTAATTTTGTGCGAAGAAAGTGGTGACATAATTCGTGTTAGATAGATTATAACAACCTAAACATTTTGAGGTTGATTTTGAGTAGTACTTATTATAAGTTTTAGTTCGTAAGATTTTAAACTTCCTCGTATGAATATAGGCCTATATATAATGTATGTTATATATTCTTTTTAGACGCAATAGTTATGATAAATGTTGCTCACTGTAGGTTGCTCCCTGAAAATCACAACTTCAACAAAATCTTGATTCATATCCAAATGGGTTACAAATAATTTTTAAGGTTGATTTTCATGACGCATTTTCTTCGTTTTATGGATAAACATAATTTTCTCTGAAAATCGTTGAAAGATTATGTCACTGATGCAACCTCAAACCCCTCTGTGAATCCATTGTCTTTCATTATGAAGCCATTCACTGTGATTACTCATAATCGTGTGCACAGTATGGTGTCGTTACTGTGCCAAACCCCGGGAAAATGATTGATGGGGCCGAGTGAACGAAATTAGTTAAATCGAGGGCAGGGTGTTTTTATTTTGTTTTTTTATTATTCAATTGCGTGACCCAGTTACTAAAACGTTTATAAATAGACTAAAAACGTCATCTCATATTATAATAGTATACTCAATGTTTTTCATTTACCACCCATCCCCCCCCCCTCCCCCCCCCCCAAAAAAAGGGGGTTTGCGTGGTATATTTCTGACGTATTCATGAAAATGAAAAGTCATTTTTAATACATACATGTCATCATTTTTTAGCTTTTTTCTTTCTTCTTGAGCTTCTTCCTTCTTTATTTTCTTTCTCATCTTCTACTTTATCCCACTTTATGTTTACAACTCCCTGACTGAGATTTGAATATCACCCTCATAATACTCATTAACTCATACTTGAATTGATTTTTTTTTTCTTATCAATCTTTAGTCATATGTGACACGTGTGGACATAATGCAAAACCCTTCATTTAACCAATGATTGATATTAATGACCTTAATGACTATAAATGAATATTCAATATCAATGCTCTCAATAGGTGTCTAATAATCCATAATGGATTTAAAATAATTATATAACGGGAGGTCTAAGTGGGAATGTGAGGTATGCACCTGTTCATGAACTCATAGGGGTATTATAAAATATGTAATATTAGGGTATCCATGAGATTAGAAACTTAATTAGCATTACCATAGTTCATCCATGTCGCTTAAAAGTTTGGTACGTTGGATCTAATTGTGCCAACGTGTGATTTAACTTCACGGAGAAACATTAATGTTTCAAGAATTAAATCATAATCGAGGTTGATTTTTATTAAATGGGCTATGAAAACTCTGCAGACATGCGCATAGTAAAAATGAAAACTACTCTCAATCGATAACTTTGAGGATTTAATAATTAGACTGAGTTTACCATTTCAAAATTTTGCTTCGTTTACATTCAGGTATCGCATTAGATTTCCACATTTCGAAAAATCGAAGACATGTTCAGAGCATCATGATACCATTGTCAATCGCGTTTAAAAGTCTAGCAGACAATTTTAAAGAAGAAGTGCACAGCAACCCCTAGTAAGAAATGGCCGATGGTACAAGTATATGTTAATGTTTTTGATAGATCACTTTTACACAAGGTTAGAACTATGTCACTAATATATCGACATTATAAAAACCTGATGAAGATCTTAAATGATCTTTATAAACCCCTCCCAAAAAGTTTCGCAAATCGACTTTGGGCCATGATAACTTTTCAGGTACGCTTTAGTTATTCCTGATATTCATATCATTGGAAAGATAATTTATTCCCCTTTTTATTGATATCGTATTTGTAATGATTTTGTCATGCTTCATTGTACAGAATATCAAAATATGGAGAAAAGTAAAAAGTCAAATGTTGTAAAATGCACTTTTATTGATCACATTGAAGTTCCACAACTTGACTTTAGGTCCTCATAACTTTGGGGATATTTTCTAATTTTTATTGAATTCTATACCATTGTCAAGTTAATTTATTCCTCTCTTGATTGATACCTTATTTGTCATGGTGATGTCATGCCTGGGTCCACAGAACCCCTGAATACATGAATACATTTGTATGTATTGGTATAACTGAATGGAATCTTCTACCTGACGAATGCCGTTTTGCCCAATCTTTAGCCATTTTAAAAAATCTTATTAAATCTGTTAACTAATTGATTATATGACGGGGGGGGGGGGCAACACTTGTAATAACGACATCCTTATTTGATTTTCACACTATGTACAATATAAAGATTCAAGTGAAAGCTGGAGAGGAGTAAATGGCACAGATCTTATTGATAGTGTATATTATGTGAATGTTTTACCTCTTTTAATTGCTTAAATTCTATTTATTTTTTAATTTAGTCTAATATTCTGTTACTGTTCATGGTGTTATTAAAATGTAAAACTTAATTTTATCAGAAGACATTTGTTTTTGTTGGTAAGCTATAACTGAATGGAATCTTTTACTTGATGAATGCTGTTTTGCCCAATCCTTAGCCATTTAATAATCTGAATAAACCTGTTAACTAATTGATTATATGATTGAGGGGGGGGGGGGGCTACACTTGTAATACCGACATCCTTATTTGATTTTCACACAATGTGCAATATGTAGATTCAGGTGGAAGCTAGGGGCGGAGTAAATGTCACAGATCTTATTAATTATGTGTGTGCATGTTTGACCATTTCAATTGTTTATATTCTCTCTATTGCTCAATTTCATCTAATATTATGTTATTGTTCATTTTGTTATTGAATCGATTCAAAGTACAGAGCCTTGTTGCAAACCAGCTATGCTGAACATGTGACCCTGTATAAATATGCGAAATAAATAAATAAATAAAAATAAATAAAGTAAAGCGAAAGATAATTTTCAGTTTAAATTTCTGTAACACTACTTTGAACCTTGATACAATAGGCATTCAATTTGCAACATTTAACTTCTGACTTGTCCTAACATTCAGGTGTTATGTGCATGCAAGAACAACACTATCGTTACAATTAGGGTGTCATTAAAAAGGGGAATACAATTACTTGACAATGGTATAGAATTTAATAAAAATTAGAAAATACCCCAGACGTTATCAGGGCCTAAAGTCGAGTTGCGGAACTTCAATGTGATCAATAAAAATGCATTTTACAACATTTGACTTTTTACATTTCTTCATATTCTGATATTCTGTGCACTGAAGCTTGACATAATCATTACAAGTAGGATATCAACAAAAAGGGGAATAAATTATCTTTCCAATGGTATGAATGTTAGGAATAACTAAAGCGGCGGGCAGGGCGGCGAGAAGAGGAAAATACTGATCAAATGAAAGATTTCCATATCTTAATGATTTATCTCTAAGATTAAAACAGAACATTAATACAACTCTGCTCAGTTATAGAAGAACCTAACTTTTCCATAACTATAAATGGCGGCCTCACGCTCTCTTTAGCGGTTCTGTGACGCACAACGGCCCCACGACTTCCCCGGTCTGTGATCTAGGGAATCAAATAATAAACCTCTAAAAAACTACATTCAAGCTCACGTGAACAAGACCCACGTCAGTAAGTTCACTTTAAAGGGTGGCTCAGGAGATATCGATGTGGGATTATGATACCATAATAGGTTATGGCGGTAGATTTTCCAACCCTAAAATGCGAATTCATTTTTACCACCGCAGTGACTGAAAATGACCAGAATAGCTAAGTGAGTTTGCGTTTAATGCCATAGTTTAGAAATTCAGTGGCGCATCCAGGATTTTAAGGAGCGCCGACGAAATTTTCGGATTTTAACATGAACGGTCAATGAGTGTTTTTCAAATTATAGGTGGTGGCGCGTCCCCTGCGCCCCCGCCTGGATCCACCACTGGGTATTGTAACCCTTTTCACACCTTACATAAATGTCAGGCATGTGAAAGAAAAGGGAGAATGGAAGAAAAAGACATGTAATGATGTTTTTCGGGAGTGCGATAATATGCCTCATTAAAGACAAATTAAAAGGGAAGGAGATTGCAGGGGGCGGCATGATATTGAGACATAAAGCATTATGTAGTAAACTGTTCTCACTAGACGGCAGACTGGAGAGTTTTGAATGATTTTTCTATTTTGGCATGGCCAACTCGAGTGAAAGGAATTAGCCCCCCCCCCCCCTCCTCCATGGATTTGATTGAAGACAAATATTTTTCGGCAAACGTGTCCTCAAAAAGTAGGGGAGCATCCTACATGCCGTACCAAAAAATAAAAAATAAACAAAAATAAGAAGCATAACAAACATCTTAAATTAACTTTTGCCCCCTCCCATGAAATCCTGGATCCACGACTGAATAACCATAATTAGAACCGTTTTCAAACTCATGTGACAATGTGGCACTTTGTGTTTGTCTTGGTTACTAGAAACAGCGACTGGGGGCTCATTTTGCTTCTCTCTAGACCTCTTGAATTCAGCTATCGAGTAAGCAAACGATACTGTGTGTTTTAAAGCTGTGCTATCGATATCATTCAGAGCACTAGAACGATCAAAATTATTCCGGGACAATCTCACGTCACCTTTCACCTTCGTCATTTTGGTG
>CALNVZ010003426.1:40146368-40267329 GCA_940671915.1 Paracentrotus lividus
GCAAATTGTAAATAGTGGATCTTTCTTGTTGTCTCTTTGTCTCATATATTTGTATTTTGTCTTTAGATAACGCGAAGTAGTGCAATTTTGCCTCTCATTTATTTGCTAACTCCTTCTAAAATATCCTTAATCCAATATTTTGGAAGAGAAGAGGGAAAAAGAACTCCATGAATGTCATAGCAGTATCTTTGATATTCACAACATCATTAAATTGGTGCCATTATTGTCATCATCATCATCATTATAATTGTGTTCTTCTTTATTGTCGTTATCGCCATATCATAACAATAAACATCATCGTCATCGTCATTTTCATCATTATTTAACCCCACCTTTTCAAATACACTGTTCGTCATAAAGGTGGAATATTTTTTTCTGGCTCCAGCGACATTATGTTGCTCCGTTATTAATTTCTTGAATGCGTTTGTCACCGCTTTCACTTTCTGGGATCCTGGGTATATCTTGGACGTTCCCTCAACCCTTCCCGGGGATTTTTCTTCAAAAAAGTTTGTCACCCCCAGAAGATGGCCTTTTTCGTCATTTTTTTTTCTAATTTTTGGGGCTCTTTTTTGTTCACGCGACCCACCAAGGCCCCCTCAGTCCTACCCCAAGGAAACACGTCTGAGGTGGAGATTTGTTATTGTTCTTTAAATTAAATTTAGATGTATGGTTACAGGCTCGACTCTTTTGTCTAGGGGAGGGTTCAAAATTTATTTTGAGTGGGGTTCAACATTCATTTTATTCATTTTTACACCATGGAAATTTCTATCTTCCCTAAATTGTACTGTAAAATCTCAACCAAACATAAGTCAAAATAAAATATTATCAATAATGACTATTTACAGCCTAGTCATCAAGGCTAAACCAAATTTAAGGGGAAAATGATGATATTTAAGGGTTAAAGGTTATTTTTCATTTCTTTTGTTTTCAGTATAAAGATGGAATAAAATATTCCGAATTTTCACCAATTTCGTTTTTTAATTCAACCCCTCCCCTAGACAAGAGACCTAAGCCTGTCCCCAGAAATATCGATTTAACTTAAAGAACAATATAAAACAATACACTTCAGTCGCGTTTCCTAAGAGTTGGACTGATGGGGGCTTGATCGGCCGGGAAAACAAAAAGGGGCCCCAAAATGAGAAAAAATGACAAAAATGGGCATCATGGGGGTTGACAAAACTTTTTTGGAAAAAGGTCCACGTGAAGGGTTGCTAGATTGTCCAAGATATAGCCAGGGTCCCGAAAAGTAAAAGCAGGGACAAACGTATTCAAGAAATTAAAGTCAGAGCAAAATCATGTCGCTATAGCGGGAAAAAAATATTCCACCTTTATGACGGACAGTGTATCATGATAATCATCATGATCATGATAATTAACGTTATCATCATCATTACCATCATATTCATAATCATTTTCATCATCATTAATAGAAGATTCATCATCATCATCATCATCATCATCATCATCATCATCATCATCATCATTATCATCACTGATTATCATCATCATCATCATCATCATCATCATCACTATTATCATCATCATCATCATCATCAATATCATCACTACTATCATTATCATTATCATTATCATCATCATCATCATCATCATCGTCATTATTTCCATCATTATCATCATCAGCATCATCATCATTATCATTATCATCATATTTATTATAATCGATATCGCTCTCATGCCACTCCTCATCAACATTGTCAATAAGCAACATTTTCAGGTCACTCTTTATTCATTAATCAACAAACAAACCACACCGAAAACCCAACAATCGATCAATCAATCAATGAACCAAGTAAGCAATCAATCAATCAATCAGTCAATCAACTAAACAATTAATCAAGCAAACAATCAATCAAACAATCAATCAATCAATGAATGAATCAATCAATCAATCAATCAATCAATCAATCAATCAATCAACCAATCAATTAATCAACCCATAAATCAATTACCCAATCTTTCATTCAATCATGCAATCACTCAAATAGCAATCAAACTAATCATTATGCAGGCGCAAAGCGAGACAACCAAACAAAATTGATAAAACCCACATATACGCACATACACACTGTCAAGCTTCCGGTTTTGAGAGAACATAAGAACAGTTTTATACATCTGGGTACAATGAAATAAATTTGTTTAATGTAAATTTTACATTCGTTGCAAAATATTATATTGACATCTCTCCATCTTGTAAAATTAACATAGAAAATATCCACATAACAAAGAGTATTCCCGTTTTGTTTAACAAATATTCGTCGAGACCAGTGGCAAATGCTGAAATTAGTAATTCAGATATCGTTTGATATTTCAGACCAATTTAATCTCCTCATATTATAAAATTGTTAAAGCATAATTTCGACTAGATTTTGATATTAACGAATAATTTATAAAATATTGAAGGGAAAGATCGTGGTAAGTGTCATTATTGCTGAATCTGAGGATCCTTCCCAGAAAGTCTGTTCTGATTGATTTTCCTTGTCTTCTCCGGTCGCGGGTCAAAGTTCAAACATCCGCCATTTTGGAGAATTACGTCACAGGTCAATTGTGACGCAGAAACGAACAGTTTTAGAGTTTTAATTTCCTCCTACGCCTTCTCTCATGAGGAGACCGCTTGGGAGTTCGATGTATCCGTTGACGATTTGGGCTGGTGCCTCCATGAGCATTCCCATACCTGGGTTGGTGTTGGCACCTCCTTGGAGTGGCGGGCTTACAGGCATAGAACACATGAAATACATAGGCTCGTCGCATCTTCTTACGTACCATTGACCCATCCTGTTCATGGCTGCGCAATAGGAGTGTTGTTGATCAAGGAGCTGGTTATTGGGTTCCATAGGTGCCCAGTTAACGAACGGTAGTGGCTGTTGCGTTGTGCTCCATCCAGATGGCCACTTCCATCCTTCATACCTCTCTAGAAGTTGGTTCCATTTGTTTTGTAGACCGGTCCAGAATGGAATATCAATAGCACGACCAGTTGAAGACAAACTTCTGAGATGATTGACGACAGCTGCGGATGTGTAGTTGTCTGGGATGGTCATGACACCGCCGAGTATGGGGGCTCCGCAAGGAGCGTTCTGCTCACACATCAACTCGGCGTCGTTCCACTTCAAGGCTCGGGACATCATCTTGAAACATTGCTGGCCGATCTGGAACCAGCCCCCTTTGCACTTAACATCTCCGATTTGCCCCTGGCCCTGTCCTGGGCCAAATCCTTGCCCTGGACCGAATCCTTGTCCACCCTGTCCTGGACCGAATCCTTGTCCACCCTGTCCCGGGCCAAATCCTTGTCCGGGGCCAAATCCCTGTCCTTGTCCTGTACCCGGTCCCATTCCTGGGCCCATTCCCGGGCCCATTCCTGGGTTCTGCCCTGGGTTCTGTCTAGGGTTCTGCTGCCATTGGGCCAAGCATAATGCAGGCAACACGAGAACAATCGCCAACAACTTCATGGCTACAAAACTTCGTATTTTCTTTTGACGTTCAGGCAAGTATTGTGATGTATTACCCTGCACAGTGTTCAAAGCAAGTAAGAGTGAAGTCACTGAAGTCTTACTGAAGTGAGCAACCCAGTGTCGAATGCACATAGGCGTATGTTGAAGGGGTCGGGAGGATATTTGCACACGGCACTCAACGCTCATTGCCGCACCCCAAATCTAAAATGGGTGGAGAGTATGCAAATGAAGGAAATTGCGCAAAGTGTGACTAAGTTTGGACTGTAACACGCACCAGGAAACCCCCCAAGGGAGACAAATTAGTTACACGCATTTATATGACAGCATGTGCGTACATTCATTTACACATATATTTAAACCAACCCTGTTTTGCTTAATTCTAATCTTTTCTGCTAATCATGTCTTGTGACCAGACTAGAAACAACGGCACATTCCACTACAATATAAACTCATGTTCCATTCTACCAGAAATTCCCCAGTTCTACTTTTCAACGTGGTAACAGGGCAGAATGAAAAATATCATACATACTCAAGGAGATTTTGGTCTTCGAAAAGATGAAGAAAAAAATATGACATTTTTAGTAATGATGATGATGATGATGATGATGATGATGATGATGATGGTAATAATAATAATAATAATAATAATAATAACAATAATAATAATAATAATAATAGTAATAATAATAATAATAATAACAATAATAATAATAGTAATAATAATAATAATATAAATGATAATAATAATGATGATAATAATAATAATAAAACCCCATAATTTTCTTTGTGCTATATTCAAGTGAAATATAAAGACAATAATGACTTTGTTTTGGTTTGTTTGATATTTACATTTTGAATGGAACATTTCTAAGTAATTAAATTACAAACCATGAGTTAAAGAGTTGTCGCCTTTTGATCTACTTTCTACGAGCACATTGGGGTTTTTAAAATTTTTTTTAAAGATGACGCCACTTGAATTCGGTTTCATGCATTTGTTCATTGACCAACAATGTGGTGTTTATAAGACCTTTGTGGGCTGACTAATAGAATATATTTTGGAAGACACGACACTTTATTGATTTAATTGGGAGGAAGGAAGTTTTCAATCAGACAGGTAGCTAAAGGCGAAGACTTGAAATATCTTCACGGAATAATGTCTCAGTCACATTGCTGAGTTTATCATCAACAATATTATTGTTGTCATTAAGGGTAACAGTATTAGATTTATCACTGCTTATACAGTGCGTCCCAGATAAAAGTGAACCCAACGTTGAGAGCCTCATATTAAAATTATATAACTTATCTGTCATTATTTTTATATCATGACAAAGAGTAATTCATATCCTTTCCAGTGAGAAAGTGATACCAAAATTATTCCTGTAGTGTCGCGGATGACTGAGCACTCGAGTTTTTAAAAACTTTGGTCGAAAACACATTGTACCATGTTTTTTTCAGAAGCAACCTGGCTTTCTGATTGTTTGAGGTCAGCCTTCCTAAAAGGATTCCTTGGCCTATTCAAATGGAAGGTTTGCTTTTGCCTAAACTTGGAACATTTCAAATTTTAGGCTCGTTTTTTTTTTTTAAGACCCAAGTGCTCAGTCGTCTGTCACAGCATAGGTATAAATTTAGTATCATTGAATAGAATATGAGTTACCCTTTATCATGAAATAAATATCAAGGTCACACAAGCTACAAAATATTGATATGAGGCTCTCAAAGTTGGGTTTACTATTTTCTGGGACGCACTGTATAGTCGGCTGGTACCCGATGCATTGGTGTAACAGTTCTGTAATAAATGAGATGTTTAGCAAGGAGGTAGCTTATTAGTGGTTTAATTGGTATCACATAAGTGCTTAATGAAGTAGGCTGTATTCCAATCTCATCCCCTATTATAGATCTTGTTCCAAGAAGATATTGTTTACATAATTCACAAGAACCTTAATTGAAAGGTGCGACTTGGGCGTGTATGATTAAAAAAGGGAGTATTAATAAACTGACAATATTCCTACGAAAGATACGTGCTATCTAATAACGAAAAATAAAATGAATACCAATATTATATATGGAAAATAGAAAGAAATTGCAATCTATGCTAAAAACGGCTTGGGCGTGTATGATTAAAAACAGGCTATAAAGGGCTAAATAATAATAATAAAAAAGTTACACAAATAAGGCTACGCTCTTAATGCTGTTTGTGTCAATGAAATTGAGTAAATATTAACAACTCAAATTGCAATTATCACTTGGTTCGAGATATCAACGGAAATTATGATAACCCAATTTCTCCTTTATTATTTCATATAATTCACCTGAATATTAGTGCAACTTGAAGAAGTTTGATTAGATATGAACTGTACACGCAGTTCTACCATGTAAATTACATCATTTGCGTGTAGGCATGTGTGGGTGAGGGTGCTTGTTGGTGAGGGTGTGTATGATAAAAGTTGAGTGTCTAACGACGTGCGTTTGGTTATGGTAGTAGATGTGTGTGTGGGTGTGATAGCGGGGTTGTGTGTGAGGGTAAGGGTGTGTGTTTGGATAAAGGTTGCTGTGTGGGTGAGGGTGTGTGTTTGTGTGTGTGAGATAATAAGTAGCCATAAACGTTTTGGATGGGTGGAGCGATTGTTATGACGAGATGATGATTTGCGCCATCTGTCGACAGGTGCACGCCGGTCACAAATTAATAAACTAACCTTTTTGATCATGATCAAAGCACTTTATAAAAAATTCCTGAACGGCAGCTGTCTCCAACCGTCTATATCCTATATTTGGAGTGCTCACAAAGCAGTATTTCAAAAACGTTTTACAAAACTGTCTTTTGGGTTAATTCGATTTCTTTGGTCCTTTATTATTAATTTAAAACACTCAGTCTTAGCTGAGACGGTATATGTAGTTAAGAATTGCACTGATGTCAAAGTAATTTTTTGACCTAAACTAATTGCAATTCAGCAAAGCCTGAGACAAAGATAATTGTCCCCGTTTGTACATTTCCCCCTGATCAGCTTCTATTTTCGGAAAAAATATTTGTTTCTGTCGAATAATTCCAGCAGCGAGGCCCCATATCTCCCCTATGGATACTATTCATCAAATTTGAATCCAATTTTAAGCCGGTGTGCATGTGTCATTTCCTTTCCATCGTTTTGAATTCAACTAGCTATCCTTTTAATTCTATCAAAAAGAAAGGAAAAATAGTGTCGCAATGATTTTCTCACACTCTGATTGAGGCACCGATTTCTAAACGAACAGAACTATTGAAAGCATTTCAACATAACCATCAAAACCCATGATGGTGACTCTTGAGAATTAAAAGAAAAATATAAATGAATAAAATGAAGAGAATTTCAAAAACATGTGTTGGTGCAAATTAACTTGAAGTGCTTAAAAACTTTGCAACATAAATTGTATTTGTGATGAAACAACAAGTCAATTTTGATTGCATTTTCATCGATATTTCTATTAAATACAAATATTCAAACACAAACAACGGAAATCAGCTCTTGTTCAATAGTATACAACATACAAAGAAATGAATTAAAATCCAGTTTCGTATTAATTCAAAACGTCATAATGAAATATTCACCTACTCACGAAGTTTCTATATCTGTATCCATGAACAGCCTATATTTGAATTACATTAAACAAAAAGTCTGAACTTCCTGAAAATTTGTTTTTCGATTATTGGTCAGAAGAATAGTTGAAAACAAATTACGCATTTTAAAAAAGCATTCTTTTTTAAGTTATCACAGTTTCAATTAATGCGTTTATTTGTGCCACATGTGGGTGTTTGTGTATGTTTGTGGGGGGGGGGGGGTTGAGGAGATTTTGAGATGCAAGTAAACGCTAAACAGTGATTGAATACACAAAAGCAAAATCCTTTCCATTGATGCAAATAATTTTTTGGTGAAAATTTTGTATTCTCAATATGAAGTAAAAAGTTGAATTTTACAAGATTTGTGTAACTAAATATTTTGCCCTCTTAACTTTAAGAGTGGCCTTTTCCCCTCCGCGATGGCCGCCGTTGCGTAAGCTCAACATGTTTTAAGCACTAGATGATTGTATAAAAGTGTCAAATTGATTTGTCCTTAAACACACATGATAGTGTGAACAAGCATCAAAGTTATAGAGGCCTACCCTCAAAATTCCGATGGGTCACATTCTCCACTAAAAATAGATACATAAATCGATCGAGTTGAATCAGGTTTTGCGGTGGTTCCAGTTGTATATTTTTATGTTCACATTGACGATTAATTTGATATCAATTTGCATTTTTCAAGCCAGGTTTATTGAAATTTGTACAAAGCAGGTTGATTCGTTGAATGCGAGAACACAATTACAATCTTGTAATGCATAACTGAGTTTTTTCTTTAGTTCTTAATTTTTTATTAAGACTTTTTCAGATTGTTTTAAAGACATGAATAATGCTTGCTTAAAACTCACCACCAAAATATCACTAGTGTAAACTTAATATACGAACCCAGCATTTGAAACATCTCTGTATGAATGCAAATGGCAATTTCATCTAAACCATGTTTTTTCCCGGGGAAATATTTTTTTCAGGGGCTACCGGCTCAGGGTAACTTCCTGTCTCTTTTAATTCAATTTCCCCCTCTCTCAGGAAAGATCATAACCTGACTCATGGCATCTTTAAGAGGACCTTCAAAGAATATCAGGAGAGGATCAGGAAAAGTAGCGTTTAAAAATAGAGATCACGGAGGCTTTGTCGGGCATGGTTTGCTGTGATTTACATGTAAGTCCCACGTATAGAAATCAGGGTGTGCCACAGGCGCAATTAAGAGACTTCGCTCATCGCATGAAAGATATAAGAGATCCACCCAAATCAGTTCGCCCTTTTTTCAAGTAATTATTAGGTTTCTTGTATATTCCTATTAAAGTTTATATATATAATAGTGAACGTTTTTCATTTTTTTTTAAAGTGAGTCAAAATCTAAGGGTTATTAAGGGTTATAGTAGGCCCATATACAATGTATTTTGTTCATGATCCGGCCTGTGGTAAAATTTACTGATTATAACAATAGGAGAATTATTAAGCGCATGTGCAACAGTTTACAGAACGTTTATAATTATTTCAATACAATTTCATAATGCAAATATTTCACTGCGTTGTGTATTTTGTAAATACATGTCTAAAAATGACTGCGTTGAATGAAAATTGGAAATATATAAACTATTGAATCGAAATATCAGTTAGATAAAAATTGCGACAGTTAATGAATTAATAGTCAAATAAATACGTGTATCGTGTGTATAATAATCCTAGATTGAAACGGACATGCCCCTTGAATTCTTTTGTTTTGGTATGACCAAATATGATTCATAAAACTGAAGTTAATGCTAATGGAATGTCCATTATGTAGGCGACCCAAGGTGGATATACATGCAAGGGATATATTTTAAGCCTAATTTCATAATCCTGAGATAATCGCACCAACACATCGTTTACAGTTCCCAAATACCCGGTCATCATGGTCATTTGATTCATCAAGGATATGAAGAGAGAGAGAGAGAGAGAGAGAGAGAGAGAGAGAGAGAGAGAGAGAGAGAGAGACGGGGGTTAAGAAAAACAAGAAGAAGAAGAAGAAGTAAAAAGAATACTGAGAATACTGATTATTCACATTGTTTAAACAAAACAAAACAAAACATTGATTTATAAGTTGTTTTTTTTACAAGCTTTCTCTTTGGATGAATGCATAAATTTGGTATTACCTCATTTTTAAACATAAAAAGCACATAATAATATTAGCTTGACATCGCAGTCGAAAGAAAACCTTGACCAAAATGTAACGTTTTAAAGTAATGTCTTTAATGACCCCCCCCCCAAAAAAAAAAATAAATAAAAAATAAGGACTTTTTTGTGGGGGGGGGGGGGGGGGGGAGGGAGTATCGTTCTATAGGAAGTATCTAGCATTGTATGACTTCCCCATTTTATCGATACAAATGAAACGATATTGTCTGTGTTCAGTTTTCATTATCACAGCAGAAGAGATGAAAACTGTGATAAGCAGAATTTGATACACAAGATAAAGCTTTGGCTCTAAACATGACAAAGAACTGGTCAGACAAGATACACAACTCCGGAATAATGATATAACCGCTTCGTCTGTCATGGCTTAAACAAATCTCTGTTCAGATCTTTGTCTAATCCGAGAAAATTATGAAATGCTTAAATTCAGTAGTTCTGATACAAAACAACATATTCATTTTCCATGGTGATAGTGCGATTGTAATCTTGATATATTTTGCGGTTTAGGTAAGGATGGATGGCGAATTCGGAGAGTCTGAACATTTTACCGAAAAATAGCGTTTCCTCACATAAGATTTTATCTCAATAAAATAATTCAAAAGATACGAATCTGTCTGAAATTGTGACATACACGAACGTGTGAAAGGCAAAATAACGGGTTTTGAGGGGTCCTAAAGATCTGGTTCAAATGAGGCTAACCACAACATCAGATTTAAAGCCTTTATAAATTGAGTATTTCCATGATTTTGGGTCCGTGCTTTATGGAATAAAAGATAATGACAAACCTTAATTAGGGAAACAATAATTGAGGAACAAAAAAAAATATTTATTATACTTGTCACAAAAACAATAAATAAATTATTTATTATACTTGTCACAAAAACAATAAATAAATTATTTATTATACTTGTCACAAAAACAATAAATAAATTATATATTATACTTGTCACAAAAACAATAAATAAATTGCAGTGCAGCTTTTGATCTGTGTGAGTAAAATTATTTTAAAATTCAAGTTCGTACTAGCATCAATATAATACTAATATGAATTTATGATAGTAATAATAATAAAAACACTAAATTTAAAAAAGCCTATGTAATGAAAATGAACGGACGTGAAATTGCCTTATTAACATTCAAGTAACATTTATAACTTTAAACTTTGCGGCACCACTATTGCTTTCAAATCACTGATTGAAGGGTAAATGTGACTCGTCGTTGCGGGCAGTATACTGAATACTGCATATTATGTGGATGGTTTTGAAAAGTTATGAATGATACAAAACTTGAAGGTTTTCAAAAAACGTGTAACGGCCATGTAATTAGCATATACTCCAGGAAGAGAGAGAGAGAGAGAGAGAGAGAGAGGGGGGGGTTCGGTGGACAATTATGATCTTTCGTGAATCGTGAATCGAAACATGTTATGCGCATTTTGGGTTATCTTCGAAAATACAACTTCTTATTTAAAAAAAAAATCTATATATTCAATTTTTTTTTTCTTTCTGTCTGTCTTTCTTTTATATCTCTCTTTATTTCTTTTTATCTATTTATTTATTCATTTATTTTAGTTATAAATTTTTTAAATTTTATTTTTGTTTGTTTTGTTGTTTGTTGTTTCTTTGTTTGTTTTTGTTTTTGTTTTTGTTTGTTTGTTTCTTTGTTTGTTTTTGTTTTTGTTTGTTTGTTGTTTTTTTGTTGGGGGGGGGGGCGTAACTACGGAATGTAGGCCCTTCCACAAAATGAATCCAAATAGCCTTTGAAGTAGTAAAGTGCCCATCTATATACCAATTGCACAAAACTAATTCATATTATCGAATAAATAGATACCCATTGTCAATATCTGAAGCATACAGATAGACACCTTGTGTTAAGGAGAAGCAACTTGATATTATTGGTCATTATTATTGATCGGAAAAACGCAGGTATTCTAAATTCAAATGAATTAAAATGTAATGCACATGATCGTGGTTCGAGGAGAAACAAGCCTATCAATGATACAAGTGGAAGTGAAATCAGATTGGGTTAGGTGTAGAACACGCATAATGGAACAGTTAAGTTATATCTAATGATACAAACAAGATTTATATGCACAGTCATCTTTCAAAAGAAAACAAAAAGAGAACAGACAGCATACACACACACACACACACACATACACACAAGCACACACACACACACACACACAAGCACACCTACACACACACACGCACACAAACACATACAGCAAAGATATGGAATTAATATCTTCTCACAGGTTAATTTTGTTTTAATGAAAGCTCATTTTAGTAGAGCTGTCTCAAATTGAACACATTTTACCCAAGAATCAAAATGATCAAACTGGTCTTACGCCATCTTGTGAGTAGGTAAGGGAAAGTGATATTTGTAATCGGCTTAACTTGGAAATGGCTTTTAGAGAGAGAGAGGAGATAGAGAGAGAGAGAAGAGAGAAGAGAGGAGAAGAGAGAGAGAGAGGAGAGAGAGAGATAGAGAGAGAGAGAGAGAGAGAGAGACAAAGGAATTTAATTTGAGTGAAAATCATTGCTATATTGTCGTTGTTCTCCAATCGTTCTCCAGTAACCAATTAGTGTGATATAATTTTATTCAAATTGTTGCGAATAAGGGTTATTAAACAAGGGAAATAGTTTTGTGAGAGCTAAATATAATGTGGGATGTAAACTGTAAAGCAATGGAATAAGAAAGAAGAGAGAAATTAACGAAAAACATTATACCGGGTGCATCGCAAAAAAAGGAAACCCAAGTTTGATTATCAATAATTTCAAAAATATTTCGGTTGTAATTGTGAAATTTAAATCACTATAAAGTGCAACTCATTACCATTAGAATGATACCTCTCTCAGCTCAGCAATATCACACATCGCTGAACCCCATTGTTCTTAAAATGTCTCGCAAAATTGTGAGTGGTTCACTTTCATGCTCCTTGAGCTGAGTTGTTTGAATGATTACCAATTCTACGTAAAGCATTCCAATGACTTTCAATAAATGGTTTTGATAAATTGGTTGGAAATGCTTTCTTAATTAGTCCATCAAGCTTAGGCCCTCCGGGTAATTACATCATGTTACAGAAGCGTGACAGTGCACTAATCACAATTTTGCGAAATATTTTCAGAACAATCATTATGGTGTTCAGTGATGCGTGACAATGGTGAACTGAAAGAGGTATCATTAAAATGATGAGTAGTACTTTCCAGTGGTATAAACTTCGTAATCACCACTGTAATATTTTTGAAATTATAAACAGCACAAGCATGTAAAGAGATGAAATAGATAGCAGTGAAGGCAAAACAAATTGGACAGAGAGAGCGATAGAGAGTGTGAGAGAGAGAGTGTGAGAGAGAGAAGGAGCGAGAGAGGGAGAGAGAGAGAGAGAGAGGGGGGGGGGGTGGAGAGCCCGCAGGAAATAGTGATTGGACGCTTGGAGAAGAGAGGTCGTTCGTTCAATCGTAAAAACTCGTATCGACATATTCGATTGTTTGATTAGCTCCTTGTCAGCCACCATACTTCCTTCCGGTCAGTGCTGGTTGCTCAAAAACGTGCCACTAACTTCAAATCATATTTTGCAGTTGACTTGGTCGTGCGGCACCTACCCTATGTCTTTCCGCTAAATTACCCCATTCACTACATGGACTAATTTCGTTATCATGTCGTTACCGACCAAGAGTGTTTTCATCAACATCAAAATTTATTTAGCCCAGCGCATGGAGTCGGCAAAGGTGAAAAGAGGAAGAGGAAGAGAGAAAAAGAGAAAGATAGAAGGAGAGAGAGAGAGGGGTGAGAGATAGAGAGAGAGAGAGAGAGAGAGAGAGAGAGAGAGAGAGAGAGGAGGGGGAGGGAGGGAGAGAGAGGAGAGAGAGAGAGAGAGAGGAGGGGAGGGGGGGGAATGAATAGATAACCAAAAACAAAAATACATAAAGATTACAATGAATGCTACCTGTCCACGAATTTACTCAAATACTCGTACTGCCGAGTGTTCTTTGTTTGAAGTAATATACTTGTTTTAGTCTAGTGTGTGCTTAGAACAGGGACCAGGCTCGATGATGAGATGTATTATCATCTGCCCTTTCACCCTCTGCCGATCAATATTTTTTATGATTAAAAATTTAAATGTTTGTACCATTAGAAGAAGCATGATAAGTAGAATAAAAAATAAAGAAATATAAAGGTTGTGAATAATTTTCGGTGACAGCGGTGAAAGCGAAGGAATTAGTTGAGTGAAGTGAAGAGATGAAGAGAGAGAGAGAGAGAGAGAGAGAGAGAGAGAAAGAGAGAGAGAGAATAGGGTGAGAGACGACATCAAAGCTTTAATGAAATGACCCTCTTTTGATTTTCTTTTTTGCCATTTTCAAAGTTTAGAGGAGTGCGACGCCAATGCACCGTACCATATTCAATACTCCAAGGCAGTAAATCAATTAACGTGAACCCTTATTCTATTTGGAAAGAAACGGACGAATTATTTCAAGATTTTCTGATCGGGGAAAATGTTCAGACCGCGAAAGTTCACTTTGATGTAAGCAAAGCCCCTGCATTCCAATAAAACCCTTTAATTTCTTGTAACGAGTCGTGATATATTTTCTTTTAATGAGCATTTAGTATCGCCATTGTCTGGGGTTAAATATTTCTTGGTGAGTGCTTAGTTGGGAGAGCGGTTGTTATGACAACGTACGAATAATTTCTATGATGAAATAAAATATTCCAATGAGATGGTGACCTAGCACACATTTTGAATATAAAGATATATCTAATTTACTATTCTTAACGAAAGCTGTGCATTTTGAAGAATCGCAAACCCAGCAAACAAACAATAATTTGACTTATCATTATGATGATCTAATCTTTCCTTGTAATCATCTTGAAACCCCCACCACAACCACCACCATCACCACCATCATTATCATCATCTTCATCAGCATGATCATCATGATGATCATCACCGTCATCATCATTGTTGTTGTTGTTGTTGTGTTTAGATTTGACGGCGCTATCATTCATAATATAAATATTTACGTCAAATCATGATCACAATCATCACCATCATCATCATCACTATTATCACCTCCAGCACCAAAATAGCCACTACACCTTCACAATGAGCATCAACATGCTTCCCATTTTTCACATTATTTCCTAAACACTATGATTTATTATCTTGTTGTGTCACATGCATACGAAATAAAAAAAAATTTAAAAAAGAAAGAAAAAAAAAAGCATCGACTTTGTGTATATATCTATTTTTTATTTTTTGTTATTGCATAAAAAGGTCACTAGGTGAGCTATAACAATAAAAAAAAAAAAATGCAATTTATTGTCATTATCTATGCTACAGGACTCTTTCCTAAAATGCACGTGCATTTTATATTTCATAAGCTTTTCTAAATACCATGAATACTGTTATATTCCAATGATACCCATATCGACCACGTTCATTCATTTAGGAAGTGGATATTTAGTATATCTATTTGTCCCTTTTCATGCCTGAGAGCAGTAGATGAACGGAGAATGTGAAAGAGGAGGATGGGTATGTTGCACGGTATTTTTTAGGTTCATGTATCTTATGCTGCGGTCACAACTCGCGGTACCTTCGACGTGCAACTCCTTACAATGGATTTCGTAGAAAATTCTTGCAGCATAAGATTCTTGCAGGTACCATGCAGGCACGTTGCATGTAAGACGTGCAGGAAGTTTTTACAATACCATTACTACAGAAACGCAGGAATCGCAGAAGTTGACCCAGGACCTGTGCATGCATTGTGCATGCAGCGCAGGCTACGTTGCATGCACGTGCCCCGTAGGCTACGGCGAGTTGTGACCGCCGCATAAATCACTTCGTGACGTTATAAACATTTACGGGTAAACTTCGTTCAGACAGATTTGGGATAAAAAGGAAAACTTCTGAAATACATTGTCATCTATGCTACACTAATATTCTACCGAGTGAGTCAGAAAAAACTAGACACCTAGAAAAATGTCAAACTCTTTCAGAATATGTATAATAATTTGGGTTCATGAATTGGTTTTCTTTTTATTGACATTTTTCTTGGTGTCTAGTTTTTTTCTGACTCACTCGGTATAGGGGTTTCCCTATCTACCAATGGCGTCGGAAAGCTTTGAGGAGACAAAATATTGGAGGGGTAAGCGACTGTGAGTTAACAATGGCTTGCCCCTCCAATCTTTTGACTCCTCAGAGTTTTCCGACGCCACTGCTATCTACTCCTATTTAACGTACAACAGGGTGTGTGTGTGTGTGTGTGTGTGTGTGTGTGTGTGTGTGTGTGTGTGTGTGTGTGTGTGTGTGTGTGTGTGTGTGTGTGTGTGAGAGAGAGAGAGAGAGAGAGAGAGAGATAGGGCATGTGGGATGTGGGGGCGTGTGAAAGAAGGTTATATCATACAGTACGGCTGCTAGATGGCGTGGAACACCTTTGTAATGCAAGCATAAAAAGAAATGATTTTCAATGATTCTAATCGATCCCTTGAGAGAGCTGGGAATGATCCAACCGGGACACCAATGCAGACATTATCAAAAGCGCCTGAAGACATAAACGCCAGGCAGATTTTGGTTAATATAAATTACCCTGTCTTTCCTACAGGGGCTCACACCGCTATCATCAAACCATCTTTGAAAAAGTCTACTTTAGATAGAAATGAGCTAAGCAGCTATAGACCGATCTCAAATTTAACTTTTGTTGGTAAGCTTATTGAAAAGGTTGTTTGGAATCAATTAATCCAACATATGGAATCCAACAGGTTACTCGAACCATTCCAGTCACCATACAGGCCCAAACACAGTGTTGAATCTGCTCTTGTTAAAGTCAAGAATGATATTATGTTTGCACTTAATTCTGAAGGAGTTGTTTCAATGGTCCTTTTGGACTTATCTGCAGCATTCGATAGTATAGACCATGATACTAAATATCACGCTTGTCCAGCAGAATTGGAGTTAGATCCTTTGTTTTGTCCTGGTTTAAGTCATATCTAAGTGGTTGGTCCTCTCAAGTTGAAATATCAGGTGAACTATCCAAACCCCAAATTTCTAACTTTGGATTACCACAAGGCTCGGTCATTGGCCCTCTAGGTTATTCAGTATATACGCTTCCGGTGGGTGACATAGCGAGACGCCATAATATTAGTTATCACCTTTACGCAGATGATACTCAGTTATATATATCTTTCTACCCGAAAACTGCAGGAGACCTTGAAAAAGCCCTTGATAAACTGCAGAGATGCATATTTGACATCAAACAGTGGATGACGATAAACAAATTAAAGCTGAACGATTCAAAAACTGAATTTTTTATAGCTACCTCCACGCACAATTTGAAGAAATTGCCTGATTTTCAGCTTAAAATTGGTGACCTCAGTATCAGTCCCTCAGAAAAAGTTAAGAACTTGGGTGCATATTTTAATAACAAATATGACTATGCATGATCATATTTCATCTGTTTGTTGTACTGTTACATATCATTTGAGGAACATAACTAGAATTCGTAGGTTTATTGATCAGTCAACCACAAACCATGCCATACGCTCCCTTATCCTTTCTCGTCGTGATTTCTGTAATGGTCTTCTTTCTTCAGTACCAGTGGCTCAATTAACTCGTATTCAGCGCCTCCAGAATTGGGCCGCCCGTTTTGTTTTTGAAGTCCGTCGTGACACACCTCCTGAACCCCTGTTACATAATTTACACTGGCTCCCTATTAGACAACGAATCTTTTTCAAGTTACTTCTTTTGGTATACAAATCACTTAATAATCTAGCTCCAAAATATTTGTCTGATTGTTTAGAAATTTATGTTCCAGGTAAAAGAACTAGATCTTCGAAAGACCCACTAAAGTTGACGTGCTTAACTAAACCAAAACTGACCGGAGATAGAACCTTCACTGTTGCATCCTCAAAGGAATGGAACAAACTCCCTCTCACATTAAGACAATCCCCAACAGTTGAATCGTTCAAGAAGTCCCTGAAGACTTTTTTGTTTTAAGGAACTACGTTCATCTATATACGTGGTTCTTATTGTGTATTTCTTTTGTGTGAATATGTAAATTGAAATTGTGAGCGCTTTGGGCCATTTGGGAAAGGCGCGATATAAATATTGGGTATTATTATTATTATTATTATTATTACCCTATTTTATCATATATTTGTATATAAACCCCTATAAACAAAAAGTTCCGCAAATCGATTTTGGGCTCTGATAACTTTTAGGTACGCTTTAGCTATTCCTGATATTCATACCATTGGAAAGATAATTTATTCCCATTTTTATTGATATCCCATTTGTCTAGCACAAGCACAAAGTATATTTACCGTTGGATGGACCTATAAACAATAAGCTAGGCTTGTAAACATATAGGCCCTGTTTGTAAAATGAAAATACCTTTAAATACTAATGAGACAGGAAACGAAAGGACATGACAAAAATAGGAGAGGGGGAGAGAAAGAGAGTGACATACAAAGAGAGAGGGACAGGAAGAGGGAGACAGTGGAAGGGGGGGGGGGGAGTAAAGAGAGCGAGCGAGAGAGAGAGAAAGATAGAGAGTGAAAGCAAATAAATGACAGGCTGGTATATGGATACACGACGAGACACAAGAATACATAAACTGGTACACAAAGATACAATTAACAATGAAAATCTGATCTATGGTTGCTTCACACTTTAAAGATTAGGGAGAATTGTGACTAATGGGTTTCTCAAGAAATTGTCAGGTGTGGGCTGCCTGGCAAAGGATTTTGGTCAATTTATGACTCTTCTGGGACCAATTGAGACGATAAACGGTTTATTTGTTCAGGGTGTCTGCTTAACAAAAGTGATCATGAAGTATTTTCATATTCGCTCAGTAACAGAGATTTGATTTTTCTTTTGAAAACAAAAAGGCTTGAGGCTTGTTTTATGGACGAATCTAAAGAATTCCAAAATTTAGGACCAGCGCAAATTAGAGTGTTAGACTTAAACTGAGTACGAACCAGAGGCAAATGGTATAGGGAGGATTGTCTCGTAGGATATGAGTGAACATCACTATTTTTTACAAATATAGCGCTCATGGCATGAGGCAAGACTCCTGAGCTAAGTTCATACATCAATGTTCCCAAATTGTATTTATATATGTCTGCAATCTTCATGACTTTGTGTTCGAAAAAGAGTTCATTAGTGTGTGAGCGCATTTCGGCATTGAAAACAGTTCTTATTGGTCTTTTTTAAAGCAATAATATTCTATTGATTTGTAATTTGGCAGCATTGCCCCAGGCCAAAACACCATAGTTTAAATAAGGTAACACTAACGTCGAGTACAACATGCGAAGTACATTAGATGGAAAAAAGAACTTTAGTTTATACATTACTCCTACATTCCGAGAAACAGTTTTACATACTTGATTTATATGCGTCTTCCAATTAAGTTTTTCATCAATGTGGAGTCCAAGGAATTTCGTTGTTTTAACTCTTTCAATATTCACATTATTAAATGACAGTAGTCCTGGTAATCCGTAATGGAATTGCTAACAACCATATAATTAGTCTTCCGTAGGTTTAATGATAGCTTGTTTGCATGTAACTATCCATTCAGTGATATACGTTAAATCATTATTAACAATCTGTAAGAGAGAGGCTGGGTTTTTATGGGAATAAACCATGCTGGAATCATCTGCAAACTATATGAACGACATAACTTTAGAGGAGTTTTGAAAATCATTAATGTATAAAATAAAAAGAAGTGGGCCTAGTAAGGAGCCCTGTGGGACCCCACATGTTACAAGTTTCAAGATTGATTTATAACCATTCAATGATACAAATTGATGCCTATTGGTTAGATAAATTTTGAACCACTCCAAAGCCACTCCCCGTATACCATAATACGACAATTTTTGCAATAATATGTTATGATCAATAGTGTCGAACGCCTTCGAGTAATCAAGAAAAATACCAATTGTATGCAAACGATTATCAAGTGCATTTGCTACCTTATTAATGAAATGTAATATAGCGTGAGATGTGGTATGTTTTTCACGAAATCCAAACTGGGAGTTTGAGAGAACCCCGCATGAACTCAAAAATTTAACAGTCCGGGTGTATATAAGTCTTTCCAGAATTTTGGAAAATGTAGTCAATAATGATATAGGTCGGTAATTACTCATTTGCAAAGTATTACCTTTCTCAAAGATTGGAATAACTTTTGCTATCTTCATATCATGTGGGACAGAGCCACTAGCAATCGAGAAATTAAAAATATGAGCAAGAGGCTTTATAATTTCGGGGGATATTGATTTTAACAAGTCATTACTGATGTCGTCATATCCTGGGCTTTTTTTCTTTTTCAAGTTGTTAATAATATTGATAATTTCGAATTCATTAATTGGAAGAAGGAACAAGGAGTCCCCATTTGGATTTCGCAAATACTCGTGAACAGCCTATGAACATTAGGTATGGCCCGTGATAGATTTGGACCGATGTTGGTAAAATATGTATTAAATGACTCACACATTTCTTCCTGATTTTCGATAATTTTTCCAGACATGTCAAGTTTAGATATGTTATTACTCTTCTTTTCAGTCGAGTTATTGAGTACATTTCTGATTACTCTCCAAGTTCCCCTTATATCGTTAAATGTTGACTGGAATTGCGTAAAATAATAATCTTTCTTGGCAGTACGTAGAAGTGAAGTAAGGACATTCTTATACGTAGTATATTTTACCTTCGAAGCATTTGTTTTCTTTGATACATAGTCATGAAACAATTTGTAATGATTGTGTCATGCTTCAATGCACAGAATGTCAGAATATGGACAAAAGTAAAAAGTCAAATGTTGTAAAATCAAATTGAAGTCCAAAACTTGACTTTTGGCTCTGATAACTTTTGGGTAATTTTATCATTTTTATTGAATTTTATACCATCATGACCATTGTCAAGTTAATTCATTCTTCTTTTGAATGATAACCTAATTGTAACAATAGCATTGTTCTTGTATGCACAGAACACCTGAATGTTAGGACAAGTCAGAAGTCAAATGTTGCAAATTGAATACCTATTGTGACGGTTGTCTATTGGGAGATACTCAATTTGAGCAATAACAATGAATTTCGCAACTTTTCACGTTTTACTTTGCATTATATTCATGAATTATGTGCATTCAATATGATGTTACCATTGCAAACAGAGTATCAATAAAAAGAAAAATAAATGAACTTTTCAATGCTACAAAAATTGATAAGGATTAAAACCCACATTAAAATGTAGCAAGGTTCAAACTTGTATTACAGAACATTTAAACTGAACATTATATTTTACTTTGCCTTGCATTCAGGTGGTATCCAGGGGTTCTGTGAACCCAGGCATGACATCACCATGACAAATAAGGTATCATTAAAAAGAAGAAAAATGAACTTGACAATGGTATAAAAATCAATAAAAATGATAAAATACCCAAAAAGTTATCAGGGTCTAAATTGGAGTTGCGGAATTTCAATGTGATCAATAAAAGTGCATTTTACAACATTTGACCTTTTACTTTTCTCCATATTCTGATAATCTGTGCATTGAAGCATGACACAATCATTACAAATATAATATTAATAAAAAGTGTTATTATCTTTCTAATGGTATAGGAATAACTAAAGCTTTCCCTGAAAAGTTATCATAGCCCTAAGTCGATTTGCGGAACTTTTTGTTTGTGGTTTATATAGGCCTGCTTTTAGAAAAAAATAAATAAAACGATTTAATCGATGTATTGTTTTGTTTATTTATTAAAAGCTATATGGACTTTTCGGGGTCATCCCGATAGTCCGCGGGTCCGATAGTCCGCGTGTCCGATGTTCTGCGGGTCCTATAGTCCGCGGGTCCTATAGTCCGCGGGGGGGGGGGGGGGAGGGGGGAGGGGGTGATGTTCGTTACTACTGAAGGTTCCTTTATTCCAAAAAATAGAAAAAGGTTCATTAGTCCGAAAATAGAAAAGGTTCGTTATTCCGAATTTTCGTTAGGGGAAGGTGGGGCATAACGGACCCTAGGGGCAAAACGGAACTTTCTCATAGCTTGACATCAAAAGTATTTCTTTCTATAAAAATGTATTGCAGTAAATGAGGCATTGCTGCACCAATTTACCACTGAAGTTTCATCGAAAAAAATCAATACCTACAGAGGGAGGTGCCATTCAAAAATTTGTACCCCTCTGATGTAGGGTATTTCTGCTTGGGGCAAAATGGAACCCAATGGTGTGGGGCAAAAAGAACCATAATTTGGCTGACCCTGGGGAGAATTTGGTGTGCTCGCATCCCTTCTGGAGACTTCCAAAAGTACATTTATTTTGCCAACTTGAACAAATTTTGACAAATCAGTCCCCAGGAGTTGATTATTTCTTACGGGGCAAAACGGTACCCCATAATAGGGTACCATTTTGCCCCAACAAAATATGCACGGAGTCAATTTTGCCCCACTAGTGGGGCAAAACGGACCTTTTCCGATATTTTTTCAGCTTCATTTTGCCGGAAGTATGAAAGAGATGAGAATTATTGATCGATTGTTTATCAAACTTCAATAAGAACTCGTCAAGGAAATATCATTTTTATAGTCTTGCTCCTATCTGTGACGTCACAGAAGCCACTTGAAGTTACGTGGTCCGTTATGCCCCACCTTCCCCTACATCCAAAAATAGAAAAGATTCGTTATTTCGAAAACAGAAAAGGTTCGTTCAGTCCGAAAATAGAAAAAAGGTTCGTTTGTCCGAAAATAAAAAAGGTTTGTTATTCCGAAAATAGAAAAAGGTTTGTTAGTCCGAATTTTCGTTACATCCAAAAATAGAAAAGGTTCGTTATTTCGAAAATAGAAAAGGTTCGTTTAGTCCGAAAATAGAAAGGTTAGTTATTCCGAAAATAGAAGAAGGTTCATTATTCCGAAAATAGAAAAGGTTCGTTATTCCGAAAATGGATAAAGGTTCGTTAGTCCGAAAATAGAAAAGGTTCGTTATTCCGAAAATAGAATAAACAGAAAGACGGCACGAAAACAATTGCGGGAATAATTATTTAGTCATGGCGTGAAAACTACCCGATTTTAGTAGCGAAACTTATTCTTTTTCGGAAGAAGTCGCTGTTGATAACTAGGGAAATAAATTCTTCATTAAATAAAGACGAAACAAAAATTATTGCGGAATAGATTATTCACATGTAGTTATGGACTGTCCAGCGGCCCGATTTTAGAAGCGAAATTCTTTATCAGTAGAAGTCGCCTTGGACAATTTTGTGAAATAAATTCTCCGAAAATCAAAATTTAACAGCGAAAGCTGATAAAGAAGGACAAACCTCCCCCTAATAATCCCCCTTATCTGGAGGCTATTCCATTCTTACAAACACACAGTCCCCAACATTCTTAATCCATTTGCTCAGGCAGCAATAGCTCAGATAAAATCAAAATCAAGATGCTTGATCTACGCCACTTCTTGACGCAACACATGCTTTGGATAACATACTTTTTTATGTTTGGAATAACGAACCTTATTCTATTTTCGGACTAATGAACCTTTTCTAATTTCGGAATAATGAACCTTCTTCTATTTTCGAAATAACGAACCTTTTCTATTTTCGGAATAATGAACCTTTTTCTATTTTCGAAATAATGAACCTTTTCTATTTTCGGAATAACGAACCTTTTTTCTATTTTCGGAATAACGAACCTCATTCTATTTTCTGACTAACGAACCTTTTTCTATTTTCGAAATAACGAACCTCATTCTATTTTTCGGAATAACGAACCTTCTGAGTAACAAACATCACCCCCCCCCCCGCGGACTATCGGACCCGCGGACTATAGGACCCGCGGACTATCGGACCCGCGGACTATCGGGCTGTAGCCGACTTTTCGGAGGCAGAACACAGACCGTAAAGAAAACCAAAAAGTGAAAGTTAGATATCCAAGGACAGTGATTACAAAACTGAAATTAAAGGATAGAAAAGTAAACGGTTTAGCCTTAAAATTAATTACCATCTGGGGATCACGGTCGTAATGGCGTAATTTAATTTTGCCGCCTTTGAAGTATAAATTGTTTTCTTAGCATGTGACACTCATCTCACTTACTATTATGCAATGACTCATTAAAACACATTTTGGAATCAAGTTTTACTCAAATACTAGAGACACTTATTTATTCAGATTCGTTTTGATAAACGGCAACAAACTGTACAGAACTCCACATCTGATTGGTTTTCTCACAAAATCGAAAATAATATATGACGAAGATTTTCCAATCGAATGAAGAGAAATAATAGATCCCCCACACTACCAACAGTGAATCAATACCTAGAAAACAAAAACAAAATTCGACAAACTTCAGTTCTGATATCTTGAAGTATCATGCAACGGTACAGAATTTACAACTACACCTGCGAATTATGTTTAAATATGTTTCTAATTGTTTCTTAACCACTGGATATTAATACGTGTCCATGATATTGTTCCATTTGTATGATTGCTATTTAGCCGATGTAAAAAGAAACGAAAATCATGACTCTGGAGCGAATAAACTTGAAGATTGTATATACCCTATATACAAAGGTACATTTAATATAAATCGAAAGCCATGTTTTAAAAAAAAATATCTAAAATTCATCGATCCCTTGTAACTCTTTCACGAATCAAATAGAAACGTTCACCTATAGTGTGACGGTGTACATGGTATTCATTTGACCCAAGTAAATTTGTATTTCTATAAAAGCAAAACCAAATGTCAACAATTATTGTTAAAATTCACAGGTCAAATTCGCCACCTATACTCCAGATCGATAAAATTGCCTCCTAATTCATCAGCAAACGTGTTGAGGACAAACGATGTACGAGTAAAAGATCACACATTTTAAAGATGCATCGACAGTGAAAGATATTATTCCTAAAATAAAGAAGAAATGAATAAATACATAACCCTCGTCAGGAAACAAAAGAACGAATGGATTTACACGCTGACAAAATGTGTAGGAAATTAATTTTTTTATATCTGCAAATGCGTTTTATTCACATCGAATGTCAAATAATAGATTTAATATTCAATCTAACCTTCAGGAAATAATGTGAAATCTTGCTTTACAAATTTTAAGTTTTATTTAAATATGTTCATGGTTTAAAGGTATAAATGCCTCACCTTCACCATCATAATACGCTGAGATGAGTTCATTTGAGTCTCTTTAGAGTGTCTTTTATTGTAATCACGTTCCTATACTTAGATTCCGTTTCCTCTTATTCTTCCATGTAGACACCAATCGAGCTTCTACCAGGCACGATGTATTGTTCTATCAATATTTCTATAGAATTTATTCGTATCGTAAATGGCCTTGCATCTTTCTCTGATATTGCATTGTTATATAGTATCTCAAAAGGGTAAGAGCTTTATCAATGACATTTATCGATACATAGAGGGGCAAATGAAAAGAAACATCGGTTTGAAACCGAGAGGAGGCCGACCCAAGCCGATTTTCACCGAACCAAAATACTACTACCACGAGGAGTGTTGTAATGGTCGGCTCGGGGTTAAGCCTGGATCGATAAGCCGTGCGATTCAAATCTTAGAATAAATAGAATGCGTTCTTTTTTTAATTGCAAGAAATTTTAAATGGCTTCTTTTATCGCATTTAAAACGGATTTTCATCTAAATTCCTTTGTTAATAACTTTAGACAGAAATAGATCATATCGTACATCATGTTTGATGGAGAAATATAAGTTTACAAGAGAAAATGAATACGAGCCCCTTGTAAACTTGTTTTATTTTTCTTTCTTATATATCAATCCATACTATTTATTAATATTAACATGACATTGAGATGAACACAGTAAACTTTAATTGATTATTTCCAGCACATTCTTTGTTTAATAGTTTAATTAATCCATAATTGGGGCTTGACTCTTTTGCGATTGTATTTCTTTTGAAAGCCTATGTATTCGTTTAATATTTCGATTTATACACCAAGACAGTATAACCCTGGGTCATAATAAAACAAAATAATATCCATAATATCCATTGTGATAATAAACACTGAGTCCTTATCACAGGACAAATGTACATTAAAAATTTCATTTATATATATATATATATATATATGTATATATATTTTTTCAAACATATAAACTAACATGTATTTACTTCGAATAAAAACAATATTAAATAGGGAAAAAATTGTGTTCTAAGAGTTTCATTGCCGGAAAGAGAGAAAATTGTGTAAGAAAACTGTCTCAAAATGATTGGGAGTTTGATTACAATTTATGTAACCGTTGATGTATTCTGAAAGGTTTTGGAATCACCTACCCCCACCTCCACCCCCAAATAAGTAACAAATCAGACTCAATTCACCATACGAGTTCTATGGCAAAAAAAATCTCCCGAAATGGCGTATAACCCCAAAGGACCCAACATAGAGTAACCAATTGATAACATACTATTCGAAAAAAAAAGAATATCCGATTTGACATGATTCTAAAATTGCGTATTTATTCATATGTATACCTTTCATTTGCACTTTGATAAAATATGGCACCGTAACAAAATATAATCAACTTACAGCAACACGCATTATACTAACGTTCATAGTTTACTACTAATTAATACATGTATTCAGAAGAAATTGTGAATGGGTTAAGATTACATCTTAAAATTATTGACGAAACGAGAATTTAAGCCTTACTTTTAACAGAATCATATATCTATACAAATAGACTTTTGAAATGAAAGGATATGATAATGAGCATGTGTTTATCCCAAGTAACCTATAAGGGAATTGAAGTTGAAAACGCGTTATGCGGACGTGATATTTTGTAGGATCAAAGTGGATTTAGCATGGATCATCAATTTTACCTTCGGTATTGCCAAGCCCTATGCATAAATGAAATTATTCCATGGATATATTTGTACCTGTATGCGATGATATGCATAAACCTGTTGCGCTGTTGTCAAAGAAATTAGCATGTCTTGACAAACTTTTGGTTGAATAGACCATTTTCTGAATTCATAATTGAAGGCATATTCCTAAAGACGACCTTTAGAGACCTGTTTATTTCCACAAAATGAAAGCTTTGAAATGGTGTTCAGTGGATTGACTTAAAGTTACAAAACTTAATTATCTTAACATTATCATCTTTAAAAAAACCCTTTGCTTTATACTACAATATACCGTTTGTACTTATATCATATAAATGTAGATCATAATGTAATTACATATTCTTATACCATATACACGGGATGAACCGTACAAAGGGATAGCTTCTTTACATTACCTTGTTTACTTTATTATACTCGGCTAAATACTTTTTTTTCTCTTTTATGTGCGTTATTCATCATGTTCATTTTGTGAGAACGGTAGTTATGTGCCAAAATAGAATGGTCTTTTGAATAATGTTGGAGAAATAACTTTATCCACCTATTGATATGCAATGGTAAATTGCGAACCGCCATATAAACAAGATGAAAAAAAATACGAGTCTAAGTTTATGGTATAAGGAATTTATAACTATCATCCTTGAAAAAAAAAAATTATTTTCATTCCCTTTATATCCGGGAATGTTAAATATACATTAACATTTCTCTTAGCTTGTCTTTATACAACGTAAATCCTCCCTAAGAAACACAATACGATAAACTTTTCATTCATTTTCTGAAATGTTACAACAAGAGTACTTTGTGTGGACTTAGGTATATTTTTTAATACATCGTTTTATCAAAATAAAAGAGACAAATAACATAAATTCTATTCTATGCATCACGAAGTAATATCATTTAGTTCAACTGAAAAAAAATATTCATGCAATTCTATATGGTAATAACAAAATAATTATTTTCATTCATGCAAACTAAAATGCGTAATAAAGAAATATAGTTTACACATCTGTTCTTGCACAGTGCATCCGCTTATAATACCTCTCTGTTTTATATATCTAGAAAACAATGTTCGCTTATACATGAAATTTGCACTTGAAAATTAGACTTAATCTCATATAACTCAAGCACATTTTATATATTTACACGTAGAAAATGTTTGGAGAAAATAAGAGCTGTCTCAATTTATAATGAATCGGCAAATTGACAAAAAAAAGAAAGGAAAAGAAAATAGGCGTTGAATCTATATGCTACTCGTTTTAGTACTATTTTGTCTACTTTCATGTCTTGTTATAATAGCTCAATGGAAGAGACACATATGCAACCAGTGGTGGATCCAAGATTTGTAGTAGATGCGGGCGAGGTGAAAGAACTATCACTCTACTCGATTTACATAAACTCTTAAATACCAAGTAAAATACTGTGGAACACAAAATTAACGTATCGAAAAAGGTTGTGTGAGGATTTTTTACTTTTCACAAAATCATTAGAAATGTTGAGGGGAAACTTTATATCACGATACTGTGAAGTATGAAGAAAAAAAATGGTAAAGAAAACAGCATCATCCCGCCCAAATTGTTTATCTTGGATCCATCACTACATCAGCTGCTGTATCATACAGATAGTGCTTAGAATTACACACCGAAATAAAATGTTATCTTTTGGATTTATACACAAATAAAAAATAAAATGAATTAATTATTAACTGGATGATGAAAACACAAAAGGCGGATGATAACTACGTTAACTACGTGATATGGGGGAAAAAAAATTTGTTTTTCTTTTTTACTTTTTTATATTTCTTTTTCAGGAGATGTTTAAAAGGGAGATGCCCGGATGACATTTGTTAAATTGTTGGTCCGCTCCGTTTGCAGTTTAGCATGTAAGGCCCGAACCTGCCCATACATTTTCCTCTCGTTTGCCTCACACCATGTCCTTGTAAACCTGCACCATTGTCTGTGGGAAAAGAAGGCAATACACACAAAAATAAGAACAACTTCTTTGACATTTTCTCACATTTGGATTTTTATGACGATGTGAACTATTTTGCTTTTTCATTGAGCTCCAACCTGACGTTCAATATAAAGGTATTTATATTTACCTTACATAAAATGTTTCAATCATTATATATTTTTTTAATTAATAGCACTTTTAGCTTCATTACAATTATTATCATTGTTATTGTTATTATTACTATTATTATTATTATTAGCATCATCATCATTATCATCATCATCATCATCATCATTATTATTATTATTATCATTGTTATCATTATTGTTATTGTTATTTTTATTATAATTTTCATTATTATTGTTATAATTACAGATAACAGCCGTTATTTTTTATCATAACGAAATGGTAAGGCGCACGACATGTGCGTCTGTCCGAGGAAGGTATTTTAGGTAATTTAAATTCCGATTATTGAGATTGATCCACCCAAAACGGCTGAATATGTAAGTTGCTTTCCGTGCATTTGACTAAACAATATAGCTTACATCGGTATGTATGAAAAATAAGGCCTATAAAGTTTTGGTTTCATTATATGAGCTAATCCTATACAGTGCGTCCAAAACAAAATTAAACCTAACTTTGAGAGTCTCGTATCAAAATTGTATAACTTACGTGCTATTTATTCTTATATCACAACAAAGAGTAAGTCATATTCTATCTAACATACCTGTGCAGTCTTGGATGACTGAGAACTTGAGTTTTTAAAAACTTCCATAAAGATAGCTTGTACGAAGTTTTAGCAGAAGCAACCTGGCTTTCTGATCATTCATTCGTTGTTTGAAGTCAGCCTTCCTGAGTCCATTCATGTGGGACATAAGATTACTTGGGCTATTTAAATACAATGCTTTTGACCAAACTTGGTACAAATCAAATTTGACCATTTTTTCTTAAAGTCCAAGTGTTCAGTCCTCCGCCACAACACAGGTATAAGTTTGGTATCATTGAATAGAATACGAATCACTCTTTATTATGAAATAAATTTCAAGGTCATAATTATAAGCTAAAAAAATCTTAGTACGAGGCTGTCAATTTGGGTTTACGTTATTCTGGGACACACTGTACTTCACCCACCTGAAAGCTGTTTTAAATCCACTGTTTCGTATCCTCTAGAATCTGAAAGGTCAGCTGCTTGGTTTGTTTTCTGCCTCAAATCTTCATGTATCCTCCCTAGCAACTGCAAACAAAACAAAATGATTTTTAGAGTATTAATCAGCTCTAATTATGCAATACACATAAAAAATACCCTGCCGGAAAAAAAAAAGACAGAGTCAGTCATACTGTGTCCACACTGTAGAAAGACGGTGAACACAGTGTCCGAGTCCTTATGACTTTGTGAATTTGGACCATTTTCACAGTCGGTACTGGAAAAAGTGCGGCACACGGTCTCACCGTCTGTTCACACTGTGGGACACTGTGTTTTTTTGCCCGCAAGGTAATAATAATAATAATTTTTATACAGAAGAGTTATCATGGAAGATTACATGTGGACTAGAATTGAAGACATCATGGTTATTTCATGTAGTGCAATCGCAAGTTACAATTTCATGTATTCCAAAATTACGAACTGTGAACATGTGCCCGTAACCATCGCTTAAAGTCGTCGTTGCTGCGCATATAGCGTGGGAGGAGATTTGAAAATTAGTTTGTAATGAAAAGGAAAGATCAACATGAGGACAAGATAAGTGATTTCGGATTATGCTTAAACCCATTGGTTCATTGGATTAGGAAGATTTTCAGGAGGGGGATATTTTTTTATATTTTTTTTTTCATTTTTTTTTGACCAACCATTTCGGGAAAATATATCGATACCTCCATTATTCCCTTGTCACCCGTTAAAAAAAAATGTTGCAAAATTCATTTGACGTTTCTTTTTTCATTTATTCTTTAATTAGTTTTTTTAGGGTTGCAAAGTTAAAGGTCTTCCTTTATAATTTTTTTTTTTCATCCCATATTTCATGATCACCAATATGGCGAGGGATCCTCTGACCACGCATCCGCCATATCCTAATAAATATATGATTACACGACAAACACAAAGCACAACCCAAGTTTTGGTGTCCGGGCTGCGTGCCTATTGTATAATTGGTTACATGAATGTTTAAGAATGTTCTGTGAAACCAGTTAAGTTTTCCTTGACAACTAAAGGGCGGTTTTTGACTTTTTTTTTTTTTTACAATTTTTCAACTTTCAGAAGATTATCTAGGCTGCACAAAGTTGAGATCAATAAATAAATGAATGAAAAAAAAAAAAAAAAAAAAAAAAAATTTCTCATCCTACTCATCATGAGCTGTCGAAGTGCTGAATTTAGGCAGAAGAAATAATACCACTCGCTTACAACTGGAATAAATATAATTTTAGACCTTTTACAAGTGTACTCTAGGACCTATAAAGCTATCAAAATATTTCACACATTTTCATTATCGATTTGAGATAAACATGATAAAAGCGTAAAAATGTGAGTAAGGAATGAAAATTATTAGTAAGATTTTGTGCACAATATTTAGCGTAATGGCTGTAAGCATTAATACCCTGTTAAATGTAAGCACTATTTGTGGCATAATGAATTAAAAATAAAATATAGGTTAACCTTTAAGACGAGTCGGTACTCACATGGTAATCATTTCTTAAAGTAATGGCACTTTGAGGCGGAATTTGTGTTGGAAAAAAGAGAGCGCGTAGTTCATAATTCAATCACAAAAGAATGACGCACGGAAGCGGCAAAAAGAAAGAGAGATCGAGGGTGAGGGAGGGTAAGAGAAAAAAAAGGAGAAATCTATTGTTTGTCTTTGTAATGGCGGGCGGTGACAAGAAAATAGAGGTAGGTTGAAAAAGTGGAATAGATAAAGAAATATCATTCCTTTTACTGTCAATAGTGTTTTAATATCTAATGATGATGCCGTGCTCTTTCTCATAGTGAGTGCTATTTTGATTGCATGCACATTTGGTAAGGAAGAGAAGGAGAAGTTTCCGAGGTCTAATGGATATAGAATTTGTTATGATGTCCATATTTGTGGGACATAATGTCATATTCTCTTGACAAGTTAAGTCTGTCGAATGGGTCAATATATTCAACTCTCACATAATTATACGGACTAATATAAAAGTTAAACAAATATGAACTACGAATTTTGGAATATAGAAAATAATGAATACGAGGTACTGGATGACATAATTCTTGAAATTAGGTTAATATTTGCCCCGTTTTAAATGAGGGGAATATATTTCAAACTAAAACACTTCCTCAAATATGTTCTGTCTTTAATATCTCTCCATCTCCCCTTCTCTGTCTCTCCCTTATATCTGCTTTCCAAAACCCTCGTAATAGCGTAGAGCTAAAATATAATTATATCCAAACTCTACAATTTCATAAATATAAAAATTGTCGCATCAAAAGTCACGAATGACCTGTTTCAAACGCAACAGTAGATTTCATAAGTAGGTGAGCATATATATTCAAGCTATGACCTTATATTAATTCAGTCATTGCTTGATGAATTCAATCAGTTAGTATTGGAAATATACATGATTGAATATAATCGTAATCCAATTGGGAACTAAGAAAGAACTCCAATTTTGTTACATTATTAATTTTTCAGAAGTAGATACAGCACATTTTGTTAACATCAAGTAGAACGATGTACTAGATCTACTAAGTTCATGATGTTAGGAATTTAAACCATATCTGAAAACACATTATGATTATGAACATGAAGAACGTTGAACAAGTTACCCTTTAGAATCCTATGGTGGTATTAATACTAACATGTCTATCTCACTGGACAACACAATACACAGTTGCCATAACACAGAAAGGGGTGGGTAACCATCAGGCATGCAAGGTAACAAGGTCTGAGCGAAAAGAGGTTGTATGGTTATGCTTAGTTCTGCCATCGGCATAGACATTTGAAAGTTTAAAAGTGCTTTGAATATGCAATCCTATTAAAATACCATCTCATAATTTATCCTTCAACGACTCGTGTGGGCTATTCCAATATTTGTCTGCGACCCATTTTTGTTGATTAAAATTTTACGGTACCGTATCAAATTCTTCCCCTCCTCCAATTACGATACTAACCTAGAGTCACTCTGATAATAGCAATGGCTTTAATTCTTGTCTCTAAATATAGGCCTAAGATGAGGAAAGTGTTAATCTCAATTTTCTGTTCTATCGAAAGTTTGTGTTCCTAGCTACGTTTGTAACAATAATCAACATTGCCCTTCGACTCTTCTACTTTCCTTCTGGCGAATGCCTTTCTTTGTGAAATTGATTACATATTCAATCATCATTGAGCCATCAAAATGGGAAAAGCAAAATGAAATGTCACCAGGTAGCCCTATGATGATACATGATCACATTGCCTTTAATAATATACATTTTTATCGCGTCGAAATACACATGTCATAATTATAAATGTAATGATGAATACAGAATAATTTTATCATTCTATCGGGCCAAATACATTACACGAAATAGAGATTGAGGGAATAACAATCCAAGTGGGGGTGGGGATGGGATGAGGGATAAAGAAAATGCTGCTTTTGGCGGGAATAGAACACTTACACGTTGAAGGATCGATCTTCCTTTTAATAGTTCTCCCATCACAAATTAAGATTGAATTATCATATTAAGTGCTCCGTTTTACACTTATGTTATTATCAATAAATTGTGAATACTAGAGTTCTTTCTTTATTAGGCCTACTGATAATTTTATCATGTATGATGGTCTACTGGGTAAGTTCTGGACTGATCTTTTGCACTGATCTTCTTTTGGCAAGAAAATTAATCTACAATTCCCGCACTTGACCCTGTGAGGCAAATGTGTACCTGTTGTGAATATATTCTTATTTTAGCTATAGCAACTTTTCGTTGAATAACAATAGCAGCGATTTATAACCGTAAGTCTTAATCACGAGCTTGACATGATATGAACTTGATTCGGCATACATATAAAAGAACTAACACGGTACAGTATTATATAAAATCAGATACAAAATATTGGATATAATGCAGATTGACCCATCTTCGGAAGTGAATTTGACCGGAAATGCTCTTGAAAATGGCCTTTGTTATGTTTTATACTTGAAATAAGAGCCAGCATCAATCTTATTCACTTATTCACAGATAAAAAAAAAAGTACACGTAGTACCCATTCATAAGGACGCCATTCTTTTTGGCGGTTATTTGACTTCGTGTGTCGCAACGTGCCTCTATGACTGTCGCTGTCAGATGTCATCAACACCTGAATTGATCCCAATTTCTGAGGGGCAGATTAGCTAGGTCCAAGGCGTGACCGAACCCTTTCCTATATCATTGGGTCGTGTTATGGTGGTGTTGAAAACATGACAAAGTCAGTAGCTGAAATTGGAATGGTACGGGTAGGTCTACGTAGTTTCGTGCCAGCAACAGGCCAAGTAAAAATCTCAAATAAGTCATACCATTCTTGAGGCATTTTGTTTGAAGTGCTTGATGTACAATTACGTAACAATTATTTCAAAGGTGTAATGCTGCGATTTTAATGATGTTGCATAAATATGGGCGACATGACTATGAACATTTGACTAATAGCTGTAACTTTATCCTCGAAGTTTAATATCTCAAATGAATGAACATTTACTTTTTGTAACGATTTTCTTTGAATATGCAAACTGACGACTATACCTAATCCAATAGTGCAGATATATAAGATGTTACTGGAAGAAAGGATACATAGATGGAAAATGAGATAGAAGATATCGAATTTCCTGGTTAGATGATATCACAGCAAATGGACGGGACTAACCTGTGAAGGGATCAGAACTAAATATCATAACCACAAGCTGTGAATATGCGTAGCCACTAACCCCTTACAAAGGGATGGTGCTATATGTTGATAATATAACACAACATTATTTGTGTATAACATAATCCCCCAGGACGAAATAATATATTTGTCTTAAAAACAAATATAAAAAATTCAGTCGACTCCGGGTCAGTTATATTGATTGTGGTGTTACACAAGGAAGTGTTATAGATCCCCTCTTGTTCGCACCCTTCCCAGCCGTATACGATATTTGTATGATATCTGTGTGTTTATATAAACCATTTTATACGTTATTAAAGGTAATACATCCCCTTATCAAATATAATACAATACTAGTGGTCTAGTACAAATTTCCAAAAGTACATATGACATCTCAAAATTAGCTGTAATTAATTCATATCTATAAGGTTTATTTCGTTTATGATTATAGGGTTAGGGTTGCAATGAACGTTTTGTGTTAGGTTTAGGGGAGGGCACAGTGTGTAGTCGACATGTGCATGACATTTTAGGGGAGCATATTCGAAACCGGATCTAATCCCATGGAACGGCACTGCATGTTTATTTATTTTATTTTTTTATTGTGTGTGTTTGTACAAAGTTTGTTATGGATGCTCACTATAAATTAATTAACATATTGAAGTTAAATGTATATGCTCCCATTCTGCGGCAACATCTGCCATAGTGCCGCCCCCAAACTGACAAACATGTACAGTAAACTAGTGCTAATACTGATGCATTTCTCCTCCCCGTAAACTACTCAATCATAATGAAATGTTCATTAGCATAGGCTTTTATCTTCATCCTTTTTTATTCCAAATCCTTGTCTTAGTCTTTTCTCCCGCCATCTCTTGATCACTTCCCATTTTTATGTCTCTTTATCTCTCTCTCTCTCTCTCTCTTACTCGTTCTCCCTTTTTCATTCTCTCTCACGCACACGCAGAAATACACACACACACACACACACACACATTCAACCATCCACACACACTCGAAAACAACATTGATTAGATACCACTTCCATTTCTCGAATGAGCTCAAATTCACGAAGATGCATACAAACAGAAAGACATCCGGTACCAGTGATACCAAGATAAACGCTACTAAATAGTAAAACAATATTGATGATATCGGTGTTTTTTTTTTTGTTTTTTATAGATCATGAGATGCATTTTCAATGATTATGTAAAAACAATGTCATGTAGATCCCCCTCCTCGAAAAAAGAAACGCGCATTGTGGATTAATAACCTTTAGGGTAATTTTAAACCACTCTAGATTTTCATTTTCAAGTGAAAAGTTCATTCATTTTCTTTTTGTTTAGACATTATTTTGGTGTTGTTATGCTTTAACTGGCCCCGTGGAAGACCAGCAGCAACATTATTCGTTGCAGCTGAAATGGGCTACCAGCCGTATTTTTAATCTAGATATATGTTTATATTTCATATGTAATTGTATATGATTTTATTATACGGAAATAAAACCAAACCAAACCAATATACAGAGCCCCCAAATACAAGAGCAAAATGAAACTTAAATAATAAAAAAAATAATAATAAATAATAATAAATAAATGAAAATAACAAGAAAATAAAAGGAACAAAATCAAGAATGATCAAATACACCTTATAATACTATTTAGACTTAAAATTGTTTTGCGGAGCTTTTTTGAAGGTGTTTAGGATTATTAATACGTCATGTTTTGATAATGCACAAAAACTGACTGGAAGAAAAGTCTTTCATTTCCACATCGCTTAGTTTGAAAAGCGGATGTTATTCATATGCACATTCAAACTGATAATAAAAATGATAAGATGACTTTTAAAGATTAACAATAATGAAGAAAGGGTGGAAGTAATTTTATTGATGTAAATTTGATTACAAATAATTGAATGAAAATAAAATGGAATTGTGCAGAGTGCCTTATCAAGACGTCAGCATGCTTGGGAATGAGCCGACAGGTCAGTTCACAATTATTTTTGCGTAGAATTTGGCCTCTACCAGACGGCTGCTTTACGTTACTTGAAAATTCATGCAAATCTGAAGTCAGAAGAAAAAGTCAGTTACAAAGCAAGAGAGATGTCCTTCTCGGCGACGTCTCTGTGTAAAGTGATCTCCATCATAAAACAAATAACAAATTCTGGGAAAAGGAGAGAAGGTCGTATGTATGTATGTATACATTCGTATCGGTTAGTAATTTGTTTAGGAAATGAACCAATGATAAAGAAATCATGAGATATTAATACTTTGATTGTGTGTCATCAACAACGGAAAATATTTTCATGTTATCAATAATCGGTATAATTTATCAATTCAAGTGAACAGTCACTCCAATATAAATATTATTATTAAACATGATTGTGTAAAATAAATAGGTGCATGCTTTACAACTTAACAAAACACAAATAGTAAGTTCCTCCTAAATCACACCGTTACATATATTTATATTTTTTCTTCACAAGTATATAAAAATAGAAAACAGAAACTACATTATGACATAAGAATCAAACAGTTAATATTTTTTGGGACATCTAACCCCTAAGGGAGGTTTAGAGAATCTGTCACTGACAGGAAGATTCAAGGGGAATAAGAGTAAAGAGGGTTACAGCTAAAGGAGAAAGCTAAAAACAGCAAGTTGTGGAATAACATGATCGCCGGTGTTTACAGATATGGAACCTGAATAGAATAGAAATGAATTCAGACATACTATGTCGGAGAAACATACATTTAGGAAAAGAAGAAGGAAAAGGTAAAGAAACGGAGAGAGGGGATGAAGAGAGCGTAAAGAATAAAAAGGTAAGAGGAAGAGAGACAGAAAGGGTTTTATTTATTCATTTCATGTTTTATTTTTATTTTATTAATTTTTTATTTTTTTATTTTATTTGTTTATATATTTTATTTTATTTTATTTATTTATTTCTTTATTTTTATTTTTTATTTATTTATTTATTTTTTTTTTTGGGGGGGGGGGTGTAAGGTCGAAATGAAAAAGTGGCAAGATTTCAGGAAATTTAAAAAGAAAGAAAGAAGTGGAAAACCGAGCTGTCTTTCCTTTGAACATCGAATTCACATTCATTCATCGTTTTCTATTCCCGTGCGAGGATTTCAAACACTACAGCCATATTCATCAAAGGCGTTTGTTCACTATAAAAAGAGCCCATCATGGTATTTGGATCACCAAAGCCCATAGGGGGTAAGACAAGCGCAATACTAACATTAAATAATTGAAACACCTTTGGTAATGTTTGTTTGATGAACACCGAGACAAGTAAAATGACCCGGTTCATTTCGCTGTAATAATTTGGACATGAATGGGCATTTTCAATTCAGAATGGTATTTATTAAAAACAATCATGCATCGCAACATAAATGTTGAATTGTACATAATTAACATCAATGATAAAATACAGATACATTTTACAATAATACAAATAGCACACGATAATAAATATAACAGAACACATTTAAAGATAGAACTGTAAAACTTAAAGGAGAGAATAATGATATTAATGATTATAGTGTAATCACCATTAGTCTTACATTGTGTAAAATTAAAGTCTTGGAAATTGCTATACTATTACAAGTTCTACTGATCAATAAATATTGTTACAAAATATGTATAATTCATGTTAATGTAATAATGGAAAAAGTTATTCAGAAGAAGAGACAATGAGATTGTTTACACAAAATTTTTCTCATCTAATATGTATTTTTTTTTTTTTTAATTATTTTTTTAATGCGCTAAATAAGTCGTGGGTATAATTATTATTCTTATTATTAATTTAACAAAAATTGGAAACTGAAACTATTTTCAGCAATGGAGTATGACATATTTATAACAAGAAATACCGACCAATAAGGGAAAAAAAAAAGGAAGGAGGAAAAAGAAATGATGGGAATATTACAACTGGGCAATTAATATCGTTACCTATTATTATATGAAATTCATTGTAATACAGTCATGAGAAAGAGATTCGGACAGAAGAGATATTAAAGGTAGAGATCTGGAGAGGAGAAGGGCAAAGGAAGTATTGAAGATGGAAAAAAAGGAATGAGGGGAGGAAGGGGAAGGAAGAAAAGAAATCGTGAGAAAGGAGAACGGAAGAAGCGATTTCAAGCATAAGGAAAGTTGTTGGCTTCATGTAGACAAAAATAATAATGCATTCCCTTGAATCGTTATATGAGAATTGGGTCAAGATTTGGTTTCCTTGATAGTTAAAAATTAGAAGAAATCTATTTATGAGTAATACATTTTGACAGACACAACCTTGCTCTACCTCATCTGTGTTTTGTTTTACTGTATTCCCTTTAATTTATGAATATTCCCTAATATTCCCTAACGAGATACAAATCATCTATAATGAGTATCATAATTAATAGAATTTACATTTTCAACCCTCCTCTGTTTTTAATTTGTTACCCCCGTCTGAGATTTTGGATTAAATTTAACATTTAAGTTCAAAAGCAAACCAAAACCGTTTCTTTTACCTATTAATTATGCGGCGGTCACAACTCGCCTTACCTTCGACGTGCAACTCCCTACGATGGATTTCGTAGAAAATTCGTGCAGCGGAGGTACCTCGGAGGTACAATGCATGTACGACGTGCAGAAAGTTTTAACAATACCCTTACTATAGAATTGGAAGAATCGCAGAAGTTGAATTAGGACCTGTGCGTGCATTGCACATGCAACGCAGGCTACGTCGATGGCACGTGCCCCGTAGCCTACGACGAGTTGTGACCGCCGCATTAGTCTTTGTGTAATCAAAACAAAGAGTGACATAAATCGTGGTTTAATGTATCAAAATGTATCGAATGTGGCATCAGATGTGTGATGAATATGCTTTACTAATTATATTCACACAATTAGACAATGTTGACTTTAATGTGCCCTGCTTTTTGATAGGTTGGAATAAATATGGCAGGTGCATAAAGGGCGGTAAATTGACCAGTATCTTTACTTTGAGGGACCATAATGATAATGATGTTTGAACTCACCGGAGCTTTTATTAAATCGAATTAGGCTTATAACAAGCCACTTTGGGCTTGGAGCAATAATTACCCATGCTTAATTTGAGTGAAAACGCCTTAAACTGTGACGTCAATGACCGTAACAAAAAAAGTTCCCCATATTTTTTCCTCTTACATATAGATAGGCATACCCTCTGTACAGTAAACAAAAATAACAAACTTGAATCAAAGATCTCAAAAGGTATATCCTAAAGTTCATCAATATGCACCAAACGAATAAAGAAGGGGGGGGGGGGGGAAAGTAAATTTTAGTGTTACAATTCGCATATATTTTAAAAATCATACTGTCAATGTAGGTATTCGTCAAACAAATGTTTTTTGTCGTTGTCTATTTTGAGCAATTTATAATCTGTATTTGATGTAGCACGTTTTTTCTTTTTCCAATTAGGTTTTTTTTTTCAAAAGCCTGAACAATTACCTTGCCTTGCATGATCTTTTCACTGTAATGATATTAACTATAACATTTCAATCTTGTTTTCATTGTCTTTCCCAAAGGAAATAGATTATTTGATTTGATGAAAATTCAAATATGCTTCATAAATGTCTCTTAATGAGCCAAAAGCATACATAATGATTATTGTCATTATCATCTGCCAAACTAAATATTAGGTCGAACGTGACTTTTTGATCGGCGAATTAAAAAGCCAATGTGAACGAATCAAAATTGATGATTACCCCGCCTCATTTGATTACGTTCCGCCTACCGGAAAGTTTGTCTTGTCACATCGATAGGATAATTTCATTTGGTGTGCTCCATCACGCGATTGACATCCGGCGGGAACCATTGCGACGATGATGCCGCGACCAGGCGAGGACGAACGAGCGAACAAGTTGAGTGTGAAATGGACTCAAGTGAGCGGAAAATGCGGTATTGACCGAGCGGTTCTGATTCATAGCGCAAATCTTTTGTAAAAAAAAAGAGACCCTGTCTTTTTTTGATGTCTCCGTCTCTTGTCTTCACTGAGCTGTCTTTATCTCTCTATTCTCTAAAGCTAAATTATATACCTTTCTCTTTGTTTTCCCCACATTGCAAGCCCTCTCTATCCTACCTCTCTACCTGTCTCTCTACCTCGTTCTTTGAATCCCCTATATTGCCCTCGTGTTTCCTCTCTTATTCTTCTTTAATATCAGTTTCCGCATCCTGGCTCTTCTACTTAGCATTATGCCATTGCCTTTGGTATCCATTGTCAATGTAGGATCTAAAACCTCAGTGATATTATTTCCCTCCTTTCAACAAGCTTTTCTCTCCTTTCCTCAAGATGTATGCGGTATTGATTATTCGAAGTGTCCTCGTAGATGTACGATAGTTCGATGCGCATGCTTGAAAGCCTTACGGTATACATGGTACATGAATGCTAGTAAAATTTTAATTTCATTATCTCTATTAGTTAAACACAATAGTTGTTTTACCACTAGCATACATGTTAAGATTATAAGCTTAATGTTATTTCTAGAAATTTGTGCAAATATATCATCATCATAATGTAAAATCTGAGGATATTGGTCACATTTAGTTCAAAGTCCTGATTAAAACAGTAATAATAATGATAAAGTGTCAATATCACTTTATATTTCTTATCCCATCAAAAACGAAATGTGTATATGTATATAATCTTTAGGGAAATACATGTTCATATAGGCTGAGGAATAGAAAAAAAAACACAAAAACATTGAAAACCATGATTATATAACACGAAAATAAAGAAATATGTATTGAATCATCCAAAGGTATTTTTTTGTTTTTGCTTTTGTTTTGAATGGAGAGACCTATTAACCCGATGATACCCCCCCCCCCAAAAAAAAAAAAAAAAAAAAAAAAAAAAAAAAAAAAAAAAAATAAATAAAAAATAAATAAATAAATAAAATAAATAAAAAAAAAACAAAAAAAAAACAGAAAGAATCCCGCCCCTCTATTTGAGAGCAATTTCGTACATTTCCCTTTTAGCTCGGCCCTTCTTGTCCCAAAATGATATTTTGGGTGCACAGAAATCTGAAATCGAAATTTTGCCCCCTCCCCCCCCCCTAAAAAAAATAATAAATAAAAATAAATAAATAAAAATTATTTTTCCCCCGCTTGTACCATTTTGAATGTTTTTTGTGTTTTGTTTCTTTTTGACAGATTGTGGAATCATATTACACCCAGTAAACATTATTACAGGATTTTATGTATTTTAGATTGCTCTAAAACTGATTTGTGTATATGAGCCTATTATTGAGCTTGTAATGACATGTGGGCGTGTGCGTGCGGCTGAGATTTAGGATATCCGTGTACGTGGAGGGTTTGTATTTTTCTACCGTTTGGCAACAATGTGGAGGAAAATGTCATGGTATATAGATACACATTTTGCGTACAAGTCAAAACAGTCTAGATTTTAATATAAACAGACGCGCGGGATATTGAGATAATGATGAACAAATTGAAAACAAATGAGCAGCCAATTAATAACAACTCGACTGACAAATAGGTATTGACAGAACTCGTTTGAGGCATATCTCTGGTTTTATGATGTGATTTCATCTCATGAATGAATGATTCTGCTAGCAGTCAAATTCTTAATGTGGCCCTGTTTATAAAGAATTGTGATCGTTTCACATGTATTGCTTCGTCTCACCTCACACTAAAACGCAAGTGCGCAAGTTAGGTGACCTGTTTATACATATCTTTACCCCTAACTCGAACAATATCCATCTCGCCTGGTGATAGACTTCAACATGTTTAAAGAAAACTGAAACCATCAAGCTAAAAACCCATGACAGTTTTATTGAAAATACATTCCGGGAGTGTAGGTCCGGCAGTTAATCTAAAAGCTGATTTTGAGAAATAAAAGTTCAAGTTCAATTCTAAAAAACACTAATTCATACTCTAGTACTTTTTGGTTTTCTTGCTGAATCTACTGCAAAATGAGTCGACAGAAGAACGACATAAGAACATCCAAGCTGGCAGATGGTTGGAACACAGGCGCGGATCCAGTATTCATTCTGATAAAAGATTGTGCAGGCCGACTCTCTGAAGGCAATAGCGGCTCTATAATGTTTGGGCATTGGCCGATACAATATTTTATATGAACTGAGTCTAGATCCGCTACTGGGTCATTTAGGGTAGACGTAGGGAATACCGGCCACTTAAGCTCATTTGCTTAATTAGCACATGAAAACAATAAAATCACCAAAAAAAAAAAAAGATTCTCATTGCTTAGCTACATCATTCAACTTTATTTTCCAAAAAAATGAGGTAATCAGATATTTGGTGAGGCAGTTATATGCAAATAATGACGTCATCTTAAATTGTCCGGTATTCCCTACAGTGTAGGAAATACCGGACAGTATGTTTTTATCCTTTTTTTGGTATAAAGATCTGTCTGGAAGCACTGATTTGAATGTAAACCATCAACTTAACATGTTTGTATTGATTCTTTACAACATTATTCATTTTTAGAAGATTATATGCATTTTACTACAAAATTTCAAAACACTCGGAATAACTCCATATCTCATGTAGATCATGACATATCACAATAATAATAAAGAGAAATAGACATTTCAAAATTGTCAAACAATTTAATAAATAAATATAATACATTATATATGCAACTTACTATTTGATCTACATGCTTAGCAACTCAACCCGGAAGTAAAACAAACAACCGTCCATGTGGTGTCCGGTATTCCCTACACAAAAAAATGACTGACTAGCACTTTTCAACACACTACCACCCCAATACACAGGCTTTGTACAGTGCATAAACTCCATAAACGTTTGGCCCACCCTCCACACAAGTCCATAATGCATGAAATAGAGGTCATGCCCCAATTCTATTTTTATACCATCACATTGTCTAAAATGTCCATTTTTACATCAGGCCATTTTTCAGGCTGCAAATTTTCCTACCTTGACAGATTGTGGTAATTTTCTCGGAGATTTCTCACTTGTCGTTGTCGAATACAGCATTCAACCTTCCCAGACAGACCACCTGACCAATAGAAGCCGGTATTTCAACTCAGTTGATCTTATGTTGGCACCTAGGGCTGGACATGTGGTGACCGTCCGGTATTCCCTACTGTCCGGTATTCCCTACGGGTACCCTACATTTAATTTACTTAAAGAGTGAAAAACATTGAACACATTACTAACGAATCAATTTGCATGACAATGGTGTAACATGTGACCAGGCCTGCACGTGACACACAGTGAAGACCTAGCCTGAAAATGAACAAGTAACAAAAAAGCAGAAAGTTGGTATTTTGTAAGTTACTTAGTATGTATTTGCCCTTCAAACACCATCCTACTATAATGGGAATAATCCAATTCCGGAATCTGAAAAAAAGGGAAGGTAAAGAAAAGGATTGACCGACAGAATTTCTAAATAGACACAATCGTGACAGATGGCGACGGGCCACCACGCTGTGCCCAAATGACCTAGGAGGGTTATGGGCACAGTAAGAAGTAAGATTTTAGATACAAGTTATATTAGGTTTAGAATCCACACAACGTCACTTAGCCTCTGTTTTTGCTTGTATTACTACGCTGAATGATTGATGTGTTTAATTTGTTGTAAAGATTGCTAATGATACCACACGGGGTGTCTTGCTTAAAATTGACACCTAATTACTGTCAATGTGGATCACTATTACATACTGGGGAGAGAGTTAAACTTCGTACAAGGTCAACTTAAATCTCGATCACAAATGCCATAACAAACGGTTAAGGACGCCGTGTGCGCATTTTCCTGACCATTTTGCAAAAAACCTCGTAGGAAAGTTTTAACATGGATTCTCTTATATATCCATGGTTTTAATAAGGTCGTATGAAACCCCCTTTCGCAGACCGTTCGTAAGTTCAAAGATTGGTCGATGGTCTGGGAAAAGATTATTTTCAACTCAGTATGAAACCCTCCATTTCTTACGCTACAGTCACAAAGACATTTACGTTGAGTTACGTCTGGTTGCGTCTAAAAATTCTTTTCTTTTCTGCGGATTCCCACGGATGCCTACCCGTCATAATCAGCAGTGGAAATATTGATAATTTCGTTCATCCAGTAAAGCAAAGAAATACATAAGAAATGATAGAATAGAAGATGAAATAAGATTAAAACAAGACAAACGTATCCATCCGTAAGTGTCTGTGTGACTGCAGCATAATGCTACAGTCACACAGACACTTACGTATAGATACGTTTGTGTTGTTGTAATCTTATTTCATCTTCTATTCTATCATTTCTTATGTATTTCATTGTTTTACTGGATGAACGAAATTATCAATATTTCTCTACTGCTAACTATGACGGATAAGCATCCGTGGGGATTCGAAGAAAAGAAAATGATTTTTGGACGCAAACGGACGTAACTCAACGTAAGTGTCTGTGTGACTGTAGCATAAGGACGATAAAAAAAGGAATGCTACAGTCACACAGACACTTACGTTTATTTACGTTTTGGTTGTTTTATCCTTATTTCATCTTCTATTTCATCATTTCTTATGCTTTTCTTTGTTTTATTGGATGAATGAAATTATCACTATTTCCACTGCGGACTATGACGGGAATGCATCCTTGAAGATCCGCAGAAAAGAAAATATTTTTGGAGGCAACCGGACGTAACTCTACGTAAGTGTCTGTGTGACTGTAGCATAAGCATTATCTACGGATCTTTACAAACGTCAAAAACTCCAGAGATTCGTACGAATGCATGATTCGTGCGAACAGTTGTGACTGCAGCTTCATGTCCCTGCTTTTGAATGTACAGCACATTGCACCGAAAGTAGATTAATTTATACTTGGGAAATCATCATTATCATCTATACATTTATTGTCATTCCAAGCATGAACACCAAAATTAGACAACAATGGTTTTTGGTTTATCATCTAATCGTGTGGGCAGATAAAATAAATGATGTGATTGAAGTCAATGCAGTCTTTCTAATGTCACTGATGCTGGTTGATATTAAATTTTAGGACATTAATGGTTGCATGATCAATGTAATCACAAATTATGACTAGCAATATGCTGTTTGAACAATGAAATAACAATGACTTCAATATAATGTAATGCCAACCACAAAAACGTGTATTTCCCTTGCTTAAAGATATATGAATGTAGAAGAAAAAAAAAAGCAACGATTTTCATTTTAACAATCGAGGTTAAAAGAGGCGAGCTTTTATTGTGAGAGTACTCATGATGTGGGTAAGATTCAAATTTGAACAAGAATATATCGATGTGGGAAAGTTCTCTATTTACACTTGCTATTTGTGGTCACAATTGATAGGAGAAATTACAGAAGATATTCCTAAATAAGATCTATCGAATCCATTATTTATAATAACACATCCGTAGGGAACAAAATTTATCAGAAGTGCAGATAGAGATATCACGTAATAAATCAAGAGATAAATAAAGTTGTCCACATTGCGACGATCTGTGTGCAATGGCATAAACAACACCTTTTACAGTAGGCTTGAAGTAAATATTCCTATCATGCATTTGGCATTTGTAAAAGAGCAGCCAGTGGGAACGCGCGTCATTAAAAGTTCGGAAAAAGGAATCACGCAATAAATCAAATAACCAATCATTTTTGAATTTCTTTTGCTTTGCATTTTAAATCACGGGATCGCGCAAGAAAGTACAGCATTATGCCGTCGGCAATACAACCAAAGCTTGGCAGTTTTCTTTATGGTCAGCTACCATTTATTTCACACGAGCAATATGCCATTATTATATATTATCATTTTTTATATACATAACTTGCAGTTTTGTAACCGGAAAGTGTGCAATAACAAGGCTTGAAAAGATGTACATTGCTTTAAAGAATAGGCGAAATGTCAAATCGAATTCTCTTTTACAACTAAAAGCCAATGATATTGGGAACGCCATCATAACTATTTCCATCAATTCTGACCTTTCGTTCGTCAGTGGATAACGATTGACCAGTGGCAGATACTTATACCACAGCCTTCGACAGGATTCGTTAGCATGTTTTGAAACAAATATGACCATCTAACGTGATTCAAAACTCTAAAATACATTTACAAAAACAAAACAAAACAATACAAAACAATACAAACATACACCCCTCCCCCCCCCCAAAAAAAAATAAAATGAAATAAAAAAATAAATAAAATAGTAAACCTGAGATATTGACCTCATTATATGCAATGCTACATGTGTGGGAGTTTAGAAAATACGAGTTACATTACATTAATATGCCTCGGTACATTCACACACACAATAAACAGATAAAATGAAGGGGAAAAAATATATCTAAAAAAACAAACAAAAAAAAACACGGAACGTTGATGACCAACAGCGCAGACAACGGCCTCATTATATACATGGTTATATCATGGATATCGGGATGGGCGTCTTACATTAAGATTTTGTTCATATTTTTTCCAGTTTCCATTACCAAACAAAAATGTGTGGCATTTTTATTCGCAAGGAAATTTCAATGATATATTGACGCGGAAATCTCGGTATTATAAAGATGTGAAAATAATTGCGGTGTTCAGTCCCATGCCGGAGTTATAGCCTTCCCCCCCCCCCACACACTTCACTATGAGAAGATTGTTCATAGTACTGTAATAATTTGACAAAATGCTACGACTTACAGTTTGAACGAATACAGGCATGTTAAAGGAGAATATTTATTTATAAACTTTTCGGGTAAGTTTTTCCGACGCCCCATTTTCTTATCGGAAAGGTGTATCGCCGTTTTTTGTGTCTGTAATAGACCCTTTGAAACAATACCGTTATACCAAATCAATTAGAGCAAATATTATATTACAATACTCAAAGGAATTAGGACCAAAAATTTCCTTTCCCCCTGTTCAAAGCTTTTCAAATTTAATTTCCTTAATCATACGCAAAATGAGAATGAATTTAAAAAGTTAATATTAAGTAAATGACAGTGAATATGGTATAATGTATACTATTACAATATGAAGTGCTTTCTTACAAATTTTGTACAATCAACCCCCTGGCAATTTAAATAATATTGTATTATTATTATTGATTCAAAACGGGTTGCATAGTGATGATCTGTAACCATTCTTACTTCTAATGTAAACCTCTTTTAACAGCTGTATTCCTGCTGAGGGCATCTATCACATCATCACATCACATCAGGTACGGAAATGAAGGATTTCTCCTGCAGATTTTCCGGTCAATGTTCAAGTTTGTAGATTAAATCTAAACGGCTTAAACTTGATAGATTGAAATGCGATGAGGAGCGTAGGTTCTAAATCTTTTCCCCACCAATGTTTGTCCGATAGTTCCAAATATTATTTGTCAACAGATTTTGCTTCTACAACAATGGTTGGTAGCTTAATCCAGTCCGATATTACTCTTTAACTGAAGAATTTACATCTAACTTCTAAACGAGATCTCTTTGTAAAAAGCTTGAATTTATGTCCTCTTGTTGATGCATGGATTGCTGGTGTGAAGAATAAATCTCTGGTGATTCCCAACTTTCCATTTACCAGCTTATATACAGTAATCATATCACCTCGACGTCTTCTTTAAAATAGTGACTGAAGGTTGAGTCTTGCCAGACGTTCTTCATAGGGTAAACTCCGGGGAACATGAATCATGGGGGTAGCTTTCCTCTGTACTTTCTCCACTTTATCAGCGTCCATTTTACATCTCAAATGCCACAACATGTTCTACAACTGAAATGATGAGTTGCGTAAAAAAAGAAAAAGAAATACAGTTGCAACAAAACATTCCGATAGAGTGCTAGAGCAATGTGACATGAGTTACTCTAAAATTTCATGTTGGTATTGTAATGAGTAAATATGAAATTTCAATTTTCGGTGCGGCGATACAAAACTACTAAACAAAAGATCCATATTGTAGTTTTTTTGACCTGTTGGTCTTTTATTTTTAGAGAGTACAAGGAAACGTCTTGGTAGCCTGAACTTAATTAAAAAGCAACGCTCAAAGACGACTCCTCCCCCTCCCCAAAAAAGACAATAAAAAACAAAAAAACAAAAACAAACAAACAAACAAACACCCCCCAAAAAATAACAACATAACAAACAAACAAACAAAACAAAAGAACATAAACATAAAAACAAATCAAAACAAATCTCTGAGTAGATTTCTTGAACAAATGATTGCCCAAGGTTAAAATGATTTTAAAATGAAACATGGACAGCTAGAGGCGTTTCCTCTGTCTAATGGCTGCCGAAACGAAAGTTCACGATCAAGTATTCACCTATAGTTGAAAATCAAATACGTGAGCTTCATCAGAGGAGATGAGATATTCTGAAAGGAGACTGATATTCGATTTGAAATGCAAATAATTTCGTTTCTGGGTCATATCATCCCAAAATAGTGTCTGTGTATTTCGAGAACAGAAGTTCCTGAAGTTTTTACATTTTCCATTCCAATGAAACTAATAATTGAAGTAAAAGGCTGTAAAGACACACCCTTGGATATTGGCGATTTCGTACCCAATTCCAACATAATGATAATTACAAAATGTTAAAAAAAAGGTTTTGATGAAATTGCGATGTATAAATGGAAATATGCGGTTGTGAATATATGGAAACATACCATATACAACTGTTATTAGAATAAAATCGCTGAAGCAAACACATACGATTTGGTTCTTGAAAGTAATGTGGTCTAATTAAAGCAATCTATATGTATGAAACAATTTTTGACACGAAGACATGTCACAAAAAAAATAACATCTGGTAACGTACATCATAAATGTTAGACGTGACTTCATGAGAACACTAACCTTTAACATCAACATTGTCATCTATTATCGTTCCATAATTGGAAAGCTGGTTGACTACTTAAAATCCCCTTAAGCAGATTAAAAAGTATTTATAGGCTTCGAAAGGCTCATGAATGACGACATCCCTGTTTACCAATCAACCCACAAAATTAAATGTCAAAATTAACGCACGCTGCGATTGACACGTCATATCCATATTAAGCAATTAAAAATCATTAACTCTGTTGGAGGTATGCCTGTCATGTTATGTAACTCACCACGTCAACATAGTCATACACCAGTCTGACCCCCACACCGACACTGCACCTCACCGATAATCGATAAAACTATGGTCATTAGGGGATGATACTTTTGGGGGATGTTTGGAGCTTATTTCACCAGTGAAACGGTGGTATCAACATAAACCAGCGGGTATGTACATGATGTACTACGACAGTGATCTGCAGTTTGCGTAAAACGCGTTATTGATTAGGTGACGAAGTAAATTAATTTTATAATAACATGCATACCCCTTGCCGGTATGATGTGAATGGACACCATTCAAATATTGTTTGTGTAGGTCGGCCGAAAGACTTCAGTCGAAAAGAAATTTCACTTCGCTGAGGGGCTCACGTGATGTTTTCGGCAGGTATGTAACATGCATGACACTTGTGAACATGAACTCTCAATAGAATTGAAGGGGGAACAATAAACACCAAAATTACATTCGTGTCGGTAGGAAACATCACATCCGAAATTTAATGAGAAATTTGAAGAATAATGAATGAAATAACCAGACTTATTTCAAATTGGGACCAAATATTTGAACATTATCTTTCCTCCTTTTCCGATAATACATTTTAGCCCTTCTGGAAGTTGAAATGGCTTTTCAAATATTGCTACAGCTATTGATGTGAGAAGTCATTAACACATTCGTGCACAGCCTAAGGAAATAATATCAAAATTCTTCTTGAATAGGTGAAAAGTAACGATTATTAATGAGTAATTAAACCTATTATATTAATATAATTATTATTATATTAAAGAGAGAGAGAGAGAGAGGGGGATAGGGAGCACGCTAAGAATAGGTATTATCTCTTCCGAAAGTTCAATAACATGTTTTATTTTTTAAATACTATGTACAATACTTATAAAAGATTCTAATCAATTGACAGGTACTTAAGGCCAATATCTTAATAATAATCAAAATTTTTAACCTTATATTGTGTGGGTTTTTTTTAAATGAAAGTCTACACACACCCATTCAATGTTCCCAGACTGCACATCACGACTTGCTATTTCAGCAACGAAAGTCAATTAAGCCGTTGACATTACGGATTCGAAGAAAATGTCAGATCCAACCTTTTTACCAGGTACCTTTCCTTCTAAATTAATACAGCGCCATTTTATCAATAAATCTATTCCGGTCCTTCCTAGAGATATTTTGATCAGAACAAGAAATGCTTTGAAGAAAGGATAATGGTCATTTGAAGAGAACGCAAGAGAAAAACGAGGAAGGTCGAGCGCGAATGAAAATGTCGTGGTTGAAATTATTAGAACTTAAAGGCGACGCTAGGAAAGTTATCATGCACTCAAATATCTAATACACAAGGCTTCGAGACTTAATGAAATGCAAATATAGTTACGGCTCTTTAAACCATTAAAGCAATAGATACGCCAAATATTAAATTTCAATGAGATATCTTAACGGGAAGGTACAACCCCACGTCTTGCTTCCCTTGTTCTCTGCAAACATCACCAAAATACATCGCAGGGGCCGCGAATCGGGGGGGGGGGGAGCTCAGCAAACGTGTACAAACTCGCGAAAATGACCATATATTTAGGATTTTTAGCCTGTTCAGCCCCCACTTTCGGCTCAGCCCCTCCACTTTCCAAAACGCTCCGCGGCCCCTGCATCGGCAATGAAAAATGTTTACTTCGTAAGTCAGAAAGCGTGATGTCTGATGTCGGAACCCTACTATTCTTATTAAAGATGTTCTCTTTATCTGTAGTAAAGGAATACACAAAACATTATCACATCATTTCACATGAATGTTTCTAAAAGGGACATCGACGAGTGAATAAGACAGGCATTGCTTTCATTGAAGCGATACACATGCAGAAGGCGAAAAGCAGCTTCTCCATTAATATAATTATGTAGTCTGTTTGGTAATGATTATCACTTGATCAACTGGGAGCTGCTCGTTGTTCCGAAAGTGCGTATGTCCGAAGGTTCGTTAATCCTAAAATTGAATAGGGTTCGCTAATCCGAAGATTTTTTTTTTTATCCGAAGGTGCGTTTGTACGAAAATGAAAATGGTTCCGCAAGTCCAAAAAAAAAAAATTAGGTTCGGACGTAAAATACATTTAACAAAATAAAGCAACAATCCATGAACAACGATCCACATTTTCCCATGGTTAAAAAAAATTTGGAAAAAGAAAACAAGCAAATGATACCCTGTAATACTTTGTAATGATAACATTATTTTTATGGTGTCAAAGCTTTAAAAAATAGTTTCTTCGAATAATATAAAATAAATATAAAAAATATCCCAAAATTGTAAAGACGATGCATTAGATAAATTCAAATTCTTCAGCCGCAAATATGATCAAAGTCTAGCAAATTCGTTGCATCAGACACTGTTGAACCAGACATGACAATGCTATTGCTAAGTGCAACTTCAGATAGTCATATCTGTCAGTCCCATTAAACATTCTCCTTTTCACTTGAATATGCGGCTACTTCTTATGAAACTAAATGACTTTGTATGCATGCTTCAAGTTTCGATATACATATTTTGGTTTTATATTGTCATTGGTGCCTTCATCTCTAAATTAGCGGCTGCCGGAACACGTCTCTATCGAATGGATAGCATAATGGATTATGGTTTTTACGTTCATCGTATGTGCATATTCCTTGAGTAGGTTTGTTCTAGTTTTGTTTTAGTTTCCTTTCAATAATTGCCATTAGCTTCATTTTGAGTGATTGACTTGTCATGCCGTCATTAGCTGAACAAAATAAAATGACGTGGTGTCAGCACGTGACCTGTAAAATAATGCTAGGAATGATAGCTATCACTGAGAAGAAAAAGAGAAAGATAGAGAGTCCTGATAAACTATAAAATAGAGAGGAATGTTTTTTGTAAACGAGAATCAATGTCAGGAAATATAATGATAGGATATTAGTTTTGATCATGCGAAAAACCTAAGATATTGACACTTATCATACTGCGACGGAGAACGAAATAATGAAGCAGGACAAATGCTGAGATAGAGAGAAAAGACAAAGTGTGGAAATGATAGATAAACAGAGACAGAGAGAGAGAGCGAGAGAGAGAAAGAAAGAGAAAATTGGACATGGGAGAGAAAATGTAAAGGTGATATGATGGGTGATGCGAGTGCAAAATTCTGATGATGTAAAACATGAAGGTGCGATGAAAATGAGAAAATAAATGATAGGAGTAGAGTTTTACTGAAAGACACATCAAAGAAAAAGAATAAGAAAAATGTTGTTGGAATATATATGACACCAGAAGCTCTGCTAAATGCATAAACATGTAATAAATATCAAATATATTTAATTGAAAATGTTGATACATCGTGTAAAAAAATGGAGAAGGAACAGACGGTTTTGACATGTGGGAAATTATTCATTAAACCCTTTCGTAGTTATATGGAATAAAAATGTTTCTCCTAAAAGGAAACTTTTTTTTATACCAAGAAATAGCCATGACCATTTTTTCACAAATGACAGGCGTTAATGTCCCTAAACACTTTACGCTCGATGACTGAGTCAACATCATAAAAGGTAAACAAACACAACCGATGCTTGGTAACAAAATAATCCTCTAACATACCGATCATTTCGTTATTGTCTCACGCAATTTCAAAGCTAGCGAATGATGGCAAAAGTTGGAAAGGAAGTCTCATTTAAAACTTAAATTTATGTTGAGAATAATTTTGTCAACAATTTATGTATAGACCTTGATGTATTTTCGTAAAGCAAACGCATCTAGTTATTTATATTTTGTATTCTTTTGTTGCTCCTCCGTAAATAAGGGAAAATTATAATGTCAGCGATGTATTTTTAGCGCCCAAATGAGGTAACATTATGCATTTATCTGAACCTGGATACCGAATTGATAATCAATGAAGGTACAAATATACATTTTACATTTTCATCAAATCATTCTCGGTTGAAAAATGTGATTTTTTAATGACATTTTTGGGGGTTAAACGCCACCTCCTTCGCCCGCACAATTACGGTTCGAAAATCGCATTGACAGTTTGTGGATGAATCGTGCCAAAGATATTTTATGTAGAGCTCAAACTCATTCGCTAGCCAAAGTTGTTCAACTTAAAATGTCCGGATGATCCACGCCATGAAAAATATTTTTGTGCTCCTGATTGTTTATACATTTGTTAAGAAAGCCCTTGTTCTTTTTCTAGAAAAAAAAATTGATCTTGATCAATGATAAACTTCCAATGGCATTCGAACCTCTCACCCACGTAGTCTTATTGTCTAAGATTTTATACCTGTTGGTAATCATCAAGTTTATCATTCACCTTGTCTAGATGATCGATAGTGGTTAATCCATTCATTTTGGTTATTACCATACTAGTTATTACTTACTAAAGAGAGCAATATATCAACCCCATGTCATGTTCTAGTTAACCTTTTACAATATCATGAATATCCATTCCCCCTAATTGCCTAATGAAAATTGGATCACGCACACTGTATCGTTGATGCGGAGCAAATATGTATTCTTCTTATCTTACATATTTACAGCTATTACTCGCTCGAACTGTACAAGTTGCTTTAATAGCTGTGCATGGTTGGTTGATTGGGCTGTGACAGATGTGTATGGTTATTTATCTCAGAGATAACGTCGTTATATTTGAATGACGTGATTGTAATTCGAATCTACAGTAGATATGAATATAGTGAATAACTGACTTTGAGAGTTACCGCTCTACCTTCATACTAGACCAGATTCTGGTCGTTTGAGACTTTCACCTTACGTATGTTGTCTGTCCTTTCCACAATTTTTTTCCTCCCAAATTCACCCTTCCCTCCACAAACATGTGATGGGGGAGGAGTCTTAGCGCGCAGTCGTAGTTCGTCATGGCGCGCGCGCTGGCCGCCGGCATTATACTGCTGAAATTTTAACACAGCACAGTCAAGGCAGTTGACTACCTCATACATGTATAGTCTGTGTCAAATAAAATGGTACAAGTGGAAAATTTTTCTTTTGTTATAGTATGAAGATTAATCACAAGCTGCTATTGTTTGGTAATTTCGTAGAGCAGAAAATCAGACTTTCTTCTGAATTAAAAAAAAAAAAAAAAAAAAAAAAAAAAAAAAAAAAAAAAAAAATCAAATTTGGTGTTGTAGTTTTTGAGATATGACTAGTGTTCTACAATCCAGAAAAATCCATTTTCGCACGCCGTCTTATGCCTTTGTGTATGTTTCGCATAATGACCATGAATTCAGCGCTCCAGAACAATTATGTGCGTAATTTCGATTTGTTCCTCGTCTCACAAAATTTAGCACAACTTTTGTTTTACCGATGCAAATAAGACAAAACAAAGCGTATCAGCATGAAAAATATTTTGGCTTTAATTTGGTACCCCATACACACATTATTTGAAAAGATTTCCCATCTAAATTATTTTTTGCCCGACTGTACCATTTTTTTTTTTTTTTTACACACAGACTGTATCCTACTACACTTTCTACATATTTGTGACACAGATACCTCTTGCTTTCTTTTATGGATTCAAGCCGGTTGAACCGGAGCTAAACTTCAGTATTTAAGGGACGGGTCACTCTCAATAGGCCAATCAAAACAGAGCTCCGTTGAAAGACTGTTTTTATTCGTCAAAGTCCATAAGAGCAAATCTAACTTCGGAGGCGCCAAGCGCCGAGGCAAATTATTTTCCTCTCGTCGTAGTGCCATCACTTGCTCGACAAGTACTTCAAGAAGTACATGTAGTTACTCGAATTTGTAATTCTAAATCAACGAATATGTAATTATTGTTGCGGAAACTAATGACGGAATATGAATAATTAATGGACAGACATGTCACAATAATATTCTTGACGAAAGGTCGCTCAGTTCAAACGGTCGTACCGGGAAAATTATGTTTGTAAATGCAAATTATATATCCCATCAAATCCCTTAAAATGTCCGGATATGAGTTTCATTAACATGATTGATTAAGCGGAAACACAGATAAACCAGTTTACGAATATATCAATAATGCAAAATTACATTTTTCTTACGGTTTCTTTAAACAATTTTTATCATTCTTTACGGCTTATGGCATACGGCAAAATTTTTTTTTACATTTCTTTTTTTTTAATTTTTTATAGAATGATCATAAATCTATAATACACATGGAACTTTTACGTTGTCGTTGGCTCAAATGTATTGTATACGAATGAAGGTTTAACCTGTCTCTTAATAGAAAAAAATGAAAAAATAAATTAAACAAATGAGCGTATTGTATTTTAAAAGTTAAACATTTCTATGACCAGCGTAGAGGAAAACCTTTTTCAAGAAGACATGTGCAGTAATACGATGACAAGTCACAACAACTTTTGCGTAGATTGGCTGCTCAGTTGAAACGGTCGTAGGAGCAAAATGATGTTTATAAATGCAAATTATCTACCCAATATAATCCTTTGAAATGTCGGGATAAGAAAATGAATTTATTAAGGACTCGCCCACTACCCCATAGTTTATTTAAAACACATTATAACGTCAATTGTATTGTTATACTGGTATAAAATGAGAGGGCGGAAGACCTTAACACAATTACATCACGCTAATTTTACATAAACATGATTGATAAGCGGAAAAAGAAGTAAATGAGTTTCCGAAATCATGAATAATACAATATGACATTTGGCTTGTTGTTCATTCAGTTACTTCAAATATTTTCTTATCAATTTATACAGCTTACGGTATGTGGTTTTGTACAGAGTTATCGTGTTGGGGTTTTTCCCATTACTGGAGCACATTTGAAATAAACAGAATACTATTTACTTGCCACTGGATATTATTGACTGTATTTCAATGGTTGCCCAAGCTGTCTTGTTATCACTAACTTATACGGGATGAAGGATAAATAATAATAATAATAATAATAATAAACACTGTCTTACCTAATTGTTATTTCTACAAAAAAATTCACTATTGTATGCGTGGGACCCCAATGAAAATAAGCTCCCATTCTCACCATGGTTCATCCCTTCAAGCTTATCTGAATTGTCTCCACTATCTTGTTTGCATATTGACGAAGAAATCGAACGAAAATAAAATGTAATATCGTGAAAGGAAAAATCTAAAAATCCAGCTTTAATCAAATATTAACTAAGCCATTGATATGCTAATTGAATTTCTGAACATTCTAAGTTGATGGAAAGTTACAAAGTTATCACTTTTATGCAATGCCCCCTCGTCAGGAATAGTCGTGTGCCATTAAGTGCCGTTCAAAATTTAACATTCAGGACCATAATCATAATTCTATTTGAATTTTTGTATTTTATTAATGAAATCTTTTCTCTTAAGGGATTACAATAATATAAATTGATATATCGATATTCGTTTACAAGTAGTATATACCAGTACTATCAAAAGACCGGAAGAAAATTAAGGGATTCAACCATGCGGATATACCATTATAATTTATAATCATGACCAAGAATTTAGCATTCTCACGAGACAAGGTTCAACCACTTTAAATCCGTCGTCAAGGATTTAATCTGCAATGTCCCAAACCACTTTTCATGTTTTCTCGAGATTTTTCCGAATTTGGGTAACGAGATTTCAATCCCAAATGGAATCGATAGACCACTTCATGATACGTCACATTAAAGGGAGCATCAACAGACCGATGCTATTAGCTGGAAATTGTACATTGTGAAACAAATTATATGTAGCGAGAAAGATATAAAACGAGGTATATATATAGAAGCTACGACTGGCGTTCATTTCTCAAATGTGAACATGGTAGAAGGAAAAAAATATTTAGCATACTGAAAAGCAAGTTAAATACGGAATACGATGTATATGAAGAAAAAAAAACACAGATTATCATGGCTTATACAGATTACATAAGCAAAAACAAATATAACACTTCGAATAAATTTTCTCTGAATTTGTTTTACTTTTTTTTTTTTTTAGTTTGTTTCTTTGTTTTTTGTTTAAACAAGAATAGCCTGTCTGTTGTTTAATCATTCTACCACTACCATTGTTCTGGGTTTTTTTTTTTTTTTTTTTTTTTTTTTTTTTTTTTTTTAAAGCTGGAAAGTATAAGATGAATGAAATAACTTAGATATTATTGACATTTCCTGGTATTTATATACGCGTGGCTCTTAAACTTGAACTTCAAGTTAAGTCCGGAACTCCTTCTGGAAAAGGGACATTCAAAAAGGTAATGACATTCACCGCCAGAATCTGAGAATAAACAGAGTGGACATTACATTCATTCAGCAAAATAGCATCATAATTCCAGTGTAATATTGTTTACAGGAAGTATGTGCGTGTGTGTGTGTGTGTGTGTGTGTGTGTGTATGTGTGTGAGCATGGGTGTGCGTGTGTGTGTGATCTACAACGAAATTTGTTCAGAGTATAAATACTATGCATTTATTATATATACATGTACGTGTTTTATGTATTAGTTTCAGTTTTGAAAACTAATATAAATATTTACATTTATATACTTCGTTTTTATAAGGCCGAGCAAACTGAAACATTGAATAGGTAAAGTTTTCATAAATTGTCCATGTTTATTTGCTCTACAATCTCAATGAACTAATCATTATCCTCACTGAAAGTGGGTGGTATATTAAACAGGTAAATCGTATCAAACGTGTTATATAAGTAGTTTATCAGCATGATCAGTACGCTCGCCCACTTGAAAATTACAACCCTTTCGCTTTAAGTATAATTTATTTTGAGTATTATGCTATCTACCTATATTTCTCTTTAAAGTGTACCGGTATATTTTTTCCCTATGTCCCTTTTTATACCTTTTCCCCCGTTTGTCTGTCCCCCTTTTTTTATCCCTCTCTATTGACTTATTGGTATCTCTTCACAACTAGTGAAAGTAAAAATTATGTGATCCTTTTTGACAATTCTTTCTTAAAATCCCCTACTTCACAAAAAAAACTTAAAGCAAAAAAGCAAAAAAAAAAAAAAAAAAAAAAAAAAAAAAAAAAAAAAAAAAAAAAAAAAAAAAAAAAAAAAAAAAAAAAAAAAAAAAAAAAAAAAAAAAAAAAAAGTAAAACACACACAAAAATGAAAAGAAAATGGGAGTTATAATCTGCTTTGTTTTTGAAGATTTTACGGAGATAGAAAGAGAACCGAGAGATTCGATAAATTCACAATTATTATAACAATACATGAATACAGAAGTCCATGGTTAATACAAAATCTGGCTCAATCCTTTACTTTACCTTACTAAGAACGGTATATATCTTAAAATCCTACTCGTTCATATTCCATGGAAACTGCATAATGCATATACTTCGATTGTCAGTTTGATCTCCCTGTTCAGCCACACTGCTAATTTAGTTTGCTGGATTTTTTTTAAGATGAAAAAGAAAATTTAATCACTTATTTCGCCACTGTATCTATGATGCATTATTATTTACTTAACTTTAAATTTATGTTTTGATTTATATTTGTGTACACGTGGTAGAATTTGAATACAATACTGATATCATATGTATGATATTATCATCATCACGGTTTATACTTGTATGCGACTTGTTCTCTGATTACTAGTACCTCTTCACCAGTATTTAATAAAATTTAAGAATACATGTCTATGTAAATTAAAAAATATGTAATCTCTCCCTCACCTCGCTTGCTCTATTTATCTCTTTGTATATTCTTAAAGCAATGTTTCTGTCCTTTGATTGGGATTTATTGATTAGATTACGTTGTGGAAAAAAAAAGTATATATATATATATATATATATATGCATATTTATCTGTAAAACTGCAGATTGGGGTGTTTTATTTATTTAGTTTTTTTGTTGCCCTTTTCAAAGCATTTTATGTATTTTAGAACACACATTGAATATAATAAGACTCAGTAAAGACTGGATTAGAGAAAGAAATTGTAGAAGTGTGCAACCATATTCAACATGCGCGAGGAAGGATGTGTGAGTGTGTGTTCGTGTACGTGTGTTTGTGTGTATTGGTATGTGAATTAACTAATGCGAAAAAGTAATATTACCACTAAAAACCACTTCAAAGAGCTTTATGCTTTAAAACGGAAATGTTAAATTCTTTTCTTTTCTTCGTACATCATGCATAAATATAAATATGCGTGATAGACGTTGGCATATTGTTAACCATAGCCTGTACAATAAAATAATTTGCAAGCTAGCTCTTTGGTAAAGGAATATCTCTGTTCGAGCAAGAAAGTCACCAGAAGTAAGTTAAATTGATGTTATTTATGTTCCTGAAATTCTGCAGGCGATTATTATTTTATCTTAGCCAGATTCAAATCTAAATCTTAGCACAATAGCGGCGTTAAGTCAGTTTGAAACAAATGATGCATGTTCTGTTTGAAACCCAAGCTCGCTTTTTGAAAAGGAAAAGCCTTCCAATCCAGATGCGATTTTGAAGAATATGATATTGGTAATCTTTAGTCGACGTTATACCCGATTCATCATGCTGGAGATCTCCTTCAGCTGTATCAAGATAGGTCTTTTTGGCTGTAATTATAGACTCATAGAAGCTGTCCTTTGATTGATGGCAAGAGCTTATTTAGCAAACTTGTTTATTCAGCTACGATTGTCATCCTCTTCTCTGGTTATGAACTTTGCAGTTTATCAAGTCACATACTGTTCTTTATTAAAACATCACCTTTCATTTGAAACAGTGTAAACTTTAATACTCTTTACAAATTACCAACAAATTCAACTCACTAAAAAGATTTATAGATATTCTCTCGCTAAAGAAAATTTGATAAGGCGGAGGAGGATTAGTTTATGATTTTATTTCCATTACTGGCGAACGGAGCTAATGATCGACCCAAGCCTTTTTTTTCCAAATGTAATGCTTCTGTTGATGTGAGTTCACTTAGCATTAAGTTGTTGACAAGAGATGGAATAGAATCGGACAGTATACAACCCTTCTCCCTGTTCACACACATTGAGGACTAGGCCGGAGTATTCTCGGTCCAGGTCTATCATGTCTATGGGAAATGTGTGTTCCCTGCTGGAAAGAACACACTCATTCACATTGTGAACACAGTGTGAAAACACAGTTCACACTGTGAAAAAGGTGATTTCACTGCGTGGGCACCGCCACAATGTGGAAAACCACACATTGTTCACAATGTGAAAATTGATTTCACAGTGTGAATGTACCCGCTCACAGTGTGAAATTGATTTCACAGTGTGGCCAAACCGTGAAAAAAAAATCACACTGTGATAAACAGATTTTCACAGTGTGAATACCTCACGACATATATTTCACAGTGTGAACAGTATTGTTCACAGTGTGGCCACAGTGTGAATCTCCGGTTATCCGTCACAGTGTGGTTCACAGTGTGACCACAATGTGAAAAACGCCCCAATTTAACATTGTGAAGCAGACTATGATTCACAATGTGAAACACTGTGTGATTCACACTGTGCTTCACATTGTGAATGAGTGTGTTCTTTTCAGCAGGGATAACCCCATCGGTTCTGCGGAAGGGTGCATTTGTGCTCTTTTCTTATAGTATGAAAAAAAAAATCATAATAATTATAATAATAACAATAATGATATTATGTAAAAGAAGGATTCTGTGTGACAACACTGCAAGCGCACTTAAAATGAGTCTTATAGACTCACTTATCAAAAACTCACTTAAAAAGGAGTCTTCTCACTTAGTGAGTTTTAAAGATTCACTTGAAGTCAGTCTTTCAGCATTTAGACTCATTACAAATTAGTCACGGGTTTATCTGTACAGCGTGTCCCCCAAAATGTTAATTTTTTTAAAACTCTAATTCATCAAAAAATGATTACCAACATTAAGTTGTATACTCAATTAATATTATGCACTTTAAAAAGCTTGCATTATTCTGCGATTGCTGTGAAAATTTCAAATGCTTCATTGGTTTTGAATACATATGCTCTTTTGTAATAGTAGTTATTTTTGGCCCATTCCAAGTTTGGTCTTGGAGAAGTCGCCGCGACGTCTTTTGGGTCTCCAGTGAGTTGCATCCCCCCCCAAAAAAAAAACAACAACAAAAAAACAAAAAAAAAAATCAATAGTACTTTACGTTATAATTTATTTAGCGCCCAACGAGAGGGACATTTTTTTTGAAGGACGTGCTGTATAACGAAACACTTGATTTTTTTTTAAATATTTTTTTTGTTAAAGGGGCACACCTTTTGGACGCTGCCCGCTTGTAGGGACCATGTGCAGCAGAGATGCATCGGCAGACGTTTAGTTTGGTAAATGTGGGATTCTTTCTCATGTTTTCCAATACTCGGCTGCTGGTACCTCGTTCGTTGATCAAAAGCCACCTAGCTACCTGACTAGTTGTGAAAGATACCACGATATAACATCAGTTACTATAGTTAACCCATTCTCACTGACTACGGACTGATCCAGTATTCAACTGAAATTCTACGGGTTAATGCGAGTGTGAAGTAAAGGAATAAACGGGGACACTCTAGGAAAGGCCTACCCTACACCAAGTCCCGTCGTATACATAACCCGATATATCAATCACTGGACTGACAGTCCCACTATCTCTTCAGGCATACATCTCACTTCCATAATTGTGACATATTCAGGGCGGTTCAAGCGATAAGGGCAATCAAATAAAGATGTCGAGACTTTAAACTCAGTATTTAAACCCCTTAGAGCAGTTTTCACTCATCACCCCTTTCAAATCATTAAACCATCATCGTCCTAATCTAGATTAAATTATAGGCAGGTGGACAAATTGCCTGAAATCACGTTAAGAACTGAGAATAATCTTCACTTGGGCGGGGCAGTAATTTCTTTAAGCGTTTTATTTCGTTAAAATCACTGTAATAGGTTAGATGATCATGTGGATGACATTTAATGTACTTTACAAAATGGACTGACGGAGATTTGTTTTCTTCAATATTTGAATCAGACTCTAGAGTATATTTTTGTTTTGGCGAGTGTGTGTGTGTGTGTTAATTTTTTAATGCCTTGCTAACCTCCAAACAAACAATTTAATTTATGTTTTTCAATATTGTGCCAAAATGTAGGGGAAAAATGAAAATCACGTTAGACGGTAGGCATATATGTTTTTTTTTTTTCCAGATCCGTAAGTAAAACGGTTTTAAAGTCGTACGCCTTCTCGTTATAGAGAGCTTTGAATTCCACGCAGAAAATATTTTATTGATGCTAACTTGGAAAATTGTTAATGGTAGTGCTCCCCACTATCTTGACGACCTTATTTCGGAATATGTTCCGACCAGAAATCTGAGATCTTCGGGTACCGGGATGTTGACACCTCGTAGAGTTAAATGTTCATTTGGTGAAAAGGCTTTTGCTAGTAGTGCTGCTGCTCTCTGGAATGCTCTTCCTTCCAGTGTGCGCAATGCTGGATCTTTGGAATAATTCAAATCAGGTCTTAAAACACATTTGTTCTCGTCTCATTTTAAATGAATCACTTCCCTTCATTGTACTTCCCTCTGCGCCTCTGAATCGCTAACTAGATAGATGGCGTACTTTAAGTGCTATATATTATTATTATTATTATTATTACTATTACTTTTACTATTACTATTACTATTACTATTACTATTACTATTATTATTATTATTATTATTATTATTATTATTATTATTATTATTATTATTATTATTATTATTATTATTATTATTAATCTATTTCGTAATTTTCTTCTTTTATGCCGATGCTTCATGCTGCATGTATTTCCCATTGGAAAATTTTGTTTTCTACGTGTTTTCCTTTGCGACGATCACATTAAATCACTATTTCATCCCCTCCAGTTACCTCCACGTCAGGTCGTCACTGATAAACTGCTTCATAAAAAACAAACAAAAACAAAACATAACATAACCAAAAACGGTGCATACTAACAAAAATAATTAAAACAACAAAAATAAAAGATTTAAAAGGGCAAAATGAGTACAATTCATGGACAAATTATGACGTGTAAAACCGAATCAACATTTTTGTATAAATCAGTCATACAGCTATAAAACGACTACTTATCGATTCCAAACTAACCACTAACATCCCCCTCGTGGTGGTATAAAGTCTGATCGGTTTGGTATCGGTTTGACGTGGGTGTCTTCTATGTTTGTGAGGTATAAAGGAGTTCTCAATTGCTTTTACTCACTGTCAGCTTGATATCCCGGATATCTTTTCTTCCTAATGTTTATTGATTCGGCGTAACGAGGCGCTAATAAGAGAGGTTTTCAGAAAAGGAAAAAATCGTAAGGCATAATTTAAACGTCTCCAGAGGTAACCGTTTTTCCTCCACACAGAGGTGATAGTATTCCATGAATGGGAGTGAATGGAAATTTCGTAAACATTTATCAAGCTTAATTTTAACAAATATTAACAGTTATAGGAACATTCCATTCACTCTAAAATTATAGTTTATATTATCATTGTATACTGGTTACTTGGTCAGTGGAATTTACAATTTCTTTTTGTTGCACAGATAACAATGGCGGCTGCTTTCAAAATTCCATTATTAAAATATCTACTACTCTGAATGTTCAATATTGAAATCGCTATGATATCAGATTGTTTCACTCTGCACACAATGTCAGAGACACTATGAAACATTTTGATTGCTTTATTTGCCCCAGGCGTACACGTTCTGTGACCTATGATTTTGTTTTTGTTCTTTATTACACTATGTCATGTATGTTAAAATCACTGAGTATGTTTTATCAAAAGTAAAAAAAAAGAAGGGAAGGAGAATCATAAAGAATGTTGGAATACAATACATGGCGCCAATGAACGAAAAACATGAAAATTACTTCCAATGTTCTTCCAAAATCAATTTCCTATAACAGGACCACTGCTCAAAAAGAGATTTAAAAAGAGTGTTTCAGAAAAGAAAGGAAAGCAGAGAAACGTAATAAAAATATTTTGAAAGAAAAGGTATCAGACCTAAAGCAATGAATTGAATCTATGTGTGACAAAAAATGAAATAGACTTCAAAATGAAATGTTACAAGTCATGTTAACCCATCGGAAGTTTTGGACATAAGAACTGCAATGGAATGCATGAATATAAAATGATTTTATCTTTCACATCTCAGTTACGTCTAGGACCATCCTTTAACGTCATCCACCAAGAGTCGTGACTGAGATTCGAAGCCTGCTCCGATCCATGTTGTACCAAGATTGAGGCGAATGCTAAGAGCCGACAGTGAACGTTACTGCCAAATCAATTTCTATTTCAATATAGAGGAATGATGTCGATGGTGGCTAGAAAATCTGATTATATATTCGTATAGGAGATATATTTTCCACACTCTAACAATGAGAAGATACGGTAGGTTTTCCCGGAAAACCTATATTTGACACGTCTACTGAATGAAATTACTGCTAGCCCTGCATGACCGACTTACTGCATGGACTACAACATAATACCTTACGAATTGAATCCAGAATTGACTAACGAATTTATCCATACCGAATAGGCAGCTCAAGGAGCGACTGTTGAGACCACATCACCCTGTTTGTGTTGTTTGAATCGAAACCACTTGCCTCACAATTCCAACCTTCTAGGCAAAGCAGGTGCTAATGCATTTCTACGAAACCCAGCTTTTCCAACCCGGTTTACAAATAACATATGGCTAGTTTAAAAAAGATGTTTTTAGCTTTGTTTATTACAATTATTTCCTGTACTTTTTGATGATTATCAGGCATTAATCAAATATTTAACAGTGTTATTCCATTAAGGGATACCTATATCACAAAATAACTACTAGTCTCTTGTTTCCTTTAAAAAATTCTCAGATGTTTCAGGTTTCACGCACGATTCAATTGGTACTTTGTGAAAATCTCGATTCCCTACATAGATTACAAGGTAACAAGAACTTTTAATTATTTTTCGATAACAGCTTTTACACATTTTACGTAATGTCTTATGTTCCTCGATTAATGCAAGGAACATAAAAAAGGATACCTCGCCCATGGTAAAGAAAACAGATCTGTTTCTTAAAAAAGAAAAGAAACAAAAAGAGATAGTTGCAAAAGCGAAAATTCTTCTCTGTGATATAAAATTTAACCATTTCGCTGCATATAGTCACATTTCAGGTAACAACATATCATTTAAAAAACTATAATCTACCTCATGGAATGCTCACATATGTCATATTTTGCATTTTACAAGAGTTTCGCTTTGAATATATGATCATATTCATCATCTACATTTAGTTGCCAAACCTCGTCACCGACGACCTACATAATGTGCATGCTTGTGTAAATTACTATCTGAATAGCATACATAATGAAGCGCTAGATGTGAAAGAAATGAAATAACGAGAAAATGAACCGGGTCATACAGGTTTATGAAATTTTGTTCAGGTATGAATAATCTGCATCCAGGCAGATATATGAATAAATGCAAGTAGAAATGATTACTAACCTACAAAGATATCTCTCCAGATTCTTTATATAGAAAGACATTTGAAATTACAATCAAGAATAAAAAAGGAAACTATAAGATTATTCCGCAAAAGTAACGGCTATACATAGCCAGTATGATCTTCGCTTTGTTTAATTTTGCATGTAACACAGGAAGACATGAGTTAATAAAAAGAACTGCGTATCATCCATCGTTCGTTCTGATTTTGCTACTTTGCTACATCAAAACGTTTGTCAGACTATATATATATATATATATATATATATATATATATATATATATATATATTATACAAATAGTGTACAATCTATCGCGCAATATACTGGATTATAGGTACGACAAATACTAAATTATCCCGAGAGCAGATTTGTTTATCCGAGGCCGTAGGCCGAGGTGAAATAGATCTGCACGAGGGATAATTTAGTATTTGGAGTTTATATAGTCCAGTAATGTTGCAAGATGGAGCGTTCACTATTTATTATAGTAAATAGACCCCTAGATTTTTGACCTTGCCTCATCTGGTTTTATCTTTGCCAAATTTTTGGTGCAGATTTAGCTATTGTGACGTATTTTGTTGCTCCGCGTATCCATTGTTATAAGCTGTTGTGCGCAACATTTTACTGTTATTACGCGCTCGCGCAACAAGGCAATCGATAGAATCGTCACTCTCCCAAATCATTTAACACGGGCTTTACCCTACAAAAACCGAAAGTTATATTGTACACATGTACAATATAACTTTTTGAAGGTAGGTCACGTGGTACTGATCTATCCAATGACGACGCGTATTTTTCTACCACTATTTACTATATATATATATATATATATATATATATATATATATATATATATATATATATATATATATATATATATATATATGTGTGTGTGTGTGTGGTTTTGTTTATACTAGAATTCGTTATTCCGTATATACTACCTATACACCGTTGTACATGACAATTAAAACAAGATGAGTGAGTGTTCATTCCAAAATAATACCAAAGTTCATTTCAAATGGGTAATCCATTGCTCATTATTTTGACAAGGTGTTTTGTCTAAAAGAAAGGTTCTTGCCAATTTGCTTTTCATTTTCTTTTGTTGTCAAATGCAGAAAATTAGACAATTAAGTTATACACGGTTGACGGTTCTGGATTTTTATATGAAATTAAATGTATTAAGATATCTAAAAACATAGTTTTTGAAATAAACGAGATATAATTTCCCTAATAAAATTCTGAGGAAAACAAAATAAAACTTGTACTTTTCTGTAATTCAAGAAGAATATGCAGACATTATTATCATTGAAAATTCTTGAAATAAATTAACCTAAAAGACTATCGGTTTCATTCTAAATATAAAGTTGATTCAAAGCGCGTTGAGAAATCCTAACATAATTACAGATGAGCTTTTAATTTTGCGGATTATGATTATCATCCATCAAAACCAAAATGTAAACTTTATCTCGCCCCAAAAGATGAATATACAAACTCAGAATAAGAATATAACTCGTTTGAAAAGTACAGTTATCTTTTAGTATCTCAATTGGCTTCAACTTTGTTCTCGTACGTTAATTGCACTGCGTGAAAACCTTGAAGACTGTTACATTGGAAATGAGCAAAAGAGAGTGTTATATGAAGTGAAACATACAAACTGCTTTCCCCAAAAAGTGCACGAGTTTTGATCAGTATGCAAGGTACACTCCAGAAATAAATCAGGATGATGTAATGGTTGAAACCAGAGCAGATACATCAAAATTTCGCAGCATTCTAAATCTTACCAAAACACGTCGTACTTTATCTCTTTTCCATCGTTCATAATAGCATAGGCGTTTGAAGTATTGCGTGTTCTATTTCAGAATGTAGTCAAAGATGTCAAAAGGATTTTCACTCATTTCTTTATATTCTTGTTACAATTCCACCTCAAACTTTTCTTTCGTAATAACATAATCTATCGTTGCGAAATAGGAAAAAAAAAATACTGTTCGATCACTCATTCTTCATTCTTGTTTCTATTTTTCCTTTAAAAAATTGGGAGATATTTGTAAATAACACCCGAGTTTTGCTGCCCCCACTTTTGTCAGCAAACGTGTACAAAAACGCAAAAATGACCATACATTTGTGATTTTAAGACTGTCCCCCACTTCTGGCTCAGCCCCTTCACTTTGAAAAACGCTCCGCGGCCCCTGTTATTTACGTTTTATAATCATTTATAAAAGAAGGACACACACAAAAAATGAACGAAAAAACAGACGATCCTTTTAGGATTGGGAATTAGTCTCATAAACCTTTGATTTCGTGAACATTACGTCTCTCGGTTTCTATTTCCCTTTCATTTTTTTTTTTTTTTTTTTTTTTAGAAACAAATTTTAGGGAAAATATAAATAATAATAATAATAAAAATAATTAAACGACCTCATTAACCTTTGGTGTGGTAAGAAGATTCAAGGGAGATAATGTAGATGCGAAAACTCATTGCCAACACTATTGAAAAGAACAACACCAGTGAACACGATGATACATTGTGAAATTAAACCGAAAAAATGGAGACACAGAAAACACCGATTTGTCTAGTAAAAAGCAAAATATGAGTAAAAAGTATTGTACTACCATTCGAATATTGAATGATAAACAATTGAAGCGAACTATCGGGGTATGTTGCGGTCAATAAGCACGCACGGGCGTGATCATCATAAGAGGAATGTAATTATCCTCCTCGGAAAAAGAAGGAGCGAGGAACAACGAAGAAAAGAATACCTCCACATCAGTTACAAACTACTTCGCCATCGTCTGTGTTTACGCGCCGATACGCATGCCAGGACTCCACGTACCAACGAATTGTTTTTCTTTTTCCCGCTCTGTGACATCGCCAGGAAATCCATTGCTAAACCTACATCTGCTGTCACGCACCTTGTTTGTGAGGATTACTTTCTAAGTCTTTGACCTAAAAGTTCAAATTACCATACTTAGCTAATGCATCGAATTAATTAGAACTCCTCAGTTAGAGTAATTAGCTCTTCTTTCGGGAAAAGATTTTCCACTAGGCCATACAAAATCATGATCCGTCAGCATTGTCTGGGTCGTCCCCACATTATGGTATCGGCAAACAATATGAACCTGATTAATTTGAAACTTAAGTTGCGGAATGATTTGGGGTGCATTATAATCCGGCAATAATGCCATGCTTTTATTAGACCGTAACGCAATGCTTCTCTCAAAAATGGGTCAGTTTAAAAGCCTTGTCATTAAGAGAGGGGACGTGGTTGGAATTTAAGGCCATATCGCGCAGGCTTAGAACATGAGCAGTGTGAATAATGCCACACCGTCACATCCAGATAACAAGATAATGCAAAATGCCTACATTGAATTTGCCTTTGCCATGATCGTCATTAGAGATGATATTTTTCTTTGAAAATGAACGAAAATATTAAGTTTTGTTTTTCATCAAATTCCTTCATATCGAACCAGTGGTGAGCCTGTGCTATGTCTTCGCCCCCTTTTTAAATGTGCGAACGCTTGCCCCCCCCCCCCAAAAAAAAAAAAAAAAAAAAAATAAATAAATAAATAAAAAAATAAATAAATAAAATGAAATAAAATAAAATGAAATAAATAAATAAATAAATAAAAAAATTAAAATAAATAAATAAATAAATAAATAAATAATAATAAAAAAAATATAATAATAATCAAATCATATATCCCCTACTGACAACTCGGTACGGATGATAAAGGCCAGTTTTATTTAATTTGTTTTCTTTCAAGGATGAAGGTTCATGAATGGATGTTGAACAAAATCTATAATTAAAATCTTTATCCTGTGAAAAAAAAAAAAACTTGAAAAGCTGGTATTGATCTGAGTGAATACGATGTTCTTAAATTCTGAAGAAAAAAAAATGCACATAGATGAAATACGCATTAGATGTCAGCTGTACGTCCAGCTATCTCGTTCATCTTTTGCAATTGATGATAGGAAACGCAACACCCGCCCACTCTCTTGCGACACTTCTTTTCTTCACACACAATTTCCACGCTTGCACTTTTACACGAACCCACACCTTTTCACGTCCACTGTGTGATTGATACGATTGTAAACTTGCCTTTCGTGTGTAATGAGTACGGTAAACTGTTATGGCCTAAGAGCCGCTCTTTGATTATCAATGGGACCAGACGTCGCGATGTTTTCATTGCAGTAATGTATCGCGACTAAGTTCATATCAATATTCAAGAATAATGCCATGTCCTTTGAAGCTGTCTACATACTTTTAAGCCCTACTTTCTGTTTTCTGTGGGTTTTTTTCTTGGCCTAGTTTAAATTAAGCAAGATACATATATACACACACATATATATGTATATATATATATATATATATATATATATATATATATATATATATATATATATATATATCTTTTTTTATAAGATTTTTTGAAAAGGAAATAGAGTACGGGAAATCAAACATTCGGTAGTACACCGAGATAATCGTTAAATCCGGAGTTCTAGTAGTTAGGATAGACTTAGTGTCCCGTGTAACGTTAATACATGGCTAACAGTTTCTTTAGATAGTCCAATGTAGGCTTCTTGATTTTGCTCACATTGCATTCAGTTACTTATATTCAGCAAGCACCTGTTATTTGTATAATTCAAATTTAAAGGCTCAAAGTAGAAATTGGGAAGACAATGACTAATGTCTACATTTTGGGCGTAAGGACACAGGGTTATTACGCCCAAACATCACTAGGGAAATACATCGCGACCATGGTTACGAGATGTCATGCTCGTAGCACTATCTTCGTATCGAATGAACATGCATATTCATATTACGTGAAGAAGATCGTGAACACGTAGCGTGAACATGAATCTGAACATGTAACGTGAACATGAACATAAACACTGAGCATGAACGTTAAAAGTTAAAGTGAATGTAACATATAACGTGAACATGAATACCTAACGTGAACATGAATACGTAACGTGAACATGACCTTAAACACGTGAACTGAACAGGAATATGAACACGTAACGTAAACATGAAAGTACACCGTCCACAGGGACACGCAACGTCATACCCATGATAATCGCCCTATCTGTCATATCTAATGAAGACGCATATTCGTATTACGTAACGTGAACATGAGCATATAAAAAAGAAACATGACCATGGACATGTGAAGTGAACAAGAACACGAACGAGTAGCCTAACTTGAACATGAACACGTAACGTCATGCCCACGATCATCGCTCTATGTCCACATCTCATGACGATGCATATTCATATTCCTAACGTGAACATGGGCATAAACACGGAACACGAACACGTCATTGTGAACATGAAAATGAACACGTAACGTGAGCCTGAACATGAAAAGGTAACATGAACGTTAACACGTAACGTAAACATGAACATGAAACGTCATGCCCACGATCTTCGCCCTGTATGTTCATATCTAATGAAGATTCATATTATATCACTAAACGTATTTGGCCATAATCACGGAAAATGAACACGTAACGAAAAACTAACGTGAACATGAATATAAATACGTAATGTGAACATGAACATGAATACGTAATTTGGATATGAATATGAACAAGCAACGTAAAAATGAGGCCATGAAGATATAACGTGAACATGAACTAGTTAAAAAAAACAAACTTGGACATGGATATGAACATGTACCTGAAAAGGGATTCGAACCCTGCATGTAAGGAAAACACACACTTAATGTACGCCACACCATTGTTCTAAGACAGCCGAACATTCGATAGTGGTCACCCAAATTGGACCATCTTTTACCCAGTCAATGATTGTGTGTCGCGAGGGTTTGCCGAATGCATCAGAGACATCAACTGTTTGATAGATGATGTTCATGCCTTGCTTTCAGAACTGGTCCAGTCATTTTAGCTGCAAAATGGGAAACCTGATGAGAAGATGAAGTACGTATTTGTATGGCCCCTACCACATGGTATGGTATTGGATTCAAAATATTTTGATCGTGGCCAAGTTCATTTGGTAGTACTAGCAATCAACTAGCTTTCAGTCGCATCAGATTAAATCTAGTATGTCAAAAGAATGAAGAAAATTATGATCTGAGCTAAGGTGCTGTAGCACATTTGATAATTAAATCCTTTAAGGCGTCAATGGTAAGAATTGTTGCCTGGTAACTTCCTCTATTTTTCAATCAAGCGCTATGTAGCAGTAAATGGCGAGTGCGATATAATGACATTAATAGGGTTATTATCTTGCGTATCGGGTGTCTTTCATGGTTATCCCGCCTGGCACCGGGGTGCACAAGGGTGATAGTAATTGGTTCCGCAGCAGGTAGCGATGACGGTACAGTGTCTGGTAAATCATTCGCATTGAAGTTGCTGGTTTCAGTTTAACACATTTACGGTGAATTGCTTGGACAGTGGGTTAGAAAATGGCTAAAGGCTATTATTATGCAAATTTTTTGCCATCTTTTTTTAAATTACGAGAAAAAGTCCTAATTTTGTTTTAATATGGATATCCGAGATAATACATTTCCAACAGTATATAAGGGACAAATCATTAGACCTCGGATATAAAGGAAAGTAACATTGGTTATAATTTTGTTTATCGAAGTATAGTGAGCCTCTGTACGTTACTACCATTTTATTACCACTTGATTCAACATTTTTCATAGGGGGAAAAAATGAATTTAAGAGACGTTTCTGTTGAAATAGGTAAACCTTTATCACACATTAACTACAATTAATCATAGGCTTGGGTTTTTAGCTGGCAAGGTAACCTGTGAAATCTGTTGCATGGTTTTATTGTTTATTGTCACAATAAACAATCTCTAAAGAAATGCAATTAAAAAGAAAAACAAAAACTGTTTGAGATGCCAGATGTTGAATAATTCAATTTAACTAGATAAATTCGATTCTTTTGAACTACTACAGCGAGTCCACATGACTTCCGTTTCACGTGGCGTTTTTGTTTTACCTGTTTACCCTGTAACATAAAGAGATACAATCAATCTAACAATCGATTGTATCTTTTAGTACTCGGTTAAACATAGACTTACGATTGATATCAATCGTAAGATGGATTGTATGTTTTATGTTACAGTGTACTGGTGTAATATGTCAGAGCATTGTTTTGGAATTTCGAGAATTAAATACGTATCTGAGAACAGTGAAAGAAGGTGAAGGACATTAAAACTGACATTAATTATTAAAACATCATTACTCCCCTGAGGCATATTGGCATTTTTTTTTCGTCGTTTAAGTTGGTTAACATTGAGATAGGGTAAGATGCGTATGCCAACTCGCTATCGCCTTCTTTACTTTCCATAATCAGCTAATTTTCCATCAATTGTAATTCATTCCCCAAGCCCCAAATTGATGTCTATTTGTAGCACAGCTTGAAATCTATGACACGATCGAAGGCAAGATATGGAGATAAAGAAATTTGGTCAAGGGTGTAGACTAATGTGTGTGCGTGTGTGTGTGTGTTTGCGTGTGTATGTGTGTGTGTTTGTGATAGAGAGAGAAACAGACAAAGAGAGACAGAGAGAGAAAGAGAGAATGAGATACATGAGTAAAAATAGAGATATATATATATATAGAGAGAGAGAGAGAGAGAGAGAGAAGAGGGGGGGAGAATCAGAGAGAGAGAGAGAGGAGAGAGAAAGAGAGAGACAGGGAGACAGAGAGCGAGACAGAAGAGAGGTAAGGAGAACGAGTGATATGTAGACAAGGGGCAAGGGGGTGGAAGGAGAAGTCGAAACGGGGGGGGGGTGAAAGAGAGAAAGGACGAAGATTAAGAGGGATGGAGAGGGAGAAGGGAAAGAAAGGAAAAAGGGATGACATAAATAAGGAAAATGAGAGAAAGATAGAAAAGGGAGACAGAGATGCAGATGGGGGGGGGGGTGGCAGGCAATTTTGATAAACATAGATTGCATCAAACCCACCTATTGTTAAACTCAGGAATAAACCATTTCATTTGTTGTGGGCGGAAAGATATTACTTTCCATATAAATCGAATTTTCAACGTGTTCAATCTTCTTGGAGTCATAGTAAAAATTCGTAGCAAAGCTTTTGACCATTATTTTTTTTTTCTTGCGTCATGCAGAGAAAAAAGGAATATGAAATCATATTCCAGTGATGATGAATGGAATATTTGTTAAGCTGACAATAAGTTATCATCCACGTGATATAAATTATTGCTTGTACCAATTTATACTGGATTATTTGTTATTTTGTTTACGTTTTGTATTATACCGTTCGAGTCTTCAAAGCTGTGTCTGATTTGTTTAATCTTTCTTTCATTTAGCAACATTTCAATTGATGTTTACTGAAAACTTTGAACAATAGCACAATTATGAAACAGTCATCATGTCGTAATTTTTAAAGTCTCTATTCATCTTTAAAACAAAACCCGCTCTCCCCCCACGCCCCCCACACAATCACACCCTCGCAAACAAGGAATATCTTCCTTGCTTGCATATTCCGATCTTTTCCATTTTATCAATAGATTCATCGCAATAAGATATATACGCTAACAATATACTTTTTAAACATTAACATCATTTAATTCGAGAGGGCCGTCAAGTTATCAAGCAAAAAAAACAACAAACAAACAAACAAACCAACAAACCAACAACAACAACAACATTAAAAGCATATTCCCGTGCAAACATCCACTCACGTATGGCCGGATGGCCCAAAGGGCGAGATAAGAATGGAAGTGTTGTTTATCTGTTATCCGGATCTTGTCATGGCAGATACATGTCGATTTTGACTTTTTAAGTTAAAAGAAAAAAACAATTAATAAATAAACGCATTGAAAACATGAAAACGACGAATTTACGTCCATATTTAGTATTATTCGTTTTGAACTAAAAAGTGTCTTGTATTTCTAATTTCTTCGAACCCTCTTTGAATTTGCAATTATACTGCGAAAGTCCATAAATAAGAAAAAAGAAGACTGCTCTAGGTGCTTTTCTGTATTCGTATAAATCTACCACATTGTCCAACGTGCATACCAGTCGTTTTCTGCCCTAAACAGTTTGCTATGATAATATGGTTCGCCTATTCAATGGTTACTTTTGAAAGGAGTCCTGATCTATAAGTTCAAAGGTTGAAGGGAATATGGTACGCCACATGGCTCATTTTGCGCAAATGCCATTACATAGTGTCATGTTAATTAAAAAAAAAAAAAAAAGACAATAGGGTACATGCAGGTAATATGGGCCGCCAGGTAATATGGGCCACCTGAAGCAAATCATGTCGTGACCGTCGACCGTTGACCGATGAGCACCATAATGTTGTTCATATGAACTGTATACGAAAATATATCGTCGTGAGAGCATCTGATGGCGAAATTTCTCTGAGAAAATTGCTGAAAACCAACAAGGTACGTAAAACATACGGCATTTTTTTTTACCCTGATGTAAAATTTGCTATTCACAGAATGTGATGGTGAAAGAGTGTTTGAGGGGGTAACCTCAATTGTTTTGTATATTTAGTAAGCTTATTGTTTCATTTTGATCATACTAGCGTCGCCGTGTACAGGTCAATTTGTTGTAGCGAAGGGGTGCAATGTGGCATTGAATGCTTGCCTGACACAGCAACACTAGTGCAGGTAATATGGGCCATCCAAAATGGCGGAAATGATTCTGGTACTCAGTACGATTTTTTGGGCATATTCACAGTATATAATTAATATAAATAACTTATTGTAGGCCTATATTGACTTGTATAATGAAAATAATATTTAAATAATATTAAAAAATAATAAACAAAATATATAGTCAAAGGATTTACTGAAGGGTCTTATAATTTCAAATTATATCTTAAAGTTAATGATTTTCAACATTTTAAGCAACTTTCAGACATGGTAGAGTCATTGTAGTTTTTAAAACATACATTAAATACATGTGCCCATATTACCTGCACATGCAGGTAATATGGGCACTTTGGTAATGACGTCAACATTTGAATATTGCAGACAGGGGGGTTGGTGACAATTGTTTTTCTTCACAATAAAAGTTAGAGCAGTAGTTATTGATTCATATAAACAAAGATAAGACTGTGACATTTTGCAAGTTTATGCAAATTAGGCAAATGAGCTTAGGGGGGCCATATTACCTGCATGTACCCTCCTCAATGCACAGAACTTGAGAGCCTACAGAAATCCACATCGCAGAAAGATAGGAGGAAACAACAACACTGAAAACAGATAGAACCGCCTTTTTTAATCTTAAAACGCTGCTTTGGACTTTTATCTTACGATCGTTAGATCTAGTGTGTAGAATTAAATCGTTCTCGTCATTGAATATGCATGAACTGCTTGATCATTTGATACGTTTTCAACACTCGATTTAAAAGAAAATCTGTATTTCCGTCCACATTACCCCAAAACAAAGCCGTAAAGCTTACAAATAGTGGCAAAACATTCATCGCTGACCCGTCTTTCATGCCTTTCCCAATCTCTATTCGTCCCTGGAGGATTTATGTCATATGCTGTAACGTAATTGAAACAGCCGTCCCAAATTCATGACTGATTTCAAAATCGATACAGTTTCCGATTTAAATCCGATCCGATTTCCCCGGCGGGGTTTATTTTCTATCGGTCGTCCCGATAATGACTCCCCACACGATCGATCGAGCGATTGCGTAGAAGTGACGAAAATACCCCCAATGGTATCGATCGATACTCAGGTGCAGCTATTCGCAATCACAGCGATTTGAATGACCCATATTGATTACTATTTCGCGTTTTGTTTCTTATCTTTTCAGATTATCATTACCGTTTAGTGTTTATAATGACATCTACAAAGTGGAACTAGCGTTGTACTTTAAAGGATACTAAAACCCTTGTGGTGAAAAAGAGAAACTCTAAGATTTAGATCAGTGAAAAATTGAGGAAAAAATGGGTAAACAATACAAAAGTTACGAGCATTCGAATGTCAATATCACAAATGTTATGGAGATTCTCAATTTGGCAATGCGACCAAGATATGTGATGACACACCTGACCAACTCTTCAATTTGAGAGGAAATACCCCAAAACATATTTTGCCTATGTTTAATGATAGTACAGACTCTTTACAACAATTATATTGTATATCCCAAGGAATTTACTCCATAATTATTAGTAGTATAAATTATTACCCCTAGGACAGTTACTCGAGGAGAGTTACCCCTAAGACTTACTACCTCTAGGACAAGTACGTTACAGATAACAACTCTTTGAACAACTACCCAATTGATATTCCATGTCCGGGTTGATTTTTATCTCCAAAAGGATATTTTGGTTTAGGTCTTTTTTTTGTGAAAATGTTTTGGATTTCTGATATTCTGTAACATCGCAATTTTTCTGGATAATTTTTTTTGATAAGTAGTAGTTTCTAATTTGTCGCACAGAGAAGTTTCCATGCAACCACTATATTGGATTAAATATCTGACACACGCAGAACTATTACGATATTCTATATCTATTAAAGTACCGCTCGGTAAAGCATTACACCCCTGTTTTTTCATTGCTGTGTTGTAGATTTTAAATATCTTCTATAACAGCAATCGGGCCTCAGAAAGCTGAAACAAGATGGGGCAAATAGCACAAATAAGATAAAGGATGTTGACATGTTTTAACCTCTCCATCTGCGTTTGTCGTAGCCATGATCTCATTCCAATTTGGAGAAGTTATTTTAGGGGATGGTGACGCTACGGGATCCTTGGAAGGATTAATTCTGCTAAATGGAGATCCATTTAACTGAAGACTCATCATTTACTTTGAAATTGAATCAGGGTAGAAATTGGGCCGTTAAATATAGTTCAAGGTAATGGTGTGTTAAAGATGAAATTACAAAGTACATGAACGTTGACATTAGTGTATGCATGTGGGGGGCATATTCTGAGTATGTGACCCGAAACCACAAATAAGTCGAGAAAGAACTTAAGAGCAAATAGAGCGCATGTTCCTCTGCATTTATTATTCATTGACAGTGTTTGAATTCCACTAGGTTTTGGAATCGTAGGTGTTAATTGTAACGCGAGACTAATCATGTTCATTCATGCGCTAACGATTTTGATACACGTCATGATGTTTGGTGTGATAACCCACAAAACTGCCTAGAAAGTCCCGGATGTTGTTAGGTGAGTAACTTGGGAGTATTATCAACAACATATCGGGTTTGGTAAATAATCAACGCACGCAACACCACCTTAAAGATGGGCTATTCTTGTTAGATATTTGAAGGCCAGATATACCTATTTGTTGGTAATATGAAACTTTACCTTGAAGCAAACAATGGTCAACATAAAGTAAAGTCCCACACATTGCGTGATCAATATACCAAATATCCATTTACGTGTTCTGAGGAGGAAAAGAAAATTGAAGAAAACTGGCGTAAAATTGGAAGTTGCTGGTGTGGAGACATGCGCCACATTCAAAGGGTGTCTTTATAAGCATATTCACTCATTGCGAACAGTAATTGGCTTAATAGGAAGGTTTCTATACATGAAAGTACTTTTGTATTAAAGAAACAGCCTTTACAGTGAAATGTTACCATGGAAACTCGATATTCCTTTACAAGAGGCGGTGGGTTTTTGTACGAAATCGAAGGATAGCACGAATGTTACATTCAATGATAGTCGAGATGACAGGTAGTCAGATTATCATCGACACGCACAAAACCAAAGATCCTTGAAGCATGTGGTCTGTAATCCAAGCTGCGATTAATGGGGAAACCCCGCCTGTAAAATGCTGTTTTGAAGTTTCCATCAGTTCCAGCTAATTTGGCTGTCGTTGCATGGTTTACCTCAACCTAAATATATGTCTTTCGTTTACCCTTTATGCTACAGTCACACAGACACTTACGTATAGTTACGTCCCGATGCGTCCAAAAATTATTTTCTTTTCTGCGGATCCCCACTGATACCTACCCGTCATAGTCAGCAGTGGAAATATTGATAATTTCGTTCATCCAGTAAAACAAAGAAATACATAAGAAATGATAGAATAGAAGATGAAATAATATTTGGACGCAACCGGACGTATCTATACGTAAGTGTCTGTGTGACTGTAGCATTACATTAATGTTAGTTCTGTGTTGCGGGTATAAAATGACCTTCATGTTCAATACGAGCAGAGGAGAAAGTTCCTAAGATAATTTCTTAGGTATATGTTACCATTCAGATTACAGTTTGTTTGCCATTATTGTTGTCTAGAACATAAGAATAACATCCTATCATCCTTATTATCAACTCATACCAAATATCATCGTTACCAATGCAGGTAAGCCTACCGTATTACTACCAAACCAGGGAGGATATCGATGCTATCGACTGTATGTTCATGTTGTCCTTTTATTTGGAAAAAAGATAGGATCAGCACTTATATGAACTTGGCATTCCTCGTAATTTCGCGCATTCCAGAGATTGTTTCTCGAAATCGTCAAAAGTCTAAGTTCGTGGACATCACGGTGAGTCTACAATACGTGTCCCTTTGGATTGTCCAATAACTTATAACTTATAACGGTTTCGAGAAACAGGCACCTGTTCACCGAATGTGCAACTATATACAATGCACATTTTAGTGAAACACTACAAACTAACTAGGTCAGTGCCCTCCATGGGAGAAATATTAAATCCAACTCAATGTTATGGAATATACCATGACAGGAATGCAGGCTATTGTATGACATGTACATTGCCGTAAAATTTTATACACTCATCAGGACGTAATGCTATACTTTCACACGTTTGTAATGTGACTTTACGAGAAAAGGTCAAATTGTAATACAATGTATCATAATGTGATTTAGCGTCGTAAATTACTGCATTCCTTCGCGCTAGGCGTACACGCAATCTACAAAGGCTCCCGCAAATTAAGTGTGTCCTGTATTTGTAACAAATTCAGGATTTTAATCTCCCTTACAATGATTATGATTTTCGGTACTTGGCATATATCCCCTTACAAGTTTCCCTAGATATCCATGAATATCAGTTGCTATCAGAAAAACGTGCGCTAATTAAGAGATTAATAACAGTTTTAGTGATTTGACTTTCTTTTGAATGCATTTACATTTGAAAAACGAAAATAATAGTTTCATATCTAATGTAGACGAGAAAACGTAAAGATCTACTCAGTTTCTAAATTCGATACATGTAGTAGCTACTACCATGCAATTAAGTGCCGTGACATGTTAGGGCGGTTTCATACAATTATCTTTCACAAGTTTGAGTTTTACCCTTTCTCTCTCTCTCTCTCGCTCTCGCTCTCTTTCTCTCTTTGTCAAATTAGCCCGATTTTTTAATAACCACATATTTACGTCGGGGTAATGTGTGGTGTTTTAGTAGGTTTTTAGCTCATCAATACATTGAACAAAATGAGTTTTACCTTTTAAATCAGAATCGCTGCCACAATACTTGGGGAAATTACCAAGTGTAGGCCTATAAACGATGTGTTGCGGCACTTTAAATTTTGACAGTTTCAAGAGATTTTTTGCTAGTAATGACAGACTGGCGACCTTTTTTAAACAATACTTACAAGCAAATGTTTTTTAACCAAACAAAAACATAAGATTACTTTTTTTTTAATCTGTCGGTTTGGAGCCAGTTTGTTGTGTGTTTGATAATGGAGATTAGTGTTCCAAAGGCGGATCCAAGATAGAGAAGGCACAGACGGTAATAGATAATATTTATGATACTTAAATATTAAGATGCTTCTTAAATGCGTCAGTGCACTTTTCTTGCGTCCCCTTATGTATTATGTAGGTCCATCACGGTCTTGGCTGTGTTTTAGGTTTAAACTCCACCTTTCCAGACCAGCCTCTTTACCGCCATACTGCCCGCAAAGCAAGATCGACAAAGTATATAAGCCATAGGGGATATAGCAAGCTGTGTTGCACGGGCGTCCATCCTCGTGGTTGTGACCTGGGCAATAACCACGTTACCCTTAACAACGGGTGATTAGGGAAACAACATCTCATGTGTACTTTCATGGAAAGGTTTATGTCATCGGGAGTATATCATGGCTGGGTGAATAACCAAGGTACATCTACGACTATCAGGGGAGACGTCAAGAACCGAACAACAAACGGTGAATCGCTTCCTGCAGCGGAGGAGCAATCCGCCGTTTTTGAGTAGAGAAATGTTGGTCGGGTTGCATTTCCTTTCTCTCCCGTCTGGAAGGAAAAGAAGATCCAGATATGAACATGCGAAAATAAGCAGGGTTTTTGAGAAACTTATCTCCTCTTTCCTCAAAGTTTCCGGGGTTTCAGGAAGTAGTTACGGAGAACAGACGGGGATATTACCTTCAGCATGGAATCAAACGGACAATGTTGATTTGCAATGAGAAGAACCTGCGAGTTATTGATATTTGACATGTATATAAACCCTTTTAAAAATCTACAGAACTTTTCATATCCCGTCCCACCTGAACTGATATGTATATAACATCCCCTTTCACACATTTTAGACTGGTGGTATAGTGAATCGCATTCAAATAACATTCACAAATTTCGATAAAGAGCAGATCCCCATCGGCTATGGTGCTGGGCCCAAACTCCGTCAAAAAAGTTTGACTATACTAAACTAATCTTCCAAATCCATCCCCATCATTTAAGAAAAAGTAGCCCATAGAAGCAAAAAATTGGAAATGAAATTGTTAATATGCTAGACCAACCATTGGCCAATACTTAAGAAAAAACAAAGCATAATGCATTTACCAAAGACGGTCCTTATGTCCTTAAACATTTGTATCTGATGCTATTGGAAACATAACCTAAACCATTTCTCTAGTGATACAGTCAAAGATCTTAATCCTTGGCTGTAATCAGATTGAGGATAAGCATAATGGCATTGGTGTTGGAAAGTGAAATTGGTCTGGCTTTTTCTAAGTCATTCCCAAAGCAATATGTCCAAATCGCTTGCTTTCATCGGAAATCAAGATAAACTATTGCAGACTGTCTCATAATGATAACATTTTTTTTACCTATTCGGATAACCTACGTGGTCATCGATAAGGCATCTGATATGGAAGTAATTTGGGGATTGTCATCCGTGATTGAACAAAGCTGGCAAGAGAAAAAGGAACTTAGTCATTTAGTTTATTTTTTCCTGTAAATTGAGTCCAATTCACCTGTATCGGGAGGGACAAAATTAAATGTTAGGAACATTGCATCCCAGGAAAAAAATAAAAGCAAAGACTTAAGGAAGCAGGAGTAATGGGTGTTTGTTGTATGTGAAAACCACTTGCCCTACGTTTTTTTTTTTTTTTTTTTTTTTTTTTTTTTTACCAAAAGCAGATCAGAAATTAATTCATCAGTTGAAGGGAGCATAAGTACAAGTCATTTTACTTCAATTGATATCGCTTTTGCCTTATGATTAGATTTATTTCCACCCTTTTTAATTGGATGCTTTGAATATAGTTAGGTCCGAACCTTGTGCCTCTTCAAAGCCCGCTGCGAATCCAAGATTTGTAGGGGAAAAAAGGCAAGGTGTTGCGTAAACGGGTAAACGTCAAATATGAAATAAAAAAGATGAATTGAATTGAATTGAATTGAATATATTTATTATCCATTCGAAATTCTTTTTACATAGGCAGACGATATGTAAACCTCAATTGAATATTTCTATTTTTTATGAATATTAAAACGTTCAATGCAAGCGCGGCGATTTCATGTCATGACGGAGGGCGGGGGGGACAGAAACACGCGAAAGTTAAAAAATACACTAAAAATTAGCAGAATTCGCACATTAAGCAGAAACTAATGAAAATGTTTGCGAGCGCGAAGCGCGAGCCGAAAATTTTAGCTCATAATAACATTTAGCAATGTATTTGACATACATTTTACCTCTTTATTAGCTTCACAAGCTAATCACAATAAATATGTTAAGCTTCAAAAATCGAGGGGGGGGGGACGATCCCCCCGGAAAAAATCGAGAGGGGGACACGTCCCCCCCCCCCCCCCCCCCCCCCCCCCCCCTGGATCGCCGCCAATGGTTCAATGCGTAGTTGTCAGGTAGAAATTAAAAAAAAAGGACGCACGCCTCTTGGGTGCAAAAATATTAGATGAACCGCAATTCCTCAGAGTATTAATATTTGTCGAAGGTTGATTCTTTCTTTATCGGTATACAAGTATCATGACTATGACGGTGGGCCCGCTTTTTTATCCCTGAGACTAAAAAAAAAGGCAAAGTTAGTTTTTAACACCCCCAATGCCAGTATGGACTACTGCGGAAAAGAATAAACCAAATTACCTTTGAGAGGTCTCTTCTCATTACTTTCAGTAATCGTTTATATCTTGTGTCTGTTCTGATTTATATATAAAAAAGCTCCCCGACCTGCTTTATTCCCACTCCCTTTCTGCATGTTGCTATCTTCCCCCTCTCTTATTACCATCATCCTTTAATCCCTTTTCTCTTTCATGTATATTGAATTGGTGCTTTCCCCACCCACATCCTTTGATCCAATTGAAGGTGAAACAAGTGAAGATGTGATTTCCAGTTGCAAAACAGTGTGGAAAAGTGGTTTTTCTGGTCTGAATAATAAAAGCAGACATGTTAAGAGGTTTTAAAATGGTCATGTAATTCACCTTCACCATGTTCACTTGCCACTCCTTCTCCCATTTTCATTGTCCTCGCTTTCTTTTTTTCTTCTTGTGTCCTTCCATTTTCGGTGTTCGCGCTTGCCCCGATCCCTCTATCCTACGCCAGTGGAAGTATGCTTTTGAAGTGGATGAGATCTAGTTTCAATATTGGCAAATTTATGACGTGACAATCAATTCCAAGTCAGTTCCCGTTATGTACAGTCAATGTCAAGAGGAAGTCATGCAAAGGCATCAAAGTTACCCGACAAAGTTCGTCCCGGTCTTTATTTGCAGTAAGTGATGGTCGTTAGTCCAGCTTTTCTAGTATTCTGTTCATTTCCATGCATGCGTTTTCGTCACCCGTAGCGCACTTTCAGTTTCAGTTTTGCCCCCCCAAAATTGTTATTGATGCCATCATCACCGTGAAATGATTGCCCTTTAAGAAATATTTTAAGAATAGTGTTCGAAATTTGCGAGTCAAATTAAGGCTATTTGTTACCAGGGGGATTAAACCTACATCATATACCCTCCCCTATCTCATGGTAAACCATTAAGAGCGGGAAGAAAATTAGAACCTAGCAAGAGGTAGGGTTAAAGCGAAAGCATAAATATAGTTTTAGAGGAACTTTTTTGTATTTTGTGCTATTGTGCTATTGTGCTACTCACTCTTCGTCGTTTTGTGATAGACGAAACAAATAACACATTTTGTTGTAGTTAACGGAATTAAAAGAAATCAATACGGCTTTCCCGAGGCTCGATCTATTTTAAATTCGGATGGAACTCCATGTGCGTAAAGAAATTTTGGGCAGTTTAAATATAAACATTTGAAAATGGGGTGATGGATTTAAGTAAATGATATTTAAAAAAAACCTACCCGTTTGACAAAACTGGTATCAGTGATCGGTGAGGAAAAATCTGTGTCTCCAAGTTCCCATCTCGGTCTCTGTTGGCCATTCCCTCCGGGCCACCTGGGTGAAGCAATGACCAGAACTGCGCTGGTTAGAAACACGGAGACCGTGAGTACCCAAGTATAGCAGCGCATATTGCTCGTAAAAAGCCCGGAAAATTTCCTCAGAGCCTCGTGCTGGCAAGAATGATCAATCCCAGTATCCGTTCCGTTTTGTTGTCACAGTTTCCAGCGAATAAAAATATTCTCGAATTAAAAAGGATGTCCGTGGCGTGGTTGGGTCCAAAGTTTTGGATCAGAAAGTTTTGAGCGTGGCGTCACTTGTTCGTGCTATCCGGTGTTTCAATGTGCACGAGAAAAATAGGCGCTGCATGAACGCCGGCGCACACAATATCGTCTTATCTCTCCTGAAGGTAACGCGTACACTGAGCGTGTGGAAGTGCGAGCTATCATCACATTCATTCAGTCAGTGGTTTTTCCCAATCACTCCCACCCCAGCTTTGAAAATGATTTTGTTTTGGTAGGCGCCGTGTAGGGGAATGGTTGAATAGTTCGCTGGTGGTGTAAGCTGGAAATCCACAGCGTTGAATTTCAAGAGACAGGGCTACCGAAAGTTTTGTGAGGTATGGTATTATAAAAATTCGATTAATATGCAGGCCAACATGATATGAGCATAAAAGAGATTTATTAGCCGGAGTTATTCTTTATTGGTATGCTTTGAAACATACAATCGCCAAAACAAAATAATGAAAGACGTATATATTGCACATTTAGCTAAGCCGGCATTTTATGTCCAATATTGCATTCCCTTTTTGTTAGAAACGTGGTAACAACTTCTTAACGTACTTTAAAATGAACGTGAAGTTTACTGTGCTTTGGCTTTTTAAAAACCCGATTCCCCTAAACCCATTATCATCCGTGTTCAAAATGTAAACGATTTCATCCATGTGGCATAAGCCATCCTCATTAATGAAAGGTGCCTCCCTATTGGTCAACTTCGTCATCTCCGTCAACGTCCATTGTGTTGTCATGGTGACAGGGAGCTACGTCACCAAAATGAGGCGGGGCTGTTGTAAATTGTCATGGAAGTTTTTTTAACTGAAAGTTTGGAAGGTGTGGGTGTGTAAGACGATAGATTACGCAGTGGCTTGGTGAAGGTGATTGATTTAGCAGAGCGTGATTGTCGAAAATTAGGATTGACATGAAAAAACAACAACCGCATAAAACAATAAAAGGGAATTTAAGGATACATCCGGTTTGTGAATGGACGACGGGATCGAAAGGTATGATTTGTAGGATAACAAATCACAGTTTACGATTCATTCCTCTCCTTGAGATAAACAATACGCCTATGTAGATAATCAAAAATGTAGAGAATTGCTTTTAACCTTTTAAAAGAAATATGAAGGATTTTGTTATCATATTAGTTAAATTTGTACCTAGCTTGGTATATTGGTCTTTTTTAAATTTTATTTCTGTAGATTATAATGATTGTATAAAATGGCTAATATTCATTTGGATGATTCAATACCAATTCAGCTAATATACCTACGATGCCAATCATTCAATTCGAATCAAGAGATCTGTTTCACTCAAGGTCGCACTTAAATTCCAAGCACATCCCGTATTACTTCACAATAGTGTTTGTTCCTCGCGTATGATCTGACCAATGGGGTGATGTCTCATAAAAGTCTAACCGAAGCCTGCTGAAACCTTATTTTCATGATGTTTCCGCTAAAGCTCCTCTAATTTTGGGTAAACCTGTTATGCACTTAAATTATGCTTACATTTCCTAGCAGTTCATTGGGTAAATATTTGTACCATATTATTATTCGTCATTGACATTTGTTATTAATAGTTTTATTAAAACTCTCTCTCTCTCTCTAAAAAAAAAAGTTAATATATGAAAAACATGTTCTTTTAAAGGTACGGTATAGTTCCGTATCTTACAACTTTTGAGGTGAAGCTTACTTTGAAACACTGATCACTTAAAAAATGACAATGTGCATGATATTACTACAAAAAAAAGTTTTATATCAAATGTCGGGCCCCGAAGAATTGGCTACATTTTCCTTCTTTTTGTTTTTATATAAAACAAGATGACAGGAACGAATGGGGGTAATTTTTTATGATCAAATCTTTGGATATGGCTCTTTTATATATTTTCGCTAAATAATACTGATAATAATACATTAAATTTATTAAGCGCTTAATACATAAGTTTCTAAGCGCTGGAAAAGAAAGAGTATATAGAAGCAAGTTACGTAATACACAATGAACAAAGTAGATTACAAGAATAAAACATGAAATAAATACAACATTAAAATACACAATGAATAAACGTCCGAATTAATACAGGACAATCATGACAATGATGACAAGAAATATAAACAAAGGTGCGTAATTAACAAACTAACCAATAATAAATTTGAATATAAATCTACAAAATGATCATTCCGAAGGCTCTTTTTTTTATTTAAAGGAAAAATAACAATGCCAAAAGAGAGCTCAAAGACAAATTCAAATTTTCACAAACTTCAAAGTGTAAAAAGTGGTGTACGTCATTTGTTTGTTATACAATAAGAGTGTTTCAAAATAGTCAAAGATGATTTAAATCGTTTAATTTTTTACCGAAACTACATGTATGATGGCGGTGCCCAAGTCTGCGCACCTAAAATTCGATCTCGATTTTATTACAAAGTAAAATATTATTTTGAGAGTCATCAAAGTTATTTCGTTCTTCATATTCTAATGATCAATGAAACGAAAAATTTCAAGAAATTATTTACAAGAACAATGTTTTTTATGATTTTCAGACGGGCTTGTCATTTTGTGTAGCAAAACTGAATAGTGCCCATGTCTGCGCACTCACTCATTTTGCACACAATTCAAGCGCAGTGAAGTTTCGGACTTTTCTTTTTTGACAATGATTGAAATTTTCAGGGTAACAAATGAAACTTGCTGAAACTCATCTTTAATCAATTATTTTCCCATTTTTTGGTTTCAAAATGGATTGTTGAGGTTACGATTGAAAATTGGCGTCAGTTTGATGTTTTGTTCTATGAAAATCGCGCATTTACGTGGGTGCGCAGACATAGGCACTGCGCAGACTTGGGGCACCTTACCATACATTTATACTAATCACGCTCATGCCGACTGTGATAATTTACATGTAATCAATGTAGGGATTATCAAGGTGGGTAGTAGAAAAACTAATACATCAATTTAAAACAACACCAAACTGAAATGGAAAATGACTTAGACAGATTTCCAGATGGAACTTTAAACATTAAGTATTAAGAAATTATATGGTGGTGTAACCATAATTCGCGCAGAACCTTAATTCACGCACGACAGATATCTCAAAAAGTAATCAATATCGTGAAAATCTGATAGCACCATCAGAAAGAGGGACCAAAAATTGCTTAGGATCCAAACTTTCGTCACGGTATGTTGTATCGAATTGTGAGATTATTGACCAAACATCGAAAAATTGCGTGTCCGTTGACAAAATTCCGAGTTTTTTGACAAGGGTTTGGAAATCATCATTTTCCAAGTTAATATCATAAAATTATGAGATGATATTAATATCATCTTATTCTATGAAATTTTGACTTACATTTACTGTTATTCCCTTTCCTTAGACTGATGGAATTTCTTGATAAATCTTTGTCAAACGCTCGTGCGGGAATTAAGGTCACACTGTTTTGTTGACTTTTTCAGCAGAATGCGCGATCGTTCGATCGACATAGAATTTTGAAATCGCGATATCGTCGAAACCCTTTGACCTAGTTCACTTCTTCGTTCGGCGATTCGGAGTTTAGAATTTTGCCGTTTATTTGGTAATCATAGTTTTCTTTGATTTTTTAGTAAAACATGAAATATTGTTGATTAAATGTCGCAATTTTTATAATTTTTGAAATTTGCGCGAACTATGGTCTCCCCATCATATATATACTTTTCAGATATTCCTATTTTGGAGCCGGAGATCCGCCATTGTCATCTTGCAGTATGACTACGCGTCTTTGGATGCGTTATTTTCTTCGCGCACGCCATCTCCATCTTCAGCGCGCGCGATGATTTTTTTTTAAGGTGAGTTTCACACAATCCGTCTGCTCATGAACAGTGTTTTTTCCGTCTGTTTCAGAAACGGATTTTGAATAACATCTGTTGTCACACCATGAGTACTGACTAAGAGTGTGACTTCGCCTTTCAATTTTGAGAGGTTTGCTCTTTTTTGTTATAAAATATATCATTTCATGTTTTATGGCATTCTACCTTATCAATTGTGATTCATGGATTTTACAGATGTCAAGCAGACATTTTGTTCAATTTTTTTATTGTTGTAAATTTAATTCCTTTCAATCAATGAAAGACGCGTCGTATCACAGTTTTGAGGAGAGAAAACTGATTCTATAAGTCCTCAAAAATATGCCTTTGTTTCTACTCGACAATTGGAATTATTTAAATATTTTTATAATTGATACACAATTTTACAAAATTATTATAAACATGGTGTATTAAATTTTGTGACCATAAAGATTTTTTTTTTAATCGATCATGGCTAGCTATTGAGCAGCAATGTGGATTTTTTTAATAAACAACTTTTCAATCAATCAATCAATTTCGTAACAATTTCAACGTGTTTCTGATATAGAATTAGGCTGACAAATACTAGTGTCCATCCACCTTAGGTTAGGTGTAAACGTTGACTATTCGATAAAGTTTAATTACTACGTTGTCATATCCCATGTCCTGTTCACTTTCATCTGTCAAATGTAGCACGTATCATTCCAGGCTTGCACCTGTAGTGTGTGAGCATGCTTTGACAACTCGTTTCACCTACCTCTAGACATGAAGAGGTGAGACTTTATTTCCATGTGAAACTACTACCTCTACTATCAAGTCAAGGGGCTATGTTTCACAACAGATCACAGAACCTGCCACGAAGCAATATCACGTCACTCTCTTTTATCCCCAAATGTGCGTACCTGTCAGGAGAAAATAGACGATGAAAATGCATTTCTTTATAAATTTGTTATTGAATCAATAAAATTTACAATATCCAAGCATACATTTATGAAAGATTGGGACAATTAAGAATACAATAAAATAAAAATTACATAAAGATGTAAAAGAAAAATGTATATGGCTTTATGAATCATTGCAGCTGTCCACTATTTCAAGGGTTATGTTATGCTTTTTAAAGTATACTAAACAAATCAAATTCAGTTTTAGTAAAACTCATACATACTTTTAGGAAAGTAAATCCCAGCGCCAATCTAACATTCCTAAAGGAGTGGATAGAACGCCTTTGAACCCCTTTGTACTTATTTCAGAACACTTTTTTTCTGGATTTTTTTGGATTAGGAGGAACAAGTTATGTTTTCCCTTTGACAACACTTTGCAATATTTTTTATACTAAAATGATTTCATCTACCATTTACGATTTTAACGATTGTGAAAATTATTTCCCCCACGATTTCAGATACGATGTGACCGATCGATGTTTGATTCCGATGATGCTTAGTTGATCCTTTGCTTTTTCAACGAATATCTAAATAGTATAGCGTGTCAGCAGGCCTGGGTGTCAGACACGCCAAACCCTCGAGAAGATCACTGAAGATGATCTCCTCGAATACTATCGGAACTCATTTGACGCATACTCCAATTTTCTATGTTCTTTCCGCTACATGCTATATCTCTTTGTCGATCTCCTCTACTCGATGACTTTGTCTTCCATAATAATTGGAGCCTGTCTTTATCCTTCTCCATTAAATCGTTGGGTTTGGTGAAAGCAGCATCCGCTATCTCACGGCAACGGTTTTCGCGAGAGTACGAATTTCCTTCAAAAATTGTATAATCTTAAAGAGTTTAACAGAAGACACTTGAAGAGCAACTCCATATGATGAGCATTGTGATAGTCAACCATTGTCACACTGAGGTAGTTCTCAAATCGTCCTTGCCCGTTGCTTAGACCTGGGATACACTGTAAAAAATTGCTGTAGCTTTTTACAGTAAATTACTGGCAACTATGCTGCACAGTAAATAACAGCATATTTGACGGTAGTTTCCTGTATCTTGTGGGAATTTACAGTAATTGACTGTTGAAAGTAGCTTACTTTAAGAGAAAATTACAGTAAATTACTGTGCAGCAGAGTTGCCAGTAATTTACTGTACAACACTTCAGTAATTTTTTTTACAGTGTATAGTTTTAATAACTAATTTAAAAATATATAAAAAGATTTTTAATTCACGTTGAGTTAAAAATAAAAGATTATATGATACAACACATATCTCCTGAAAAATGAAATTTACTATAGGCCTACTGAAAAATGTTTTATACCAGATTCAGATTCAGATTTAAATTGAATCATTTCCAACAGAAATAACCTAATACCAACAACTAAAACATAATTTTCACTTCTCGAGGATCCATGTTAAGGGTACTGGTGAATTAGTTATAATACATTATTTGTGATTGGATAGGTTTTTATACTTGTTGAATATTGTCAATTAAAAGGTAAAAATTACATACAATATGGAAAATTGGGTGGAAATTTGGGTGCAGCGGAGGACTTACCCATAACGTCAAGACACAAAAGCTAATTTTGTAGCTAATTGTAGCTGGGACTCGACTTTTGACATTAGACTTCTTTTTATGTTATTTAAATTGTAATGTTTTTTTTTTTAGATCCTATCTTTTCAACTGATGTATAATCCTTCTCTACCAAACCGAGTTCAAAAGACTTGAAAGATTACATATATCTTTTTTTTTTATTTACGAAAATTATATCCCTTTAAGGAACGGGCAAGGATGTTTTGAGATCTGCCTTAGTGTGACAATGGTATAACCCCAGTCCGATAATACGTGCCTTGAATCACTTTGGGATGGATTGTTTTGTTCTAAAGCGTGTTACAGCTGTGGATCCAGGATTCGAAAATAGAGGGGGGGGGGGGTGGAAAATTTGAAAATAGGAGGATGTCAATTCTAATTACCGTCAATTTACATTTAATGTTCAATGGGCGATGCCCATCGGACCAAAGGGGAATGCTTCCTGCACCTGACCTGTGTTACGTAATAATCAAGGCGTAATCTCAGCAAGTTGAAGGCAATGATAATATTTATAATAAATTTCATTCCCACAATGGATTATTAAAGCGTGACGATGGCGTCACCACTGATGAAATCAGTGTGCAACATGTGTGAAAAAACACCATTAATATTAAAGTTATTCAAATTAAATGGTATTATACCTCTCAATCTTGTAGGGGCAGCACGTTTTCACAGTTCGAAATCTCCCTAGTATTGATTTTATCTCAACAAAGTATCAGGTATTGTTTAACGCTGATTCACACTCCTCAGAGTATAAGGTATCCGCAAGAAGTTGCGATTAGGAGGGTAGAAAAAAGATCCACCTCTACCTCTCAGCGACGCAGGTGTAGGGGTATGGACCTGCATAAATGTCGTATTTGAACTTGATAGGTTGTATCAATTGTATATTGTGGGATTATGTTTTAATTAGTATTCAGTGATAATGTGTATATCCATGAAAAATAAAATATCATAAATTCTACCAATATTACAATTCACAGATTATTTTGAAAGATAGCATGGTTTGATATAATACAAAGAAATATGTTTGTATCGCCCCATTAATAAGGTGTTGACTTGGAAAATGTACGATTCACAGATTTTTATAACATTGAAAGGTCTTAGTATTTGATTCTTCAGTTTCGATTCTCTTGACATTGTCTAAATCATAAAACACTTTTATTGATTTAGGTCATTCTTAAATGAAAATGCAAAATCATAGTGAGACCTTTGGACAAGAAAACAGTTGTTAATGGATCATTGAATACATTTATAGATGTTTCCACAGGATGTTTTTGTTATCTCTTTTCGGAATGACAACTGTTGCTAAATTATTTTGTAGAAATCGATTTCCGTTGACACGCTACTACTCTGAGAATGAAGGCCAATATTCTGAATAGTCAGTGGCATGTCTCTTTTTATGTACATCAAATTACTGATATAAGTTGACATAAAAGGAAGCGAGGGAAGTGCGTAATATGACAGTGAACCCTTCCAAATGGGCATGTCCCTGAGTCAGAACATTATTTCGGAAACTATAGTTACAAGTTATCAATTTTCTTTTAATTTATTCAAAGCTACCTGATTTTTAAGAAAAAAAATGATATGGCCACGTCGATCAAAATGAGCGTTATCAAAGATAGTCTTCTGTAAGAATATATTAATACGCGACACCGTTGCGCTGACAGGTGCAACGCTCAACAGTGGTCATTTTTGCAAATTGGTAAACCACCAGCATCGTCTTCGTTGTCGTATACGGGTCATGACTAACTCTTTGCGACCTCGTTGATGATATGTGTCCAGATGGCTTCAGTTTTGGCATGAATAGTAAAGTAAAACAATCCTTTAAAATGTAACTCGAGCAGCCTTTGTGTAACCATGCCCAAATCATTTTCCTCAATTTTCCTTTGTACATCTTGAATTCCTAGGGCAATTAATATACCGTATTTTACCAGATACAGCATCTTTCTGTCATGAATGATTCCCCAAAAGTAAATGTGACGGCGCAGATAGTTGTCACCTTCGCAATTTATAAGGGTATAGATATGTTTCTAATATAGCCATCAGCGTTGATCGGGATGAAAAAAAAAGCTGCATAAGCTGTTCAGGTACAAAAATCATGCAATGTCAAATTGTGGAAACAGGTAAGTCTTTAATGGGATCTCGAAAATATTTACCACTTGATGACCAACAGCATATCTCATAAAACTTTTTTGTTATCGAAATTATATATTTATATATATTTCTGCCAATTGTACAATATTATAGCAAGGTCAGTCAAGATCCAGGGTAGTGTAATTTGAGATTGTATGAAGCAAACATAGGTCATTCCAAACCTTGTGATTATACGATGAATGAGAAAGAAGCGCAAAACTGACGTCAAAATGTGAGCATCACGAAGTAAGCATACGCAACGCAAATGGAACAACGATATTTAATCGTTTTCTTTCTATGGAAGCTACGCCCAGTACTTGCGCAATTCATATGAAAATATTAAAGTGAAATATTCTATAGAAGGTGGAAGATGAATCAAATGACATCATTTGCCCTCTTTTCTTTGCAGAGATTTTTTTTTTCAATCACCATGATATGATAATTATTCGTGTGTATCTTTATGACAAATGTCGTCACTGTGTTCCTTTTTTTATGTCTCTGTAAATTGAAATGAATTTTAACATCGCCTTCAATATTAAAAGTAAATTTTCTTTTTTGGTATTGATATACATGACAAGGTGTTCGTCATACGGTATAGTCACTATATGACAGACAGTCACATGGTCAATGCATGCTGCCGAATGTAGCACAAGACTAAAAAGTCTTCGCTAATAGATGTCCATGGTCCTATACCGAGTGAGTCAAAAAAAAAAATTACACATATTGACTACATTTTGTATGAAAATTAGATTGACTCGTGAAGTAATGCACGAATGAGTACACGTTAAAGAGTAAATTGCCACTGACAGACCAAAAAAGTCCTCTTAATACTTTTGAAAAGTGATTATTTTGTCTTTGACGTGTGCTCACTCATGCCTGACTCTACAGATCTATCTCATTTTCATACAAAATGTAGTCAATATGTGAAACAATACCCCTGCCAAGTTATTAAGCGGATGACATTTCCGTTAAAAAGTTATGCTATTTTAATCAGGATGAAGTTGCTTTTTTCTAGCTTTTTGTTGTTTTGATTTTACTCCAATTCTGGCACAATTCGAAATTAACATGTTTGCAAACAATGCGTCGTGTTCATCCAAGAGTAAAGACATACCACACGAAAATGGTACCGGAAGATGCGGGAGAAGTTACTCTTTCAGAATATGTAAAATAATTTGGGGTTTATAATTTGGTTTTCTTTTTATTGACATTTTTCTAGGTGTAAAGTTTTTTTTTTACTCACTCGGTATAGCGACATGCATCATTATTTTGAATTTATTATAATTATTTCGATTTGCTGTCTCTATGTGACCATTGGTGGTGCAATCGATTTGTAACCATGGTAGTAACTTGCACTAACTGTAAAATATTAATCCTCCTTTTTATGGCTCTGCATTATTAATGAACGCCTTTGTTGTTCTCTAGATCGATATCACTTTGCAATATTGCATTTAATTTTATTTTAATAACGTGTTTAAGCATCCGGAAAGACATATTGCCCATTTTCGGAATGAAATAGCAAGCAATTACGCTAATGAAGCTTTTATTATGATTCACTTATGTGATGAGGGCATTAAGGTCATTTCCCTCAGAAAATAAATGAATGGTTGTTCAGATTAAAGCTGGTTTCAACTTTTACACTCCTTAGTCTTAATTCTTGTTACTCTCATGGTTAGTATAAATAATGTATCCATTACAGGCTGGTTACTTATCTGGGTTGTCGTATTTAAAAAATACATGTATATATTTTCAAAAAATGGTAAAAAAAAAAACATTCCAAATATTGTTAGTCACTTTTTTCTTTTCTCTGAACATTTCAACTTCATAACAGAATTGATTCCATTCAAATCAAAATTAAAAATCACCCGAAGGTGACATTTCCCTTTTTGCAAGCCAAGTTTTAAGAATACTCTATGAGATGAGATAAACCCACAAATGTGTGAACCACTTACTGCCTGGTTCAAATTATTCACAGTATTCCAATGCGAAAGAAATAAGTGCAATTTCATCTTAAAGTTCATCAATTTATAGAGTACATGAAGTATAAAAAGCATTAATGTCCCGCGGGACTGAAATCATTAAAAGATAATGAAATTTCACTCGTGACAGTTTTTCAAAGTAATTGCATTGTGTCTTTATTCCTCGAAAACTGGCATCATCTTAATAACACTCTGCAGTATTCATTTCATTTGTTGAGAGCATTAAGGGCGTTAAGTCTTTGAAAGACATTGGAACAACTACCTTTCTAGCTTTCCACAGACGATGTGCTTTGATGCAAACAAAAAATGAGATGATCAGGAGTTCTGGGTACCTTAAACAATACAATTATACTTCCTTGTTTCTTTGACATATTGTAACATTAGATTTAGAAATTGAATCGGACGTTTTCAATCATGGCTGGTAAAGAAAATTTATTTAATTTCAACATGTTGACGTTGTTACTTCCTACACTCGACGCGTATACAGCACAAAAAACAGGTAAGTTCAAATAAGTACCAGAAGTAAAGTGGTATAAAATCCTTTGTCAAAGAATTTAAAATAATTTTAAACATGATTGTTTTAGTAGTAGTCGTCGTAGTAGTAGTAGTTGTAGTAGTTGTTGTTGCTACTGATATTATTATCATTATTATAATCATGATAATTATTGCCAAAATTATGATATTCTTATCACTTTACATTATTATTATTTTATATATATATATATATATATATATATATATACAAACGAAGGGACTAAGTCCGCAAAACTGGACCTGCGAAAATCAAAAATAGGCAAAACATTACGACTAATTTTTTTTGATGATCACCTGCCAGTACGTGAAACATATATAATAATTATATATATACATATATATATATATATAATATAATATATATATATATATATATATATATAATATATATATATATTATTAATTCGGGGGGATACCCGTGTTATGTACGTATAATATTTACGGCATTAATCAGTTGTAGATTCCAAAGATGATTGTTCTCATAGATTTTAAAATCGTTAAACCGAAACCTCATAATAGTGCATTTACAAAATGAACTAATATTCATCCATTTCACAATGAATACGTCTTTTTTCTTAAATACCTCTCGCACTAGCCTTGGTCACGCAACCCCATTTAGAGGGAACAAATTAAATAAGATAACCAGGCAAAGAAATATTCGGTCACGTGGTTATTAATGCCTCTCATTATACTCCAGCCATATCTCCAAGCCGACTGCAGAACGACAGATAATTTGGTCAGTCGGGTCTCGTTATACCTTTTATATTCTTCTATCTAGAGTGACTGAAATTCGCGAATGCAGAAGTGTTATATACGAAAACTACTATTTGAATTTAAAAATATGAATGACTTTGTCTACCGAAATGGGGGAAAAGAAAATATAAAGCATCATTAACCTGTACAATTTACGCATAAACAGCTTTTTTACACATTTTTTTGGTAACAAGACGATAGTCAGCGATAGTAGCGGGAGACCGGGGATGAAAGTTACACGGGTCAGTTGTTACAGTTCTCAGTGTGCTAAGCTGGAACAAGAGAGGATGTGCTAACTGGCATCCTTCTACAGCCTACACATAGCTGTGATGAACTGCCGGTCATGAGGTTTCTCCGTTGTTTTATTAAAAAGTAAATCAACAAAAAACTTTTTTTTTTTACAGTTCAAAGTAAATTTTTGACAAAAATTGAATTTTGTAATAGCCCAGGCGCGGAACCAAGAAAATCGAATTGAATGCATTTCGGGGGCCCAATTGTCCGGGGACAAAGAGCCGCTTTTGTTCCCAGACAATTGGGCCCCCGAAATGCATTCAATTCGATTTTCTTCGATCCGCGCCTGTAGCCCTTACAACTGAAGGCACATGATGATAGTCTGGTATTGTAAATATAGTGCATGTATGTCACTAATATACCCCATGCCCTGTAATTCTGCCTAATGGCTGTGTTACAGTTGATTTTTGTGTGTAAAATCACCCATGGGGTAGGTTGTTACAACAACCTATCCCATGTCGATGTAACAACCTACCCTAATTACATTACATATGTCTCAATTTTCAGGTGTTAATATTTTTATGTTTCTATTATTCCTTTTGTATATTCTAGAGCTCTACTTGATCTATTGTTAACGATGCCAAGAAACTGGATGGTTGAAACAAAAGTATGGTATAAGAGATTTGCACATTGTCAAATTACCCCGTATGTTTACATATTGTAACAATCCACCCCGTATGGTGTGACAACTTACCCCGTAGGGGTAGGTTGTTACAAAAAAAATGTCTTATTAATTAAGCAGTACTTAATTAGTGTGTACATGTTTTCGAGTTTTATATGCCTCAGGTTTTAGCAAACATCAATAGGTCCTACCATAATAAAGCAGAAAATGTCTGTGGTATTCCTATGGTATTTTATGAAATGTGTCCTGTAGCGCATATTATATGTAATTCTCTGATGTCCTTAAGTGGTCATTCTTCATAATAGGTGGACAAATCCAAATACCTAATTAGAAGATACCATAGGGACTATAGACCACACAGGAAATAGGGTGAACTTATATAGAATCACCTCTTATTTACTAGCCACGTTTACTCTAACTCTAGTCTGTTTACGTACAGTTTTCCGAGTTTTATATGCTCAGGTTTTAGCAAACATAATAGGCTAACCCTTATTCATAAATATGTTCCTCTTGTGGTATTTCTATGGTATTAATAGTAATGTCTGTTGGTATTCTTATGTTGTATATCTGAACTCGATTCCTGTGTAATATGACGCATATGGTACAGGATCATATATACCATTAGAATGTACCCTCATAAGCCGGGAAAACAGCACATTGTACACACAGGTGATACCATATAAAGAAATAATGGAGGATTCCTTATATTCAGCAGTGGCTGTGGTATTTTGGCACAAAATACCATATGGTATGGTATTGCTGTAATGGTTTTGTTATGGCATCTAAATGATTACTCTTTTCCATTATTATATTATTTGCTATTGTGTAATTTCTGTAACGATGGTTTTTCTGGCCACAATGATAAATCCCATATTTGTTTATTGTATCTGTTATTTGTACTGTAACTGTTTTTTTGCGACTATGCACATGACACAATATTGTACATGAGTATCTGCTACGATATGGTTTCTGGCACAAAAGTAGGCTTATAATGTAGATTTCTAATTTGTGCCTGCTCACTTTCTTGTTATGTTTTTTTTGGGCTTGACTTAAAATACCAATATGTATAGTGGTTTGGTGAGTCTGTTTTATGGTTTTTTGTTGACGCACAAATACATATGTCATGTTGTTTCTTGCTGTATGGTACATTTTTTGGCACAAATACTGCATATGTAGGTTTTCTGGTGCTGATTTAAATGGTTTTTATTTTTGGCACAAGGATATTCACAGGCATGAGTAATGGTGTATTTGCATTGCTCATTGGTTTAATCTTGGCTTACAAAATATCTCATATGTACTGCTCATATATGACTGTATGGTTGTTCTGGCATCATAATACGTATTATGTTTTAAATGATTAAGTAACATTGCTACTGTTTAGGTTTTTTTTGTGCCAAATTCGCATACTTGTGTGCTATTCTGCTATGTCTTTTTTTGGCTACTTAAATATTACATGATACGTTGTAGAATTGGTTTATATTGCATTGATATATGGTTTGTTATTCGCATTCAAAATTTGCGATATGTTAATGGGTTTTGCTGTAAATGGTTTTTTGGCACAAATACATATGTATGGTATTTCCGAGCTGTATTTTGGTTATTATTATTTTTCTGGGACAAAATACCAACAAGTATACGATTCAGTAATCACCACATGTTTATCGGTATTCTAATTTCATTGTAAATATTCAAAGTTATTTATTTGTTGGTGTTGAGCGCAGAAGCGACGAGCTTTTTAAAATTCTTGCTCATACTCATAAACATAATCATATTGTTTAATTGTCCACTTCTGCTGATAATCCACCTAATTACTGCGTATAACAGAAAATACAATTAGCGTTAGAGCGTAGTGAAAAATCATTCTAGATGATTCAATGCTCGTTTTTAAAATCGCTCACGGTTAAGTAATTATAAATAATGTTCTCATGTATGACCACCTTGTCTGAATTTATGGTCATTTTTATAACGATACGGTACCGTGAAGAAACAAAGAATTTAAAAGAAATTTTAAAGTGTTAATATATCATCATTCTATTTGTGAGCAAGAATGGGCATATTACAAAATTTATTCCAAATTTATATTTAGAAAATAAAACAACAAAATGTAGAGCTTGTAATCAAGTGGATATTTGTCTCCTTCACTGATATGCCATATTAAGCCAAATTGGGAGAGGATGTATAATTATAATCTATCAGAATCGGCAAATAATAAGACATCCCCACAAAGCACGCCAATATCAATAATTTAGGTGGCCTATTATATCAAAAATTCACAACATTAGAATGACCTGATTTCCCCTACCAATTTTGACCAAAAGGTGTACTAAAATATCACGGTTGTAACAAACTATAATAGGAATAATAATAGAATATAAGGGATCCATTTGAAGAATAATTTATTAGTTTATTAATTGGTACTCTGGTGTGAATATATTGTTATGACAAGCGAAGCGTCTGAGCTCGAAAATTTTTGTCTAATTTTATTGACCTTTGAACTTTGGTAGTCATTCATTATCCTTTTTTTCTGCTACATTCTGTGCACGGCTTTTCTGTCTTATTATATGTACATATGTTTGTTTTTCTAAGCTTTAAATCGAGGTGGAATCGATCCCATTTTAATTTGATTATCTTTAATGTTCAGCTGTGTTGAGTAGTTCGGTTATTATTCCTACATCACCATGTTAATGATCTTCAGGACGGCAATTTACGTGGTAATGAACTGTGGGAAGCAAGATGGTGTGTGTTGGCTTCACACGGTACATACCCGCCTAACATTCGATGAAACATGATAGTGAGGATTATGTGACTCCTTGAGTGCAACCCCGCTGCATCTTCTTCTGCTTCATCTCTCCTTCTCTCTATCGCTCCGGCTCAGAAAACAAAAATCGATGGGGGGGAGGGGAACTCGATCGTCCCCCGTCCACCGGGACGCCGCCAATACCTACCGTTGTGTAGTATTGTCACGGGATATTTTTTTTTCTAAGGGATAGTTTCTTACAGGAATTGACTAAGTGGTGTTTGACCTAGTCGACTTGATTAGACGAAATGGGAATTAATTAGACCAAATGGTAATTTGACGAACTGATTGAGGACAAACATCCAACAGGGATGAAACCAACGGGCATTAGTCAAAGTGGATTTATGGCAGTTTACTGCTGAAGTTGGGTAGTCGTATGGTATTCCTGTGGTACTTCGTGTGGTACTATGGTAATTAGCTCATTTGCATACAATGTTTTTGTATGCACAAATCAGTACTTTGTGAAGCTTACCTCATTAACTAGTAATTGCCTGCATATTAATATTTTTCTTTTAGGGAAATATTTTCCTAAACGCAAAGTAACATCAAGAGCGATAGTTTTGACATTTGCATTATTATCAAGAATATAGAAAATAACTACTGTGACCAAAAATATTTTTGCTAAATAGTGGTATATATACCAGTGTATGGTATCCTTGGGTGTCTAGCGCAGTCCTGTGGTAACGGCGTGTGCATCTCTGAATTAACGGCGTGTGGTGTTCCGGTCGCAACGGTATGTCATAATCCTGGTAAGTGTGTGCGGTATTGATGTGTGGTACTAGTTTGGGATAATGCTATTAAGTATTTTTTGCTGTATGGTACACCTGTATGGTATTTTTTGTGGTACTTGTGCTAAAATACCATAGGAAATCCTGTGGTATTTGTGCCAAAAAAACATACGAAATCCTGTGGTATTTGTGCCAAAAAACCATAGGAAATCCTATGGTATTTTGGCTGTATAGTACTTCTGTATGGTATTTTGTGTGGTATTTGTGCCAAAAAACCATAGGAAATCCTATGGTATTTTGGCTGTATGGTACTTCTGTATGGTATTTTGTGTGGTATTTGTGCCAAAAAACCATAGGAAATCCTATGGTATTTTGGCTGTATGGTACTTCTGTATGGTATTTTGTGTGGTATTTGTGCCAAAAAAACATAGGAAATCCTATGGTATTTTGGCTGTATGATACTGCTGTATGGTATTTTGTGTGGTATTTGTGCAAAAAAAACCCATAGGAAAATCCTGTGGTATTTTGTATGGTACCGTTGTGTGGTACCACACGATATTTTTGTAAGGGTAACTACAGACCCAAGATGGAATGTGTGAGTTCTTTCTTTAGAATAATTATCTGGCTCAAAATGTGAATTTTGTAACTTCCATCCCCGTCTCCCCTACTGAGCAGTCCTCTTTTACTGGAAAAGTTTATTTTGGAAGTTTTTGTCTTGTTTAAAAAAGGTCGAATGCGGATATTATTTGTTGAATTATTATCATCATCATCATTTTAATTATTATTATTATTATTATTATTATTATTATTATTATTATTATTATTATTATTATTATTATTATTATTATTATTATTATTATTATTATTATTATTATTATTATTATTATTATTATTATTATTACTATTATTATTATTATTATTATTATTATTATTATTATTATTATTATTATTATTATTACTATTATCATTATTATTATTATTATTATTATTATTACTATTATTATTATTATTATTATTATTATTATTATTATTATTATTATTATAGGTTTTCCCGGCCAATTTCATACATTTACCATCCGTTTTCATATCATGTGTATTCAAATTCGTGTGTTTGGTGCGGCAGACTGACAATAAGTCAGACAATTTCGTGTTCATGCTCTCAAAATCATTTTTAGGCACACAAATTAATGCTTTCGGAGTTCAAATTCGGATATAATCATTCAATTTCATTATTAATGCATTCACATTAGTGTGATGGCAGGATAAGCTCTTTAAAAACACTTTCAATTTCGTTTTCAAGCGATCGATTTCCATGATTCAGCATCCAAATCCGTTATACATGATTGTACACGTATTTATGATAAGGAGTAGGTAATCTTGACCTTTTTATCAGTAATTGTGGTTTTATCATTATTGTGATTATCGTCTTCGTTTTTAATTTCAACACCTCTCTTTTACTCCAAAGTCATTTGATAAAAAATATAGGTTTTCCCGGCCAATTTCATACATTTATCATCCGTTTTCATTTAATGTGTATTCAAAATCGTGTGTGTGATGCCACAGACTGACTTCAAACAAACAATTTCGTGTTCATGCTCCCAAATTCGTTTTTAGGCACACAAAGTAATGGTTGCAAAATTCAAATTCGGAAATAGGCATTTAATTTCATTATTTGTGCATTCAAATTAGTGCGAATTGCAGTGTACGGAATGAAATGTCGACAGGATAAAAACGAATTTGAATAGCCATTGCCGAATGTATATGGTTATTATTTGAAGTAGAATGCGTAAATACGAAATCAATCACAACAATCGTTAACTTTGATGATTGAATACGATTTTGACTGGCAACATTTCGATGCATCAGCGTTTTTTCCGAAAATGAATACCTCTAATATGGAATTGATTGACAAAACAATGAACTTGAACGGGAAAACCTATATAAATCATCGCCATTACTAGTGCATTGCATTTGTGAACATCAATTTCCATTATCATGATTCTTATGTTTAAGTGTCTTCATTGTCAATCTTTATTTTCATCGTTATAATCGCATTTTTTTTTATGGGCTTCATTTTACATCTTTGTTCACAACAAGGCATGATTATTATAAACTTTTTTAATTAGCGATATGTTCTGACATTCAATTAAAAATACTGCATGAGCAATGTAAATTTCAATTGGTACTTTACATGTTTAATTTGAATGCTTCTATCATGAACTTGTTTGTCTATACACGAATTTGAATATACGGAATGAGAGGGCACACGAATTTGAATAAACATTGCCGAAAAAATATGTTTATTATGTGAACTAGAATGCACAAATACGAAATCGGTCACCATAATCGTTAATTTTGATGACTGAATACGATTTTGAATGAACATATTTCTATGCATCAGCGTATTTTTACGAAAATGAATGTCTCTAACATGAAATTGACTGACAAAACAATGAAATGGACCGGGAAAACCTATATTATTATTATTGCTATTATTATTACTATTATTATTATTATTACCATTATCATCATCATCATTATTATATTTTTGTTAATAGTAGGTGGGCATTATACATGTCTTTTATCTTAAAACCTTCTTTTATCCGGAACTATTTCAAGTGGTACGCTTATTAATTGTTTATCATTATCACTTCTTTTTCATTAATATCACATCTTAATATTGCTGCCGCTACGTGTAGAAGATCGAGAACTGCCGTAAATCGTAAGCGGCTGGTGGAAATGAATAGGAAGCGATCACTTAACATTTATAAATAAAGATATTGACATCGACAGGAGCCTTTTACAAGAGCTCTTCACATGACATGCAAGTAAGAAAATGCATAGATGTTACCATTTAGCGATCAATCTTGAATTTTCGATTGATTTTAGCAGGTGCAAACTCTCACAATTTGCCCCCCTTTAAAATGCAGGGCGAGAAATATTGTTTTCAAGCGAACATTAAGGCTTTTCAGTAATATAGATGTATTTGATAAGATCCATGACATTCACATAATTCTTCTTCTTTAACATAGTCCAATGCAGGGTGGTTCTTTTCCCCACCTCATGCATATTGAGTCTGAAGATGTATTCCACATTTAAGATTTATTAAACAGGGCTATATTTCGCGTTGTAGTATCTCATTTTGCCACTTACCTTCATACAGCTATTGTAATGAATGAAATTATACAACAGTAGAAAGTAAAATATTAAATAAAATGCTGTATGACAACTGCTGGCTAAAAAAATAAAAATAAGTCGCCACAATTTATATTTTTATTTCATGTGCTTCTTAAACTAGATATTCCAATATTGTCAACGATTCCAATGTCGACACATGTACATTATAACGAGGGTAAATACTGCGTTAAAAGAAGAGCTATCAATGACATTCAGTATAGAAAACTTGCCTCTCCTGGCCTGCCATTGTTTTTGTTGTTTTATGTTTTGAAGCGACATTTTACATTACTATATATCAAAGGTATCGGAAATGTGTATTTATTTTCCCTTGATCAATTTGTTTTCCTGTTAAGGACTTCAGCCTCTTCCCATGATCATTTTTTTACCTATTGAGGAACAAATCATAAGTAGATATCTTAACTCGTGACACAGTAAGAACCGCTACCTCAGCATAAAGCGGCTTCAAGGCTATGGCTTGTATTGTCTGCGCTGCGTCTGCAATTTACTTCAGAATTGTGGCAGAAATATGAATCAAATTACTAATAATTGTTATGAAAGATGTCGTCCTAGAAATTTGGCACGTACTGAATCATAGAAACGACTTAAGAAATGATGAAAGACAACATTATGACAAATGATCAATCAATCTTCCTGTACCTCGTAACACGTGCTAGATACATTACTTTTAGAGAGCTGCGTGGATTTTGTGTTTTGATAGTTGGATGTGACTACTTAGTTGTATTTTAATGAATAAGCTTTATAACAAAACAAAGTGCCTTGTATGAAATTTATATTTATATTTTGCATTCGATTTATAGCATTTCAGAGTAAGAACTCAAGAAGCAAATTGCCATGTCTCGATTGTACGATAGTATTGTCGTCACTGAAACATACGTTGTAGTCGTTAGATCAAAGCAAGAATAATGCACTACTTAATGTGATTTAAATTCCTGAACCGCATAATGACATTGGAACGAACAACCACTATTCTAGTTTTATTAATGAAAGTTGTGTTTTTGCCATCAAATTTGTTTCCAAAATGTCAAAATATTTGTAAAATTCATTTTCATTTCCCGATGACATATTCAAGTGTAATTCTGTTTGACGTGGCTCAGCAATTATGTCTTCGCATGGTGTTTTGTTTCCTGTTCATTACTGTGAAAACATTGTTTAAAGTGCATTTAAGTGGAAAATATCGTGCTATTTTCTTTGCAAGTTCATTTTATTTGCGTTAAGACCTTTATTATGGGCAAGCTTAAATTTAAGTTTGATTGACTGTTAAATATCTTTTTTCTTCTCTTGTACCTGACTACAAAGAAGGCGATATCATGATTATAAATACGCACCTAGGGGAATCCAGATGGAAATGTTTTAAAGAGAATTTATATAGTTATTGGGAGAAATGTTTGTCTTTAATTCAATAACATAATAATTGGGTTTCGAACCCTCATTTTTGCTACGAGGACTCTATCGATCTACATACTGAGCGATCACGATCCCTGATTTTCAATTATCAGAAACACGTTGAGAGGGTTTAAGTATACAGTATAACAAAATTTTGTTTTGTTTTGTTGTGTTTTACTGATGCTTACATTGTCAAACAAACAACAACGAAACCGCAAAAATCAAACGTGGTATTTATCAAGTAGTTTAACGAATGAATTTTCAACATGAATAGCGACGATTTCCATACATCTATATTTTTTTTTTTACAAAAAACAACTTTTTAAAAAAATAATATGTATAAAGTGCATCCCAAAATTATACCTGTACTTTTATGGATGACTAAGCACTCGAGTTCGTAAAAAAAAATTGTCCCAAGTTTTGTCAGAAGCAACCGTGGCGCATGACTTGAAATATGAAAATGCGAGGGCTGCTTTTACCCAAACTTGGTACAAACCAGTTTCTACCCTTGTTTTTTAAAGCCCGAGTGCTCAGTCATTCGTCACAACTCAGGTATAAGTTGGGTATCATTGAAAACAAAATTGGTTACTCTTAACTATAAAATGAATATCAAGGTCACATAAGCTATAAAATTTTAATATGATGCTCTCAAAGCTGGGTTTACTTTTTTTCTGGATGGTTAGCAACCTTGTGCAAAGAATGTCTCGACGAAGAATAATTATTGTAATAGCTTTAGTCGTAGAGTAAAAGCCCGTCAATCATCTTCACATTGACACTGTATCAGGCGTGTGAATATTTAGTGTCACCAGCAGTCGTGTTTGGACAACAATTCCAAATTGATAGAAGAGACCAAAATATACTTATGGATCGTAAGGAAGCGCAGAAACAACTCCTTCTATCGTGTCTATCCTACGACCACTTGCATGCATTTAATTATTAAAGTATTCTTCACTGTCTCTAAAAGCTCGACGCCTATCTCCAGATAAGTCATTACATCGATTACATGAGCATAATATCTTTATTTCTTTCTTTCTCTCTCTCTCTATCTCTCTCCCTCTCTCTCTCTCTATCTATAAATACCCCCTAACTATATGTATACTATTTCACTGACGCCAGTCAAACGAACATACTCCTTTTCATCCACCGACAACTTTCTTTCCTGCTTCTTGTATGAGACGATACTCAAGTTGCTAGGTAATTGAAACTTTCATGAATTTATCATTTTGTGGGCGTGGTCTCATGCCTCCGGCAAACAGCCGAGACGGTTTCCAGACCATCACCAGACGGAATAAGATATTACATTGCTGTGAATGGCATGTTAATGGTTGGTTTAAAGTCGATTGAATGTGTTTGTTTCTCGATGTGACTGAAGAAAGTATGAGTTATTAATAGCGTAATGCTTCACAGAGAAAATGAACCCAGCTGAAGACTTTGGGAGCATTACCATCTGCTGGCCGAATTGTGACACTTTTAAAGTTCACAACACTTTTCACTTCTTACACAGTTACAGGGGTTTTTGACAGCATAACGAGCATACCATAAAATAAAGAATACACGGCATATAAATATCTGAATAGCTAAGATTAAGGCACTTGTCGTAGGAGTTAATGTGACATCTAGATGGTTTCGGAAACATTATATATACATATTCTGAAGAGTACATAATAATGACGTCATATTTATTTCACACGAATTTCCGGTGATATAGAAATATGAATGTTTAATGCCAAATACATTCATTATGCATTTTGTTTCTGACAACATTTAAAGTTTAGGGCAGGCTTCCGACTGCTAAACATATTTGTCGAATTCTTTTTGTTCAAGGTCTTGGCGGTCGCTGGAGCAAAGTTGATTAAATGTGCTTGAAATTATGCTTTAATTTCTTTTTTTTACCTTACACCTCCCTCATCAAAATAATTTTTGCAAAATTTTACATTTTACATAATTAAATTCTATTTTAAAGGTGTATGATATAAATTTTTCAAATGATCTGAATGAGATCTTATATTAGACGCTATTTGCTCTAGGTAAAGCATTAAACGTATACTCCACTGATGATCGACAGGTCATTCCAAGCGGTGTAATTTATTTCCTGCTGTCGTCCGTCTCTTTTATGAAACCGGGGTAGGCTACTTCTCAGCGCATGTTGTTGATTGAAGATTTTATGGTGTGGCCATAATTCCTACTTTCAGTAATAGTTTGGTTAAATTGGTATTGTTGATTTCTTCAGAGTGAGCAATGTTGCGATATACTATTCGCTATGTCATTATACTACTAGCGGATACCATAGCTATATCGCATATCAGATGTAAATAGTATTCTAGCTTCAGGTTGAGAATAAACATGTCGTAATCGCAATCATCTTTGTGAAGACCTCATCATTGCCAGCCACGCCAGCCACGCATATACTAACATGGTGGCTAGCGGTGGTAGCAGCATCATAGATCAGCATCAGAAGGAAATCAGGGACTGACAGTTTGTGAAAAAGCAAAAATCTGTACTTTTCAGTGCAGTGTCGTCGCCGTGAATTTCGATCTTCGTGTAATGCAAAGTAATGCGATCACCGTATTGTTGTGTGTGCATATCGCCCAAATCTGTGCTGAATGAATGTTGTGTGATGAATATCGAGTACGAATGTACGATACAATCAATGTATGTACAATAACATTATCAGCTGTGTGCAAACAATGACACAGTTAGGTCTGTTTTAAATATAAATCTTTAAACCTTGAACATATACTAAACTAGTAAATAAGTTCAACTAACTGAAATAAGTTAAATTAATCTGGAAAGTGCGAACATTAACACAGTAGTCTGAAACATAATTTATCATAAATTATCTGTGTGTGAGTGCGTGAGTGAGTGATCAACACTACCACTGCATGAAACACCTAACGACATAAACACAGGATTGTGAGTGAATCACAGGTGTCGTCAACACCCGTAGGCCTGTGACTGTGAAAGGATAGTTCGTACGTTAACATCTACAAAACGCTAACATAATAACCCTCATCGATTTAAACCTAATTCTTCATTAACACGCGAAGATAATAACAAGATGAGTAGTAGCGGTAAATATCCAGAGTTTAACTGGGAGGTACCAGACCTGCCCGAAGAGTTTAATATGTTCAAGCAAAGGATGAATCTAATATTTGCAGACCAAGAGGTGGTAGATGAAAAGAAAAAAGCCATAAAAATCAAAATTGCAATTGGCAATGAAGGATTACGAAGGGTCAATTCGTCTGGTCTAACCGAGACAGACAAGGAAAAACCAGACAAACTGTGGGAACTTCTCGAAGCACAGTTGAAGGTTAATATCAATTTTCGAGTACATAGGCTAGAACTTAGTAGGTACCGGCAGAAAGTTGATGAAACAATCGACCAATTTGTTACGAGATGCCGTGACAAAGCAAAGAGTTGCGATTTCGAGGCCAACGAGCTCGATGAAAGAGTCATAGAGTTAGTAATAGCATCAACACCGATTGCAGAACTCCAAAAATCGCTCTTGGAAAAACAAAAAGGGTTCAAGATAGGTGAAATCTTAACCGAAGGGCGTAAATTCGAGGCAATCGAAGCAAGCAGACGTAGTCTGAACACGCTAATTAATCCTCAAGCGCAGGAGAGCGTAGATGCGTTCCGAAGCTGCAAACCAAAGATGCGTAATACTTGCGGAAACTGCGGTCGCAGTCATAAGCCAAAGCAATGCCCAGCATTCAACGACGAATGTTGATCCTGTGGCAAGAAGGGCCACTGGGCAAAGTGTTGCAGAAAAACAAAATCCGATCAGCGGAAAACAGACGAACCAAAGTCAGAAAACTGCAAACACACGCAAAGGCGAAACAAATCTAGAACAAAGTCGAAGAGTCAACCAGTAAACGAGTTGGATACTCAAGACCAAGACAAAGTGAGTAGAGATCAATTTGCATACTTTGATACAATCAAAACTGAAGAACCACATACAGTAGTTAACAATGACGGTACTGTGGCATATGCATTTATTGACATAATATCTCCACAGAAAGCTGGACAGCATGTGTTAAAGCTCAAAGTTGACTCAGGTTCAAGTGCAAACACGCTCACACTTCGAACAATCAAAAACATGTATGGAGAACGATACAAGACAGTAATCAAACCTACATCTACAAAGCTCGTAGTGTATGGAAAGGCACAAGTATTGTGCAGAGGTACGGTAGATCTTAAATGTAAGTACAACAGTCCAGGCTGGACTACACACTCGTTCTACGTAGCAGACGTAAAGGGATCTTGCATACTAGGATTACAATCGTGTACCAAACTAGGGGTTATCACAATCCATAGATCATCCAAAACTGTCTCTAGAGAACCTACATCTATCCAATGTATGACGACACGACTACGCTTACCACAGTGTAGATCACACAAGTACACTTACCACAAGTGACACACAATTACACTACCACAAGTGTAAACATCACAGACACACCTACCACAAGTGTGAATGATACAGATACACTCAACACGAGTGTACACCACACAGTTACACCTATCATAAGTGCTAACAATACAGGTACACCATCAAGAGTGTAAACAATGCAGATACACTTAACACAAGTGCAAGCAATCAAAACCATAATGTTCTTAGCTCTGACCTGATCTTCGGTCAAATCAAAAGAGCAGAGGTACAGACAGAAACAAAGCAGCAGAAAGAGCCGTTGCTTCCCCATGATGTACCACCAGCACCCTGGACCAGACTAGGAACAGACTTGTTCATGTTCAATAGAACGGAATATCTACTCGTCACTGACTACTATCGAAGTATCCGATAATCTACAAGCTGAAAGATACCAGAAGTGCAGCAGTAGCAGACGTGATGAGCGGAATCTTCAATCTATTTGGTCCACCAGAAGAGATCGTATCTGACAACGGTCCACAATTTGTCGGAAAACCATTCCAGGACATGTGTAAGAAGTGGTCGATCCAACACACCACATCTTCTCCGCACTTCCAAGATCCAACGGACTAGCAGAAAGGATGGTTCGCACAGTCAAGAATCTGTTGACAAAGTGTTCTCAGACTGGCCAAGATAGTCAACTAGCCAGTTGCATCTCAGAGCAAACCAGTAGACAATCACATGAGATCACCTGCAGAAATGTTATTTGGGAGACCGATCCGAACACACTTCCAAGTCATCACCTGTCAAGAGAATCTATCACAACCGATCATCTCTGAACCGCAGAGACAAGATGAAGGAAACGCATGACCAACATGCAGGATCAGAACTTCCAGCTCTCCATGTGGGACAACCAGTCAGAGTCCTACACCCCCAAGATCACACTTGGATACCAGCCAAGATATTCAAAATCTGCGATGAACAAGGTCGTATGAAAATCGAAACACCCAATCGGAGGAATCCTGAGACGAAACCGATCTCACCTGAGGGAAATCCCAACAGCAAACCCAACTCCGACACGTGTAAGGTTCGACGAAGACCAAACCGCAGATACCCCACCAGAGGAGAACGACAACGATCAACCAACTTCGACGTCGGAAACTCAAAATCAATCTCAAAAGCAAGCGACAAACTCGAAAACCACGAGGTATGGTCGAACAATCCGCAAACCAGTGAGACTCATTGAAGATTGATAACTCTAAAAACATTTCGAAAGAAGAGAGAAAACAGAAGACACTCTTGAAGAAATCGAAAGAAGACTGAAGACGCATAGTTTTCAATTCAAAAGTTTATTATCCATGTTGCATGTATAATCATTGTACAGTACAATATCTTTGGTATGACAATAAGCATAATATCTGGAATCATATGCTTATCAAAACTTATTGATTTTCTAAATCAAAACAGTTATACTAAAAATTATATTCAATTTGCATCAAAGGAAAACTTATGTCAAATTGAAAATGCAAACAATTTACCTTACTCAAACCAGTTAAACTTTATATCTTTGGAAAAACAAATATCCAAAATAAACAGGCTACCAAAAGAAACCAAACCTTATTGTTATCAAAACAATATATATTGTTGTATACTCAAACATTGAATGTACACATTCTGCTTCTTTACAAAGGAAGGGGGATGTTGCGATATACTATTCGCTATGTCATTATACTACTAGCGGATACCATAGCTATATCGCATATCAGATGTAAATAGTATTCTAGCTTCAGGTTGAGAATAAACATGTCGTAATCGCAATCATCTTTGTGAAGACCTCATCATTGCCAGCCTCATCGTACTCGTAAAAAGAAGCCACGCATAATTTAACAAGCAACTGATTCCTTTCTACCAATGTTAGATATTCTATATACCCCTTTTCCAGTATTTAACTAAACTGTATAGGCCTATGCTTCATGTGCATACATTTTGGTCACTTTATGATTTATGTTTAACGGTTACCGGAAACCTACAATAGATTTTCAGTCCTGCCATGATTAAAATTAAAAAAAACTACTACCTGTCAAAAAGTGGATCAATTAAAGGCCGCTTTGAAAGCCATGCCACATGAACAGCAGCCCCCACCTCTCTCCTCCCCCGATGATTATGAAATATCTCCTTATGCAACATCACAAGTCTAGGAAATAGTAGGGGATACCCCTAAAATTACGATAAAAATAATATGTATTATTTATATGGCGTTTAGCACAATATTCTCTTTGTGTTTTTAAGCGCCTCTACTGTGTACAAATTTTGTATCATAATACCATAATACAGGGGGAGAACATTAAATTGGTAATTCTAGATGCGTCATTTCACCTCTTTGTTTGCGCATGAAAAAAAAATATATTACGACGTACCGTATATATTTGAAAGGGTCGACGTTTAATATATTATTTGTCTTGAATATCTACGTAATCAATCACTCTATTTCATTTATCACCATATTGTAATACTACGTATTTATATATGCGGTTATTTAAGACGATTTTTGTGTCTGTTTGTGTGGGTGTGTGTGTGTGTGTGTGTGTGTGTGTGGATGTGTGTGAGTCCGTGTGTGGTTTGTTTTGTCTATTTGGAAAATGCCAAATAATTTCGCAATTTACGTCACTGGCATTCTCTGACCGCAGTATGATTAAAATTAAAAGTTAATGTTTTCAAATTTATTGACTGACCATAGACGTCGAAAATCTCTCTCTCTCTCTCTCTTTAGATTAGGGAAGTACACTTTTGAAAGGTAAATTTAAAAAGAAATAATAATACCAAAAAAAAATGCCCTCATTCTGAGAACTAATATGTATTTAAATTATATCACTTAATCATTTTTCATTAATGTTCGATTCAAAATAAGTATAGGTTGAATGTAATGTGGATAACTTTGAGGCATACTTAAGATTGTGATGATATAACAAAGGATATGCATAGACAGAAATGCGGAGTCAAAATACAAAAATGAAGTATATATACAAGTTTATATACGGTAATTTGCTCAATGGTTTTATTCCCAGGGCACCGGCTTTAAGTACAAAGAAAAATGTTTGAATCAAAATAGGTATAGGGCGAATGTGATGTGGGTTGCTTTTACGCGTACATTACATTGTTTTGAAATAACATTATGACAAAGGATCCGTATAACTAGACAGAAATTCAGAGTCAAATTACAAAGATCAAGTATACAGGGTAATTTTGTTCAGTATTTTTTTCCCCAACGTACCGGCTATAATTAGAGAGAAAAAAGTGCGATTCAAACTAGCTATAGTACGAATGTGTTTTGGATAGCTTTTACGCATACCTTAGACTGTTATGAAATAACATAAGGATCCGTAACTAAAGAGAAATGCAAAATCCGAATACAAAGATTGAGTATACGGTAATTTTTTTAATAATTTTCCCTAGGTACCTGCTGTAAGTAGAAAGAGAAATGTTGAGCAAAAAAAAAAAAAAAAAAAAAAGGAGAAATAGTTGTTGACTGTGGATTAACAAAGCACATTGCTAGTTCGTCTATCCTTCAAAACATGCTTACCCTCCTTAACCCAGTCAACACTGCTTTTCTTAGCCTATGTGCATTGTCTATATTATAGACTTGCAGCTTTGGCAGACTTGGGGTTAATATAGATATTCCAATTGACGTGGTGTGAAAAGTTTAATGGGTTTAATCAGGTATGCGGTAGACATGACAGAATAATGATCGTTAGTTCTAACAGTGCATTCGAACAAAAGGGCGATGGCCTATTACAGTGATTAAAATCATTGCGTTGAATGTTGATGAAACTACCATATTTTTTTCTAATCCATTGATTGGTTCCCCCCCCCCCCCGTCTTTATCTCCCTCTCTCTGACACACACACCGACGCACAATAAACCACACCAACATTTTCCCTACATACCCATGGCCACCCGCATAATACGTCATAAAACTCTTCTATTTTCCAACATTGTTTCAATTTCATGCCCATTGATGTTAATTATAACTCGAGGTCTACAATTCATATAAATTGGTTAGAATTATTGTACCTTTTATTTGTGATTGTTTCAAGTTGTTGAGCAAAAATAATAACTATAATCACGTTCTTCCTCACTAAATTTTAAAACGCATATTAAAATTTATACGTCTTGGATATTCGTTTTGGCACAAATGAAAGTAAGAGTTATTAAAACAATTATATGAGATGTATGTACATAAACCAAGTTCATTTATCTTATTTCATCATTTGAAGCTGCATCACAATACAAAAAAATTACAAGCATTTTCACCAGCCCGTGAAACTGAATCAATTGACGGCATTTGAAATAATTATTTCAATCGCCGTCAATTGATTCATTTCGAGCAAAACCTTTTATATCTGAACAGTTTTTTTCCCCTTTGCTACAATACATTTTTTAAGAAGCAAATTATTCTCAACAAATAGTTAATTGAAAATATTATCTCCATGCATATTGCAACACTGTAACAAAATACAAAACACAACAAGAAAGGCAGACATACGGGATATGGATAATTGGTATAAAACATCTTTATTGGAAAGAAATAATGAGATTGAAACTTTAATTTGAATAAGAGGGAGGATATAGAGAGAGGGGGAGGTTGAAAGAAAACGAAGATAAATTGCGATAAATAGAAGTGAGTGTGTGTATATGTGTGTAGATGTGAGGTTGCATTTGGTAAATGTTTATGTTGGTAGTTTCATTCTCGAGTATCTGCAAGGGTGAGATTGTAGATCAGGCTTATTTTTGTATGCGTACAAGCTCTTCAAAATCGGTTCTTTAAGCTCACTGAGAGAACGTGAATAGCTGGATTATGGATAATCAATGGCTAGATCAAACAACTTCATGGTAGCGTAATTCAATTTTTATTCCTCCACCTGATCAATTTCCCTAATTTGACTGATATTTGTTTTGTTATGTATTGGTTCGGACCGCGGTGACATAGAGAACAACATAAAATGGACAATAATTATTTCAATTTCTTTCACATTGTAATGTCATTTTGTTTTGCTTTTGCAAATCCTGCAAACTTTGGAAAGGTGCAGTCGTCTCTTGTTCAAATTATGCAGTATATTCACACATACGCAAACACACAAACACACACGCACGCAATCACGCACGCACACACACACACACACACACACACACACACTCAGAACAAAAAGAAAATATTGAAGTGGGACCATGCATTAAAAAAGATGCGAATTGTTATTAAAATTTCGATTATTGAATATTGTAGGTCATAGTATGGGCTTATACTTTGGTTTATAATATAAATATAAAAATAGATGGGGTTTATTCATATTAAACGTAGTTATGTGAGGTCTTTATTTCAGGTCGCGCAGCAAAGTATGTCGGGCATGATATTGTAACTATCATGAATGACTGGCGAACAACAATTTCGCGATAGCTTTACTGTTATTATTTAGGTTCTTTACATTCATCAACCTAACTGATTATGAATATTGAAAACAGTGGCCAAGGAACTGCAAACAAGCTTCTGCTTATGTGTGAATAGATTACCGTGACATTTTGGAATAAAATTTAGATATAAAAAAGAATAAATTATAATATTGATGGTACAAATTCACTAATATATAGCAATTCGACGGAGAATTTCAACGTGATAGTAATTGGAAGGGTAAGTTCTTATATCGAATGCATTGTGAATGTTTGTTTAAGGGTTGTTGAGAAGGTAAAACAAATATAATAGGAGTGGAAAGTATACAATTATCGGACATCTTCTTATCGTGCACCTAATTCTGTCAGAAAACTCTCTCCCTTTCCGGATTACTCACAATCTTACTAAACCGATTTGACATTGTGTTCAATGCTCTCTGTAAGCAATAGACCAATTATATCTTTTATGCCCTTATCATTCCAATTTTCCAATTATAAACGATGACGTTTTAAATGTGTAATTAGTATGTCGCGACTCATGTCTCATTATATTCTCTGGCAGCCTACGATGTCCACCATATTACGGAAATAATTACGTTGGTTAGCTACTGTTTATCACATTATAAGAAGATGATACGTTGCGGGGTGATTGGTATAGCAATCTTGTGATGGAAGAACCACGCGATATCCCTTTCCGTTTAAAATGGCACCAGATCGTTTTTATTCTAATAAGTAACTTCGAAAGAGAAATATTATGCGACAAATAATAAAGATAATGGTTATGTTAATAATAATAATGATTTTAGTTACACAAATAAGGATACTAATAATGATTTAGGTTTTCCCGGTCAAGTTTAAACTACCTCCGATCAGTTTGACATTTCTTACAAGCACTTTCGTCCGAAATGTGATCGTGTTTAAAAATCTAAGTTAATTCAATTGACCGATGACTCCGTTACATGAGATATCGTTTAAATTGAATGAACATAAACGAATTCGTTTGCAAAGAGTTTAAAATTGACCGGGAAAACCTATAATAATAAGAAGAACAACAAAAAATAATGATAACAGTGGAAAATGCCAGATTCGTAATTATAATGAACGTTGTCAAGAATAACATATTATGAATCATAGGCCTATAACACACATCATCTTCCATATGATCATTTGGAGCAGTATGTAATAAATAGACATAGTTGAGGTTAATCGGATTTGTCAAGATTTGATCGAATACAAAATGAGGGAGCAGCGGTGAGGCAACGATACCTTACTAAAGTGTAGATTTATGAATGTCAAAAGGATTTAATGGAATATGCAGAGAAAAGGGTAAATCATGTGACTTATATAAATTATAATGTCATTTAATCCTTTAGAAATCATTTTGAAGAGAGTGATTGTGTATTTATCCCACTTTAAACCACTCACATGTCAGGGCACAAGGCTCTCATATCTCGTTGTATAAAGCCAGTTGACAGTCAGACATCGTTAAAGGAGAAAATGTGGTAGTGAAAATATATCATGTCATCTAATGCAGGTGTCACATGCACCGTGTTGGCCCACCGTTCGCCACCGTTCTGGCCAAATTTGTGCACACGGTGGCAAACGGTGAGGCACACGGTGAAGCGGTTGTAGCCCGTCCAACACGTTCATAGGAGCTCGCTGGGCACCCGTTCCTGAGAGGATTTTCAAGAACGGCCGAACTCTTGCCGGGTTATTTCCGGGTGATGACCGGGTATTTCAGAACGGTCTTAAACCGGACCAGTCGTTTAAAGGGCGGTAAAAGGACTGAATGAGGACGCCGCACCCATTTCATGCCCGTTTGCAGGACGGAGATGGACCGTGGTGAGGTAGGGCAACATGATCGATCACCCCCCCCCCCCTCCTTTTCCGCATCAAGTACGCCTCCTTGTGGCTTAACTTGCCAACTCCTAGTACATGAAAACAGTACATGAAAACTACGTTTTTAGATCGGTTGTCCCCTTGATTGTTTACCAACAAGATCAATCAATTTGGGGGCTGGTTTACTCGGAAATTATAGTTTTATAGGGGCCCATATTTTGTCGCATTTGTTTCATTTACTTTAAGCCTCTGTTTTCTGTTTTTCATATCGTTTCAGTTCTGGTTTAATTATTTACACTTTATAATAGATTTTATACAATATCGAAATGGTCGTACTTATTAAATTGTTCTAAATTAGAGTTCTGAAAAGGTGGGAAAGCCTCAAAGTTTGTTTTCTTCATTTTGTAATAATATTATTATTATTATAGGGGGGTCTGTGTTTTTTGTCTTTGGGCGTCCAATATCCCATCATTATTCATACAACAACCACATGGTAGGAGTCGTTCCATACGGGTCACTCCATCCATTCGTATACAGGTATATTATTTTTTATTTATTCTAGGGGAGGGCGGGCGATAAGGGGGGGGGGGAGGGGCAGAGGCCCCTAATTATCAATTTTAGGCACTATTTTTACCTAAATTTTCGGTCGGGAAATGCCTGGAGTCTCTTTTTGTATTTCAGATTCTTTGTAGGCTTCCTTGAAAAGTGGTTCAATTTTGGTATGTCACTACCATAACTATACCCTACTAATATTAAATTAATTACATGAATTGTATACAATCTATGGCAAACAAAATTAAAAGCGGTTTCTCTGATATAAAATACAATGTCATTTGCATGTATATTTGCATAAATATTATGTTATGGTATTGTCTTATATAGTTCTGATTAACTTATTTAATCACAGTAATATCACTTAAAGGGGTCGTGTGTAAAACAATGAAAATAAAAATAAACAAAAAACTAATCCATGGATCATAGAAAAATATCCAAAAGCAGAATTATGAATGATGTAGACATTTTTCTTGATGCGACTGTATAGAGGGTTATAAATTGGCAAAAAGAATATTGCAGTGAAATGATTATAACAAAATATTAGACAATTCATATATAATATAATGATTAAAAGATAATAATAAAGTACTTTTATCATGATAACAATATTTCATTTGATATAACAAGATTTAAACATTTCAAAAGTATAGGGAAATTTTCGTGGAGAAATGAAAATAATATTCGATAAAACCAATATAATTTTTTTTTTAATGAAACGCGGGTATAAAGTATACATGTAATTTGGGCAACGTTTTAGACCAAACTATACTGGAGCTTATTAGGAAAGTAGTCTAATGTTTATTTGCAAAGCTGTTATAATGAAACTTTAGAAAATAATGTAAAACAAAACAAACACGAAAACATAATTGACATTACTTTAGATTAAATGTCCCTAAAAGGAAATCTAAATTCCTCTCCCAGACAATGACAATAAAAGTATTTCAGATTATAATGTATCTTTTGAAAGCTGCAATATCATTCCTCTCTGAGCTTGTGACGAGAGCGATGAGATCGAGAGCTTTGAAAACGAAGGGCGGATTGAAGACACCATATACGTAATTTAAAGACACCATAAGGGTAGATCTACCAGTCCAGTCCAACACCGTGCATGACCGCTTTGTGGGCGGGTGTGGAGCGTTTGTTTACACCGGGTCTCCATCGACCTGTGCCTGCAGTTCATGCCCGGCGAAAAAATATTGAAAAATTTTTGAGCATGCTCGAGCATGCTCAAAACATTCGCCGGGCATGAACCGAAGACAAAATAACGTGAACGTTTTTGACGGGTCATCACCGGGTATCCTCCGTGTTCCGCCGTTCGCATCAACCTGTTTTGCACGGTCGCGAACGGTGGAAAACGGTGAGTCACCCGGCGAAGAAAACAATTTTCTTTTTGTCGTCAGAGAGTGGTAAGGCCGGTGGGCAAGCGGTAATCGCGCGGACAAAAGGAAATCATGGACTACATATGAGGACGGTCAGCTCGGTACCAGGCTGGCTAGGACCTGGTATAAACCCGGTATAGAACGAATACAGACCCGGTGAAAATGATCAAAAATGCTATGTGGCCGGTGCCGTTCTATTGCCGAGCTGCAAATTTTGGTTTTTCGGTGAACAGCGAAGACCCGTTCATTTTACCCGGTGCATGTGACACCACCATTATAAGCTATGGCAAAGTTTAGGCAAGTCATTTATTTATGAAATGATGAAGGCATAGCTGAAACTTCATTCACTTTTTTGGTGGTATCTCACTCCGCAGAGAAGGATTTGAGAGGTCTCCTGAATCCCCGCGACGTTTTATGCGTCTCGGGAATAGAAATCTGGAATTTATCATTTTCCAATCTGAAAAACGTCTCACAACGGTCGTAAAGTTGTCCCAAAATCCGTCTCAGTTTCAAAACCGTCCAAAACCCATCTCGAAACCGTCTCAAAGTAGTCTTAAATCCGTCCGAAACCCATCTCCGCGAAGTGAGATACCAACATTAGCATATGTAGGGAAAGCGGCTTTGACAGGCCTGGGTCGATCATTGCTCCATATTCTGGCTAGAGAGTCTCTGAGATTTTGAATTTGTATCATTATCAGCTCCAGAGTTTTTAGGAAGCGAGGTTTTAGTCCGGGATGAAACCCTTCCCCGAAAACTTTTCTCCTTATAATAAAATTCCTTCATTCTTTAATGATAATCTTCAGTTTTAGTGATGACAGGGGTAAACCTATTTCTGTCCTTCTAAAACAATCTCATCCAAAAGGAAATTCCTTTTTAGTCCTCCCTGGATATTGTTTTGGTTTATGGTTGGATTCATTTTCTTTATTGTTACTGTTTCAAATCGAAAAATGATGTATTGCCTAAAATACCTTATTGTCATCGATTTTTAATAAGCTAAATTCCGATTATGGCGTATTTGAGATAGAAATTAAGAAAAATGTATAAAATATATATTCATGAAATAGATTCATCTGATTTATAGTTCAATATTGAAAGGTCAATACAAAATTGATTGTGCAAGGAGGAAATCTACCGTCAGCAGAATGTGCAATCGTTTATTAATAGATAAGTTGATAACATTTTATTGTACCCCCAAAAAGGCTTCTATCTTACTTAAATAAGTAACGCTAACCTTTAATCAAACTAGGGCATTTATAAATACAATTACTAACTATATTTATTCCATACAAACGGGATTTCCCCTTTCAATCTGGCATAACAGAGGAATTTAGTAACAAGGGTCTTCTGATAATTTGATATACTTAAGCTAAGTTCCTCTGTTATGCAGATTGAAAGGGGAAATCCCGTTGTATGGAATAATAATATATAAATTAAATCCAAACAAACAACGAGGCCTTCACCCCAAGAGGTTTTGTGACTAATTATGCCACTGTTTCAATGATCTTATTTCAAAACCATTGAACTGAAACTAGATCCACCGATGCGCTGACCCTGCTGATATACATTTATAATATTATATAGATATCATCAATTTTGACCATACCACTTCCCATACACTTTTTTTTTACAGATTAAATTCAAGCGGTTAGTTTTGTTTTTGTCATTTGAGTCTGTCCTTGGGTTGTTCCGGGGAGTTTGTGCTGGATGTGAAAAAAAAAAGAAAGGAAGTAAAAGGAAACCTTCAGTTGGGTCGGGCGGGGTTGTTTTTTTGTTGTTTTTTTGTTTTTGTTTGTTTTTTTTTGGGGGGGGGGAAGTACAGCAAGTCATGCCTCATGCGTCTCCTCTTCACCGCTGCCATCTTGTGTTTCTTCTGTTTATATCTTATGGTCATTATGTAATATATCTTATGTTTACTTTGAAAAGCGCTTTGAAACAATATGCATAAAGCGCTATATAAATGTAATAATTATCATTATTGTAACACCAATGTTTGCAATGATCAATCGAAAATGACAATAGCCAATCAAAATTATTTTACACGCTATTATGTTTAAAAGTCAGTAAGCATTTAGAATTGTTCTCTCCTTTTAGCAATTGATCGCAAACCGTTGTGTTACGGGCCGGATGTCTTCAGAATTTTGCCAATCAACAGCAAAATACTGTCTTTGAAATTTATAAAACTGTGACCAAAGAGTCATATACATACGCACTGTGCCTCACGCATGGAGGATAACGTAAGACAATTATTTCTCTGAGTGCAGCAATACTTCTTCCATTATGTTAAGGTGAAGAGCAGAGGAATCCCGTCAACAATATTAAAGTAAAAAAGAAATTACAGGTCGTTTGCCTTTGTGTTTAAGCTCTCATCGCTCATCTAAAAATTTTACGATTCTAGCACCAAAAGAGATACTTGCATGATATCACGTGCGATGGTATACAACTTATAGAGCTTCACATATCATGATTATAACCAGCCTAACACAAAATTCTGTATTTCCTATTTTGGTCATAGACAAGGGCATACACCATAAAAGGATGAAGCCTCAAAATACCAACCTAATGGTAATTACGCTGACACCCCTCCCCCACAAACACATTACATAGCGTAA
>CALNVZ010003426.1:40267354-40280317 GCA_940671915.1 Paracentrotus lividus
CAAGGGTCTTCTGATAATTTGATATACTTTAATGTAAAATACAAATTAACTGCTAAAAGTCACGTATAGACGTGCTGAACAAAAATGTTAGACATGTTTGTTTTGAAACATTTTGGATTGCCCCACATGGACGTAAAGTTCATATAGCTCTCCTGTTAGTTTCGATAATAGTTTTGACCTACCACAGTTTTGGCCTTCCATTGGCATGCAGCCTCCATCCAGAAATGACCTTTAATTAACGGCGACACTTGACTTATAAAGAGCAAGTAGAAAATTCAGAAAGTCTAGGTTTAATAGCTATCACAATGATATGAACTCTATATAGGTCATACGCATGGTACTGCACTACCATGTGAACAACAGCACCTTTTCGTGGTATTTCAAGACACAAGTTCAAAATACCACCAGCGAGTGCGGGTTAAAGAGCGGTCAGGCGACCACGTGATCTACTTGGAAGCGATCAACAACGCCGCACAACATGCACTCTTTTCACATCTACCGGAGATGAACGTGGATGCATTGTGACGTCACTCTCCGCCTAGCTGGTAGGAATCGAATCTGCGTATCGAAGAAAAAACGGCATGACACGGGCTCTGTAACATAAAAAGGGTACAATCAATCTTACGAATGTCTCTTTTCTGTTACAGGGCATCTGTAGGATATTAAATATTAAATTAAAATAAAATTCAAAGCTATTCGTGATGTTTGTCTTTGATTGCTCTGTATTGGCAAGCACAACGTATGTTTTTGGGTTTCTTTGATGACGTTATGTGAACAGCTTCTCATCTTTGGAAAGGAAAGGGAAATCCATAATCCATCAAAGTGACCCAAATAATTAAGTTTGTCTTTTTTTTGTCTTTTTTTTGGTCTTTTTTTTGGGGGGGGGGGGTGGCTCTGCAGTATGGAAATACGTAAATAGTTCAAATAAATAACCATTATTTCACTAAAATACTAGATTAGAGAAATGCCATACCCTTTATTCCTTCTCATTCCTGTTGATATAAATTAATATATATTTTCAATTTGTCCATGAAAAGTTTTCGTGTAATTATGAATCGAAAAATGAATTACTGCTATATTCGGAATCGTATCTTTCTGATGTTACTGGAGATGTGTTCTGGGAACAAAGTGTGCGTAATTTGGTCTATTTTATTTAAAGCAAATTATCACAAAAGTCTCGAGATTTGTATCAATTTTGTTTTGTTTTGTTTGTTTGTTTTTTTCATTATCATAATTGTTTCGCCTAATAAATAACTCGTCTGATTTGGAGCGTAGTTATGATCAGCGCGAACGATCATGTAGGCATACAGAATAATTTTGTCTTGCCTTCATCAAAGCAACCGCGACAATGAACATAAAAATCAAACCACTTTTCGTTTTTAGATGACATCAGGTATTTCACTGTGTTATCACCCCCTCTGAGAGCTGCCATATCGCTGGCAATAATGACTTTAAAGGGATTGTATAAGTTTAAAAAACAAGAGAAATTGCATCAAGATTTAATAATAAAATTATATTGTTCCAACAGTAAAAACAAACTACTGAAAGTTTCAGATCAAATGGGAGTCATTTACTACCTTAAAACAATGTAACAAACAATGCCAAGCATACAGCCGAACACCAGTACCCTCTGCTGCTAGATCATCAGGCCGCTAGGGACGGGGGACTATACAACAGGGAATGGGTGTATGTTGTGCTATGTGGAAAAGCACATGGTTCTATAAACTATTCGTAGATGGTTTATAAAATTTGAGTATGAAATCATTGCTATATCGATGGTAAAGAAAGCAATTAGCTTGCAATTTTGAAGAGATACCGGACTGACCTAAGTGTTTATAATTATGTTGGCAAAATAAGCTAAATCGAATAGAATGTGATTTGAATATCATTCAATGTTACTGCATCCCTTTAATAAAGAAGATTAATCATTCAACGCGATCATGATCACTATTTTATGACCTTCATATTATATCGTTCAGACGCGATGTAACAAGTTTTTCTTCGTGTTTTAAATGCCTCAATTAGAATGATATCTGAATTGATAATGTTCAATAGCAGCTGCCTACATTGATTTCCCTGTTTTCTATCTGGGACTTATAATTCCCAATGTTGCCATCGTCAAGTATTTTAATCGTGAGAAATTGAATCATGATACATATATTTACTGGGGGCAGTTTTGTCTCAGGAAATACACTTCCATAATAAATATAGGATAAGGAATTTTGTTATGGACTTGAAGTTTTATTTTCTGGTCAATTGATTTTCCCTTCAACTTTTTTAATCTCATGGTAATCTAATCATTTAATTTCAGCATCAGTAAAATTGCCAAATAAGCCAGTTACCTAAATGACCTAGGGTTGTCATGCATCTGCCTTAAATAAATAATATATTTATTTCTTTATATATATTCTACCGTATTGGTAATGTGTTTGTGGGGGAGGGGTGTCAGCGTAATTACCATTAGGTTTGGTATTTTGAGGCTTCATCCTTTTATGGTGTATGCCCTTAGTCTATGACCAAAATAGGAAATACAGAATTTTGTGTTAGGCTGGTTATAATCATGATAATGGAAGCTCTATAAGTTGTATACCATCGCACGTGATATCATGCAAGTATCTCTTTTGGTGCTAGAATCGTAAAATTTTTAGATGAGCGATGAGAGCTTAAACACAAAGGCAAACGACCTGTAATTTCTTTTTTACTTTAATATTGTTGACGGGATTCCTCTGCTCTTCACCTTAACATAATGGAAGAAGTATTGCTGCACTCAGAGAAATAATTGTCTTACGTTATCCTCCATGCGTGGAGGCACAGTGCGTATGTATATGAACTCTTTTGGTCACAGTTTTATAAATTTCAAGAACAGTATTTTGCTGTTGATTGGCATAAATTCTGAAGACATCCGGGCCTCGTAACACAACGGTTTGCGATCAATTGCTAAAAGGAGAGAACAATTCTAAATGCTTACTGGACTTTTAAACATAAATAGCGTGTAAAATAATTTTGATTGGCTATTGTCATTTTCGATTGATCATTGCAAACATTGGTGTTACAATAATGATAATTATTAACATTTATATAGCGCTTTATGCATATTGTTTCAAAGCGCTTTTCAAAGTAAACATAAGATATATTACATAATGACCATAAGATATAAACAAGAAACATCAAGATGGCAGCGGTGAAGAGGGAGACGCATGAGGCATGACTTGCTGTACTTCCCCCCCCTCCCAAAAAACAAAAACAAAAACAAAAAAAACAACAAAAAAAACAACCCCGCCCGACCCAACTGAAGGTTTTCCTTTTACTTCCTTTCTTTTTTTTTTCACATCCAGCACAAAACTCCCAGGAACAACCCAAGGACAGACTCAAATGACAAAAACAAAACTAACCGCTTGAATTTAATCTTGTAAAAAAAAAGTGTATGGGAAGTGGTTATGGTCAAAATTGATGATATCTATATTAATATTATAAATGTATATCAGCAGGGTCAGCTGCATCGGTGGATCTAGTTTCAGTTCAATGGTTTTGAAATAAGATCATTGAAACAGTGGCATAATTAGTCACAAAACCTCTTGGGGTGAAGGCCTCGTTGTTTGTTTGGATTTTTTCTTTTCTTTTTTTTTAGTAATAACCTGAAATTAACGATCAAGGATATAATATGAATGCCAAGAACAAGGGAAAAGAGAGCATTTTGTTCCAAAATTGTAAGGCTGCATCCCCTAAGCCCAACCCTTTTTTTTTTCATTTATTAGACTACATGGTAGTGTGGACCAACAAATTATATATTGATATCATGTACTTCTGTATAGGCCCACCTTCTGATGTTTGTGCTGCATATTTGTAGATTTCAAAGAAGATGGGATCAATTTCGATTTATAAACAGTCCCTTTAAGCCTAAAAGAACTGGAGGCAATGATTCCCTACCCCGACAATTCTGAAACAAACGGGAGTGCCACCGCGCAATTTTGTGAATATTTTCTTTTAATTTTCGCGCAACTCTTTCAGACAAATTAAGTACAAATTATTAAAAGTGTTAATGTATTTTCACCATATTTATAAAGGTATAACTTTTATATTAATTGGCGGCAATTATTTTTCCATCACAATCATACCTCAATACTTACTTTTGACAAAAATCAACAAAAAATGTGAAGAAAAAAAAGAAATATGGGATGACACCGATTGTTATTTTTTCCAGAATTGATAAGAAATGTTATATACTGTAATATTTCACACACACAAAAAGAAGCTTTATTTAGCATGTTTAGTGATTTCATGCCAAAAGTATGACTCATCACATTAATAAGCATGGTAAAAATGATTATAACAAGAAAATCAGGAAAAAATTACTATAAAGTCTGGACATTACATTGCACACTACAAACATGTACATTTCTGATGCCCTCATGCGATCGGCGGCCGAGACCTCAGTCTTTACAGCTATCAAAATACTGCAGTCTGATAAAGGGTGGGTAAAAAAGGAAAAATTTACATAAAATAGATGACCCTTTATTCCCTGGCAGCAAGGTGAACTGACTAACATCATACATGTTTTTCGGCAACGCTTTGAATGTATTGATACAGGAATCATTCGCTGGCCTGTTTCAATTTGCGGTGAACAGAATTTTTCATTAACGCTACGTCGTAAAAAAAAAAAAAAAATGTCTAGCCTGGCGAACGCGATATTGGAAAATACAATTTCACGACATTACTGCCTAGAATTATTGCAGTTCATGCTCTTCCCTTCTCTCTCTCTCTCTCTCCATCTCTTTCTCTCTCTTTCTCTCTATCTTTCTCTTTCTCTCTCCCTCTCCCTCTCTGTGCCCTCCTATAAGCACATACGCTCTTCTTCTTTCCTCCTCTTTCTTCTTCTTCTCCTCCTCCTCCTCTTCATCCCCTCACTCTCTCTCTCTCTCTCTTTCCCCCTCACTCTCCCTATCTCTGTATTTAATTTTTCATTGTCTCGCTCTTCATTTCCCTCTCTACCGTATAATAACCTAAAAAATTTTTTCTGAATCATTTTCTTTCATTGGAAAAGTGAGATCTACGACGATTTCGCATGGCCTTTATCCTTATGCGACACAGATTTATAACAGTTAATATTGTAATTGTAATTTAGTTCTTATCTCTTTTTTGTGTGGTTGTTGTTGTTGTTGATATTATATCCCCTCTGTCGACACCTATCTTCCCCCTCGCCTTCCTCTCTCAAACATCTCCTCTACTTTTTTATTTCATGTCTTACTCACTATTTTTTTTTGTATATATATATATATATATATATATTTCCAAGTGTGTGAAATCAGTTGAGGGTTTGTTCCAAAATGTGCTCGATGCCATTAGGGCAGAGCATTATAGGTACGCCTATATATATCATCTTTTATTTAGTATAGGCGAAATGAATGAAACATGACTCGAAACGTAGCTCTCAAATTCCTTTATTCACAAGCTTTCGGCCAGCATGGCCTTCATCAGGCTACAAAATAAGACGAAACAAAATTAGACAAAACATGAGTGGTTGACAGGCACAACCTGTTATATCAACAAAATTTAACCGATATTTCATATCACATATTATTTATTATACACCTTATTATTTAATCGTGACAGACTATATAAAAAAACAAATATCGGTTAAATTTTGTTGATATAACAGGTTGTGCCTGTCAACCACTCATGTTTTGTCTAATTTTGTTTCGTCTTATTTTGTAGCCTGATGAAGGCCATGCTGGCCGAAAGCTTGTGAATAAAGGAATTTGAGAGCTACGTTTCGAGTCATCTGTTTCATTCATTTCGCCTATATATATATATATATATATATATATATATATATATACACACACACATAATTATATACGTACATACCTCACCCCTTTCCATTACAGTATAACACAGTGCCCTAAACCTAACATTAAACCCTGATGCAACCCTAACATTGACCAAACCTTAGACGAAATAAATCCTTGAGCAATTATAGCAATTATAGCAAGAGCAAATGTCGTTTCACCATCCACCCCTTCCACAATCCACATGCTATGTTGCAATCTAAGAAGATAGCTGATTATATCAACACAGAATTACACACACATTTTCGAATCATTCGTCCATTGGGTAAATGATATGGCATCCAAATATTTATGTGAAACTAATTCCAACAGCATATAGGTCTCCCGCTCTCTTCGAACCCTTCGTTAGATGTAGTTCAATCCAGTGAAAAAATTTGGAGCCATTCCCGGAAGGCTCAGAGCCCTTTATTACATGAAATGATTCATTCAGTGTCTTTAAGTTTTGTGCTAATGGCCCGGTCACAGCTACACGACGCACGGCCAGCGCACAAAAAAAGAAAAAAAGAAAATAAGCTCTATGCGTCGTTGTGCGTCGAACTTTCTGATGATATTGGAGAAGGTAATGCGTATGTAGGGCGCTCCCACAGCGCTCCCATAGCGCCCCCACATCGCTCCCACAGCGCATACACTGCGCACATATTAAAGCATCCAACTAATACATAGCTTGCTCTGGCTGTCTACCCGAATGACCCGCGCAGGCACAGCGCACAACCTGCGAACAAAAGTGGTTGCCCCTCACATTGACGGTTCGATTGTTTGCAATGCATTCGCAACGCTTGGACCTACGCACACGTCACGAATGCTTAACGCGTGGTCTGCGTGTGTCTGGCGCTGGCGCTGCGCGCTCTGCGAATGTCTGGCGCTGGTGCTGCGCCCTCTGCGCATATCTGGCGTTCTGCCGGCGTTTACATCCATGCGTTGAGCTCGACACAAATATTTGGGCATGCTCAAAATTTTCAGACGCATAACTGCGCACAACGACCAATCAAAAAGCGTTCATCTATAGCGCGCTCGACGAGTGAGCGAGTGTCAGCTACAAGCCAGCGCAAGACAACACATTGCCCAAAACTGCTACTTTTTCTGAGCGCTGGCCGTGCGTCGTGTAGCTGTGACCGGGCCGTAATCCTAAGGCTATAATCATGATCATATGAATTTCTAAAATAAGTCAATTAAGTAATATAGCCCCATTATAGAACTCACTTCTTAGCAATTGACAAAGAAAGTAGATTTGTTTCAATGTTAAAAACAAATCTGAAGTCTAATGCATGGTTAATAGTTTGTAGGCAAGAATGTTGTCATCCAACAGTAAGGAATCGAGGCCTTTAGTTTTAGGTTTGCCCAGTAAGTAGCATATCTTATATTATGATTTTTTTTAAGAAAAACTAATAATAAACATTTCTTTTAAACATATCAAGTTGTGTACATCCTTTAAATTTAAGATTACTTTTTTTCCGGATGGTGCAAGGTAAAAATAATAATCTCGATCTTACATTTTCAACTAAAAAAAAAAAAAAAAAAAAAACATAAAGAAATACAAAAAGGTCTTCGACGATGTGGCACACTTCAGAGGTCAGAAATTGGTGGGGGAGGGGAAGCGTGTTATACAGCGTCAAGATTGCATCTCTCGCTCTTCCGTTCTCGTCTTTTAGTGAACGACACGTTACACTACAAGCCGCCCTAAACTCAAACCAAGAAAATCTGCCTCATGGAGACCTATATTCTTGGTTCCTCTACGTAAGTATAATCTTTCTCCAGTCACATGTTTCCGACATTATTTTTTGCCGGGACCAGCGCGGTGTGAATTGATCGTTTTGGGCCTGCTCAATTAGGTGTTAACACCTAATTGAATTTCTCGACGGACGATTATGAATGGTATATAGTTTGTATTTCCGGCCAGTTCCGGAGGAGACAAAATGCTGAAGATAATATTATACATTGCCAAGGTGTCCCACAAGCCAAAGGGATCTGGTCTCGAGGACGAAGTGAAACCCGAATTGCAGATCAATATAACTGTGATGGTATAGTTAATGAGCTCAATGTAGTTAAAAAGTTATACAAGTAAAAAAATATCATAGTATACTGCCAAATGGAATAAATGAATAAATAATTACTTCCGAAAGAAATTTTCAAGATTTGGGGATTAATAATCAAATATGGTAATGTCAGCTGTTTTGAAACATTTGTGTTGTCAAACTGAAGAATGTCGGCTATTGAAATAAGAGTGAAATTGGTAATAAGGAATTTTTGGAGGGTTGCTTGGGTTTTGACGTATGTTTATCAATCGCATAATTATGATCATTATCACCTTCCGAAATACGTTACTGGGATTCGAACATAGTTCTGATTCTTCTCAGTTTTTGTTGACTGATGCAGAGAGCTGACATACGTAAGAGTTACCAATCGACCAACTCCTGAAAATGGGAATGGTATTGGGGATGCTAATAATATAAATTATAAATGAAAATTTAGGGTAGTAGTTTTAAAACAGTTTACTGTGTCTAAAAATAAATCGAACGTGCATAGCGATTAAAATGAGAAGGTGTTTATGAGTACATCTTTCCTCGTTGGTAGCTAAATTTATTCGTAGTTATTCCTAGTACGATGGCGGCAAAACGAGGAATATTTTATAGTCGACATGAAAGGGACTCTGTTTTCTTGATTATTCAGGTGTTATTTTGAGCGTCACACTTTGAGACTTTAATCACATAATACAAACTGGCGCATTGTTATCAATGAAATCACTTGGTGCAGTAATAAAACGGTATGACTTGCACATTTAAATTGGTTTTGTAAAAGCTCCTTGGTTGATCGTACCTAATGTAGGTGTGCACCCGTTCAATGAGCAGTACTGGTTTCATAAACACCACGTTTTGAAAAAGGGTATTCTTCCAATAGAAATTCTCGATGCTTCCTCTGTAATTTACGGATAATTTTGATTACTTCAACCTGCCACAAATTGCATCTTTTGTCGGATACTAGTGCGACTTTTACAAGTTACACCTTCGTAATAATTATGACATTCAATGACGAACTACCTTTACATAAGCATGGGTCATGCTGTAAATACGAAATGGGAGCAGAGGCGTTCAGGATCTTTTTTTCTCTCTCTCTTTTTTTTTTATTATTATTTTTTTTTATCTATTAATTTTTGTTAAGGTGTGGGAAAGTTGTAACCTTTCGTTCAATTAGGTCATAATCCTATATACCCATGTCATTTTTTTTTTATAAACATGGTTATATGAATGGTGCCATCCAAAGCCTCCAACAGAGACGCCACTTCTCATCCACTTTTTTCATCCAAGTTTCTGTCTTAAAATCGCTCTTTTTCCACCTTTCTTTCCATTTCATAATCATGTCATGTCGTCAGATAACATCAGTAAGACTTTTACCATACCAGGCCCCCAAAACGAGCGACGGAATTTCCCTCATTGTGAAAGGTTAATTGCCAATTGTTTCTTGAGACGGAAATTTACTGGAGCAATTAGATGTTCTGCCCAACAAACCATTCTGATGATCATTCGATGGACATTATTCCTAATCACATAACTTCAAAGTTATTTTAACACACATCTTCTCTATTTAACGGTACATTATGTAGGCCCCTCCCTCACGGCTAAAGTCGATTTTCATCACTGCCGAACATCCTCCTTCCGTCTAAAATACAAACTTGTAGAAGAAGATTCCACAAAATAATACATTTCTTAAAAGCGATAATAGGCACTCAGAAAAGGGGAAAATAATTGGAACAAATAATTGATGAAAGTAAGCGTATATAGGAAAAGAAAACGTACACCTATATATTAAAGATTAAGGTGAGATAACAAATTCGTGGTTTCTAAGGTGGGCTTTTTCGTTATCATGTTTGCATTACATGTCTGTTTTTCAAATGTAATCCTATTACTGCTCCATTTCTAATTTCAGTGTAGATTTTGGGAAGGCTGATATTTTGCCAATAAAGATAAGTTCCTTCAATTTCAATTGAGAATTCCAAAATGTTCTTTCTTGGCAGATTTAGTGCCAGAATATATAAGTCCAATGCATTTCTTTTAGTTTGTAACCATAAATTATTTATGGAAGTTTTTTTAAATCAAATTAATTTGTTTGTTTGTGTCCACATACATACACTTAATCGTTTTGGCAATCGAAATCTAATATGACTAGTTCCGTGATTGTTAAAATTGTAATTAGTCAATGAACAATATTTTCCCTAAAAAGCTCTCATTTCTAGGAATATCACAAAATGATGCACCCCGGTGTTTCGAGAGAAAAAATAAAACCAGAACATCAATTTCTTTTCACTTTTCCCTTTAATCAAAACATGATAGACAAGTCTACAATAACATAATTTAGGCCTAGGCCTACAGACAAAACAAAACTGTAAAAGTGAAGGGAAAAAAATAAATCTTTTGATTAGAACAATTTTCATCGCATTAATACACGGGTTTGTTCGGTCAATAAAATGTATTGTTGAAAAGAATGTTGGTTGGTTGGTTCTCCATAGATGGCGCTTGTCAATCTCGAGGATTATTTGCGCCAGGCTCGTATATAGTTTTGGCTTAGGCTTCAAAAGTTAAGCCCACGAGCAACTTTCCTTTGTGAAGTGTAATTAGATGTGGTTTAATTTAGTTTTTACAAAGGAAAGAAAAAGAAGAAGGAAAAAAAAATCGCACAATTATTAAATGCATAAAAGCGAAAAGGAGTTTGTTGATGTTGTTGTTTTTTATATTTTACGACGCTTTCATCCATTATATGAATATTTACGCCTTTAATCGCAACATTGTTCGTGGAACACCCCAAAAGCTTTATTTCATCATGTCAACATCGTTATGGGAACAACAAAGGGATCCATGATAGCTTTAACAAGCTATCTAAAACGATATGTATCATGAATATAAACCTACAATTCCCGTGTAAATACTTCGTTCGACATCAATAATTGTTTCAAAGTGGGATTGTTCAGTTTAATCCTAAATTTTAAGAGACTTCTCTCATTGTTGTATTTTCAACAATGGACAATAAAATGTTCTACAGTTTCACTTCCTTGGCAAACTTCACAGAGACCAGTATCATGCTGATTAATTTGAAAAGGGTAATAGTTTAAACTACATTTACCCACTTTTATTGTTGCATCAAGCATTCTTCTCTACGAGATAATATCCAAGAGAAAATTGCAAAAGAGGGCGGTATGTAAACTTAATGGTGGTAGGTTTTTTTTAGTTCATTTAATTTCGTTTCGTTTATTTCCATTTTCATCAATACAAATAAAATTACATAATTTACATTGTATATGATATAAAAATGAAACATAAGGAATGTAGTTAAAAAGAACAATTGCAACATGCATAAATTAAACATGTTTGTCATGGAGGGGACTGCTGAAAAAGCAAAGCTTGTAGGTTGCAGACCCCTTTGTGACTCAAAGGTTTATGGCGATCGACTCAGTTTTGTAATTATAGATTAGCTCAAACTTTTGTTTGAGAGCTCAACCCTTTTGCTAAGTTTTATTGTCCTATAACTATTCATACAATTCTCTTGATAACTAATTTTCTACTTTATATTCATCAAAAAGATCCATTCATTATGGTCGGTGTACGAATGCATCATTCTTGTTCGCATTTCTCTTTCAATCTTTGCCTTGTATTGTTTTAGTTTACATGACTGCCAAAACAATTGTTGGTTAGCATCCAAAGGAACATAAGACTTTAAATCATATCGCAATTAAATAAATTATGAAAAGAATACCCCTATTATTTCATTGTTATTTTGATGCAGTTGGCACTAGAGTTATTAGTATAATCGTTTTAAGTTTAGTTGTATGGGCAGCAATTTTCCGTATTTACACTTACAGAACGCACTTTGTATCATAAAGAATGTATATATTTTTCGCCACAAAATAAAGGAATATATAAAGGATATGTGGGTGGTTGGTTGGTTGATTGATTGGGTTTTGACAGACATGTATCAATCACAAATATTCATTTACATCTTAGTCCGACCTTTACCATCACAATCCGAAAGGCGTGACTAGGATTCGAACCCGGGTCTGATAAGAGTCTTCAGAGTCAGTTTGAAGGCTGATGCCCCTGATGCAGAGAGGTAACAATGAGCGTACCGTTTGACCTACTCCTGATCCCTTTAACTCCAGGTATTCCGGGACTCAAAGTTACTAAACCTTATAAGATATCATATATACTTTTCTATCATGAGGCAATCTTTATTACAGTCGACGCCGGTATACCATGGTCTTTTTTTTGTTTTTCTTCGTTGACAGCAACTTTTACAAACAAGACGCCATCTAGTGGTTGAATAGAGAAATGCCTACATTGACGAATTCACCACATTGCATATGCTAGATGTATTGAAATTGAGCTATTCGGACGTTTGGCAGTTTAAAAGGGTAGAGGAGAGAATGGAGATAGGAAAACCGGTATATTTCAAAGAAGAATTAGACAGAGATATAGAAAAGGAGGAGAGATATATATAAAAAGAAAATAAAATGTAAAAATAAATAGAAAGAGGCATAATGAGACAGTGATGAGGGAGAAGCGGAGGATTCATTTCACAATGTCGATACATCACTGTATAGAGGGGGAGAGAGAGAATGAGAGAGAGAGAGAGAGAGAGAGAGAGAGAGAGAGAGAGAGAGATTCGGGTGAAGAAAAGGACGATTTAAAATTCTAACTCTGTCCTCCTATTCTCTTTGGTGTCTCGAAATTCATTTATTCTTCCGGTATAGTCATGATAACACTGCTTTATGTCAGTCTGGAAATTATGCAAATAATAAAGATTAAAATTAAAGATTGACATTAAAAAAAAAAATTGGCTGAAAGCGATATATTTATGAGACGGCTTGCCTAAATTTGTCATATTCCATTATACTTTTTTTGCTGCTGGAAAACTGTCTATGCTGCTCTGCTGTCGACACAATTAATTAGTGGTTAAATCAGTCATGTCCAGACCACCAAGTCATGAATTCATACTACGTAATGTTAGTCATGTTAGTAGTCCTAAATCGAGGGTCGATGCCATTAATGCTGCAGTCCCATAGACACATACGTTGAGTTACGTCAAGTTGCGTCCAAAAATCATTTTCTTTTTTTTCGGATCCCCACGGTTG
>CALNVZ010003426.1:40281948-40312364 GCA_940671915.1 Paracentrotus lividus
AACAAAGAAATACATAAGAAATGATAGAATGGAAAATAAGATAAGAATAAAGCAACAAATACGCAACTAAACGTTAGTGTCTGTGTGACTGTAGCATTACCTTGTATCTCTAAAAGCGTGAGGTCACGTATTGTGTCGCTAGGTTCCTTACCCACCATGCCGCTGCCTGTCATGGCCGGATAACGGATGAGAAACTGATAACAAGATCCGGAACATGTCCGACGGCTGTGCGTTTTCTCCTGTCTTTGTACCTTACTTGCCGTTTATCACAAGTATACGTCCGCTAGGCCCCCTCACACTCACACCGCCTATTAACAGGACGTATTCAGGACGACTACAGATCAAACCGCATATGCTACGCATGAAAAACGGCCATAAACGCACAACCATCGGACAAGGGACGAATCTCGCTATCCGTCTCTGGCGAATAAATGTGTTTGTGCACGGAAATACACACATAACAGATAAAGAAAAAAAGTAACATTCGTTTCCCGTAGGTTTTTTTTAAGTCTGTAATCACAGTGCACAAGGTTCGAATCTGCATTGTGTTTTATTACTAATCGTCCAGTGGCAAGATATTAATCTATATTTGCCACAACATAATTATGTGCCGGGCTAAATTTGTATGAACCTCGAATATTTTAAATGCTAATTATTTTGTCAAAATGTTTGGATACTGAAACTGGTACTCTGCAGCAAATGAAGAGTGATATTGGATTTAATACCTTGGGCAGTTTTGATTATTTTTTTTTTTTCGAGTGAAAAGACCTAAGGAGGTAATATGCAGACCTTCCGACTCTTCACCGTTACACAAATAGTTTACTCTGACGAACAATTATTGATTATAATTGTAATTTCTTGTAGGCCTAAATACTGTAAATTTCTATATTTTCCCGTGATGTAAACCTGTTAGCTGTATTATATGAGTGAAGCACAAGTCGATTATAGGCCTACAAGAATAAAACTTTCATCTAATTCGAGCTCACTGTAGCCTACGTTGCTCAATGACTTTGGCATATATAGGCCCCTACTGTGATTGCCTCCCCCCCCCCCCCTCAATTGTAGTATTAGCTATTATTTTGTATAAAATGTTTGAACTCGTTGAGTTTTCTGTGTAATTTTACATAATCTTTATAAAATGAAGGACTGTAATCACTTTGGAGTTTGTTTCAAATTAATGATAACATAAATTCACATACAAATGAGAGATTGCACCTCAAAAATAGGTTTAAGTTTGAAATTCATGGCATGTAAAGTTTTAGGTTGCTACTATACTACACTTTGTATAACAAACATTCCTCATGTGTGTATATAAAACAAAGAATACTATTATTCTAAATGAACACATGAAATTATCATTTGCACATGATTTCATTTCAATTCAAACAAATTTTGCATTTGAAACTGACATCAGTCTATAAATAGGTAAAACACAAATGGTGCTCGTATGATTCATCATCATATCCCCAGCAGAGTAATCCAAAAGAAACTGGAATACAGAAAATATCCCTCCTCCCTTGGTTAAGATGCGGATGTAAGCAATAATAGGTCCAGAACCGAAACGACGTTCCTGTCATGGAGCAACAAAACTGTCATGAACAAAAAAAGTAGGAGGAAATTTTCATTTAAAGGTAAACGATATCGGCTTGGATATAAAGGGAACATTTATGCATGATGTACGAACTTTACACGTCGGTGGGAGTGTGTAATTGTTGATGTGCGTATGTGTACATAGACGGGCGCGTGGGTGATGTGAGGATATTATTGATGTGCGTGTATACAGTGGTGGCCAAAATTATTAGAACACCTGAACCTAGACAAAGTGTATGGGATTATCAATGCCCTAGTTCATTTGCCGAAATCAGATTAAAGATATCTTTTTTTTTTTGTGCCATGAGATTTCATGACTTTTTAGCATACACACAAAAAACAAGAACTAGTTTCCATGAGTAAAACCCGTTTGCTACTCTTGGAGGCGAGTGCTTTTATTCGTATATCACGTAATTTAGAATCTGTAGTTTCTGTTAAAAGGTACACCCGCTTTCTCAGACATGTGAAAGTCTTAATAGGGTATACTTAAGACAAAATTAATGAGTATAATTAATTTTTTTTCTTTGTATCCCTTAGTATACTTTACATGTTCAATTGCGAGTAAAACAATTGTCTTGCAAGTGAGGTTTCCTCTATTCAACTTGTACGGCTTGTGATAGGCGTGAAAACAGCTAAACAATCGATAAATGAGAATCTAGAATTTCTCTATATAGTGTAATTCACTAGAATGAGTAAACACTACGAGACACGTCTTCGTATACGTCAAAGTCTCGTGAAAGTCTTTGAGAGTAATTTTCACTGGCTTTGCCGGGTACTTTTAACTGGATTGCGCCGGGTAGGCTATCGATCACAACGGTGACGGAATCTGACACTGCACACGAAGAGTACGTGTCTACGCGTACGTACGAATGGTAGGGGACGGAGATCGGGAGGAGAGCCTGATGCTCTTATGTTTTTGGGTGAGTCCTATGTCCTATTTGTGTTTGTTTTTGCCTGTTTTATGATATTAGTGCGATGTAATGCGCTCTTCGCGGGTTCTGATTGGGATCGTGTAGTGCGAGTCTATCCGGGGCATTTCCGTCGCATCGGGCTTACTGTTACACTACGAGAGATTACCATGCATGGATTTCCATTAACGTTTGCAGTATGTAGCAAGTTTTAGTAATTTCTGATGCATTGTGTATGTGATGAGTTATAAAAAGAAATCAATGTATTGGTTGATGTGTGTAATTGATGCACTGATAAGTGAGTAATGCAGTTGTATGGTTTGAGTGAATTGATGATGCCTGATGTTGTATTACATGGAACATGTCCAAAATATCATTATAAAAACAGGAACAAAACAACAAAAGGAATATGACTGCACTAGTGAGTACGGCTATTACTATTACCGAGAGTCAGTAAGTAAAGTTCAACACTCTCACAAGGCAGTGTGAGTTTGGGAACCTTTAGCTTACTGATCTCTGATATGGTAAAGCGCTTACACTAGATAGTTTGTGCAGTACTCAAAACCAATTAGTTATTTTTACTCAATAAAATGAGTTATTATAAACTCATTTGGTAGTTTTGTCACTATATTGTCATTAAAATACTCGATTAGTGCGTTTCTCAAAAGATAGCGTTATTTGAGTGAAGCACTCATGGGATGTCGTGTCCATATATTGTCAAAAATACTTGGATATTTGAGTGTGATCACTCATATATGCAAGTTCTCATTTTTTGTGTGTAGGGTCTTACGTATATGTTGATACCAGATCTATATAGTTTCGACCATCTGGTAATGCGTAGCATTAAAAATAGTTGCGTTATGCACTTTTGCTTTCCCCATAGACTTGTGTATTAAACATGTAGTCCAAATGCAAAAAGGTAAAATGCCAATTACATTATGCCGATTGCTCAAAAAGTATTTGAGGTAGAAGTATGAAACTTAGCAGGCTTATTTATTCTCATATACCTCAAATACATTCCAAGTTTTAGCAAATTTGGTCAAATTGGGAGGGTGGATTCGCCCCCACCCTTGGTTAGATGACCAAAATAACCATGCCCATTGAAGGTTAAGACTATTTTTAAAATTTAATGAAGACACTCTTTGTAAATGTATATTTTTTAAAAGGAAATTTCATGAGCAATTCAAATGTGTTGAAATATTAAGGGTCATTGGACGATGGACTTAAATAGGGGCACTAATTTAAAAATTTGGGGACCTTCAAAAATAATTTTAAAATCCCCACATAAGATTTAACTACTAGTACTTCACCCTGTGTTATTATGAATGCCATTCCAGAATATATATACTTTTGTAGGGAGAGTCTTAAAATGTTTAACGTTATGACACTTTGATCCTGAAAGGGGCAAGATTTTTAAATAAAGGGCGAGTTGGGGGCGAGTTCCCAACGCATGGCTTTGTTAATTAGTTTTTAAAGCATAGTGATGATATTCGGAGACATTCTAACCATTTTAAAGGTATTTAAATGGTCAACTGAATGAAAATTATTATATTATTTTATGCTTGGTGTTCTAATAATTTTGGCCACCACTGTATATATTATTTTTATATTATACGTCAGGAATCTCCCCGAGGCAATGCTCCCTGGGGAACTCCGGAGCGTGCCGGGACATCTTCCGGGGGACAACTCCCGCCGGAGACACTCCCAGAGGACACCTCCCCGCAGGACATATCCCCGGAGGGACAGGTCCCCCAGTGAGCAACTCCGCCGGAGGACATCTCGCCCATGAACTTCCCCGAACTCGCCCGGAGAAACTCCCCGGAGGACAAACTCCTCGGAGGACAACTCCCCTGGCAGGACAACTCCCCGGACGGGACACTCCCGGGGCACTCTCGGAGGACAATCCCGAGGACAATCAACACCGCAGGACAAGCTCTCCCGAGGGACAACTCACCATTTCCAGGAACAGATCACATGCATTCGTATTTTTTATTATATTTTATATTATTTTTGGTGTTTATTTTTGCCACATGTATTATTATATATATTATTTATATATTATATATATTCGTAATAGGACATCTCCGCGAGGACAACTCCGTTCCGGGGACAATCCGTGGGACTGCGCCCGAGGACATCCCCGGGGACACTCCCACCGGAGGAGCAACTCCCGCCACAGGACAAACTCCGCCGAGGAATACTCCCCGCGGAGACAGGTCCCAACACCCCCGGAGCATCGTCGCGATACTGCCCCGAGACACTCCCGGGACAACCCCGGAGGACACTCCCCGGGGACAACTGGGATCCAGGAGGAAGATCTCCCGGAGGACAACTTCCCCGGAGAATCTCCCGGAGTACAACTGAGGAACCCGCAGACAGTCTCCGAGGAAATAACATTTCAGGACCGATCACATGCATTCGGTTATTTTTGCTACATTTCGATTTTTTATTATTTTTTTTATTTTTTTATTTTTTTTTTTACCGAAATAGCCATTATGGAATCAAAATCTTTGGCAATTTCTGTTTTTTTTTTTCCGGGGAAGGGTGTTAAAGTTTGGCAGCTGTAGAGGCGCGCTGCTATTGGAACCGAATTTTATCGTCAAAAGAGAGAGAGAAATGTATAAACTTCAATCTTAAATAACCATAGGAAGATGATCGGATTAGATTTAGAGTATGTAGGTCAATGGTCAGGCCCGTAACCAGGATTTTTGGGGGTTCGAAATTTAAAAAAAAAATGAACCTTTTGAAGGGATGATTTTTGAGCGCGAAGCGCAAACCGATAATTTTGACTAAAATTACCCGAAGCGGTATGTTTTTATTTTTTGTTTTTTTTTTTTTTTTTTTAATTTCTTTTACAAACGGTGACGATCAACTTTCTTTGCCCCCCCCCCCCCCTCCCTCAAAAAAGAAAGGAGATTTTCGAGCGCGAAGCGTCAAGTGGAAAATTTTGTATCACAACCTCTTCATTATAGCAAAATACATGTACTAATAATTATACAAGGGTTTGTTTGTTTTGGCTTGTTTCAGCAAATGTTTTAGAATTATAATATATTTTCATCGGATATGTGGACGGAATATGGCAAATTCAGGGCGAGTTTTCTTTATTTTCATCTACTTCTGGGGATAGTTTTCATACCAACATTAGTTCCTAATAAACCCTCTTTATTTGGAAGCACACGGCATGAATGCAAAGCTGTGCAAGTGCATACATGACACACATTTCAGATATAATATTGGTTTGTTGGATAAATGTAAAAACAATTGTCTGTAAAATCTTAAACCCATGACATGTATTGCATTACATTATTTGTTGTAAAACTGACAAATAGGTGATGATGTTTGAATTGATTTTTGATGTTTTTTTTGATAATTATGTTGTGTCTCGTTTTAAATTTTTGCGCCCATTCTGATTTGTTTATGGTGTGATTATTTCCTAATTAAAGCTTTTTATCGGTGGCTCACCCCCCCCCCCCTCTTGCTGAAGACGACTAGACTTTGTATTCCAACTCGCATTCGTGCTCTTTTCTACTCCTTTTCTCTACTTCATATTTAAGTTCCCATTTAGTATATATTGTGTGTGTGTGGTGTGCGTATGTGTTGTGTGGTGTGTGTGTTGTGTGTGTGTTGTGTGTGTGTTGCGCGCGCTCGTGTATGAAGGTGTGGTAAGTGTGTGTGTGTGTTTGTATTGTGTTACGTGTGTATGTGTTTGTGTGTGTGGCTGAGCGGTGAGAGGATTTATTGAGTAGTTTTAAAGCTGTTTTATATATTTGGTTAAGTTTGAATAATATCATATTGGTCTCTTTTTGAACACTCCAACTAAAAAACAACCATTAGAGCAGCCCAGGCGCCCTCTATCGACATTGATATTATTTCCTTTAAAAAGGGCCTACTGAATATTTTTAAATATAGATTTAGGAAATCTATGTCAAATTGCTATATACGAAGATTTTATTTTGGATTTACCCGTGCATGTAATGTCTTTCTATATTCAAAAAGGAAATAAAGCATTTTTGCGGGGACCAGGACATTTAAAAAAACATTTTTATAGTAGCATATCATTGTGCATTCTTGAAACGAATTTCGGATTTTATTCTTAAATGGTGCATGTTTTATCATATTATTTTTCATTCTATATGGCAATGTAGACTGACAATTTCAAAGATTAAATTTTGAGATTTCGCAACACTATAGGCTATCCCAGCTTTAATGTATATTTTCGTGTGTTAATGTGCATGTAGGCTTACTTGTGCGTGAGTGTGTGTGCGTATGTGTTTGGGTGCGTTCGTGGGTGAGGGGTTTATCTGACGATAATGTGTTAATGTGCATTTACTTGTACGTGTGCGTATGTGTGGGCGATATGTGTGTCTGAGCATATTTGTTAATGTACATAATACCTGTGTGTGTGCGTATGTGTGGGTGGATGCGTAGGTGAGGGTGTATGTTAGGATATGACGTTAACATGCATGTCCTTGTGTGGGTCAGTGGATGGTGGGTGTGTTTGGATAGTTGGCCTATTACAGTATGTAGACCTTAAGGCCCGGTCTCACCGCCCGAACTTTGTTGGAGCGGTCCTTGAACGGTAGGGAGAGGGGGCCGTATTTCGACAACGCTCGTCACCGCGCACAAAATGGGAAAAACAATCAAAAACACGGGCGTTGCCTTAGCGGTGCACCGCTAAAACCGGCGTTGCTTTAGCGTTGGTTTAACGGTAGCGAGCGGTAGCGAGCGTTGGTTTAGCTCCGACACCTCTATACCAACGCCAAACCAAAGTTCATCACCGCAACGGATCGCTGTTTCAATGCCCGACACCGTTCTGGCAATCCCGTGTCCGCTCGTAAAACGCTTACAACCGCTCCACCAAAGTTTGTGCAAGGTTTAATCACCGCCCGGGCAAAGCTGGCGAAGCAGCGGTGGTCCAGCGTTCAAGATTTCTGCGTTGGCCAAGCGGACCAAAGCGTCCACGAACTTGCGTCTAGCGGTGCCAAACTTTGACTGGGCGTTGTTGAAGCGGTGGTGAACTTTGCCCGAGAGGAAATTTGCCCGCTCCTCACCGCTCGCAATATTTTGTGCAGCTCAAAACTTTCGGAGCGGTAGGAGGGACCATCAGCGGTGGTCGACGGTATACGGCGTTGCCTTAGCGGGGACCAAACTTCTGTTAAACGGTGGTGAGCGGAAACGAGCGGTGATAATTTTTTTTTCACCGCTCCAGGAACGCTCCAGCAAAGTTCGGGCGGTGAGACCGGGCCTTTAAGCATATCGTACCGAGAAAAAAATCTCATTCGTTTTAAGTGAAGACCATCGCCGACAAAGACGTTTGCATAACTTCTAGAAAATACTTGTCTTAGTTATAATTATCGGCAGTTTCTTTTTCGTATCGCAAAAAAAATCAGTGTGTATAAGCTGCTTAGTCTCTTAATCTTTTATATCAGATTGAGTTGAATTCAAATTGAATTGGTATATAGGATATGCCATAAAATTTCCTCATTGAAGGACAATGTCCTCTAAAAATTGTCATGTAATCATATTGTTAGTGAATAGTTTAAATAATATCAGGGAGGTGTTTCACCAAGTCCTTCGTTAGTAACCAACAACTTTCCGAACGACTGGTGATCAGTTATCGTGCTAAACTATTGAGAATGTGATTCTTATAGCACCTAAGAACAGGTTCCAGTCGTTCGTAAAGTCATTCGCAACTTTACAAACGACCACCCTGGTATACAGTGTGTTCCTAAAAAAAAAGGTAATCGAAGTTCAAAGGTCAGTCATTTCAAAATATATGATTTATTTTTGTGATTTGTATACTAAAATACTGAGTAACTCATTAGCTTTCATTTGAGACATTGCTTACGTCCAAACTGTAATGGGTCAAAGAGTTAGGGTCCTTTGAAGGTGATAGGTACAAAACCCATTTATTCCAAGTTTTTCGTTTTTAGGATATGAAACCAACTTTTTATAAAATTTTGGTTTCATAGTTTTTGGGGATTTGTCACACAAATTTTCAATGAAATGCAATCTCATTTGTCAAAGGACCTATCTCACTTGCAATGACATTGGGTCTCGATTATGCATGAGTCTCTGGAGTCTCGAAGAGGTCGCCGCGACGTCTCTTGATTCTGCAAGAAGTCGCGAGAAAAATCAAACCAATTTCAAACATGTCCAATCTTTTAGCAGACTTCTTTAATACGCGAGCAAGTCTCTGTGACGTCTTTGCGGCGTTGCCGCGACGTCCCTTAGGTATTCACGACGTCGCAGAGACGTTGTCAGAAATTGCTAACAATTGATATAAATCGAACAGGCTAATAATTTTTATTTGCTGGCGTCTTAAAGAAGTCTATTAAAAGATTGAACATGTTCGACTTTTGTTCCATTCTCCCTCGACGCCATTAAGTCTCAGGAGACGTCACCACGACTTAAGAGACTCTTAATTGCGAACCCCTCTCATTGCCATTGAGATAGGTGCTTTGACAAATGAGATAGATTTTCATTGAAACTTTGTGTGACAAAACCCCCCAAAACTATGAAACCAAAACTTTATAAAAAAATTTGTTTCATACCCTAAAAACGAAAAACTTGGAAAAAATAGGTTTTGTACCCATTACCTTCAAAGGACCCTAACTCTGTGACCCACTACAGTTTGGACGTAAGCAATGTCTCAAATTAAAGCTGATGAGTTACTTAGTATTTTAGTAAACAAATCACAAAAATAAACCATATACTTTTGAAATGACTGACCTTTGAATTTCGATTACCTTTTCTAAGGAACACACTGTATTTGTACAAAACCTTCTTCTTTTCTTTCTCTCTCTCTCTCTCTCTCTCTCTTTCTCTCTCTCTCGCTCTATTTCTTTCCATGTCCAGCGTCATCTCCTTCACCCTCCATCCGATTACTCTTTCTCCCATCGGTATTTATTCATATATATTTAACTCCGTTCATCAAATATTTTCTTTATTTTGTTTTCTTGTGCATTATCCTTACTTCATTCTGGACCCCCTTGATATTTATCTTTCCCTTCGTCTCTTACCATATCTATTATATTTTGTTAATAATAAGTTTTGCCGTATCTCCGACGTGATCATTTGTTCATATAGTTTAAATGAGAGTATACAATATGGTTTATTTTCAGGAATTTGTTTTACATGAAAGTAGGCCTATACCGAGGTAAGCGTTCTGGTGGGCGCGAAAAATTTACTTCGTAAATTTGTTGTGGCGGTTTCTCTCTCTCTCTCTCCCTCTCTCCCTCTCTCTCTCTCTCTCTCTCTCTCTCTCTCTCTTTCTTCTTCTTCTTCTTCTTCTTCTTCTTCTTCTTCTTCTTCTTCTTCTTCTTCTTCTTCTTCTTCTTCTTCTTCTTCTTCTTCTTTTTCTCTTTCTTCTTCTTCTTCTTCTTCTTCTTCTTCTTCTTCTTCTTCTTCTTCCCTCTTCAGGGGTGGGGTGGAGAGGGGAGGGGACTGGTGAATAGAGTGGAAAGGACATTTATTTCAACATATACAAATATTATAAAGATCAATTATATAACATTTATTTCGAAGACATACGGATATTTTTTACGAAAGCTAGGCATTGAATACATGTACATTCAGTTGAAACATATTTACATCAGTCATAAAAAATAAACATAAATTAGCACTACAAAACATTTTGAAAGACGAAAGATCGAAAGCATTTCATTGCCTCTTCGCATTGCAAAAAAAAGAGCTGAAAAGAGCGGGGAATTTTGTTTTAAAAAGGCAAGGAGATAGGCCATTTATCTACTTACGAAAGACTCTACAAGGTGTCAAACAAACGCAAATATTAATATTTCAGGGTTTCAGCATTACTATTCTAACTAAAGCAGAATTATTTTAGAAAACTTTTACTATTCGGTAGTCTGCTTGAAAGTACAGCAAAATTTAAAAGAAGAATATTGGAAATAAATCGTTTATTCCGTGGTCATTTTGGCTTCTACTGTTAGCGAGCGAAAAATAGTTTGGTAAATTTTCTGTGCGCTCCTCTTTTAGAGTATTCGTATCGAACGAAGGGAAACGTTTGTTGTGCTAAATTGTATTGCATTTTGTGCTATAGATATCTTTAAGGGTATCTTGTTTCAGAAACTTCCTCCCACTTTGTAAGTTTATGTTGTTAATAGTTCATTTCATGATTGCCACAGTGGTCATGATCTGGAGGTTTCTTCTTCCAGGGAATAATTGCAGCACATGTTTGATATTGAATTTAGAATTGTCCATTTCCGCTTAGTTCGTGGTTCCTCATACTCTCATACCAAGACCAGCGAATTTATTTGAGAAGACGTAATTGTTGTATCGGTATTCATACGGTCTGACTAGATCTGGGTTGCCTACGTATCTTACTGGTTGGTTAGGCCTGCCTGGACGACCAGGGCTTGGTCTGCTTGGCCATTGAGGTTGGTTTGGACGGGACGGGAAGCCTGCATTAGGACGGCTTGGCCACTGTGGTTGATTGGGTTGCCTTGGAAAATTGGGGTTATTTTGACCGGGTTGCCTGGGAAAGTTGGGGTTACTTTGACCGGGAAATCCAGGTCTGTTTGGTCTGCCCGCACCTGGTTGGTTGGGTCTTGATGGAAATCCAGGGTATGGCTGATGGGGTGGTTGATGTGGCGGCTGATGAGGTCCATGAGGGCTATGGGGTCCATGGGGTTCATGAGGTCCATGAGGGGCATGTGGGGCATGTGGAGAATGTGGGCCATGTGGAGGGTGTGGTTGTCCGGGCATATGCGGTTGACCAGGCATATGCGGTTGGTGAGGTCCTCCGGGGAACTGAGGTTGCTGTCCGGGGAACTGAGGTTGCTGTCCGGGGAATTGAGGCTGTCCAGGAATTTGAGGTCTACCACCAGGTAACTGAGGCCTTCCAGGTTGACCAGGTCTATTTGGAAATCCTGGACGGTTTGGAAATCCGGGGCGGTTTGGAACTCCTGGACGGTTTGGAAATCCTGGACGGTTCGGAACTCCTGGACGATTTGGAAATCCGGGACGGTTCGGAACTCCTGGACGGTTTGGAAAAGCTGGTGTCTGTGGCATCATAGGTGTGGTTCCCCACGTTGCGCCGGTAGTGGTAGGTGCAGTCGGCGTTGGTGTTGCTGCAATTGGAGCAGCCTCTGGTGCTTCGCAAACGTATGGCAGCTCAGTTTCGCAGTTGGCCAAAGTCATGAACTCCACTGCTTGTTGAGGAGTCTCTAGTGGTGTCAACTCTTGTTGCCTGGCTGACTGAGGAAAAGTTACTGCTGGGTATACTGTGCAGGATAACATTTCAAGCGGCTCTACGGGAGGTTGTCCTACTGGTTGACTGTTGAAATTATTGAATCGATTAAACGGTGTAGTTGCGTTTGTTCCTGTCCATCGCTCTAGGTTTAGGTCGAACGTTAGGGATGTCCAAATAGCGTGTTCTGGTGGTATAAAGTCAAGTGTTTGTCCACGAGGAGGCTGATAGAATGGCAGGGTGTGTGTGTAATAGTTTTTGACGAATTTGAAGTTGTCATAATCTGTTATATCTAGTAGTTTGCCTCCTATTACTTCTGGAATCTCAGTACACGCGACCATGGCATCCTCTTTTATCATAGGCATCGGGAAGAATCTACAAAAAACAAAATAAGAAAAAAATGGTAAAAAGATATGTTTGAATATAAATTAATAAGCTATTATGTGTTCTTTTATTTTTATTTTTTGTAGTAAATATCAAAAAGTTAATGACAGATGAGAAAGAAATGTAATTAGATATAAATAGTCAACAGGGAGCCTATTAATAGTGAAACGATAATGTTCAACAATAAGTGTAAAGCCTACCTACTAAAGAATTGTATAATCAATGTTGTATAGACGCTTTTAAAAATTAACTTACGATATTTAAAAAAAAATATATATTTGAGGGACTTTTATTTTATTCGGATAATTATTATGTTGAGAGTGAAATAGAACAAGTCACGATTAATTGGGCCAGGTAGGAAAATTTGGCAAAAGAATGACAGAGCGGGTCCTTCAGGACAGACTGTTAAAATCACCAAGTTAACCACAACTCTCTAAGGGGTATCTATATTAAGGCAAAGCAGGAAACCTTGTCAGTCTATTTCATGGTCGATAGTTATGCCTATTCTTGGCACAGACTAACCACTATAGCTTGAAGTTTTCGGCGCGTCTGCCAAATTTTGATAAGAAGTTTAAAAAGACCAGAAATTAATTAATCAAAAGCGGTTCCACGATGGAAACGAAGTAAGATTGGCATTTGCACTCCCTTCCATGACCCCGGGTCACAGGCTTATTCCCCAGTATATACATGTAGCATTGAACTAAAGGATTTTAATCAGAAACATATGAGGTCAACACTACATGTCGTCATGTAATTTAAAGGCTTACCCTGCTTTAAACATGTTACACTAGGAAATCAGTGTATGACGCATACCCTGCGTTTTTTTTTATGTTATTCATTAATATGTCCTTTTTAGTTTAGGTTATTTTAACGAAGGTAAAATTAAGTGAAGGAAGTGTAATTTGGAGACTGTAGATTGTCATTTTCTTACTATTGTCTACTCTTCATTTACCGAGTACTATATTTGAGACATATTTTCAATACAGAAAAGGGATAAAAGTGAACATCCCGTACAATAAATGGGGAAAATTCATTTAAATATGGTTGATTGACACAAGCTTACAGGGAATGTTGTTTAGAACACATTATGCATTGCTATCCCCACCCCTCTCATAGTTTTAATACCTGTCTTTAATTATTTGACAGGTTATTCACGTTATTAGCATGATTAGTGTTTTAATAAACCGCCATTTCCGTTCATCACTCAGACTGAAATTAAGAATTCGTCGCCGGAATATCTTCACTTCCTTTGAGGATAGATACCTAGATTAATTGATAGTTTCTTCTCTAGGTATAGCTAAGTTGACACATGTCATGACCGTATAGATTCAGAGGGGCATCATTACTTGATATGCTGTTTCCCGAATTGTCTCATCCCTTATGTCTGATACAGGAACTACAATGTTCTAGGCATATGGTTAATACCTGACCCACTAAAAGAGGACGCATGACCTGGAAACGCCTTCGTTGCTGGCATAAGTTGATAGAATGATTGATTGGTTGAATATTGTTCAAAGAGCTAAGAAAAAGTTTGTTAGGAGGGTACCAGTGTCATAACGCTTAAAATCCGGTCGGGAGGATACGGATTAATATTTTATAAGCAATGATAAGGGTGCTCTAAAACACCTCCCCCCCCCCCAAAAAAAATAATAATAATAAAAATAAAAAATAAATAAATAAATAAATAAATAAATAAAAATAAATAAATAAACAATAATGAATAAAGAAATTTAAAAAAAAAAATCAAATAAAGATAATAATAATGATAAATCCATGAATAAATAAACGAATAGAATAGATTTAAAAAAAAAATTAATTAATTAATTATTAAATCAATGAATAGATGAATAAAAAACATTAATAAATACATAAGATTTGAAAAATAAAGTCAAGTGGGGCTAATGTGGTCATACACCCTTCTGGGCCAATTATCATGAGACCAGATGTGACGAATTTGACCTGGAATGGCGTATGGTCCCAATGGACCAGGAACGGGGTCATTTTGACCCCTCCTTTCTTTATCTTTAAATGCACCGGGTTGACCTGGTTTCAAATGCCATGCATTTCATAGCATAACGCCTTGATAAAGTGGGGGAGGGTTGTATTAAAAAACATACAAACGGTCTTTTTTCTTCTTCTTCTTCTTCTTCTTCTTCTTCTTCTTCTTCTTCTTCTTCTTCTTCTTCTGCTTCTTATTCTTATTATTATTATTGTTCTTTATCTTCTCTACTCTTCCTTAGAAACTGAAGCGTAAGGCTCGAAATTAAAATGCATTCAACCACATTCAACCAAATAATGAAATATGAATGGTTCTGATTATAGCATGCAATAAATGATAACAAAATAATTATATTTAGTCAATCTGCAACGCTTTCGACTGAAATCGGCCATAATGATGCACGTTTTTGGATCAGTTAATGTCTACATCGTTATTATTTTTTCCTTTCAGTGTAAATTGACTATAATCGTTACATCAAAATGATCCAATAAAGATTGACTTACTTGTAACATTTTTTAAGTGCGTAGGTCCATCCTGCAGGGCATTGTTGAAGTGCTGATGCCGTTGCCAGCCATCCAAGAAGGATAGCTAAAAGTGCCTTCATTGTTATCAATGACTTCCTCTTTCAGAAGAATAAATACCACTACTAATCAAACTGATATAAAGCTGGACACTCTCCCAAACTCGACTGTCCTGCAGTCACCCGGTCCAAACTTACACTGTCCCTCTCCAGAATTGAACACTCCCCAGTGTCTGTACCCGTTGCTCTCATGAAACGCACGTATAAGTGTATCGTCTGCGCTCTCGATTTTTGTCTGAAAATTTGGCGCGCAAACTTAATTCTTGGGTGTTAGCCCCTCTCTGCACTTGTTACGTGCGTCTGTCGTGCAATTTCCTGGTTCGGATCAGGTTGGAGCTTTAATCCGAGCCTGCTCTCCCTCCCTTCTTTAAAGGAGAGGAACTTGAATATTCCGTAGCAACTGACAATGACGCACACAGCCCTAGGAATTTACCAAAATATAAGTTCGTGACCTAAGAGTGTGGTAGACTTCACCAGCCAGCCGATCTGTGAAAAAAAAATCAACATTTTTGGGGCAGAAAGTTTACTTTACTAGCATGTCTGTCATAAGCATGTACATGTATATACCTTACAGAGTGGGAGTTGATATGTAGGCCTACATCTATTTGGAATTTTAGGTAAAATGATATTAATTTTAATGGAAATCAATAACAGACTAACATCAACAGAGCCTATTCTTTATTTTTACTCAATATTAAGATTAATCAAATAGTTTATTTCAAGAACCAAACACTAATTTAATATTTATATATAATTTAAGAGAGAATGAAACCCAAGGAACCAATAAATTGCTAAAAATCCATAGATCAGAGAAAAGGCCAATGAATATCTGAGAAAACCTGAATAAATTAATGTAAAAAGTCATGAGCATTTTAGATGTTGAGTTGACTAATGCTCTGGAGATCGTCAAATTGGCAATGGGAACAAAATGTGCGACGTCATACTTGAACAACTTCCCCATTACTTTTCTTCATATTTCACTTAAATTGTCTCTTTCATCAATTACAGTCTGTGTCAAATAAAATGGTACAGTCGGAAAACATTTTTTTATAGTATGAAGATTAATGGCAACCTGGTATTATTTCGTATTTTCATAAAGCAGGAAAATCAGACTTTATTCTGCAATTTTTTTCATCACATTTGGTGCAGTATTTTTTGAGATATGACTAATTTTCTACAATCAAGAAAAATCCACTTTTCACACGCCGTCCCATGCCTTTGTGTATGATTTCGCATAATGACCGTGAAATCGGTGCTCCAGAACAATAGATGTGCGTAATTTTGATTTGTTCCTCGTCGCACAAAACTTAGCATAACTTTTGTTCTACGAAAGCAAATTAAACAGGACAAAGCGCATCAACCAGAAAAATATTTTGGCTTTAATTTGATACCACAAACACATATCATATGAAAAGATTTCACACCTAGATTTTTTTTTCCCCGACTGTACCATTTTTTTTGACACAGACTGTATATCGGTAGGTCTGGTATATTTTTTTTTATCGGAGTACATGTAATATAGGTTTTACAAAAATATGGTCATTAAAGAGGAGACGGTATTATAAATTATCATACAATCCAACTGGTTCCTAGCCTCATTCTCTTTTAAAAATCATATCTAACAAATGTCATTCGGCTTGGAAATCAATTTGAACTGTAAGAAGAATGATAAAAATACATAAGCACTTTGAAAATAAGGAATATCAATATATATAGCACTAATTTTAAGTCATATTCATCACCATTTTGATAGTCATTTTACGTATTGCCTCTTGATCCCTTTGGGATTGGACAGGTGTCAGAAAGACAAGCATCCGATCACAGGGGTAATAGTTGCAAAGCGCTAAAGATAAAATTGTTTCATATTAGGCGCTAAATGGATTGCAGCTATTATAATTGTTGTTATTATTACTAATATTAACCTGAATAAAAATATTTAATAGATTGATCGTTAGCACGATGTTATACATGGGATATAAAAGTAATCTATTGATCAATATAGGCGCCTGTAGAAATATTGTGTTCTATTCTCAGTATACGATGACTATATAAAAAGTACACGGAGAAGTCTGTATTAATATTAATTGGTTATAATATTGCCCATTGTTGGAGAGAGCTATTGAAATTCCTCAGCTTAGAACGATTACACTATGAGACTGAATGTAGTCACTCAGATTATTTATCAACACGTTGTGTGGGATGTGACGCATAACTGGTAAGATAATCCAAAACGAATCTTTATAAACATATAATTAATGCTTTATTTATATCTGTCAGCTGAAAAAAGAAACATCGAAAGTGGAATAAAAAAAAAAACAAAAAACAGCTATGTAAAATTTACAGATGAACATTATACATTTATTCTTATGTCTAACACTGGTGTATTGTTTAACCTTTTTTGTAAGTTTCAGTAAAATATTTCAAAAGTAGGGACAATTTTTAATACTTGAAAATCAGGGGCTTATTATCAATAAATACTATCATAATCCTCCAGTAGAACGAAAAAATGTGACCTCTGTAAGACGTTTTCATATTTTTGATGCATAACAAAAAATATAAATATCTTGATTAGATATTAACTTATAGAAATCAATCATAATAAATTTTTTACATCTTCAAAACTATTTCTTGGCATCTAGGTATGTTGTTTGAACTTCATATATATTTCTATGTTTATATTCATATTCTTTACATTTATTCCATTTGTTGTATCTAAAACTAAACCTTAACTTATTCATGTGAACGGGGTTTTTGTTTTATATGGCCAATGTGGCTACATTCGTTATATCCCAAAATTAGTTTTCTTACAATGTAATTGGCGAATAAATAGCATTTACCGATTCTTTTTTTTTAATGACTTTTAGATATACATGTAATTGTCATAAATAATAATTTTCTGTGTTATTTTGATGACAAATCTAACAATTGAAAAAGGAAAAATGAAAAAAAAAAATCTTTAAACTTTACTATTATTTAGACCTTCCGCTAAAAAAAATAGTATATTTAATATATTCGTCTCATCGGGTTGACTATGTATTTAAGTAGCCAAATCAGTCTTTTAAGACTACGTGCATATCCTGGTTCCTAATTAGAACAGGTAGTAAAGATCCGGCGACTAATTGATCTCAGATTTTAACATGCCTTTCTTCCCGTTATTCCTGTCCATGGCCAAAATACGTCGTTCTAAAGCTGGGTGGCTAATTCAATTGTCACCATGGACTTAGCTTTTGGTAAACCGCCCACAATCCATTGGGCAACTTTGTAAGTAGCTGAAACCAGGTTCATTAGTAAACATAACCACATGATTTGAAACCCCTATCACCTAGTTAAGCTGACATTTTGTTTAAGAGTATTTTGTCTCGACCGTGACATATTTTTTTTCTCTCTCTCTCTATACATATAAGCAAAAGTCTAGGATAGGCATATTATGAACCTTCAATCTTTAATCGAGCTTTCGGCCATACGCCTTCTTCATAATGTCAAAAAAATCTAGAGTTTTTATTCAACTTTACCAATCTGTTTATTAGAGTAGCTTGCTATCTAGGTTGGCTGTCCGTAAGTTCCTCAAAATAGATACTGTAGTTCTAGTCAATGTGTGATTTATGCAGGCCACACCCAAACGACTTGAAATAGTATGCTACACGTTAGTATAACCTCCATCATGGTTGGCCTACATGGCAAATAACATGTAATTCTTTTAAGATTTACAATTTTTACAGGTTTAAAATTATCAAGAAGATGACGGTTTCAACAAATAGAAATATAAAATGTGTTTTCTTCCACCAAAATTGGTAACTCCAGAGTCTAAAAGAGAATCTTATGCTATGGGACACATCATTTTAAGATCCTCCTATAGAATGAGTTCGTCAATGACCGGAACTTCTTCCAAAAATAATTCAATCCATATCTTGAAATTCATAAGAAATTATGAATGAGCATGTCTTTATTTCATTGAGCTACCTTACCCATGATTACAAAAATGGATATTCATCCTAACAAAAAGAAGAAAAAATACATTTCTTCAAAAACGGATTGATCGCCCTTTGGAAGTATAAGCCTTTCAAATGCTGTTAGTAGATGCCTTAAATTGACGAGTTTAACCTTAAAGACGGACTAAAATACTAACACTATAAATGTTATCTTTCCTGTCAACAGTTTGTGGTGTCATACCTTTTTATAACACTTGATTTTTTTACAAGAAGCCCCTGGAAAAGCTAGCTCGACAGAATTTCTTGATAGCATCTTTTCCCTCGAGGATACGGAAATAATTCATTGCGAATTTTGTGAGGGGAGAGGCGTTTAGGGATTGTAATGTGTTCTTATCACATCCCACATGCTTGAACAGTGTATTAAATCTGGATCTGTTTAGAGGTGTATGTTAACTTAAGGAAATGTAAGCCAAATCTAGGATGCAAAAGGAAGGATTGACGCAAAGCGAAACAGAAGTGATTTTATTTTATTATTATTATTTTTTTTATTTTTTTATTTTTTTATTTTATTTTTTTACAAAATGAGATCAGGACTAGAAAAGTCCAGGGGCTATTAAAAAGGATAGTATTGATAATTCTTAATTATATTTTTGTACGTATATAACTGTGGGACATTCCCTCTTCTCCATTATTAGGGTGTATATTTTTTAATATCAATATTGATCTAAAATGTCGCCCCCCCAAAAAAAAAAAAAATATATTAATAATAATAATAATAATAATAATAAATACAAATAGAATAGAATAAATAAAGATGTAAGAAATAAAATAAAATTAAAAAATAAACTGAAGTATAAAGCTTGAAGAAAAAAAAAAAAGTGATATATATAATAAATATATAGGACCCCAGCAGTAAAAAATAATTATGGCTTGAATAAGTTAATTACCGGAAAATTGATTCCGAAATTAAAAAACTCGAATAGGAAATGTATATAACTTACCTGCTTTTTGTTTCGTTCCAAAACAACCTTTAAATAAACCTTGCCCTGGACGAAAATGTAAAATTCATACAATTCTCAATTTGCGTGACCATTTTGTTTGATTGAAAAGGAGATTGTTTAATTAATAATAATGATAGACATGTAGAAAGAAGGTGGCAACTTTGAAACCTAAGTGTGTCAAAAATTTTGTTATCACTTTATATTAAAAAGTTATTAAAAAGTGTGTGGATTTTGATAACCGATATTCTGTTCAAAGATAGCGAATTTATATACTAGTCAAAATGCAAAATATTTTGACATAGCTTTCTTTAAAGCCCATGTCCTCAGTCATCCGTGTGGCGGCTGTAGAATAAATTTTACCTGGTTGTACATTGTTTTGTACAAGGCTCCCAAAGTTTGGTATACATTTTTTTTTCTTGGACGCGCGCACTGTATTGCTGGTCTTTAACGTATTATTTTCTAACTCTCTATGATAGCCCGACTATCTCGATCATCATAGAGTACATCTATGACCAACCTTTTCCACCTGTTCAACTGCATGTTAATAGGAAGTACAGATCAGGCTTGATATCATTATTATAATTAGATTATCTATGATTGTGTTGTATTGATCATACAACTTGTCCAGTAAATAGTTATCGTTACTCATTCATCAGTCGACCAGTCGCAAAGAGAATCATATTATTCACGGTATCAATACTGCACTTAATTTTCCCCTTTCTTTGTTTGTGTGTTTTTGTTTTTTGGGGCGGAGGGGCCGGGTTGGGTTAAATATTTGCAATATCAAAAAAATTCGTCACAGGAGCAGAGATCAAAATTTAGACTCACTCACTTGCCTTCATTCTTTTCAATTTACTCATGATTTTAATTTGCATTGCATCGTCTAGAATTATGTGTGTGTGTGTGTGTGTGTGTGTGTGTTAGGTGTGTCTGTGGTTGTTGTTGTTCTTACTTCAATGAATTCATGCTACCTCAGATACTCAATGTTCGTCTAAGCTGTGTAACTTGTTTTTTTCTTTATTATAATTGCTCATTTGTTTTTTTTTTTTTTTTTTTTTTTGTTTTTTTTTTTAGACAGGGTTGCAGTACAAAACGAAGACGACACACTACTAGAGCTATCTAGAAAGCGAGCAAGGAGACGCTATCTAAGTCTAGTATGAACTATATACTGAAATGAAGGTAAAAAGCGTAACAGATAGTTGTTCAGTGTGGCTAGCCATACTGCGTCATAAGTGAGCCTAATCAAGGTCTGCAACCTTGAGTACAAGGAATAAATACAAACGTCCTCCATCCTGCTAATATTAACACCACTCTACCCTAGTCCTCTTAGTTAATAGTAGCCAACTTACCACCTCGCTCGTAATCGTCTGTGATGCGGCCTATTTATCTAACTGTAATTGTCCGTTACTCTCGCGTGTTTTGGAGTGTGTAAATATCCCTTTTCTCTTAACCTCTACCTATGCTCATGCCCGCTGACACTGTTATACTGTGTCTTTCATTATTGATTGTTCAAGGGCCGAAATATGTCTGTTACTTTAGCCGTGCATAGTGCGAGTAGACTGTTATCTCATTATTCCCATACAAGGGCCATGAAGTGGGGGATCAGCATATAAACCTCATAAAGATCATTTGATGATTAACAACCTACATGTCTCCCTTTACATATGATGAGTTGTGGAGTGTATTAAGTCAGGGCGTGCCTGGTATTCAACCGCAGAGTACGATATAGTGCGGATTTTTGTATGATTACAGTGTGGGAGCGCCATGCCAACTCAAACTGAAGCAGGTCGTCCTGATAATTATCGTGGAGTTTATGTTATTTTGAAACAGACGATGTAACTTCCTACATACAGTGCACTCTAGGTGCATCTGCATCAAGATGAAATATATGGTCGCAGGTAATAGGCCGTACTATTCAATATATGAGCAGACATAGTGCCTAAATAAGGTGAGTTCGATAAAAGATTACAGTTATACTGATTTTTATCAACCAGTGTTAGTACTAGCTTAACTCAAGGTATTGTGATGATGAAATCGAACAATGCACAAATACTATTTGAAATAAGACGACCAGACATAGTTTCTCTTACAAAATTGGTAGCCGAGGAACGATTAACATATCAAGTGCATCTAATATTCCAAATTCTTGCATAGAATTTTAATAACTAATAACGAAACTCAGATGTGACGCGCGCTCTACAGCGCTGGAAATTGTTGTTAATTATTCGCGGAGCTCGCGAGTACAATGTATGTTTGACAAGTGTGTTCTGCAACGATGCTACCAATAAAATCTCACTGGGCCAATGAAGTATGTGTGCAAAAGTTTAATATAAATTATTTGATTTGAAGAGAAGAACTTGAAAATCGAAAGTATGGGGCGGAAAACAATCATAACTGAATAAATTATATGAAAATTATGGACTAATAAACTTTAAAGGATAAACAAAATGGAAATACATAATTATATACATGTAATATATAGTCCTATTAATAAGCCGAATGACGTGTGACTCAATGAATCATGCCAACCAGATCTTACTACCTTCACACTTGCTTCCTCTTCTTAAATGCCAGACGTATTTCCTAAATGATACAGAAGAGCATTAGTATTTTGATCTTTCAATATCCTACCGTGTACAAATATGGTTCACAAGTCTCACTTTTTCCCTGTCAGTCGGACTGTAGATCGGGGAAAAAGCTTTGGATATCGCTACCACATGCCTCATTTGAAAGCGCCGCTTCCAATCGTTAACTTTTTTTAAAAAGTAAAAGACAATATTTGGAATGTCAAGGATATTTGACCGGTATGATCGCAGAATGTGTTTTTCTCTTATGAAAGTAAAATTTGATTATTTTCGTAATATCTATACTTATTAATCTATGTGATCAATTGTACGCTTCTGAATATGAGCTGACTTCTCAGAGAAGATATAAATTATTTGCTGGATTATAGCGGGCTTGAGGTGCAGTTAACACAAGGTTGAGTAGCCATTGTGACTACTGTATACTGTATGTACAGGATCAAGAGATTATAATGTATTATCATTCGCATCGCAATTTAAGCGAATTAAAACAAATTTGAAACATAAATAATAACACTTACAGGAATGATATTTCGGATATTCAAAGTTATTTTTATATTATTTTTTTTTTTTTATTGAACCACATCACAAAAATAATGCGATGTATGTTAGCTTTGAATAAGACGAATAACATAAGAAATAATAATATGAATAAAGGAAAGGAAGCAAAGGAGGTCTGATTGTATTGTATGTGATTTGAAACCAATGAACATGCATGCTTATCAAATGAATATGCTACTTATTTACAAACATATCAATGTAAAATAATGGATGAATTCTCAAGGCTAAGTCTTATCTCATAGCAAGTATCTTAAAAAATTACTGTCGTTTATATATTGGTAATTTTAAAAAAAAAAAAAAAAAAAGAATGTTTTACATCGTTTTTAGCATTTTACATTCCAAACACAATCCCGGTCCAAAAGTTTATATATCTTTATAACTATAAAAAAAAAAAAAGAATAAAGAAATAAGAAATTAGATACTAAGTTTTCTAAATCTGACTTGGTTTATTTTTTCACTATATCCCATGTAGAACGTGGCTTTTGTCGGTCAAAGATAATTTTCTGATTTATCTTTTCTGTCTTCAACGACCTGAACAATCGCGAGATGACGTCACTCCGTTCGAAATAATTAAAATTGCTTTTGGGATTAAGCACTTTACACGATAAATAAGATAAGAAAATAAAAACATAAAAGATATCAATGGCAGATATCTGATAACTGAATTCACTTACGCGAAATGGTTGACACCATTTTGTAGCCAAGTCTTGTTCAAATTTTTTTATGTCTGACATTAGTGATGACTTCTTTAGTTTCGCTTTTATTTTTGCCTTAACACTATTAGAAATCACAAGTATATCCTTTATCAACTATTACTCATTAAGTTATATATCAACGTTTTATATTTCTCCGTATAAATGTTTCTAGGGAATTTTGCCCTGACCGTTGAAGACCGTCGAGATACGCATATTGCCAGTGTATGCTTCACATCTCCCTGAATGCGTTTGCATTAAATGACGATAGAATTTTATTTCTAAGTGACATGGCAGTATTGAGCAAAAAATCTCGTTTTATTATTTCCAACAATCCAAAAGGTGCAATTGTATAGAAAAGAGCAAAAAAAGATAGTCTATCTAGGTAATAATAATAGAATTTGTCGATCTTATACTGTCGCCCCCCCCCCCTATCCGCATGTTGATGTTCATCCTAATTTCATTTACACGACGTACCGCCAATTAACTACAGTCGTCTCGATTCAAAGACTTAGTACCATTATTAGGGTCCTGTTCACATCATTTCCGACGTAATGTTACTGTTTTGTTTACGATCCTACAAAATGACGTCCGCGCTTATATTTCCTTCGATATGATTATGACCCCTTCCCTGCATATCCGTTTTATATTGACCTCATCAGGTCAATATCAAAATCTCCTCTGTTATCTCCTTTGATCATCTAATCCCCTGTCATTGTTTTCTTAAGCCCTATATAACGCAACGTCTAGACGTATTATATGCGTCATGATATCATCTTAAGATTCCTATCAGTCAATGATATACAGACGTGATGATAGAATGTGGAACGATATCCCTAATTACATTGGTGTATCCATGGGGCACGTGTCAAATTTTCACCCACCCCCCCCCCTCATTCGCTCATAGCGACAGAGCGTAGTTATACTTAAATTTCTACTACAGCCCTCAAAGGTGCCCCTGATGCATTATAACTTTAAAACTTTATAAGTTTTACCCTGTTGCGTGTGTTTTGTTTAAGAACAAAGTATCATTATAATTTTGCTTATGCATATTTTCTCAGAAAGAATAGGCCTATATTTATCAGGAAAAAATAATAAATATATATTTCTCACAAAGAATATAATCAGCAAAAAGAATATATTTCGTGCTTCGTGCACCTCACTTACTAATTCTAACCGTGCAGCACTAACCGTGATCCAATTTAAAAATACACACACACACACACACACACACACATATATATATATATATATATATGTGTGTGTGTGTGTGTGTGTGTAAATTGAGACATTATTGACGTTGATGACAATATTTAAGCGAGTGTGGAACGGTTTTCGAATCGGCTTTTGTTGTCTTTATTTTTCATCCTTTTTTAAATCTTTCAAATTCGTTCCGCCACCTCTGATCCTGATTGGGTACGATCTATTTGCAATTGATCGTACATTTGTATGTCACGTTACATATGTCATTACTGCCAATGGCTAATTAATGGTCTAATTGACGGGATGACGGATATATCGGCCAGTCTTAAGTCATCCTTAAAATCTTAAGAGGATGCACACTCATAAATTGACCCGCGATTCATGTTTGAGCCTCAAAGCCTACACTCAGACATACATGACATGTAAATGACCATGGAATTGAAGAAGTAGAAAATATGGAATGTTATAGTTCGGGTTATTTTTACTCGAGCGGAAATGATATCATCATGGTCAAGTCATACTTCAAGTCTGGAGAGTATACCTTCTGATATTGCGTCAAGAGGTTGGCCTTTTGGAACGCCCCTCCCCTCCCACTCAAACACCTCCCACTTCTCTCTCTCTATCTCCATCTTTATTTTGACCTTTTGGGTGGAAGACTTAAATTGCATTCGTGCTCGCTCATCGTCTGGTCAAAATATAATTTTCCTGAAAAGCTAGTTTCCTTCGTTGTATCCACGGTGACCTGGCGACATGATGACAAGCATATAATTTACAACCTCTGTAGCTTGCACGCAATATCTAAAATGGGACAATGACCCCTTAATATAGAATGTCCCCAAATGTAGAGTGTGGGTAAAATTTGGGATCATCATAATGCACCGTTGCCCTGTAACATAAAAGAGATACGATCAATCTTACGATCGATTTTAACTCTTGGTACACGGTTTACCATAGACTTACGATTGATATCAGTCATAAGATTAATCGTACCATTTATGTTACAGGGCACTTGCGGTATAGGCTTTCTACAGAGTGAGTCAATAAAAATGTCCATCATTTTGAAGTTGTCTAGTGAAAAGTATGAATATTTAAAAATGGGTTTCATAATATGTCTTTGTAGAGTCATCATCCTAGTTTATGTTGGTACTATTTTCATTAGGATCTTTGCACGCATGACTACATAACAGACAATCTTCAAAAGACGGTAAGATCTCACTTGTGTAAGATCTCACTTGCAATTAATTGAGAATTTATTACTTATGTGGACGCACAAAGACACACGAACACACACACCCTCACTCACACTCACAAACAGTTCTAAGTGAATTACTACGTCCCAAACATTCAGTGATGGTCTTGGTTAAAAAAACATCAAATGGGAATAATTTTTGTGAATTGAATACTGTGTGTGGGTGCTTGTGTTACGATGTGCGTTTGTTTGAGGGTGGATTGGTGTGTGTGTGTGTGTGTGTGTGTATGTGTGTGTGTGTGTGTGTGGGTGTATGTCCGTGTTTGAGAGAGAGAGGGTGTGTGGGTAAGTGTGAACACATATTCTGTCAACATTTACTTTTGATCTCCACCCAGCCACTTGGCGCAGGTGGGATTTTACCGTCTTCAGAAGATTGTCTGTTATTCAGTCATGCGTGCAAAGATCCAAATGAAAACGGTACCAACATATGCTAGAAGGATGACATTACCAAGATATATCATGAAACCCGTGATTAAATGTTCATACTTTTCACAAGACAACTTCAAAATGATGGGACATTATTTTTGACTCACTCTGTATAGGCTGATGCAAAGGCAACATTGATCCACCGTATTATTTGATGAAAATTTGGAGGAGCAGGGGCGGACATGCTTCAAAAATCGAGGTTGCATTGAAAGTGATAGCATATCCTTCTTTATCATGTGCATAATGATCATGTGACACATTAATCCAAGTAATGAAAGATTACATGACTAAAGCCTGATCCAGGGGTACCCAAAACGCCCCATCCAGCACAAGACAAGTCTGTGGGAGTGGGAAAATATGAAACATATTAAGCGAACTGGGAGGATGAATGTGAGGAAATGTTTTATTTCAAGACCCCATCACGACTGAGCGAAGAGTTACATGAAAGACGTGCGAAGTACTTTCTGCCTCAACTAGTGAATTGACCAGAAACTCTACATTTATATAGGATCTTTCACTCAAAATTGAGTGGAACTGAATTCAGCTGTCCAACTCCCTGGCAGAGTGAGCCCGTTTTGCGCTAAATATTGATATGTAAGCTAACTATTCCCACTCGTGAAAACGAGTGAAAACTTGTTAACGCATTACAGATTACGTGTATGTAAATCCAGTGAACTGGCAGAGGGAGTTAAAACTAATTTCAACCAACTCGGATCTTAGCATTAAACCTTTTTGGAGAGTAGGTCATAACAATAACCACTCTTTTCTCAATCGAAAACAAGTTGTCCCTCAGTTTCATTTACTACCGTTGTTAAGTTAGAATTTGACTCCTATTAGAGTGCTTTTCTACTCCTAACATTAAGAGAAAAATCATACTTAGGTCTGCTATGCAGGTGTACCCTAAATAATAAATAATGTTGAGTAAATTGCAATTTAGGAAGCGCAGAACATTAATTATCTTAAATCTATATAAATCAGGAACTTTACGATGACCTACATTCTACCTCCCTCACCAACCTTCCATCCCTGTTCAATGCAAACTCATTTAGGGTATTAGCATCATCATCATCATTACTGCCCCTCCTTCATCTCGATCATGTCCCAGCGGTACGTGAGTCTCGTTTCCCCCAGCCCGTCCTCCCAGCATCCGGAACGTTATCTGACTCACCTCACCTTAAACTTTAGCCAGCCGTTCATCCCGACACAATTTTGTGCACGTGGGACCGAGCTATAAATGTGACTTTCGTCGTGCTTACTCCTTCCTATGTTGATTTTTTTTTATATTTTTAATCAAATATTATTGTTTGTAATTACATCCAAATAAAATAGGCTATATCTCACAACAGGGATTTGAAATTAAAGTAGAAAATCCCTTAATGATAATATGAGTTTGTATGCGTGTGCAGGGAGCTTGTGGTGTGTGTGTGTGTGTGTTCTTGTGCGTGAGTTGTGGCATTGTATTGTGTGTGTGTGTGTGTGTGTGTGTGGGGGGGGGTTCGAAGGTTTGAAGAAAATCCACGATCAAAGGACATTATAATTTCGTCACAAAATATCTGAAATGAAATATTTGAATTCATTGCCGCCTCCAAAAAAATTTATTCATATCAATTTATTTTTTTTCCAAGAATATGTTAATCAGAATTGAAGTGGCGTTAAAAAAAGTAGGCAGGTGGCATGCTTTGAATAGACATCTAAAACGATTTCCACAATTTCATACCGGCGTTCCTATCTCTATGCATTGCACGATGTCATCATGAATATACATTCATAGATTATCATCAATCTAGTAAGGATAATCATATTGAATTATGACAGTATGAATAGTAATTGTCAGTCTCTAATCTCAGGTTTTAAGTGATGATATCGGCAGAGATATGATTAATTTTTCGATGTCTTCAATGAATTAATTTGTCCTTACTCGGTCTGTCAAGTTCGTACAAGACCAATTCCAAAAGCTCACGTACAAATCGTTGATTCATTATTCTCTGGATTAATACAGAGATATAGTGACAATCTACAGATAAAAATTCAATCTGGAGCCCTTTTGCCGCGAAAAAAAATGCTTCGGTTTACTCTGGTGATCACTGTGGGTGAATTATGATTTCAAGATCATTTCGATATAGTGGGAATTACGTGAATTTGGACAGAGATGTAAAGATTTCTCTATTCATTCTTTTTAAAGTGGACTAGATTTGTATTTAATCTGGAAAAGATATAGGTCGGAAAAATACAGTTTTAATGTTCAAATATATCAATCCTATTTGTATAAACCCCTAAAAAGAGGTTCAGCAACACGACTTTAAGCCTTCAAAGGTATGAAAATAATAACGATTAAAATGGAGTTTAGAGTTAACAGGTCTCAAACTCGTTTTACGGAACTTAATTTGAACAATGCAGTTTGCAACTTGTTTTACCTTTTATACATTTTGTGGGTGAACTGGATATATCGGTGTGATTTCATCCCTCATTTTGCTGCCCCAACCATCTTCACCACACCCTCTCCCCCCCCCTCCCCCATCCCTCTCTCTCCTCCTTCCCCTCCCTCCCCCATGTCTTTCGTTCTCGCCTCTGAAATCCTATCTGGTTATCATTGTACTGCAATCATAATCACTGCGAATATTTTCTTTGTCCAAAAATTGATAAACCTCCCTGATCATGCAGAGAAAAAAAAAATTATTTAATTTTCCATTCGACTGAAACTATTTAGTGAATCATAGGCACTGACGTCATTAGTGAGCCCAAAATACATATCATATTTTTTGTTGTAAAATTCCCAAAACAGCCGTTTCTAATTTGGTCCCTTCTAATCCTTTCTATTAAAGGATTTTCAAAGATAATCCAGCTGTTATGCTAAATTTGCCATGCTTCCACATTAATGTTTTTTTTTGTCCATACTAAATGACATCTTTTTGTCCCAAATTATATGCTTTCTATTTGCCGATAGGTTTTTTTTTTTTTTTTTTTTTTTTTTTTTTGGGGGGGGGGGTGCTTATATAATTTTATGTTTGTTTGCTTGCTTGTTATTTATTTTGTTTGTTTGTCTGTTGTTTGTTTTTGGTGTGTGTGCGTTATGCCGTTTGAATATTTGATAAGCTCATCTTTCGATATACTGTTACAGTATATATATTAAACATATTCATATTATATATTCATATTCATTCATTCTACTTTATGTAGAATGTGCGTCTGCTGTCAGCTGTTTTGCAACATTAATCAACTCTTTTTCATAAATTATATTTATAGTATCTTATATTTAGCATTGCATAAATTCTGGAATCCCGTAGTTACTCATAATCACATGAACGTCAGCGTATTCGAATATAATTATGATAATGCAGCAGTAGATCCAGAACTAAAAATAAGGGCGGGATAGGCAGCCGACAAAATTGTAAATAAGGGGCAGCACAATACTTCTGCTATATCGTACATTCAATCAGTGATTTTTTAACAAAAATTATGATAATGAAATGAGGGGCACATTCCTGACCCCCTCCATGGATCCGCCGCTGCAGTGTTATCCGAGTACGTCAATGCATGAGAGGTCTGTCCGCCATGTTATTTTTTGTCTGGATTTCACTCCAGTCATGATGGAAAGTAGAACTGAAAAAAAAGCCTTTAGAATTTGTAATCAGAAAAAATAGATTAAATAACATAATCTCTTGTCTGTGAAAATTTGATCCTGTCTCTTTCATAAATTCGAGCACAACCACTGTCATTTATTCAGCAACGAATGCGAGATTTGAAATAAACGGGTGCAGGCCTGTTTTGCCCCCGATTCTACAACTGATGGATTTGCTTACAAACTATGTACTAAACAATGAAATTACCTTTTTTCATTTAAAACTATAGGCCTATTATATGAATATAAGAAGAACCTTATTTGACGCGGAAAATAAATGGTTTTTGTATAACTTTAAAAATTTTACGTGAACAACATATCATGTTCCCGACCTTAATATTCAATAATGTTAATTTATGAACTTTTGTTCATTATTTGTAAGAGAAATAGCATATGGCAATGCCAATGGCGAAGATTTCGGGGAAGACCGTCTCATGTAAGTTGCTGTTCACAATTCTAAATTTTTGGGGATGTCCCCCCCCCCC
>CALNVZ010003426.1:40321980-40343643 GCA_940671915.1 Paracentrotus lividus
AGAGAGAGAGAGAGAGAGAGAGAGAAAGAGGAAAAGAGGCATGCAAGGGCATTTAAAATTGCACAATGGTCATCATGGTCGTATTACAAGAAATGTCACTCAATTTTACTATCTAAAGAGAAACACAGTCAGAAGTGACGCTAGCACGAGTCTACCATTTTGAATACAAGAAAGGGTCGGTATATTCAGCCAGATTTACCGGAAAGATTTATCAAAATTTATTTAATTATTTGAAAGTGGGGGGTCACGATGGAAAAGGGATATTTTTTCTGTAAAAGGGGGCACTTGAGATCAGAGGCAAAAGGAAAAATTTTCATTTAAATCTATACTTTTAATAATTTTAGTAATGCTTTTTTTTAAGCAATGCGAGCCGACAATTTTGAGCTAATTTAGATAATTGTGCATTAAATACCCTATGTAGTATCCGCGAACTGATTTTTTTAAAGTTGAAAATCTGAGTAAAATGGGCATGATATATACCCTATTTAGTATCCGCGAGCGCGAAGCGCGAGCCGAAAATTTTGAGCTCAGATTTGGAGTTAATTGTGCATTTTTTAGCATCCACGAGAGAGAAGCAAGAGTTGAAAATGCTGAGCTAAAAATGTGAGTTTATTGTGCATTATAAACCCTATTTAGTGTCCGCCAGAGCGAAGCGCGAGCCAAAAATGTGGGGTTTTAAAAGACATATGGAGTAACATTGGGCACTTTTTAGTATTAAAAATGCCCCTTTTCAAAACAGAAATTGTCCATGGGACTTTTCAAAACTTTGAAAGGCTTCCTTTTAGTATAAAAATTTTGGGGTCACGAATGGCACTTTTAGGGTACTGCGCACTGTGCCCCCCCCCCCTGCCCCCTCCCCGGTTCCGCCGCCTCTGTATTTTATTTATCGATTTGTTTATCTATTTTATTATATAAGTGGGGTTTCCCCTATTCATTCGGGGAAACTCTTTTTAAACTGAACGTCGTTTAAAATAAAGGAAAGAAAATAATTAAGCAAACGACTTAAGTCTCAGGAATATTTGGTCAAAATTTGAATGTTTGGAAAGAACCGATGAGTAACCTTGAGAAAAGGTTGCTTATTTGGAGATGCAAGGGCAAGGACTGACAGCGTTCATTTTTATTTATTTATCTATTTTTCATTCATTTTTTAAATGTGCAATCGTATACATTTAGGAAGCGATTAATGAAACTAAAAAACTTTAATTAGGTCTCAAGTATCATGCCAATCAATGTCATTTATCTATATTTCCTACCCGGTAACCATAACAACCCGGGGCCTTGAGAGATACAATTGTGAGGTACGTAGGCCTAATACAATTTTGAAGTGAAAATGGACTCCCAATGGTTATAATTCATATGGCGTAGGCACGAGTTGATTTCTTGTGAAAACTTTCAAAAGTTACTAGCCTGTCAACATGTCAAGCTTTAAAGGAGCGAGGGATATAGTCATGAAAACTTCTGAGAAGATCAGGAACGGGATGTGGAAGACTTTTGCCCAACCCCCTCCCCCAACATTACGCCCCTATAAAATGAAATACAAAAAAGATATTTCTGGTTGCATGAATAACCTCTACGTTTGGACGTTTCAAGGAGACAAATTGAAGGATCAAGGATGCACATCCCTATGATCATTATGACACCCGATTATCATTTGTGAGTCCAAATTTATCAGTTCGGAATATAAAACAAGTAGACTGAGCCCCATTAGATAGATTTTTACAATTTGCGCTTTTGTAAAATTAGATTGGCCAATTCTTTTTTCTTTCTTTTTTTTTTGTTTCGTTCTGTTTATGGTATTAATGGGATCAGTTGCTCTGTTGCCTTTTCAAACTCAGTTATGTTATAGGTGGCGCTACCACGAAAAAACACTCGGTCAAATTGGGAGAAAACTATTTCTTTTCTCTCCGTCTTCAATCCCCATAAATTCCTCTTTCCCCTACTAGCTCTCCTTCTTATCCTCCCCTCCCTATTCTCTCTCCCCCCCTGCTCTCTCCCCCCCCCCCCCCACAACAACACACTCCTCTCTCTCTTCCTCCTGCATCTATTTCATTTTGTCTCTCTCCACTTCCGTTTTTCCCACACTGACAACGATATCTTTAGGATCAGTAATGTTGTCCAAAACACAATGAAAGAAAAATATATGTTCATATCATTTCATTTTTCGTTCTTTGCAGCAGTATGAAACATATATATATAATCCGTTGTATGTTACAAACGATATTTCATGCAGTAATTTCGACCTCGTCTTTATAAAAAAAAAAAAAACAATACACACAAATAACAAAAACTTATTTGAAAGCCTTGATGATTGCGAATTCACATATTACATGCAGGCAACATGCCAAAACAGTAATAAAGCATTTAAAAAAATCACTGTATATATTCATGTTAAATTTGCTTGAATATTCACTGTTACCAATATCAACTGTTAGTATTATAATTATAACATCTACATAATATTTGTTTCTAAATACATTATTTGATTAATCAATAACATAAAGAGTATCAGTGTAAGTGATTTTCAGATATTAATTATTGGCAGTAAAATTGTTTGGTATACAATTACGCTATGCTATAAAAAAAAATATTACATGGTACTTGGGTGTACATAAATTTTGCTACATTTGATTTATAGAAATATCATAACAATTTGTTCAAACTTTCAACAGAGTATAGACATGCTTTATTGTAACAATTATCAATTTGGCCCCTAAATATTATTGTAGGGGTAAAAAGCCTTGTTTATATTTTTTGGGTTACAGATGTACCACAAACACTAGGGGAGAGCGGGGTTATATGGAACATTTTTCACAAAAATGGCCGTAAAACAAAAGTGGATTTATTTCAAGAACCGATAAACAATCAGCTTGAGTGTATATCTGTATGCTACAAAGGTACCCCATAAAATTCTTAAACTTAGTGATGGTTCCGGAAAAAATCCATCTTCAACAAGACCATGTCAAGTGTTCCAACTAACCCCAGACACGGGGTTAGTTGGAACAAGGTATGGGGTAAGTTGAAACATTGTGCATTATATCATATTAAATTATATTTAAAATACCTGCAACATTATTGCATGGGTTCAGCTAACTTGCTTAATTGATTCCAATCAAAATATTAAAGATTCGTGTTCAATTTTTTTTTTTTAACTTCATGTTTTATTACACTTGATAGCATCCACTCACATATAGATATTCTGAAGTCCTTTGAAGTAGCATTCTGCAATATACTTTGTCAAAACCAAAATAAAATTTCCAATGTGCTCTAATATAGATGTATAGGAATATTTCGAAACACTTCATTGAATTATATGATTTTTATTTCTTTATTCCGCTAAAACCTATTTACTTAGTACATGTTCCAACTAACCCCGTTCAAAATGTTCCAACTAACCCCAGAGGCCCATTTGGCATTTGTAAGCTTACAGCACAAAAGAGGGACAACAACATGCCATAAATTTAACATTGTTTTGTAGTATGGTATAACTGTTTGTTATAATAAAAAACTGGTCAACTTAATTTATGATCTTCTTTGAGATAATAAAACATTTGTAAAAATGACAAAATTTACTCAGACGTTGAAAAAACAAACATTGCTTTCTAACTTCACTAGGCTTGAAGCATGTGTGTTGTCTAAAATGTGGTGGAGGGCAGTTGCTAATATCAACAACCTATGGGTAGATTTGCATAAATATATTTATAGACGTTCAAGAAAATTACAATGTTTCAACTAACCCCGTGTTCCAACTAACCCCACTCTCCCCTATATTCCACATGTACATTTAATCTGCAAAGTTAATGATCTTAAACTATGCATATTATTGTAAAGATTTCCATTTTTCTACACTTGAAATGGCAGTTACTATAAATTTGGAATGAAGTTCGAAAATCAGATAATGACCTACATTTGTCAGTACACATCACTTTCTTACATTACAGAAAAAGAAAATTTTAACTTTGAATCTTTATCTTTTCTTGTTTTTTCCATCTGTTTTCGAGGTTATCAGTTTCATTGAAAAGATTACTAGTATTAGTTCCTTATTTTATACTTCACTGAAGTAATGATAGCTTCACAATAAATAAAATCACATGAACCTGAAAAGGAGTTTAAAACGAACTGGGTAATAATATATGACATACAGAAAAGGTCTTAGATTACAATGTATGTTTCTCACGTTGTAATCTTCAAAATGCATAACTATTTCAGTTGAAGAACATCAAACAAATGTTTGTTTAAAGGGAAAGTTCACCCTAGAAGTTTATTAGTTTAAAAAAAACGCAGAAAAATAAGAAAAAATATGAGTGAAAGTTTGAAGAAAATTGACCCAAAAATAGCAAAGTTATGAATATTCAAAGATTTAATTCTGTGACGTCACATGCGAGCAGCTCTCCTATGTGTTGTGATGTAAATTCCATATTATTTGTCCTTTTTTTTTCACGGTATTATATAAATTAATGGGTCAATTTGATAGAGGCATGTATATGAACATAGGTTTGATGATATATCGACAGCACAGGTAAAATAATTAATATTCTTCTAAAAAAATGAAAATTTATGTAATTTACATTACATAACACATAGGAGAGCAGCTCGCACGTGATGTCACAGAATCAAAATTTTAGAAATTCATAACTTCATTATTTTTTGGTCGATTTTCTTCAAACCTTCACTAATATTTTTCTTTTATTTTTCTGCATTCTTTAAAACCAAATTAAACCCAGGGTGAACTTTCCCTTTAATAATTAAAAACGAAGACTGGATATTTTATATGCTCCATCCATACATTGATATAAAACGTTATACAATATAAATTGCATACAAACATACATGTAGGTAAATGTTGTTCATTCCTATTATACCTAACTAAGATATGTCAATTTGTTGATAACGAGGCAGTTCTCCCAGACCTAATTTCCAACATGTGCACATGTGTCTTGTATCATATTAGAGGTCTTTTACATAACAAGGTTTAGTAGCTTGATACTGAACATCTTGATGGAGTCTATTTGAGGTCAATAGCAATGACCCTCCTACAACTTCATTTCACAAACTCACTTTATCACACAACATTATCATTAAGTGCATTGTCCTCTAAAGGTTTTAATAGTGATCCTTTCCTTCAATCGATAGTTCCAATTCAGGCCGCGGAGCGTTTTTTGAAAGTGGAAGGGCTAAAGACGAAAGGGAGGGGGGACTGACAGGGCTAAAAATCACAAAATTTTATTGCCATTTTGTACCACGTTTGCTGAAAAAAAAATGGGGGTGGGCAGAAGCCCCCCCCCCCCCCCCCCCCCCCCCCCCCCGCTCGAAGCGCCCTGCAATTACGTTTAACAATTGGAAGTTACACAAAAATATTAATGAATGTTTTTAAAGTTTCTTTAGCAAAAAATATAATTTAAATCTAGCAAAAAAATCAACCACATGCATTTTTTAGTCAATGGAATTAAGGCAAGAAAGTGTGCTTTTCTACGGAAAAAAAAATGAAAATAAAAATGTAAAATGGTCGGTTATAATAAACAAAATGGGTGAACAAGCAATAATTATCCGTCCAGGAATGTTTTTCTTGTCCTTTAAATAAATGAAATAAATTGGCACATAACATTAAAAAAAAACAACACTTTACATGTAAGCTTCAGCTCTTGATACAAAAAATAATATTGCTGAACAAGTTACATACCACGGAGAGCAGCATCTAAATGAACATAGGATTACATGTAGTTTATTTTCTTACAGGTTAAAATAGTATAGTATAGTATACAATGCATTGTTTGCCGTTTCCAAGATTTATACCCCCGTCACAATGAGCTCGTTCCCACTATGTCCTTGCAAATTTTGTCGAACGGGCATAGTCTGTGTGTAAACTGAGTGGATGTAGTAAATACTTCTTACGATCTGTTTACGAACTTTATGGACTAGCTCGGTCGGATTTTCAAAATAGTGTTTAAAAAAATCGGGAGCCCATCTCGTCCTAAAATTTAATGGGATGGCAACGTACCTGAAACGAGATGGACCTACTGCAAACGAAATTGCCGTACTTCAATCGTTCTAAAGATGTGTTAGGACGTCTTACAAACAAGCATTTAATACAAATTATCAGCTTGAAGTTACGAAGACGCATGAGGTCTGGCAAAAACGAGCTAGGTTTTTATAGCACAAACTGGCGCGCATTTACGTTCAGCACGTTCTAGCCACGGATGATGACGAAGTAAAAACGAGAAGAACTTTCTCAAGGCCGTTTGGTTGAGGTAAGAACGAGTGAGAACGGATTTTGACGGATTAAAAACGACCCAGAACTAGTTATGTAGGGACGAAACGCATCGGAAACGAGTTGGAACTAAATAAGAACGGGTTGCAACTAACTGGGGACGGGTTTGGACTGTTTCAGACGGGCTCTACTTCGTGGAAACGGTCATTTTCACCCGATCTTAACTAGATACAAACGGACTGCAGACGAGGCAAAGACGAGATGGACTATTGAGGACTGTATACGAATGTTGTTTTGTCTTAATCCGGAAATAATTCGGTCAAATGTACACGTTCATTTCAGACCAATGGCCGTTTTTCATATTTTTTTTTAAGTTGTGAGATTTCTCTAATTGTAACAATTTATGGGTGGCAATTTGATCTGTTCGCTTATACTGCTATCACACTGAACGATTTCTTACCATGTTATTGAAATTATTGCAGAACGGGCTTAATCTATGTACATACGGAGTGGACGTACTTGAGACCTATTTCAATCTGCTTAGGACTTTATAGCACGGGCTTGGACAGCAAGACGTTTCAATTTTTAAACAAGAACGGCATGTCATAATCCCCGTCACACTGAAGTAGTTCTCACTACGTTCTTGGTAGTTCTTGAACGGACTCACTCTGTTTACACACGGACTGAACGTAGTACAGACCTTTTACAATCTAGAACAGACCGTTTACAATCTGTTTAAGAACTTGGCGAACGGGACCGAACGGAGAGAACAGAAAGGCAGTCCGATTTTTTCTTAACATGTTAAAAAAAATCAGACTGGCTTCCAGTCCTAAAATTAAACGTAGTGACAACGTTCCTTAAACGGGAAGGACTCACTTTGAACGAGAAAGACGTACTATGAACATGGTACCTAACTTTTATCATGCTGCGCATGGACACTTTTATTGACGGTTTGGACGTAACGAGGACTATTTATGAACTGCCTAGTATCGTATTCAAGAAATTATTTTTCAAAGTTATAAGTTCCAACCCGACCAAAGCCCGTCCAGCAATTTTTTAAAGAACGGGCAAGGACGTTATAGAACTACCTCAGTGTGACGGCCCCTTTAGCTAAGACAAAGGCCCCCTGCCTCCATATGTTATTTTTGTCTTGAAAAAATTTAATTTCATGCCCCTCTTGCTAATTTCCTGAGGACTGTGAAGCCATATGATTCTTGCAGGGAATATATTATTCACAAATACTCCCATTGTATCTGTCTGAATTGCTACTTTTTCAAGAGAGCATAAGCCCCTACTGCGGCAACAGCTGCAACGGTAGCAGTAGCTGCTGCTGCAGTCGCGATGATAGGCCCCGCCCCAAAACTTGCTGATCTTCTCCTTGGGGAATCGTCCAGGTCTTCGAGGGGACTTGACGTCTCTTGTGCCCTCTCAGACAGATACCTTCTCCTTGAACCAGGACTGATGTCTCTCAGGGTCTGAGTCGTTGATCCATCCACAAGTAGTCCAGTAGGTCTTTGTACGGCGGACGCAACTGAATCCGATTCGTCCCTTACAGGCTGTCCTGACGTCCCACCCTCCATATCTAATTTGATGTTGGAGGCATCGTTTAAACCGGGCAACTGTGATTGGTCGGCTGGCCCAGAGCTCGCACCTGATTGGGTCTGCCTAGGAGAGAGGAAACCATCTTGGTCCGTGTAGAGGGGTGGAGTAGTGTGTGATGGTGACTGGGCTCCTTGAGGTGAAGGGTTCCTGGATGATATCTCAGACCATGTCTCGCTGTCTATCTTGTCTAAATCAACGTTGGTTATGGCATCCTGTAAAAAAAATAATCCATAGCATATGAATTTAAGTTCATTTAACCAACTTCACTTATTTAAAGAGCATTTAACCAACTTCACTTATTTTCTTAAACTTTCTTCAAGCTGATACAGAAATAGTTTTTACAATCATATCCTGGGGTTTAACTTCTGCCAAACTTTAATGATAATGAGGCAATTTTAACAACAAATTCAATTCCAGGGTGAATTCCCCTTCAAGCCTCAATACTCACCCATCCTCCTTGTTCTATAATAGATTGGGCTAGGTTTTCCTCAATGTACTGTGCTGCAAAATCAGTGACTGCCGCTATACCCCTACTCCCTTGATCTATCGCTTTGACTGCCATCCGTCTGGTGAATTTCATCATTACTGCAACCTGAAAACAGCAAAATGATAGCATTGATCAAGATCACACACATTTTGTAAACCTCTTTTCTTACCACTAAGGGTATACAACCTTCAGAAATTACTTTTCTAGAGATGAATCATGACTGCAATGATATTCTCATGGTCAAATTGTGCATACCATATAATAACAAACAAATCAGTTTGTGTCTTGTACTGGACTGGTGTCATAAAGTTTCGCTGGAAGACTAAATAATCGGTGTTACTTGTCATTTATTGACTATTTGTCTTGGATAGTAATCTGATTGATTGAAAGACAAGACCTAGTTCTTGCATACCACTGAGAGGTGATATCAATTATTAGGAAACACATCCCATGACACTATTACCATGAGCTTATTGCCTTTTGGCAACTATAAGAACGAAAAGAATGAAGGAAATTCTCTTCTTACATGGTACCATCCTGGAACAGTGTTTTTAACCATGCTTTTCATGCCCGCTTTGAAGATACCATAGTTCATAGACCCATCCCCATGGGCTAGGACCTGCTGGTAGGCTTGTTCCAATTCGTCATGATGGTGCATCATGATACAGTCTCCGATCTGGGCAATCCTCTCTGCGACGAGAGCCTCCCGACTGATGGCACACAGTACCCCTGCCGAGTCCATGCCATCCTGTACCATTTCTGGAAAGTGATTAGCGAAAACAATTTTATTTACATTTTTAATAAAATATCCAATTAATTTAGATCCATAAAAAAAATCACACAAAGAACTACACATTACACACCTTCTCTAAATGTTCATATAAAAAATGACAGAGCTTAAAATGAAACATAAAATGAAATTTTAAGAGATAGGCTATTATGGTATGGCCACATACTGTTTAAGAAAAGGGGGGGTAGAACATGCAAAAATACATAAACTGAAACTAGTAATCTCTACGTCTTTGTAATGTTCATATACCGCCCCCGACTGAGAATGTATTAAAGTATTGCTAGAGGGTATTCATTTGTCTCGCAATCTACTATGGTCAACAAGGAAATTGTGATCACTCTCGAGCAAAGTGATCACTAGCTTACAAGTTCACGAGCTTTCGAGTGCCGCTGCAACTCTTTATCAAGTGACAAAAATTTCGTCACTTGATAAAGAGTTGCAGCGGCACTCGAAAGCTCGTGAACTTGTAAGCTAGTGATCATTTTTGCGAGAGTGAATCACGAATTTCCTTGTTGACCATAGTAGATTGCGAGACAAATGAATACCCTCTAGCAATTATTTCAATCCGCAATAATGAACTTATTTAGTCTTATTAAAGTATTCTTCAAATCAAAATTTAAACCAGTAACAGATACATGTAATTGTTATAAGTTTTAAGCTATTTATGAGCTAAAAGTAATCATGTGGAGCATAAAAAAGAGAAATGCCATCATTGTGAAAATAAAATATATAACAACAATTACCATGATGAAAAAATTTTTCCTACTACATGTATAAGGCTTACAGCTGATTAAAAATTAAAAAGGTTCAACCCCCCCCCCCCCAAGAAAAAAGGATTTTGTAACAAAACATCTTGAATTTGCACTTCTCATATTCTGATAATAAAACAATATGGATACCTTGTTTGAACTGTGATTCTAGTTCTGAGAGGACCACGGTCATCTTGGCTTTGGTCCCTTCATCAAGTGAAATATCCTTGCTCCTCTTCTTCTTGAAATTCGATCTTCGGGATCTGGGAGACTCAGCTAAAGCTGGAGACAGAAGAGTGATAATAAAAATTAATGTATGCTCTTATGAATATTACCACTCATATTTCTTGTCATCGTTTCTCTATTCTTTATCTCATTTTCTCTTTCAGTCTTTTCGTGGCAGAAGTGTAATAACACGAAGTTTGGATATATATACTTGTCTCTCTGTCTCTACGTCTCTATCAATATCTGTCTCTCTTCATCCTTTCACTCTAGAACTTCTTTTGATGGTTTTTTAATTCCTACTGCATTTCAATCACTCTGTAGAAGAGGAAGATGATAATGGAAGTAAGTAAATATTACCTCATATACATTGAGTCTTACTTTTTAATTTTTGCAGTACAATGGGGGAAAATTGGATAGAAGAGAAGCATGTATCATGAATTGTATACTGACGCAAGAAATATCTAAAGTTCGATTAATTCTTGAAATTGCAAATGAAATCAGTAAAACTGGTAAACTTACAAACTTTCAGAGAAGGCATTCTCGAGGTGAAATTAGGTGGTGATGCACCAAACTTGGAACTGGATGCTGATGAAGAATTAGACGAGACGGCATCGGTCACCAAATCGTCGGTCGGTAACGTAAATCCCTCGAGGGTGTCCTCACCGACTGCATCCACCTGGAGCCCCTCATCTTGCGATAGCTGGAGAGGGACGTGGGAGGGATGATAAGGAGGAGAGCTTGGTCGAGGAGCGATTGCCGCTGCAGCGATTCGCCTGATCTGACGGAATTCTTCACTATCTCTGCTACTGCCACTGTCTATACTAGAGGGGGTATCTGTCACATGGAATTTTAACAAACAAAAAATATATTTGGTCAATAAACATTTTTTGATGGTGTAAAGCATCTGTTTTTAATAAATAAGATAATAAATTATAATCTAACTGAAAGCTTAAGTTACCCAGATATTGAATTGGTTTATATATAATATGCACATGGTAAATTTCAAAGAAATTCCAAGAACAAGAAAAGAATAAAGAACCCAGTAATAGTTGTTCAATTTCCATTTTGTAAGTGCTAAAATTCAAATTTACTCATACTTGTGAGCTAAAAAAGGACAAGATTGTTGGACCCGTATATGTAGTTATGTACATGTACTTTATAAAATAATTAGGAAAAAAAGAGAATACTGTAGGTAGTTTTAGTTCATGTATGTAGTAAACCATCCAGTTCATGTACATATAGTTAACCATCAACATTTTGCATCCAATGGAGAAAAAAAAATTCTAACTACAAGGCACATGCCAACTCCGACTAACCTCTTGAGCTGGATTGACTTCCCAATCCGAAGCTCATTGCCTCATCATCATCAAGCCTATCATCACTCTCTCCTTCAGACTCATCCCCGATCTCCTCAAACTTAGGCAGGATACCAAGGTAGTTGAGGACGACAAACTTGGTCTCATACTTGAACTCCTGGGGTGTCTCCGGAGGGCTTGCCATGCCTGATCTAATGTCATGAAAGAAGAGGTACAAAGATGAAGCAGTAATAATTTGAAAATACCAATTCTTTAATAATTAAAGTTTAAAATTATAAGGTTAACATCATGCACGAGTAGATTTAAGCCTGTTACTGATGTACGTTCAAGTACAGGGTACCATGTACCACTCACAACACAATGTCAATACGTTAGTACAATTGAAAAAAAAAATCATGATTTTGCTCCTGTGGTGGTCAGTATAATTGTCTCTGCCTCTGGCTCTGTTAGTGCGAATATGTCACTGCACTCTGTAGTCAAAGAAAACTTTCAGTTTCATTTAGATCAAGGAACTAGGAAGTCTAGAGTAGAGCCCGAAATTTGACCGCTGCTATGATTCGATAGGTTTAGGATAATTATTCAAAGTAAGACCTCCAACACACTCAAATCAACTCATATCACACGCACACATCATCACTGAGGACAGCCAAAACAACAAAAAAAAAATCATTAAAAAAAAGAAACATTCTAAAATTTAACTTTTTTTTTGCACAAATTCCAGGACTTTGAGAGCTGGGGGGCGTTTCACGAAACCGTCATAAGTCTAACTTCTTGACTAAATCGGAGATAGTGAACAACTTGTCCATAGGCGGGTTCCACGAAGCCCTCTCTGCCAAGATCGAGGACAACAAGCTGACTAAATACTTATGACGGCTCCGGACCTGTCATAACTTTTGGAGAGCGCTGATAGGTCAATCAAACGCAATTTATGGCAAGCCATCGGTTTGGGCGAATCGTATTTGTCGCGACAATCTTCATTTTCTCATTTTGTTCATATAAAATGTAAAAACCTCAGGATTTAGGTCTAATATGCAGAAAATATATGGTTGTTAACGATCGAGTGCTTTTTATATCCAATAAAGAAATAATTTAGTAAATATATCCAATCAAGAAATAAAATTGAGTAAATTGCAAAAATATCATTTTGCCTACCATAAAGCTACAAAAAGAGACCCGTAGAGACTACGTTGGTAGTAAAAATCGATCTATAGTCCCAAAATATTTTAAATAAGTAATTTTGAATATAAATTTTTTTTAAATTACAATGCACTTTTGATTTCTTTTTGTCAGCAAACAGAAAATTTAGAAAAAACCTCAATCTAGCTCCATTTTCAGCTGACATAATTTTTCATAGTCTGATTTACGAAACTATCAAATTAGCGCATCCGGGGGTACCCATCTCATGTTCTGACGTGGTCTTATTAATATCATGATTGACACCTTCTAAATATATGCAGTAAGGAGCAGTGTGCGTTTTAATACGCATTATTGAAATTTTACATAATTTTGTGAGTTTTCATACTGTTATTAACCTATTTCATCACTTTAATTTTCGATAATATTGATTTTTTTTCTAAAACATAATTTCGAAATATCAGCGGAACCGTCATTAAGGCTATTCCTCGATGACATCATCTCCGATAATATCGATATCACAAATTGTCTAACTTGGAAAAGCTTCGTGTAACCGACTTAGTAAGATTGGAGCTAACTACGTGGTTGGCGGATAAAGATATGACTAACTTGTCCATGGTTTCGTGAAACGCCCCCCAGAATCATAAGAAAAATAATTCTAATTTCTAGAATTATTTTTTTATGATTCTGCTCTCAAAGTCCTGGAATTTGTGCAAAAACAAGAAGCCCATTGGCATGAATTTAAGAAAAAATGTGTTTATTACATAGGATATAATCTAGTTGAAGCTGAACCCATAGGTAGGTACTCCCAGATAAAAAGCAAAAATGCTCTGACAGTCACAAATCAACAATTAGAAAATAGTTCAATGTTTCATTTACATGTCATGACTAAACTCACTTTTAAATCTCGGAAAGCGCAAAAAACCAGCTAAACAGCTCATTGCCGTGTTGAAATTTCAATGAGAAAGCTGTCTCTGCATGAGCTATCGATAGTCAAACGATCATCATGTGCGCACGCAAATAGTGAGCTCTTGTTACGATCGGGCTTCTGTACAGCAGGCACGGGACATGCCCCCGCACGCGCGGAAAACGAAAGAAATTACCGGAAAAATCAAAGAGGACCGTTTGACTGTTACTTTGACAAAATATTTCTATACCTCTAAAATCTAATGTTTGTTCATTGTGTGACGATATATCAAGGACATACGGTAGAACACATAACTAAACAGCCATAAAATGCCAAAAACTCTATGTAAGACACTTTTCACCACTCAAATATAAGGGACAAAACAAGGTAAGTTTCGATAACATGCCTCAAAATGAGTACGAACTTCGACATTTTCAGGGGAAAATTTCTGGTTAGAAGGTTGATAATGACTTTTTTCCGTTCGTTACACTCGTAAACATGACATATACATTATCAATAATTCTGAAGTAATTACAAAATCTAAAAAAATCACCAAAACCTTGGCTGCATTTGCATTTCCCAGGCGATATCGGAAGTTCTTTTGTTCTCGAGTTACCGATTTTGTGTACCGATTTGCATGGTGTGCGGAGCCCAGCTAGCGTTTGTGGTACCTACCATAGGGGCTTGTAGATTTACTACAAGGGGGGGGGGAGTGGAGGCGAGGAGATGAAATAAGTCGAATTAGAGGAATTCAATTGTCACTCACACAAAAACAGTAGAGTGGGACAACACTGTAACCAACTCTATTGATATTGTGCATACCGGCAACAGAGGAAGTAATTACTCGCCTAAACAACCACCAAATAATCTATATTAATGAATTAAATGTTCTCCCAGGCCTGGAGTAATTATCATAGTCATTCTCTAAAGTAAAATTTCTCAAAAATGTATTACAAAAGAGTATTTCTTACCGGTTTGCAGAAAGTTGTCTTCGGCTTCGACTTTCCATGTCAACACAAAAATCCGTCCTTAGACATTAGTTTTGTTTCAAGGAAATATCGTGATCAGTTGTGAATGTTTGTTGTTTTGATTTTGTCCAATCACCAACAATTCTAAATTTATTAAGAAAATTAACTACCAATTAATTGTTATTTTTTTTACAAATTTATTTTAAACCGTTTCAATGAACAATAGAATATAGGGCCTATGTCAATCGCTGATTTTAAGTAATAACCTTCATTGTAGGCTACAAGACGAATACAAATTTTAAAAATCAGACATTTGAAAATATAATTCATAAGAGGGTCTTGCTCTGTCATTTGACGATATTCAAATTGTTATTTATGGTATTCATAATTTATATCTTTCATGCAACAACTTCCTGGGGAATCAACATCGTAATGTCAAGATATCGAGTAAGATATTTAATGTTGTTTATAACTTTTAGTTCATTTTCTATACATTTTGAAGAAACAGTGGTCAATGTATGTCATCGCTATAATACCTTTTAATTATTTGGGTAAAAACAACCAAAGAAACCGCACAATATTTATACAAATATAAAACAAACAAATAATCGCAGATTATCTTATTTTTTAAAGATTAATATAAGGAGGCTGTAGTTTTCAGTGTATTACAGCTCTATAATTCTGATAATAATAGGCAATGTATGTCTCTTTGTTTATATTTAATACTTATTCATATTACATTTACAACTTTTAAGATGAATGGATTACAGAATGTTATCGACACATGGTCTGTATTCCCTGAAGTTTCTTCTCCTTAATACCATGGTATCTCTTCTCAGTCACAGACTCATTTTCAATCCGGCTCTCGAAAATCAATATTGGCAACACCATCCCTTCTTTCCTATTAACCTAACCTATATATACTATGCATTCATTGATTGGTGTGTCAAAAAAGCAATATTCATCCAATGAACCACATAAGCTAATCTCAATTGTTGCACAATGGCAGATCACATCGATATTCTCTCAGATTATTGATAGATCATAACTATTTTAAATGCATTAATGCATAAGTGAAGGATACTTGAGGATTTTGAATTTCAAATTTGAATGCTCATATTGCATTCGCGCTGTTGGCAGACGTCATGAAGCATCTAGATTGGATGCGCTGTTTTTTGGTTCATGAACAATGAAACAGCAGTCATTGAAATTGATTATCGTAATAGATCGGCTTAATGAAAACATGACATTGGTATCCTGACCATGACAGAAGCTAATCTTTCTGAAGACGTAGAAGTGATCATGAGCTAGTGTGTGTGTGTATGTATTGTGTGTGTGTGTGTGTGGTGTTTAATGTGTGTGGTGTGTGTGTATGTATGTGTGGGTACGTGTGAGAAGAGTGTTTGATGGGTAGTCGTATCGGTGTATAGGGATTGATTGTTTGTGTGTGTTTGTGTTGATAGTTTTAGAGACGAGGCTGAAAAATGTTTGTTAGGGTGTGGATTTTCTGAACAAATTCCATCACATATAATGTTTTATTACTCTCTTTCATTTTAATAGTGTCTCTTCACAGCCACTGTTTGAATAGTCCGATTGGAATGAATAGCTTCTCTGGATAAAGTCATACTAACATTACTGCATAATGCAAGTCACCACTAAGTATTTAACACACATAACGTTGCCACAATCCTGTAACGAGTTAGGAATTCCAGAGCTTGTCATTGACTCTCAATGCCGAGACGACTTCATTGTCGAACACCATGACCTAAGTACCAGCGCAACATGGAGTTATCCAATGGATGGTTTCTTGCCTTGTCTACCTTCAGACGGAGTTTTGTTCCTCCAAGTAGAACATTCAATCTCAAGGAATAGCAAAGCAGAGTAATAAAGAGAAAACATATTCAGGACGACTTGGTTCTGGAGTGAGAGATATTAATGAATTTTCAGTCTATATAATGTTGCATAATAACTATCAGATGTAAATTGCGGTAAACTCGGCCATCAAATGACTGGCACAGAAAATTATTAGTTTCTGGAGTAAATATCAATTTCGTTAATAAAGTTGGATATCGCATGATTATATGTGGGGGTTATTATTAGGCTTATGCAGGTTCAACAAAAATTACTGATTAATATTTATGAACGAATACAAGACAAAGAAGAGGAAAGATAAAGACGTGACAGGAAACATTATATTCTTTGTCATCTAACTCGGTATCCCAGACAAAAGTTAAATCTTGAAATTACAAAAATAATCGAAATTCAGTCAGTTTATCATTTTTTACAATTTGTAGCCCGTCAGCTAATATTTCTTAACAAAATATTTATCAAATATAAACTCGCGTTAAATTCCAATCGACCATGATATTTTAATACTATAAAAAAAGAACATGCCAAATATTAATTAAATGTGTCGTTGTTATGATAAGTGCTATACGATTGGCGAGGTGACACAGCCTCTGCCGCTGTTGCCAGGTGGATGCATGCTCCTAGACACAGCAGATGGTGGCATGGAACCGCTGTACAGCTTAGTGGCTTTTGTAAAAACTAATCATCAATCTGTTCAATGACCGAAGGGAAGAGCTACCAAGCAGGCAGATAAGATAATACCCACAGTTGATTACCGGTCGTCTGGACGAGGTTGGAAAAACTGTCCAGGACACAGTGAATTTTAAAAATTAAACCATTTAAAGGTTTACAAGCAATGTTTCTGACTTTTTTTATAGCAGCATAATGATAAAGGAAAATACAATGAACAAATATGATAAATGAAGAAACTATATCAAACACAACAATAAATATTTTGGGCTATTTAAATGAAGACAATAACAAAAACAAACCAAAACAAATATCAAACAACAACAAACAAGGCTCCATTTTTGTTAAGGTTGTCATGGAATTAATCCCAACACCCCCATCCTACCGGCCAAACTAATTATCATGTGTACGTTCATGATATAATTATGCCTAACAAAACAGTATTGAATATATATATTGTTGACATCACATCTGAGATGTCATTAATTAAAAGAAACGCAGACAGATTTTGCATCAGATAACTGCGTACACGTATAATATCTTTTGAGACCAAGCAAACCAGTTGTCATTGTAATGTCTAGATATACTGTTTAAATTGTTTATTTTTAGCTAAAGGATTTTCACTTTGTATGTCCAGAATCCGTCTTATCATATTTTTAATATGGCTTTTCAATTTTTTTTTATTTATTTCGTGGTACATTGCCGTTCGTTTCAAGACGCGGTAACCATGAGAGCAGCATTCGGAGTAAAAATTGCCTTCATCGCAGATCTGATTCTAAGAGTGGTTCCCGTTGACAACTTCTACACAGTTGCAATAATGCCAGTCAGAATGGGGAGTTGCGCTTCATTTAACATGCGAGAAGGGTTACCAGTCAGAAAAAACTGCACAACTTAGCTTGTTATCATTCAAGAGTTGGAGTGACGAACGTAGTTATATCGAAGTTTTCTAGAAGAAAATCGTAGATACTACGAGAGAAATCGGCGCTGATTGAATTATGATTTGATTTGGGCGTTTGACAGACGTGCATAAAACAAGAAATACTGGCTGAGAAATGCCGCTTATAAATTTAACCTTTTGAAGTTTTTTATTTTTTTTTTTTTTGTTTTTCTTTTTTTTTTAGATGTGTATTCATTAATAAAAGTATGTAATAATAGAATACATTTTACTGACCGTCTTGTAGCCGGGATAACACTCGCTATTGACTATCCTATAAAGTAATTATGACAATGTAGAGTTTAGCATGACACTGGAAATTTATAATACTAAGCCTGTTCCAAGTACAGCGTCTGACTCTCAAACAGTCATCAAAATTGCCCAGGCAAATGCATAAAAGTTACCAATTGTGAGCAAGATGTATTTTGCTCATAATAACTTCTGTATATACATCGTAAAAACTGCTAGTGTGTATAATAAAAATAGAAGTACATCAAATCAAGTATAGCCATATAAAACTAAAAAAAAAACTATCCCTTGTATTCTGTAAGAGAGGTGCGGTGGCTGAAACTATTTATTATTTTAAAGTAAAGTGATCAAGAAAAACCGCATTTCACACACACCTCGTGAAATCCATAACGAAACAAACACACAATAGGATGATAGAACTTATACTTAACGCAATGCTAAAAGACGACGAAGAAAAAAAAACAAACAAGTACCTTGAGCACTCGATATCCAAATAAACAAATCGTGCATTCCCAAATGGAACCTAAAATGACAAGGATTTGATGATTGACGAAGCCAACATTTACGTTTATCTAACTGGTTTAATAATAAATTGCTTGCAATGTTCTGATCGATTCTGCCCCTCCCCCCCCCCCCTTCATAGACCCACCTCGGGCCTACCATATTGCATATGGAATGTATGGATGATTATTTTTTTATGAATTTATGTCAGATATGCTGTGTATAATTCCAATTGTAATATATATTTAATATAACTTTGATTTCTTCACGTGATTGTTGTGTACCAGAGTAAGCTACACAAAAATCAATAACCCATTTAGACAACTAGTCATTAACTGGTACGTATAAGAACAATTAACATATATTTTGGAGTTACATTTTGAAGGTTACAGTAAAATCCGTCATCTGTCTAGTGTAATCTGCTTCATGTCTCATAAACAACCATTTCACTCATTTCTCATATTGAACATTCAGAATATACAAATAGGCCCCTAGAGATTAAGCCATCCTAATCAGTGCTCCATAACAATTATGTTTGCGCTGTGATTAAACGCACATGGTTTTAATAAGCGAAAGTGCTGCAACACCGAACGTAATCAATTATTGAAAGTATGAGAGTTGAGGTAAAATAATGTGTGTTGCTGACACCAATTTTATGAGTTGACGTAATCATGCCTCCTATCTGTGCGGTTACAATTCCACTTGTATATCCTCTGATGTTCGCAAATTAAGTTTGATGAAGAAATTGTGCTCCAAGGCGACAAGTCGATAAAATACCGAGATCATTGCAACTCTATCGCCTCTGTCCTTTTCTCCCTTCCCCCTTCATCTCGCTCTCCCTCTCAATCTCTTTTCTTTCTCTCTCTCATCATGTCTCTTCCTTCTTAATTCCTTTCGATCTCTTCTAACAACATGTATATCTTTATACAAACCCATTCTTTTTCTGCTACACTTGCTCTATATCATCTTCCGTATCCCCTCGCTCTCAAGTCAATGAGCCCCTCCACCCTAACCCCTCCCCACCACTCGACTATCCCCACATTGCCCGAGCGCCATTCTTTCTATCCTCATCTCCCTCTCTCTCTCTATATCTCATCTTTTAACTCTCTCTCATTCTCTCTCTCTCCCTTTCTCTCTCTGATTTTTGTTTGTTCCCTATCTCCTCTCCTCACTCTCACAAAACTCTATCTTCCTCTTTAACAGCTAAACCTACCTCTCCCTTCTTCTGTTTGCCGCCGGAGCAATATTTCCCCTTTTTTAATCGAATTGTCATTATCTATATCTCTGACAATCTTTTCTTATCTGACACAACACTAGCAGCCGAAACAATCTGTTCATTCTTTAATGAATTATGTTTCACCTTCCCCCTTCTATCCACCTCTACAACCCCACCCCTCCACAGCTATTCACATCAATCCTAACAACTTTCCTCTCCTTATTATCCGCCATACGAGTGGATGTATCGATTAAAACACCATCTCTAACACTGTTTCATTAAGTACTTATTATATACTCATGTTCATTATTGAATACAACGCTAATTACAATCCAGAATAATTAACAACCTCTGCACAACTTAGTAGCCGCTTATAAAATCAGTTTTTAATGTTTTTATGCATTAGTAATGCCGCGGCCCGTTACCGTCTGAAGTTGCGCCCGGACTTATCAGCTTTAACTTTTCAATGTTTATGACTTGAAGTGGGTCATAACAGAATAATTATTTTGGTAGTAAAATTATACAAAAAATAAAAACATAAAAAAAAAAATAAATATGAGAATTAATATAAAGAACGACAAACAATAAATACAAAAATAAGATTATCGTTTATGCTGAATTTAACAATGTTTTAATTTATCAGGATCTTCACAAGATGAATTAATATTATAAATCTTAATTTATATTTGTATTATTGCATTAAATATCAATTTATTCAATTAAATCATTCATTATTAAATTGAACTTATAACATCATTCAAACTGATATAACAGTTTTTTAAGAGAAAAGAAAATAATATATAATTAATAAGATTTAATTTGATTATTACAATAACCAAAGACCACAAATAAGTATAATAATTTAATAAATCATTTAAATAACAAAATATTATTAAAAACAGCATAATTTTACACAAATTTCTTCATAATTTCGATATTTCTTAAAAGACTAATATATCAATATTATATACATATAGACATTGCAACTGATTATTTATTTTTTTTCAACGAACATATATTATACACGTATCGATTACAATCATTATGAGAATGACAATAAACAGATTATAATACAATGAAATATATAATTCGATATATTGCTTTTACAGGACTATATTTTTATTCGTATTATCAAATAATTAGATGATATAAATCAATCAATAAGAATTAGGTTAAAATTTTCTCAAAGTACTTAAGGATTTGTACATCGTGCGTTTGCAGAAATTGTACTTGGCTAGACTTCGATCAACGAACTGTATATAATCTCTTAGACTTAGTTTTGTTTCAAGGAATATCGTGATCAGTTGTGAATGTTTGTTGTTTTGATTTTGTCCAATCGACCCAATATCTAAATTTATTAAGAAAATTAACTACCGAAATTAATGTTATTTTTTTTACAAATTTATTTTAAACCGTCAATGAACAATAGAATATAGGCCTATGTCAATCGCTGATTTTAAGTAATAACCTTCATTGTAGGCTACAAGACGAATACAAATTTAAAAATAGACATTTGAAAATATAATTCATAAGAGGGTCTTGCTCTGTCATTTGACGAGTATTCAAATTGTTATTTATGGATTCATAATTTATACTTTCATGCAACAACTTCCTGGGAATCAACATCGTAATGTCAAGATATCGAGTAAGATATTTATGTTTTTATAACTTTTAGTTTATTTCTATACATTTTGAAGAAACAGTGGTCAATGTATGTCATCGCTTCCCCCCCCCCCCCCTCCCCCGCTCTCTCTTCTCTCACTCTCCTTCTTTCTTCTCTCTTCTATATATCTCTCTCTCTCTTTCTTTCTTTCTTCTTTCTTTCTTTCTCTCTCTCTCTCT
>CALNVZ010003426.1:40343668-40441196 GCA_940671915.1 Paracentrotus lividus
CTCTCTCTCTCTCTCTCTCTCTCTCTCTCTCTCTCTCTCTCTCTCTCTCTCTCTGTCTTTGTCTCTCTCTATCTTCTGAAAGATTTTTTAATACAAATTTTGAATAAAAAAGCCATGTCACCGTATGTAACGATTAAGGCAAACAAAAATTCCTTCCATCATATTCTTGATGAACGCTTTGCCACAAAAACCTTTTAACATCATTGTCCGTATTCTTTATTGTAAATGGCCTAATAAACATTGCAGATATAAATAGACATGAAAGAAAATGCATGATGGCTCAGTATAGGACCAAGATTTTAACGTTGCACAAGAATCACATGGAATCGAAAGAACATATAAAATCAAATTTGCGTTGAGATATAAATAATTTATACTATGCTAACAGTTATTTTCTAATTAATAAGCAAGTTATTGTCCATAACAGTCAGCCATCTTAAAGCAATTTTGCCAATACGTGGATCCTCATAGAAAATCCTCATAGAAAATCTCCCCTCCACAAAATTGTGTGGATGGGGCAACACTGTAACCAACTCTATTGATATTGTGTATACCGGCAGAAGAGGAAGTAATTAGACCTACTCGCCTACCCACAAAATATATATAGGGCCTATTAATGAATTAAATGTTCTCCCAGGCTGGAGTAATTATCACAGTCATTCTTTAAAGTAAAATTTCTCAAAAATGTATAACAAAAGAGTATTTCTGAAATGACGTACAAACAGCATTTATAATGTTATAACATTAATTACATTATTTTGTATGAATATTACGAATCACTTCATATTAAAAAGTCTACTCTGCCTTTCCAAGAATTGCGAGCGGATAATTTATTCAAGGAATATGTGCTGGCACCTAAGAACAATGTACATTTTATACTATCATAATCAACAAGAGTTCGAAGTGTTAATTCACTTTGAAAATGAGACTTTTAGCGCTGTGACATAGCATAGGCCCCACTCAAAAAAAAAAAAAAAAAAAAAAAAAAAAAAAAAAAAAAAAAAAAGGAAAAAGAAAATCACTTAAACTGACAAGAAAATAATACACTTTCTTCTTGGAATGTTCTATGAGCGCGTGATTTTTCCAAAAGAATTATTCGTACAACATAATAGGCCTCAATTTTTTTATTTTTTTTATTTATTTTTTATTATTATTATTATTTTTATTTTATTTTTTTTTTTTGCCATTATGATAACAAAACTGAAATGAGAAAATCAGGAACAAGTAACAAAAAATAAATAAATAAAAAAAAAATTTGGTCACAGACCTTTATCAGGAAAAATCAATATACACGTTATGTACGCCCTATGTGACTAAATTCAGCCCTTGATATTGACATTGACAGAACACAGAACACCCTAAACCCAGCATTAACAGGCGCATATCCAATTTTTACTCCAATTTTTTCCCCTTTTTTTAAAAAAAGAATTTGGCGCTCCTAAGTTAAGGGTTTATTTGGCCCGCTTACTGTACGGTCGGTTAGGCACCCCCTCAGGTCATTTTGGTGCCCCTCTAAGGTCAAATTGGCCCCCTTGAGCGCCTTCCCGGGGCATTGTGCCATTATTTCTCTTTTGATTTTCACCCCCCCCCCCCGTGGATCGCTCGCCAGCGTGAGCTGAAAAAAAAATGAGTGTACCATTTTGGCTCGCCCGGTTTAACGAGGGAAAAAAATAGGAGATGTACCTTTCTGGAGCCACCACTGGGGGCGCCAAAATCAAAATCACATCGGGCCCCCCGGGGTGCCAAATCCTGGATACGCGCCTGGATCCTATGTAGTTTTGTTTGCAAGTCATGTTAATGTTTGGCAACATCCATATATGTTTTACTTGATCACACGGATCAGAAAATATGTATCGCCAATTTTTTAATCGACCTTTTGTGACTCAAAATGAAGGTCAAAGGTCAGGCTTCATTAACATAAACATAATTTTGTTCAAATTGTGTTAAATTTGGTGTCAAATTGTAGTTAATTTTATAATTAGCAAAAAAAAGTCTATTATCATTTTTTCACCCGATCAGTCAGTTTTGAGCAATGTGCAAATTAGTTTATTAATGCATAATTTGAATGCATAATAGAGTTAAGTTGAACGGCGATCAGACACAACATATTCATAGACAATATTAATAAAAACTAATCAAGATTAAAACGTGAATCATACTAGCCTTGTATTGTTGCCACAATTTGGAGACCCTTATGACCTTGAAATTAGGTCAAAGGTCAATTTATATGATGATTACAACCTGGAAATGGCATTAATTTGGCAAAAACCTCATTTTCTGTGAACTTTGACCTTATTTCTAGGTCAAATGTGTCAACTAAAAATATGACGAACTTTATTTTTGGGTTGATGGCATCAAGGTAAACATATTCATGTTAGTTGCCAACAAAGTTAATCTTATACGACCAACAGGTCAAAGGTCAAAGTTCAAGAAAGACGTTTTGGCCAAAGTTTTTGGTCTTGACCTGATTCTTATTGGGCCGTGTTAGTGGAAATATTGTATTCATGTTATTAAACACTGTTAATATGTTCTACATGTTCCCGTGAACCAGGATATGTTCGTTTTCATTGACCTATGACCTTTAAATGAGGTGAAAAGTCCAGAAAATACATAGTTTCTGCTATTTCCAGGTTTTTTAGCGTCATGTTATTTGAACTTTGACCTTAACTTGAGGTCATAATATTTATGTGTCAATGAAAAAACAATATTAGGCTAGTATGATTCACGTTTTAATCTTGATTAGTTTTTATTAATATTGTCTTTAAATATGTTGTGTCTGATCGCCGTTCAACTTGACTCTATGCATTCAATTATGCATAAATAAACTAATTTGCATATTGCTCAAAACTGACTGGTCGGGTGAAAAATGATAATTGACTTAATTGCTAATTATAAAATTACTTGCAATTTGATACCAAATTTGACACAATTTGAACAAAATTATGTTTATGTTAATGAAGCCTGACCCTTGACCTTCATTTTGGGTCACAAAAGGTCAATTAAAAAATTGGCAACATATATTTTCTGATCCGTGTGATCAAGTAGAAAATATTATGTAGATGTTGCCAAACATTAACATGACTTGCAAAAGATTGATTACTTTTCTAAATTAATTTTATTTGCAAGGGCGCACATGGACTGCCAATAAAACATTACTAAACTACTTAAATGTCAAAACGTGATATATGTGAATAATTGAGTTACATGAATATACGCTTCTGGCCACAATTAATTAGCCACCTCCTGAAAACAAAATTGCAAGCCTTTCGGTGTCTCTTTATATTTCAATTATAACCATATTGTTCTTGTTCATTTCTGTATCATCCAAAAGTTAAAGCCTGTAACTTTTCATTTCTGAGAGCAAAATATGACCAAACCCGTTATTTGTTCTTTCAATGGGGGAGACAAAAGAAAAAGGGCCCCGATTATTGAATTTTAGGGGGGGGGGGATTATCAGTGGAAACAAAAATCATGAAGCTGTTTCATATTTTTTCAAAGAACTGTTTTTAGGTTTAATTTATACTTTTTTCGTAGAAATAACGGCCATAAGGGTGCCAAGACAAGGGCGCAGCAAGATGATAGGGCCCTCAAAAAGATGAATTTATCTGTACCGTTACCATTTTGCCCTCTATGACAAAGACGTTTTCAGGCAATATATCAAAATTGTCATTTATAATCGGTTTCCTTCTGGCCAGTCGGAAATCAATTTGAAATGGGTACTGTATCATTCTGAAGTGTTGCCAAATGGGATCCGAATGGCCAAGGCAAAGCCCCTCCTCAAGTTGTTATCAAACTGCGCCTGAACACACCGGATAACCGCAAAACGATAATTTTACAGAAAAACTTCAGGGGCGGATCTAGCGTATTCCATTTCAGGGGGAGGGGTATTTCATCCAATTTTATCCGACCGGCTGATATATCAACTTGAAATTAGTCAATTTTACTTATTTATTTTGTTTCCTAAGTTCATAAAGAGGACATATATCTCATTAAAACGAATAATGCAAGCGCAAAACGCAAGCTGAAATTTTTTATATACTGGAACTGAAAATTGTATATGATAATTTATAAAACATGAAAAATTATCTTTTCAAACAAATAATGCGAGCGCGGAGCAAAGATATTGACCGGAAGACAAGATACTTTTAGTGTTTTGTGTAGTCTTCATAAACAGGACACGTGATTCATTAAAAAAAAAAAGCGAGCGCGAAACGCAATTCGAATATTTTTGATCAACCTGCAATTAACATTACATTTGCTTTTTAGGAGGTGCTATGCGGATACTTATACAGATAATGATAATGCGAGAGCGAAGGGCAAGCTGAAAATTATTGATTTATCGGACCGAAAAATTGTATATTTTAATTGTTATAGGCTCAAATTGTTTGATATATTTACCTGAAGAAAAAAAATATTTGTAGTGTTCTTTTTAGTCTTCATGAACACGATGAATAGGACACGTAATGCCTCGATCACAGTTCGTGGCGGGAACCCGTACGGCGAGGGGAATCAGTCGTTTTGATAATTTCTCTACAGTGCGGCTCCAAATTTTTTCGCACAAGATTTACCCTCAGAGCGACTTAGATAGAGACCACTAGTGTGTTATACCTCCTTTCCCCAAAAGCTTCTATTCCGGGGTCAGTACGGTGAGTAGGAAAAGACACTTTAACCTTTACGTACGGTTCCCGGCCGGCTCCCTTACGATTTTATGTGCACACCGAAACATTTTCCAGTAGTTATGCTTTAAATGTAGTGGAGCCGAGAAGATCGACTGTGTGCACTCGATTTTCCTGGCGTTTTTTTCAACCCGGTAGGCCGTAGAAAACCCGTGGAGTCAACGTGTTCAACAAAGGGACCCGAGCGGTGTTCTGCCGGTAGCCGAGAGGGCTCCGCTCGTGTTTTTCAGTGAGTCCTCCAAAGAAAATATTGACAGGTCTCTTGTTATACGGTTCCCTGTGACTTTCCTGCGGCCCCCGCCAGGGCCCCTTATAGGTTCCTGATGAGACTATACGAGAATACTATACTGTTTAGGGTCAGATCTCAAACTCTGTCCTGATATATACTTTTGTTGATATGTACATGTATATATAAATATATATATATATATATATATATATATATATACATCTTCTTCTTCTCGAGTCCTTTCTCCTATTCTTCTGTTTGATTTCGTAATTATACCTGATTACATTTTAAAGGTCATAAGTATGCATTGTATATTCAGTTCAGTTCAAGTGGTTTTTATTTCTCATGTCATATCAACAGTTTACAAATCAATAGAATTGATACATAATAACGAATGAATAAATAAATACGAAACAATCTGGCAAAGAACAAAATATTCATATATATAATATATAACATGATTCTAAATAATTTTACATTACATGAGAAATGAGGAACCCGAAAAAGCATAGCTTGTAAATAAGGTCCCTCTGGGTTTAGATATAAAACAATTATTTTGTTTGTTCAAGATAATTCAATATTTCAGAAATATGAGGTATTGCCTTGTAAAATAAAAAAATGATAATCAAGAGAAAAATCAAGAAAAAGAAACACGACAACACCATAATAAAGTAAAAATAAAAACTATACTATGAGTATAAGGAGAAGACAAGAGTATAGAAGTAAAAGTGTTTCCACGTGTCAGACGATTTGAATGAAATACCTGTAGCAGTTTTAAGGAAGTGGGCTCACTTGATTAATAAAAAGAATATAATCATCAGGGGGAATAGTACGGAGTACGATTCCAGAATTATTTGTTTTAAAACGTTTTTTAAAGGGGGATAGCCTGGGTATCAATTTGAGAGATTGATCTATTTCGTTCCAATACTTGGGTCCTGTGAAAACTACAGTTTTTTGAGCGATGGATGTCGAAGAGTGGGGGGTGAACTGATTAGACTGTCTGTGGATGCGATGTAGCTTCGAATTCCTGGTAAAGAATAGAAATGAGAGGGGAGGGCAGTGCTTTTTGTGATAACTGAAACAATAAAGATTCCTAAATGCCAATTGTAGAGGGTCGATTTTTAGTATATTGTTATTGAGAAATAAACTATTGGTATGAGAAAGAAAGTGGACATTGTGTTTGTCCGTATGATCGTTTTTGTAAAGTATTTAATTATTGAAGAATCTTGGAGAGTTGCCCCACGCCAAGATTCCATATGTCAGATACGGATATAAGCGTCAATATAAAGCGACAACAAGATCCGAAAGGAAACATATGCTTTAAATTGTTGATCAACCAAATTTCTTGAATATCATCTACATATATAGTCATATGAATTTCCATGATAGTCTATCATCAATAAAAATCGCAAGAAACTTAGTAAAATGAACTTTTGAAGAACTTTACCATCAATTTGTATAGGGCCCGGAAGAGAATAATAGAATTACTAAAAAATCATGTAATGCGTTTTGTCGATTGTTAAGTGACAGTTTATTAGCTCTTATCCAGTCTTGTACATTAAATAATTCCGAATTGATTCTGTCTAGGCCTTGTCTATGATCTTTTTTCTTTTTTTTTTTTTTTTGTTTGGCAAAATGACCTCAATCAAATAAATTACAATTTGAATCTCATTCAATGTTATTTGATCCTATTCGCCTGTGTGCTGTGATGAAGTAACGCTGTGCAGCCTGCTGCCTACTGCTGCCTACTAATACCACTCACAATCTCTCTTGTATGCCCCCCCCCCCCCTTGGTTATTTCGATTTTTTTTTTTTTTTCCCTCCTATTTTTTACTTTTTAGTTTATTTTCTTTTTATTCTCCATATTTTATTTTTATTTTTTATTTTTTGTATAATTTTACTACCAAAATAATTTATTCTATTATTGACCCAACTCAAGTCATAAACATTGAAAAGTTAAGCTGATAAGTCGGCGGCAACTTCAGACGGAAGGGCATTAACTAATGCATAAAAACATTAAAAACTGATTTTATAAGCAGGCCTATAGTGCAAGGTTTGTAATATTGTTGATTGTATTAGCGTTGTATTCAATAATGAAATGAGTATATAGTAGCTAATGAAACGGATAGAGAGGTAGTTATCGAATACATCCACGTATGGGGATATAAGGAGAGGAAAGTTGTTTTAGGATTGATGTGAATAGTGTGAGGGTGGGTGTAGTAGGTGGATAGAGGGGGAAGGGAAATAATTCATTAAAGAATGAACAGATTGTTTCGGTGCCTATGTGTGTCAGATAAGAAAAGATTGTCAGAGATATAGATAATACAATCGATAAAAAAAGGGAAAATATGCTCCGGCAAAACAGAAGAAGGGGAGAAGGAGAGAGTAGAGAGAGAGAGAGGGAGGGCGAAAACAAAAATCAGAGAGAAAGGGAGAGAGAGGAGAGAGAGTAAAGAGAGATATAGAGAGAGAGGGGAGATGAGGATAGAAAAGAATGGCGCTCGGGCATGTGTTTGGGGGGGGGGGAGGGGCTCATGACATTGACGAGGGGATACGGAAGATGATAGAGCAAGTAGAAGAAAAGAGGGGGGTATAAAGATATACATGTTTGTAGAGAGAGAAAGGAAGAAAGAGAGACAGAGAGAGAGAGAAAGAAAGAGAGAGAGGGGAGAGAGAAGGGGGGAAGGGAGAGAACGGACAGAGGATAGAGTGCAATGATCTCGATTTTACGACTTTCGCCTTGGAGCACAATTTCTCATCAAAACTAATTTGCGAACATCAGAGAATATAAAGTGGATATTAACGCACAGATAGGACAATTACGTCAACCATAAAATTGTGAGCAACACACATTATTTTACCCAATCTCATACTTCAATAATGATTACGTTCGTGTGCAGCACTTCGACTTATTAAAACATCGTTTTAATCACAGCCAAACATAATTGTTATGAGAGCACTGATTAGATGGCTTAATCTCTAGGGCCTATTGATATCTGAATGTCAATAGAAAATGATGAAATGGTGTAACATTGAACAGATTACACTACACAAGACAGATTTCTGTAACCTTCAAAATGTAACCTCCAAAATATATGTTATTGTTTTACGACCAGTTAATGACAGTTGTCTAAATGGTTATTATTTTGTTAGCTTTTACTCTGTAAACAACAATCACGTGAAGAAATCAAATTATATAAATTATATTTACAAATTGAATTAATACACAGCATATCTACATAAATTATAAAAAAATAATCATCATACATTCACTTGCATAATGGTAGGCCCGAGGGGGTCGATGAAGGGGGGGGGGGGAGGGAGAATGATCCAAACATTGCAACATTTTATTAAACATGTAAAACGTAAATGTATGGCTTCGTCAATCATCAAATCTGTATTTAGGTTCATTGGAATGCACGATTTGATTTATTTGGATCGAGGCTCAAAGGTTGTTTTTTTTTTTCTCGTGCTTTTAGCATTGGTTATAGTATAACGCTTCTATCATTTTTGTTTTCGTTTATTTTCACGAGGCGTGTGGAAAAGCGGTTTTCTGATCACTACTTTAAAAATAAAATAGTTTCAGCCCCCACCCTTACAGAAAAGGGTAGTTTTTTTTTATAATATGGCAACTTGATGTTACTTCTATTATTATATATACAACAGCAGTATTACAGTATTACATAAAAGTTTATGGCAAAATAACTCTGCCAACAATGGTAACTTTTATGCATTGCTGCATTTTGATTGACTGTTGAGCAACGTTAACATGGAAACAAGCCTTATATTATAAATTTCCAGTGTCCGAGCTAAACTCTACAATTGTCATAATTACTATAGTATCAGCGACATCCCGGCTACCGACGGACAGTAAAAGTTCTTTTATTTACATACTTTATTAATGATACACATCTAAAAAAAAAAAAAAAAAAAAAAAAAAAAAAAAAAAAAAAAAAAAAAAAAAAAAAAAAAAAAAAAAACTTCAAAAGGTATTATAAGCGTTCATCAGCCAGTATTCTGTTTGATGCACGTCTGTCAACGCCCAATCAGCAAATCATTCAATCAGCGCATTCTCTCGTAGTATCTACAATTTTCTTCTAGAATAAAACTCGTCTCCTCAACAATACTTGAATGATACAAGCTAAGTTGGCAGTTTATTTGACTGGTAACCCCTTCTCGCATGTTAAATGAAGCGCAACTCCCATCTGACTGGCATTCCATTGCACACTGTATGAAGTTGTCAACGGGAACCACTCTTAGAATCAGATCTGGATGAAGGCAATTTTTACTCCCGAATGCTCTCTCATGGTACCGCGTTGAAACGAAGGCTGTACCACGAAAAAATAAAAAAAAATGAAAAGCATATTAAAAAATGAAAGACGGATTCTGGACATACAAAGTGAAATCCTTTAGCTAAAAATAAAACCAATTTAAACGTATTCTAGACATTCAAATGACATGTTTGCTTGTCTCAAAAGATTATTTACGTGACGCCCAGTAATCTGATGCCAAAATCGCTGGTCTTTAATAATGACATCCAGATGTGAGCAAATAATAACAAATACTTTTTAGCATAATATATATCATGAACGTACACATGATAATTAGTTTGGCGTAGGATGGGGGGTTGGGATTCCAGACACCTAACAAAAAATGGAGCCTTGTTTGTTGTTGTTTGTTTTGTTTTGTTTGTTTTTGTTTTTTGTCTCATAAATAAGCCCAAAATATAGGTTGAATAGTTCTTATCATTATCCATATTTGTTCTCTGTAATTTCCTTTAACATTATGTGCTAAAAAAAAGTCAGAAACATTGCTTGTAAACCTTTTCAAATGGTTAATTTAAATCATGTGTCCGGACATCCAACCCGTCCAGACACCGTAACAACTGGGTATACTTACTGCCTGGCTGTAGCCCCCTTCGGCATTGACAGATGATGAAGTTTGACAAAAAGCCACAAGCTGACACGGTCCATGCCCCATCTGCTGTGTCTAGGAGCATGCATCCACCTGGAACAGCGGCGGGCTGTCCACCTCGCCAATCTATGAGCACAATCATAACAACGACACATTTAATTAATATATTTGGCATGTTTTTTTTTTTATTAGTATTAAAATATCATTGGTCGATGGAATTTAACGCGAGTTTAATTTGAATAAATATTGTTAAGCAAATTAGCTGACGGGCTACAAAATGATAAAAATGAATAAACTGACCTGAATTTCGATTACTTTTGTAATTCAAGATTTAACTTTTGTCTGGATACCGAGTTAGAACAAAATATATGTTTCCTGTCACGTCTTTATCTTTCCTCTCTTTGCTGATTCGTCATAAATATACATCAGATATTTTTAGTTGAACCTGCATAAGCCTAATATAACCCCCACATTACATCTGATACCAACTTATAACGAAATTTGATATTTTACTCCAGAAACTAATAATTTTCTGTGCCAGTCATTGATGCGAGTTACCGCAATTCATCTGAAGTTATTACAACATTATAAGACTGAAAATCAAATATCTCTCACTCCAGAAACCCGTCGCCGAATATGTTTCCTCTTTATACTCTGCTTTGCTATTCCTGCAGTTGAATGTTCTACTTGGAGGAACATAAACTCCGTCTGAAGGACAAGCAAGAAACACATTGGACTCCATGTTGGGCTGGTACTTGGTCATGGTCTCGACAATGAAGTCGTTCTCGGCTTGAGAGTCAATGACAAGCTTCTGGATTCCTAACTCGTTACAGGTTGTGGCAACGTTATTGTTGTTATACTTAGTGGGACTTGCATTATGCAGAATGTAGTAGACTTTATCCCAGAAAGTTTCATTCCAAGGGATATTCAAACAGGGCTGTGAAGAGACACCTATTAAAATGAAGAGAAGGAATAAAACATTATATTGATGAATTTGTCAGAAAATCCACCCAACAAACATTTTCCAGCCTCTCTCTAAAACACAAACACAAACACACACAAACTCACCCTTACACCGATACGACACCCATCAAACACTCTCTCACACGTACACACATACATACACACACACACACACATACACACACACACACACACACATACATACACACACACACTAGCTCATGATCACTTCTACGTCTTCAGAAGATAGCTTTGTCATGTCAGATACCTGTCATGTTTCATTAAGGATTATACCGATATCAATTCATGACTGTGTTTCAATTTGTCATGAACAAAAACAGCGCATCCAATCTAATGCTCATGACGTCTGCAACAGCGGGATGAATATGAGCATTCAAATTGAAATTCAAAATCCTCAAGTATTTCATTATGCATTATGCATTTAAAATAGTATGATCTATCAATAATCTGAGAGAATATCGATGTGATCTGCCATGTGCAACAATGGATTAGTTATTGTGTTCATTGGATGAATATTGCTTTTGACACCACCAATCAATGAATGCATTATATATAGTTAGGTAATAGAAAAGAAGGGAATGTGTGCAAATGATTTCGAGAGCCGGATTGAAAATGAGTCTGTGACTGAGAAGAGATACCATGGTATAAGGAGAAGAAACTCAGGAATACAGACCATGTGTCGATACATTCTGTAATCATTCATCTTAAAAGTTGTAAATGTAATATGATAAGTATTTATAACAAAGAACATACATTTTTGCCTATTATTATCAGAATATAGAGCTGTAATACACTGACTACAGCCTCCTTATATTAATCTTTAAAAAATAAGATATCTGCGATTTATTTGTTTGTTTATATTTGTATAAATATTGTGCGGTTTCTTTGGGTTTTTTACCCAAAAATAAAAAGGTATATAGAGTCAGAAGAAATTTTATTCATATACTTTCTTTTTTATCCGTCGTCGGATTTCCTTTAAAAGGTTTTGTTGCTGCCTTCAAGCAAACATCGGCCCCGTGACACATATCTTTCGAGTCGAAAAAAAGTTGTACGTTTAAAAGTAAAGAATCAAGTATTAACCAATATCTATTAAATAATTTCAATTTTGCAGGATTATAATCAACTCTTTACAAAGTTAAAGAACTCCCAATGGACAAGCAGAAAGCATTAGGTAACGTGTTTGTTTGTTTGTTTACACAAATGCACTCAGATTAGGCTGATAATCTTGGGGGATAACCGTTTATATACAACTCCATTTTCATTTCTTTTTTCATTTTTAAAGTAGCTGATTAGTTTTGAAAACCCCACTTCTTCGGCAAAGAAGGGGATTGTGCTAATGGTAGGGGCTATCTGAAATGGATTTTATGATTAGTTCATAAGTGCGGACGTTTACTATGGTCACTGAAGACTGGGATTATCAGCACACTGTTTAAAAAAAGACCCAGAAAAGTTCTCGCAGCAGGGCATCAAGAACACCTGTAATCTTACGGCGCAACTTGCCGAAAAATTACAGAAAATTGGTATATGGGGTATGAAATTTTACAAATTTCCTGTAATAAAAGACTTTTTTCCCTTTTTAACATAGACCTATTCTGTTAAATTGCAGAAAATTTCCAGAATATACAAATTTTCAGTAATTTTACTGTAAATTGTGTTAATAATATTGTGTAGTAAGATAACGGGTGTTTTTGAAGCCATGCTGCAAGAACTTTTCTGTTTTCTTTTTTAAGGAGAAATTTTCTAGCAGTTACAATAAAGGGTCAAAGCGACATCATTTCGGGTCCATTCATTCGGACCATATACACCAGTTTGGGTCAATTGTTGCAATGCATTCTGGTCATTCTGTTACGACCACAAATGACAAAGAATGGCGTTTAGGCTTGAGAAGATAATAAATAATATAAGCGGTACATATTTCTAGACGACAGCAAAGCTAGAGAAGAAGGTTATATCTATTTGCAATGGTTGACCCACATTGTGTTTATATAATTATGTGGAAAATCTGACATAATGGCCCGATGAGTTATAGCGTCATCTAGCCTCATGAAAGGAGGTCGTGGGATCGATTCCCATTCGAGTCAGACAGAAAAATGACAATATTGGTACCTATAGTTGCCTTAAAGCAAGACGCTTGGGGTAATAATGATTAAATAATTAATTAATTGATTAATAATTTACAGGGCCCGTATCAGAAATAAAGGGGTTATGGGTTTTCAATGAAACAACATTATTATATTATATGATAATTTTGAAGCAATGAATTCAGGATTTGGAAGTAGACTGGGCGCAAACGGAAAATAGTTGAACAAAGAAAAAAAGCCGCTCATGCAGATAACAATCTCTTTAGTTAATAGATTTGCAAGTATATTCAATGTGTACTTCTCAACGAAAAGCAAAATAAATAAATAAATAAATAAAATAAAACAAAAATAAAGAGAGATAAAAGAAAAAGGAAAAGAAGGAGCACGGAGCTGTTTCGCCTAATTGCCCGCACTATCATGGCAAGACCGATAACAGGTGTTAGGGATATGAGGGGTATAGTTATGGAAACACGATTTTTAAACACCCTTCGTATATTCATGGGATCGCCAACGGCCAAATTTCGATATTCGATTTTCATATTCAAAACTTTTTATTTTAATGACCGTCCGGGTATATCCCGCAAATATTAAATCATCCTTTTCTTTAACTTGACACTTGATTTTAATTTATTCATTTTTAAGTAAAGGGATCTTAAAATAGAGCCAATCCTAGCACCAATCTTACCAGAATCGTGATAATGGACATCATAATTATGGTTAATGATAATATTTATGAATCATATAAAGGTGAATTTTCCCATCTAAAGACAATTGCCGACAAAGAGCGCTTACCAGTGGTCATCTAGTTCATCTTTGAAACGACTTCCTACAACTTGCCACGATTCATCACGACTTAACTATACTTTACAGTTTGATTGAATGGTACATTCCTTGATTTGTAGTGTTAAAAGCGATTCCAAGATTGTTTTCCTCGGTAAGAACCTTTTATACCCTCTTTTCGCTTCTCACGTTCTTGTGATTTATTTTTTCAGAGGTAGACTATATATAAGCATGAAAAATTAAATTCTGATTTGCTTGAACTCACGTTCATATATATATTTTTTTGCCCAGAATCCTTTCGATGTATGTATATATATATATCACTCCTGAAGAAGACAGAGGTCCGTCGAAAATTAGAGACTGAAGAATTTTTAAATTGGCGTAAATGAATTACTGGACTATATTTATATAGTGATAAAGGTTGCTCTCATTTTAAATAGGAAAAAAGGTTTAATGTGTAGTGATTTAAAGATTCATGACGTGCATGAGTAAAAAAAAATAAAGTATGAGAACAAAATAATCGTATGGTTACTACATAGCGGAGGAAAAATATTAGAAACTATTATCACTAAAATCAGATGGGGTCAGAACAATATAAATCATAATTTCTTTCAATAAGTTGCTATTTCAAAATTGTAAAGTTTTGTGGGGCCTATCGTATTAAGAAAACATTGAATTATTGCTTTAGTAAATAGCCTCGCCCTTCTTAAATATTATTTTGTCCTCGCCTCATTATTTTATGTGCTTGTCTGTTAATTTATTTTTATGGTATAAACAACGCTATACATATCAACCTTACCGCTTAATTGGATATATTTACAAAAGCGATATATTTACACAATACTATAAGACATAATTGAGACAATAATGGTCACTGTAAATATACAGTGCATATCAGAAAAAAGGTAATCTATTTTTAGAAGGTACATATTCCTAGCTCATTTGTTTTAGCTGTTTATGTAGCATACAATTAAAGACAAACTCCCCATCTTTCCAATGATACCTTTCTTGAATCGCAAATGTCAAGCATAATTGAGTTAATTGCAAATGAATATAACAGGTACGGATTCCATTTTTCGAAGTTTTAAGAAAAGGAAAGAAGACTGAGTGAATGCTGTCCCTTCTGTGCCAGAGCATTGAATAGGATTGCATGTGATGATGTGAGACTCCTTTGAAAGCATCCACCCATTCTTTCATCCTTTGACAAAAACTTGGAAAAACGGTTTTTGAACCTAGCACTTTCTTTTGCAATTTACTCGGTTATGGGTTACATTTATGAAATCGTGATGAGTTCGTCTTCCATTATACGATAGAGATAAATAGATGAGCTGGAAATATGGCCCCTCCAAAAATGGATTACCTTCTTCTTCTTTTTTGTTTTGATACTCACAGCATATGATATTACCATTGCATTATCACATTTTTTCCCTTCATATTATTCCTTAAAGTATATATATATATATATATATATATATATATATATATTATTATATATATATATATACATGTGTGTCAAATAAATGTACAAGTGGAAAACATTTTTTTATAGTATGAAAATTAATCACAACCGGTATTGTTTGATATTTCTGTAAAGCAGGAAATCAGACTTTCTTTTGCAATTTTTTTCATCAAATTTGGTGCGGTAGTTTTTGAGATATGACTAGTTTCTACAATCAAGAAAATCCATTTTCGCACGCCGTCCCATGCCTTTGTGTATAGGTTTCGAATAATGGCCGTGAAGTGCTCAATTTCGATTTGTTCCTCGTCGCATAAAATTTAACATAACTTTTGTTTTACGAAAGCAAATTATACAGAACAAAGCGCATCAGCAAGGAAAATCTTTTGGCTTTATTTTTTGGTACCACATACACACATTATTTGAAAATATTTCACACCTAAATATTTTTTTTCCCGACTGTACCATTTTAATTGACACAGACTATATATATAAATATATATCTACCTATTTTCGTCCTTAAGGCGAATTTCTTTGTTTCCTCCTTTATATCGCCCCAACTAACCCTATCCCTAACCCTATAGAATTGGGCGTTAAAGGAATTTTTCGCCTATAGAAAGTCGCTAAGGGAGTCGTGACTGAATAGAGCTATTCTTCTCAGTTCCCTTAAGGCCCGTTTTAGTAAGATATATATATATATTATATATATATATATATATAATATATATTATCATTATTCTTTTACCAAAGGTGCTACAATGGCTAAGGGACAAAACAGACAAGTTGGCAAAGCCTGCTATCTCCTGTTGATTTCTGCCACTATGCTTTACTTAGCTTCTCCTAAGCCAATAGATCTCTGCAATTATTGCAAATGCTTCACAGTGGAATGTCCTGCAGGGGCGTTTTCGCCGTTGGAGCCCGCTAAAATCAACCCTCGAGGACGACAGCTCTTCTCATTAAATCTGGACATACCCCCTTCGAAAATACCAGTTGATCTTTTGAGGATAACTCCAGTATTATAGCATTGGATTTAATGGACAACTTTTATGTCAAGTTGATGATCGGCTCTTTATGAAACTTCGTCAACTTCGATCCCTGATAGTCGAAATGAACCGACTCTCAGATGTTCCTGTGTTTCACAATCTCACGTCACTTGAGACACTCGAAATAACTTTAAATAACATTCACAACATCGGGTACAATCTTAGGGACCATGCTCCTGAATTGGAAAGGCTTTTTCTAAATCTCAACAAGGTTACAACCATTAGTGGGAGGCAACTGCCGACGAAGCTCCGTCAACTATACCTACGTTTTAACCAGATTAATGCTATCGACAGTGATTCGTTGTCAGGTCTTCTTCACTTGATTATTGTAGATCTCACAGGTAACCACATACGCCGGGTCCCAACTGGAACTTTCTCTTTGCCTAATTTGAAAACGGTCCTCCTAAATAACAACAAGATTATCGAAATTTCTCCTAATGCTTTTTTTTTCAGGTCAACTCAATACTCTTGTTCTAAATCGTAATGAACTGTTCTCGATTGATCATCTTCGGAACCTCCATTCTTTAGAGATTTTAGACATTTCAATGCAAACGGGTAGAGTCAAATTGGAAGACTTTGTACCTCTTGAACACCTTACCTCATTGGACATAACTGATTGTTCATCCGATCTATTCTCTACCATATTAGCCCAGACTCCAAAGTTGTTACGCCTGGAGGTTGCACATGGGACATGTGGACAGATAGTTATACCTAGTCATCCATCGCTAAGTATTTTGAGTCTCAACTTTGGCGCTGTTACTGACATAAAAAACCTGACCTCGTTGCCAATGTGAATGTCTGTAACTGCATTGAATAACATGCTAACATCAATTCCGCGAGTATCTGGACTTCTAAATTTGAAAAACGTTGACTTCAATCGAAACCACATAAAGAGCCTCTCAGAATCTGATTTGCAAGACCTTCCCAGTTTAAGAACAATCAATTTATCGAATAACAATATAACATCTATAACAGGTGACTTCCATAACCCACTACTTGTATGGATAAGTTTGTCGCACAATCGGATTCAGAAAATTTCAACTCAAGCTTTTTCCAACCTGCTGAAACTACAGGAATTGGACATAGGATCTAACCCTATCGGTAACGAAAAGAACATAGAATTTAGCCGAGGACTGACCTTACTACTTTGGATGCATGGTGAAATAAAAGCCTTAGATTCCGACTCCTTCCAGGCGCGGATCCAAGAAAGTCGAATTGAATGCATTTAGGGGGCCCAATTGTCTGGGGACAAAGAGCCGCTTTTGTTCCCAGACAATTGGGCCCCCGAAATGCATTCAATTCGATTTTCTTCGATCCGCGCCTGCCTTCAGAGGTCTATGAGTTTAGTTAGTCTCCAACTAAGCAGTAACATGATAACAAAGATTAATGGCATTTCCTTTCTTCCCGGTTTGACATCTTTTAAATTAGATCATAATCCTATCACTTTTCTGTCACACCAATTATTCCATGCCCTTCCCAATCTAAGTTATCTCTCACTTGATCACGCTCGCCTTGTCACTCTTGCAGTCAGACATGGGGTGTTCTATCGGATGAAGACGGTGCTCCTCCGGGGTAATCTACTGACGAGACTACCACGTGAAATTAGTCTTAATTTCCCTAACTTGAAACATCTTGATCTTTTGAACAATCATATCTGTCATTTTGACTTCGACACATTCTCACTCTTTCCCAATCTTAATGATTTATCGATTGATGGAAATCCTATACCACACTATGATACGAATGTAACACACAATGTTTCAATGGCATATTTTAAGTTTGGGTCAATCAATACGAAATTTGTGTCTGAAGAAATGTTTTATGCTTTAAAGAATGTTCGGATAGTTAAAATTCTTGGATCATCGTCAGTTGATGTTCCAAACATGTTTTTTACTGGGTATGGCGAAAAACTGTCTCGTGCCATTAACGGCGCAACGCTCCACAAGAACATGTTAGCATCACAAAAGCTTTACAACTTTGCCCTCGAGAATGCAATTATCAGTTCAACTTCCTGTAATAATGTGCTTCGCAAGAGAAGTATGAAATATTTTGTATTTAAAAATGTTTCAATACTTCCTGAAATGAACATCAACAGGAGCATGGTACATACACATGTTTCAGCGATGTACTACCAAACGTCTGGTCTCTCCGAATTCCCCAAATTTCTTGCACCTTTGATGCTGACGTTAAACCTTGCTGGAAACCTAATAGTTACATTCAATCTGAAAGATTTAACACAGTTCTATCCAAGATTGGACGATCTTGACCTGTCGAAAAATTCCATCAGGGTGCTTTCTAACTGTGTAGGGACAGGCGTGACACATCCTCTTCAAATCCTCAATCTTCATGACAATGACCTTGGGAGATTTGTTGCTTGGGAGTGTAGCAATGGTTTCAGAACTCTGACAAATCTGAGGATGTTGACTTTAGGTGACAATCATCTGTCTTATTTAGAAACTGAAATGATCCCAAAGTCGTCGGCAAAACAACCTCCATTTAGAACTTCGATTAATGCGAAAAATAACAATCTTATTTGTGACTGCCATCAAAGATGGTTAGTAGAAATGACAGATTTCATCAAATTTGTAGATACAAAGTGCTCGGTGCCATTGGAACATGCCAATAAAGATCTGTCTCAGCTATTAACCGATGGTTTCCCGTGCAAGATGTCTTTGTCGGAAACACACGTATGTGATATTTCTAACAACTCAGTTGTTTTAGTACGATGTCCAGTTGTATCCCATCCCTTGCCTCGAATTGCATGGTTGCAGGGGAATTCTAGTAAATCTGGTCTGAACTTAACTGCAAAAGATTGTGATTTTCATACAATTTTCAAATGGGACCTTAAGACTCAGTTGATTGATTCGGATATTGGATTGCAATATGCTGGTAGAGACGAAGCAAATGTATCACTGACCTGCCTTGCAAGTGACGAGACTGATACGCTTGAGATTGATATACAGGTACAAATAAAATTTACATATTTCGTTGGGTCAGGAGATAGCTCCAATCTAACTGCCCAATGCAGCATGAGAGTAAAAGAGGCAGTTGACAGCTTTGAATATACAGCTGAAAATAATTCGGAGGTTGTCTCGCAAGAATTGCGCACCAATGGCGGGGCGTACGGATGTAGGCCTACAAAATGTTACTCCAAATCCGCAGATGGCGGGTTGATCATGATTATGATTGCAATTACCTGTCTTTGTCAATATATTATGATGGTGAACTAATTGGATCTTATTCTAGTGCCGTTATATAAATATGAAATATGGGAGGCCATTCTGTGCCAATCCCCTCTGTTTTGTGAGTATTTTATGAGTTCTAGAGATGGCTTCCCACTCATTTCGGCTATTCTCCTGAGATACGTCATTCTCTGTCTCTCCCTTGCTCTCTTTCCCTCTGCCGTTTCTGTCAAAGTCAATCTTTCCATTCCTGCTTTCCGGAGACAGTGACCAAGAAACTTGAGCTGATGGCTTCTGATTGTTGCGAGGAGTTTTCTTTCAGTATCTGCCCTGATAAAGACATCCTTCTTTGATGTGTGGCTTGTCCAACGTATTCTCAGCACCCTCCTGAAAAACCACATCTCATGCATTGGATATTGAGCATGAACAAAGATTTGATAGCCATCGCACCCTAGTGACTTAATTACTTGACCCCTTTCTTGAACCCTTACGCCTTGTTCATACCGATGGAAAGACTGCCGAAATGCAGTGGTATCATCACATTAGTCTCTGATCTTGTATAGAGTTATATGGTCATGATGGTGGATCAATTGCAATTGTGTGGGTAGAGTCTTGAGCTTGTTTGGTGAGCGTGGAGGGATCTCGTGCTCGAACCAGCAAGTCTCTAAGAGTGCGCCCTCGACGGAAGGATGTAGTGGGGGCTATAAGTATATAAGTGTTAGTATTTTGTTGTTATGTTGTTATTTTGTGCTATATCGATGTAGATACGGAATAACAATTTATTGTTGATAACTAATTATATTGTAATGTGGGAATATACTGTATTAGTAGTTTTTATAACAATGTACATCGCACAGTTTATATTTTCATTATACAGGGTGTATCAATAAAAACGGGACAGTTTTGAAAAGTCTGTCAAAATTTCGTTTAAAATTATGATGTCTATATTTTGATGTTAACAGATGCTCTGAAGTCTTATCTTTCAAATGCCATTTAAAATGATAAGTTTCGTTCATGCTTGAGCGCACACAGAACGTTTTTGTCGGGGGCTCAAAAAAAGGCTTGCGCACAAAATGGAAGAAAACGAGAAATACGATCATTAGACTTATTGCTAATCAGCAGACTTCCTCTTAACCTTTTCATTATTTTGGCACTTATTTTCGAATTATGCTTTCAAAATTCATTTACAAAGCTATTTATTTACTTGAACTGTTTTTTGTTTTGTTCTGTTTTTGTTTTTTCACATGTTAACATGTTATCTTTTAGCACAGAATATTCCTTTAAACTAAAAAAATAAAAAATAATAATAAAAAAAAAATGTTGTCAACCCAAGAAAGGGGATTTGATTGATTGCTTGCTTTGTTTGTTCGTTGTTTGTTTGTTTGATTGATTGATTGATTGATTGTTTGATTGATAGATTGATTTATTAATTGATTGATTGACCATTTTGAATGATTGATTAATTCATTTTTTCTTTGAATGATTGATTGATTGGTCGATTACTTTTTGAATGATTGTTCAAATGATAATTGATTAAATCGTAGGAAGAATCCTAGGAAATCGACTCAAGAGACTGACATAATCATTGATCAGTGTAAAGTAACAATCAATCCGAATGGAAGTACCTGATTCAGAATAAACTTTGAATTTAACGAAAGTTTTTTTTTTTTTTTTTTTTTTTTTTTTTAACCTCCGACAAAAACTTTCCGTGTTCGCATAAGCATGAACAAAAGAAACACAGCAATCAATCAATCAAACAATCAATCAATTAAACAACCAACCTAATCCCCTTTCTTGGGTTGACAAAAAAAAATTAAGTTTGAAGGAATATTTATTGCAAAAAGATAACATATTAAAATGAAAACAAAAACAAAACAATTAAAGTAAAGTAAACAGCTTTGTAACTAAATTTCAAATCATAATTCGAAAATAATGGCAAAGATAAACAAAAAGTTTAGAGAAAGAATGCTGATTAGCAAGAAGTCTGATGATCATATTTCTCATTTTTCCATTTTGTGCGCAAGCCTTTTTTTGAGCCCCCGATAAAAATGTTCTGTGTGTGCTCAAGCATGAACGAAACTTATTTTTTTAAATTGCATTTGAAAGATAAGACTTCAGAGCATCTATTAACATAAAAATACAGACATCATAATTTGAAACAAAATTTTGACAGACTTTTCAAAACTGTCCCGTTTTTATTGATACGCACTGTAGTGTACACTATTGTTGTTATTAAGTGCTATATCAATATAGATACAGAATAACTATTTATTGTTTATAAAGACTAAACACAATTATAATAAACTTGTGCTCATACTATAATCATATGGATTAGTAGTTTTCTTTAACAATATACACTTTAAGAATAATCCACATACTGAATGGTTCCTAATCCTCTTCATCTATTCACCCGGTTTTGGTCGAGACAAACTCTTGTCACGCCTCGTCACTCCTAGCGCTCTTTGTCACGTGACCTTACACTCTCTTTACATTAAATCAAACACTACACAGTAACACAACAAGTACAGAAACTCAGTCAAATTAATTATCTTCAATTTATTTTCTGCTCTGATTATGTTTAAGAATTTTATATAGTTGAAATGTGCATGTGTATATACATAAGTATACATGTATATGTGTGTTTGCGTAGACTTATCTAAACACAACACAAAAAGAAAGTTCCCCCTATTTCAGATATCAATAATTTTTTAACCAGCAGGAATTAAAAAAATCTAATTATATATCCATATAGGGAATTTTATAAGCTACCATCGGAGCGAATTTTAGGAAAAATCATCAAGTCATGCTTCAGTGATTAATGGTTGAATGCAAAAATGTCAATTTTTGAAATTCACAAGCCTAAAATCACAACTTTGATTTAATGATATCGGACCCATTTTCAAATTTTAAACAATTTACACGTCAGAATTTATGCAAAACGTGCTTCCCAACATACGGAATCGAACTTTGCGTCAAATTTCACGGTTGAGTGAGCATTCAGCAAAAATTGCCATGGTATAATCGATCAAAATGTGAGGGAATTCCTGTTTTGGAAGTGTATGAAACCAATATCCATCCATTCACGGTTGAATGAACCCATCAATCAACCAAAAAAAAAAAAATTACGAAGAGTCATTGAAGTCATTTTATGCACTAGAAAGCATCTCAATAACATTTTTTGGGTTTTATTTATATTCTTTGGGCACGTGTCAATGCTTCAGTGAGCACGTGAGACTGGAAAAGCCCATTTTCTAACGTATGGACTACAATTCAAATCCTTACTTTGATTGAATATAACAATTCTTTTCGGGGAGTACTTTTGATTTTATTTCCATAAAGGTCCCGATGTTTCACGCCTCAGTGGGCACAAGATACAAGAAAATCATGAAAATAAGAAGAAGTTTCGGGCTTCGTCACGGTTCAGTGACTTTTCGAATACGGAATTTGAGTAATGATCATGTTAGTTAGATACCAGTTGAAGCTATGTGCAAAGTTTCATAAAATAATTCACAGTCAAATGGACAAAAACTGACAATTAAAATATGCCAAATTTCACTTTTGTTTAACTTTTGTTAAACCTCAGAAGCAAATCATGTAAATGGAGGAGGAAATCAATACCTGACAAAATAAATGTGAAATTCGGCCAATTTCATTGATGATTATTGTTACTTCTACAGTGAGTTATGTCACAAAACTTGGCACACAGCTTCAACTGATCTCCAACTAACATGATCTTGTTTCAAATTACGTATTCGAAGAGTCACTGAACCATGACAAAGCCCGAAACTTTCTTCTCATTTGCATGATTTTCTTGTATCTTGTGCCCACTGAGGCGTGAAACATCGCGGAATTTTTGTGAAAATAAATCAAAAGTACTCCCAACAAGAATTGTTAATATTCAATCAAAGTAAGAATTTGAATTTTACACTGTAAAAAAAAAGGTACTCGCAAGAAAATGAGTAAACTAATGCTTTACTCCCAACGGAGTAAATTTGTTTACGCTTAACAGAGCTAGTAAAAAGATAACGCGCGAAGAAAATGAGTAAACATAATTATGCTTTAGCCAACGGAGTAAATTTTGTTTACTCTTAACAGAGTAAAAAGGTAACTCGCAAGAAAATGAGTAAACTAATGCTTTAGTCCAACGGAGTAAATTTTGTTTACGCTTAACAGAGCTAGTAAAAAGGTAACTCGCAAGAAAATGAGTAAATTAATTGTTTACTCTTTCGAAGCTAGGAATGATACAAGAATGACTAAAAGTTACTCTTTTCTGAGTAACATTTGGCTCTACAGCATGAGTAATATTTTTTACTCATTTCACGCGAGTTACCTTTTTGCTCAGTATTGGGTAAGATTTTACTCATTTTTTTTACAGTGTGTCCATACGTGAGAAAAGGGCTTTTCAAGTCTCACGTGCTCACTGAAGCATGAATTTTTAAATAAATGCATTAGGATCATTGACACGTGCCCAAGAAATATAAATAAAACCAAAAAAAATGTTATTGAGATGCTTTCTAGTGCATAAAATGACTACAATGACTCTCATAATCTAAAATGGCCTATTTTTGGTTGATTGATGGTTCATTAACCGTGAATGGATGGATATTGGTTTCAACACTTCCAAACAGGAATTCCCTCACATTTGATCGATTATACCATGGCAAAGAAGGGAAATCGCAGTTTTGGCAATTTTTGCTGAATGCTCACACAACCGTGAAATTTGACGCAAATGTCGATTCCGTATGTTGGGAAGCACGTTTTGCATACATTATGACGTGTAAATTGTTTAAAATTGAAAATGGTCCGATATCATTAAATCAAAGTTGTGATTTAGGCTTGTGAACTTCAAAACTGACATTTTTTGCATTCAACCATTAATCACTGGAGCATGACTAGATGATTTTTCCTAAATTCGCTCCTATGGTAGCTAATAAAATCCCCTACATGACATATAATTAGATTTTTTAAATTCCTCCTGGTTAAAAAATTATATAATCTGAAATAGGGGAACTTTCTTTTTGTTTTGTGTTTATATATGTTTGTTATAATAATGTAAAAAAATTGCTCCTTGGTACTATTTTGTTTTTTGTTTTGGTTTTTGTTATATACAGCCCTTGAAGAAGGGGTATAGTCGAAAGCTTGGCAAATAGAGTGGGTTTTTTTCAGCAACGCCAATCTCCTCTTGTTTTTATTTCGACTATATATATATATATATATTAAGACGTCCAAGTGTCAAAAGAGGCCGGGATGCTGATTTGTTTAAACTTTGTACCATACGGTTTTAACATTTTCATTAATCATGTTAATTCAGCTTTTCGATTACATTTTCTTTCCCTTTCATGTTTAGAGTGAAAGATAAGTACCTTTAAGTGTTCCTATATCTGACAGCTAATACGGCAGTCACAACTCGTCGTAGGCTACGGGGCACGTGTCATCAACGTAGCCTGTGTTGCATGTGCAATGCACGCACAGGTCCTGGGTCAACTTCTGCGATTCCTGCGTTTCTGTAGTAAGGGTATTGTAAAAACCTCCTGCACGTCGTACATGCATTGTACCTGCGAGGTACCTCCGCTAAACGAATTTTCTACGAAATCCATCGTAGGGAGTTGCACGTCGAAGGTACGGCGAGTTGTGACCGCCGCATTAATGGACTGAAAGATTAATGATGCTTGTTATGTATGTTCAAAAATCCATCAATGCCGTCTGCCGAGTCATTTTAATTGTTATCGATTTGATATTTCCTCTGAAGAAAGGCATTAATCGTCTTAATATTTGAAAGTTCAGTTGGAAAATATTTGTTTTCCACATTTTGAATATAATTATTTTGTTCTACTACCTGGATCTGAAGTTCACATCTCTGCTTATGACGCATGTCAGATTAATTACCTCTTTGGTTTAAGAGATGGTAAAATATTTTCGGGCCAATCATTGCATTACCAAGGAAAAACATAATTGTAATTGAGAGGCATGCAGATTTAGTTTTCATTTTAGCAACATAATTTGAACGATTCGAATTCATGGTTGTAATGGATGGCATATGCACCCATAAGCAATTTACTAATCAGGCCTCTCTGATATTTCAATATGTGAATGAAATGATTTCTGGATAAAGTAGAAGTAAATGTCGGAGTGGGGAGGTACACCAATTTATCTATTGTTCCTTGTTCTACGTATACCTTCTCAAGAAAATGACAGCCTCTTTTTAGTAATCGTGGAAGATCTTTTGGGGGATGAAATTATCTTTATTTGTTTCCTTTCTGGGAGATGATTTATTCAGAATAATCAAAATAAGCAACTTGTATATACTCGGGAATCTCCCTACCTGTCATGTTATCAATATTGAGGACCATCAGACAGCAGAAACAGAGAGCAACCTCCGTGATGAAGACAAAGCTTTTGAACGTTGCCATAGTGATGAAGGAATCTGGATGATTGAGAGGACGTGATGCGATGAATCGAAGTTCAGTCCTCTTCCTAATTAAGATGCTGGAAAGATATTGAAGAAAAATTTCTCCACAAATTTAACCACTATAGACCTTCCATACAAATATTTCACTATAGAGATCAAAGTCATGTTCCTTGATTGACTACTAAACGCTAAAAGAGAAGGGGAAGTTGATTGTCAAACGTAAAGTTTGTCATTGTTTATGTGCATCATTAATATATCAAAATATATGTTCCTTAGGCCTACTAATATGACAGTGGCATATCCAGGATTTCATGAGAAGGGGACCCAACATTTTCCCTTTATTAGGGGGGGGGGGGGCTAGGTGTAAAAATTGTTCGGCATCCGGCTATCAAGAGGGTCATTAGCCATAAGGGTATCAATTAAGTCGGTCAATAGGGTATTTAACAAAAAATCCCAATTATTTTATGTACTTATTTATTTATTTTTTCTGCTGGGGGCGCCCCCCCCCCCCCCGGATCCGCGCCTGTAATCAAATTAAATCAAAACAAAATTTTGTTAATATTAAATCCCCAATTTTGGAGTATCATCAAAAACAAAAAATACAAATCATACAAAGGATTTCCATACATATAAACATAAAGTTAGGCAAAAGTATTCACATTTGACAAAATCATTGATTACTATAATATTGTATCATACAAAAATCTTGTTAAAGATAAAACATTTAAACATTAAAACATAAACATTAATTGGCCTCTTGTCAATCTTTCGAAAAGCAACTTGTGTTCGGAAACGAAAGTGAACAAATAAATGGCATCGAAGACACAAAAGACAATAAGAAAACCAAGTTTAGAATTGGGCCTACCTGTATCGTTGAAGCAACGAAATGAATTTGCAATCGAAAGAAAAACATTTTGGTGTCACCTCGGGTCACTTTTTACCCAAACTGTTCGGTAGTGAACAACAAAAGTTTACCGGCATGCTTATATTATCTTAGTGACAAATTAGTTCTTCAATGAAATAAACCACTGTAAGAGATCCTGTGTTAAGAAAAATGTACAACACTCAGTCAGCAATATGACATATAAATGTTCCACAAAATGCAGAAGAGTGAACTTTGTATCAACACAACGAAATACTGACGACGCCGCCGCTTTCGTTGAAGGTATAATGATTTATTAAATTTGAAAATTGCAACCGTGTCCCGATTCATTTAATTGAGCAGATCGAGAGAGATGTATAATGATATGAGCAAAGAATGAAATTAGACCTCGACCATGTGCTGTGACGTTTTAGATGAATGATTGCGCGCGCATCGTACTTACATTCAAATCCCAGAAGGTATGGAGTAGGGGGCTAATAATTTTTATTTGTGTTTTCATAGAAATCAACTTCATGTACGATCTGAATGCAATAATAGATAATTAAAAGTTTGATTGTATTATCTGTATAATCCTGAAAAGGGAAATTCCTGCAGTTGTCGGAACATGAGACTCAACTGAATACGGTTTGCATTCTTTATAATCTTATTTTCACATCATAAAAAAAGACCCCTTAAATTTCGTGTTTCTGGTCATTCAGTGGGGGGGGGGTGGTCAGGTAAGCGGCTAATTAAAGAAAATGCATAAGAAACTAATCTAAACAAGAATGCGTGCAGTTGGGAGAGATTGGGTGTAACTAATAACTAAATAGGCCTATATAACTAAAATAATATTTCGTTTGTGGGTTACAACAGCCCTATATGGTCAAGTGCACGCCCTTGGCCTTTCCTCTGAATCAATAGTACTCATGACAATATTAATATATTTTTCCTTGTTGTATCTTTCTGAGAAAATGCTTTACTAATTTAGTTTCTGCATGCACAAAAATGTGAAAGTATCCGTAGTTTATATGCATCTTTTCTAGTTTTTTAATTAGGTCGGAGATTCGATCTATTGAATTAACTATAAAGCAACGGCCTTTGTATGATGCCTATTTCTAAGACGCGTGCTTGCTTCATACAAACCTTTTAATGAATTTTGACCTACATAACTTATGTATTGTGTTGGAGGGGGTTGTAAAAGCGCACATTAATTACATTAAATTGTCCTTGTAAGTAGGAAATTAAATGTTTAACTCTCAGGGGTTCGCTAAAGGAAAAGCCAATATTCATGAGCAGGGCCCAGGAGCTATATGAAAACTGCTCTTTCGACCAATTTACTAAAGGACTGAAAGGCAACAAAACATCACAGATTTCAAAACGATAGCATTTCCACTGTCAGACCAAGAATTTAATGAAAGGCCTAGGCCTACTTTGTTGATTTACCGTCAGAATTTTGTAACCACTATTTTTTATGTTAAAAAAAATGTAACAGGGCATCTGGAGCCAATCAAATCAACTTTGTTGTTTACTTATTTTCCCCTTTTCCCCCTTTTTTGTTTTTTTTTGTGTTTTTTTTTTAATATTTTTTTTGTGTTTTTTAATTTTGTTTTTTTGTTTGTTTTATATTTGTATTTGTATTTGTATTTTTTCCCCCATTCTTTCTTTGCTCATGCATGGAAGAAAGAAGCCTCAATGGCTTATTTTTTTCCTAGCTTTTCTTATTTTCTTTCTTTTCTTTTTTATTTTCGCTTCAACAATTTAATGAAACAATTTCTGCTTTAAAAAATGTGGCCTAGCCCCTTTGCCCCCCCCCCCCCTCTTTCCAGCTGTTTCCGCCACCCTTGAACCTGGAAAAATGATAATGGACCATTCTTGGTCACGTGTGTGACCGAAATTATGCAAAATCTTGACTTTAATTGGCTATAACTCTAACAATTTTAAAGATATACTGAATTAATATTTATGGGCAATTCCAAGCAAAACAGGACATGGAGCTGAAATTTTAATGTGGCCGCGCTCTGCCTTTGAAAATGCATATTAGGATCTGAAATTACCACAAAGGCTTCTTTACAATACAGCTAATCACTTAAAGGGGAAGTTCACCCTGGAAATTTATTGGTTCTAAAAAATACAGAAAAATAAAATAAAAATGAGAGTGAAAGTTTGAAGAAAATCGACCAAAAATAGTGAAGTTATGAATATTCAAAGTTTTGATTATGTGACGTCACGTGCGAGCAGCTCTCCCATATGTTGTGTATGTAAATTCCATAAATTTGTCTTTTTTTCGTGGTTCTTGATAAAGGAATGGGTTGAATTGATAGAGGCATGTATATGAACATATTTTTGACGATATATCAACCACACAGGTGAAATAAATAATATTTTTTTGGAGAAAATGACATTTTATGGAATTTACAGTACATAACACATAGGAGAGCAGCTCGCATATGACGTCACAGAACCAAAACTTTAAACATCCATAACTTCGTTATTTTTTGGTCGATTTTCTTCAAACCTTCTCTCATATTTTTATTTTATTTTTCTGCATTTTTAGAATACAATTTAAACCCAGGGTGAACTTCTCCTTTAAGTTTTAAAGAATTGTGATTCAGTATTCTTGCGCTGAATAATTGATCAAACCCAAATTTGCACATCATAAGTGGGACTATGGGGCTTTAAATGGCTCTTATTCTTATATCTAGTCACTTTTTTCAGATTTTTTGGGCTTAAAGGAGGACTCCGGGCTGAAATGAAAAAGTTTTGTAAAGTAAAGTAAAAATTTAACAAGCACAACACAGAAAATTTCATCAAAATCGGATGAAAAATAACAAAGTTATGCATTTTTTTAGGTATTGAATTTTTTTTCGTAAAACAGTTCTTGGCATTGGCTCATTGTCTCATTTGAATATTTGAATATTCAAATGAGCAAAATGATGATGTCACAGTCCCCCTACTTCTTGTGTATTTTATTATATGAAATCATATTTTTCTCATTTTTTCATATATTGCGTATACAGAAAATCTATCCCTCATACTGAAATAGGTAAAAGCACTTGTGACCTTGAACATTCCACAAGGATTAATCCCTGTTTTTATGTCCTTGGGGCAGAAAATCTTGATAATTGGTATTTCATACAATAAAATACAAAGAAAGTAGGGGGACTGAGACATCATCAGTTTGCCAATTTGAAGATGGCAAAGATTGTTTCCTTAAAAAAATTCAAAACCTAAGAAAATTCATAACTTTGCTATTTCTGATCCGATTTTGATGAAATTTTCAGTGTTGTGCTTTTTAGATTTTACTTCATTTTTCTAATGATGCAAAACTCCAGCCCGGAGGAGTCCTTTAATGTAATTATCATGGACTACTCCAACAAGCTTTCGTATTAATATTTCTTTATAATACATTTCTCCTCACGAAAAAGACCGGGAAAACAGATGTCACTCCGTAACCGTCACTCCGTAACCAGACATGGGTTCAAGTTTTAAGTCATAATTAACAAAGTATTCAACTAATTTTTTATGCAAGGTGGCATATTATACCTAGAATAACATAGAATCCAATCAATAACTAAAAATTGTGATAGCCATATAAATTTCACAGAGTTAAAGCAAAATGTTTTCTGCTCAAATATGCATGTCCATTTTGCGTCACTCCGTAACCATGATTATGAATATTCGGTTACAGCCCGATAGTCCGCGGGTCCGATAGTCCGCGGGTCCGTTAGCCCGCGGGTCCGATAGTCCGCGGGTCCGATAGTCCGCGGGTCCTATAGTCCGCGGGTCCGATAGTCCTCGGGTCCGATAGTCCGCGGGTCCGTTAGTCCGCGGGTTCGATAGTCCGCGGGGGGGGGGGGTGATGTTTGTTACTCTGAAGGTTCGTTATTCCGAAAATAGTAAAAGGTTCGTTAGTCCGAAAATGGAAGAGGTTCGTACGTTAGTCCGAAAATGGAAAAGGTTCGTTAGTCCGAAAATAGAAAAAGGTTCGTTATTCCGAAAATAGAAAAAGGTTCGTTATTCCGAAAATAGAATAAAGTTCATTATTCCGAAGATCTGTTATAACGAATATGAGATGAGGTTCGTTAATCCGAAACTGAAATACTAGTAATCTGTGGCGAAGCCGGGAAAACCGAAAGGGCAACTAAATAATTGATTCCGCAATAATATCCGCCCCGTCTTTATTTCATTAGTGAGTTTACGCAGAACTACGGGGAGCTTATCTAGAACGTTAGCATAAAAGAGAGCACTATTTTCAAAATGCCTGCAAACGCTCGTTTTCTATCTTCTTCAATAACTTTGAATAAAAGTTTCCAATGGTAACCGCACATGTACCCTTTGGCTTGCGAGACTCAAGATTCAATCAGTATAATTATAGGGCTTTGATATACAGGGCGACACAGAAAAACAACTAAGTTGAAAGCATCTGTCACATTGAAATGTTTTGTGACTTTGATGTTTATTTCATCATAAATAGTCACTCTATATTCAATTATACCAAACGTACAAGTGTATCGTAACGGTCGACTGAGCACTTAGGTTTAGAAAAATCGTAAAATTTGTCTTATATTATACCAAGTTTGAGCAAAAGCAACCCTTGCAATTAATTAGACTTTTTAAATATTTTGTCCCTTATGAATAGACCCAGGAGGACTGACCTAAAACCATGAATGAGTGCTCAGAAGCCAGGGTTTCTTGTGACAAAACTTGGAAGAAAGTGTATCTCAACAAAGATATCAAAAATTCAAGTGCTCAGTCATCCATGATAGAGCAGGTACAAGTGTACTGAGGTATCTAACTTCGTCTTCGCGACGGATAAAAAGTATTAGAGACGTCTCCGATACTTTATTCCGTCGTGGAGACGTCTCCGAGACAATTTTCATAAACTGTCTCAAAGTACTTCCCGCGACTCAAGAAACTTTGCATTGACTGAGTATGAGGAGATGTCTCCGGAATAGTTATCACAACCGTCTCCAAGGAGTTTCAAAACCGTCTCAAAGTAGGCCCAAATCCATCTCAAAGTAGTTTCAAAGTAGTTTCTGCGAAGTGAGATACCACCCTTACTCTTCGTCATGAAAATGAAATAAATAAATACATATCCCTAATCATTAAACACATAGGACATACAATAATATGAGGGTCTCAAAGAAGGGTTTACTCTTTCTTGGGACGCACTGTATACGAGACAAGAACTTACGAAGTATGCAGAATGCGAATACTCGAACCCTGCTTTTGTCATCTTGCATAAAGGATGTCAGTGGCTGTATTTTCAACGTCTATTGTTGCTATACGAATTCAATCCAAAGGCTACTTTACCGGGGATACCTAGTTCTTTTTTTTTTCATACCAAGGTTTATTGTGTCAAATGCGTCTATGTGTATAACAGCTGACCCAAAACATTGCTGATATGAAAAGAAATAACCTACCGCCCAGCCTTTATGATTAGTCAAATCAAAGTATGCTTCTTTTATGTTTTAGCAAAGGGGGAAATGCCTGTATACATTCCTATCAAAGCGCTCGCTGATTGGCTTATAACTGACTTACGTTCTCGAGCTCCGCTGAGAACCTTTACGTTCTACGTTTCAGGAGAACGTACATTTCCACAAAATAGCGTTGTAGATTTTGACAACGGGGAGCTATCTCTTGTAGCTAGGGGAAACCCTCGATTGTGCACACGAAAATTCGTAATTTAAACGCTTGCCAGCCGTTTCTAGCAAATACCAGCTTTACACACTCTTTTTCCTGTACTAACAGTATGCAGGGGTTTGGGGTTTGAGCTATTTTGAAAATGAAGCCTTTCATAATGCTAACGTTCTAGATTAGCTCCTCCGTAGTCCAGCGAAAGCACCCTATTAAGAATTTATGTCGAAAAAAAGTATCGGCGGCGTGTTCTTCCGATAAAGAATATTTCATAAATGAATACGGAATGGATACAACTGTGGAATTAATTATTTAGTTATTGAGTGATAACGGCCCAATTTCAGAAACGAAACTTATTCTTTATCGCAAGAAGTCGCCGCTGATGATGTTTCGAAATAATTTCTTTATGAAAAAAGTAGTTGCCGAAATAATTATTTAGTTATGGCGTGAGAACGGCCCGATTTAAGTAGCAAAATTTATTCTTTTTCAGAAGAAGTCGCTGTCGATAACGTTGGGAGATTAATTCTTCATTAAATAAAGACGGAACGAAAGCAATTGCGGAATAATAATAATAATATTTAGTTATAAAGCGCTTAATAAATATATCCACCTTGGTGTTAATAAATTATTTAGTTTAATATGGATTGTTAAACGGCCCGATTTTAGATGCGAAACTTCAGCAGAAGTCGCCGTTGCTAATTATGTAAAATAAATTCTCCGAAAATCAAAATTTAACCGCAGATGCTGTTAAATAATGACACCCCTCCCCCTAAAAAAAAATCCCCCTTATATGGAGGTTATTCATTCTGAATCCATTCGCTCAGGCAGTAATAGCTCAATTTTCGGAATAACGAACTTTTTTCTATTTTCAGAGTAACGAACCTTGTTCTATTTTCGGAATAACAAATCTTATTCTATTTTCGGAATCACGAACCTTTTTTCATTTTCGGACTAACGAACCTTTTTTCCATTTTCGGACTAACGAACCTTTTTTCCATTTTCGGACTAACGAACGTTTTTTCCATTTTCGGACTAACGAACCTTTTCCATTTTTGGACTTATCCATTTTCGGAATAACGAACCTTTTACTATTTTCGGAATAACGAACCTTCAGAGTAACAAACATTCATTCTTGTTCTATTTTCGGAATAACGAATCTTATTCTATTTTCGGACTAACGAACCTTTTTTCCATTTTCGGACTAACGAACCTTTTTTCCATTTTCGGACTAACGAACCTTTTTCGGACTACCATTTTCGGACTAACGAACCTTTTTTTTCCATTTTCGGACTAACGAACCTTTTCCATTTTTGGACTTATCCATTTTCGGAATAACGAACCTTTTACTATTTTCGGAATAATGAACCTTCAGAGTAACAAACATTCATTCTTGTTCTATTTTCGGAATAACGAATCTTATTCTATTTTCGGAATCACGAACCTTTTTTTATTTTCGGACTAACGAACCTTTTTTCCATTTTCCGACTAACGAACCTTTTTTCCATTTTCCGACTAACAAACCTTTTTTCCATTTTCCGACTAACGAACCTTTTACTATTTTCAGAATCACGAACCTTTTTTTATTTTCGGACTAACAAACCTTTTTTCCATTTTCGGACTAACGAACCTTTTCCATTTTTGGACTTATCCATTTTCGGAATAACGAACCTTTTACTATTTTCGGAATAACGAACCTTCAGAGTAACAAACATTCATTCTTGTTCTATTTTCGGAATAACGAATCTTATTCTATTTTCGGAATCACGAACCTTTTTTTATTTTCGGACTAACAAACCTTTTTTCCATTTTCGGACTAACGAACGGCGAGCCGAAAATTTGCACGATGGTAGTGCCCGATATAAACTACAAGAATGCACTGTTAATTTTCCCAAAATATTTATTTATTTTATATGAATTAATTATGCTAATATGCATTGCATGAAATCATACTTTTTGTTCTAATTGACAGACTTAACCTTCTGGAATGCTAATTTTGTGTTTACATAATCTTTATAGGATTCCTAACAATTTTACTTGGAAAAATTTTGGTATCAAAATCAATTTCTCATGTATTTCATTGTTTTGTGATTTTCTTATGTATTTCTTTGTTTTTTTCGACCTTTTGTTTTTTTCTCAAAAATTATTACAGAACCATTTTGGAGCATAGTAAAGGCCTCGTCACACCGAGTCCGGTCCGGTAACCGGTACGGCAAACCGTCTCAAATCGCTCCAAGAGCGTAACCATAAAAACCGTACCGGTTGCCGTTCCGGCTAGTACGGCACAGCCCGTGTTTGTTGTGACCAGTCTCATTGCAATAGTACACGGCCGATTCATTTCGACCGTTTTTACCCATTGTTGAACCGGACCGGGCCCGTGCCGTGACCCGGACCGGACTCGGTGTGACGAGGCCTTAATGCTAAAATAGATTAATTTCAGCCAATGAAAGTGAAAATAATCAGACCTTTATGATCGCCCCCACCCAGTGGGTCACGTGTGTGACTAATTTGTTTGCTAATTGATAATCAAATTAAAACTTTTCATTGATTCATATTTGGTGAGATGCAAGGTACATTAAATCTAGCTTTGGAGAAAAAATAATAATAATACCTGAGCCATGGTTAAGGCGGGGCATAAACTTTTTGTGTTTTCTGGTCACGTGCCTGTGTGACATTTGAGGGCAATTAATTTCCAGGGTTATTTATCTTAATATAATCAATTTAACAACATTATTTTGGGGTTATAGATTAAAAAGAATAGAGGTAAATAATAACATAATGACAGTAATCCAAATAAGGAAGTCAGCATATCCATTCCAGTCAGGGTTATAAAAAAAAGAAGATATTTTATGTACCGTTTTCCATCTAATCATCATGATTATCATATACATTATGTTAATTTATGGAAATGAGCATGAAAAAAAAAAAGCCAAAATCACGAAAAAACCAACAGTTCATGAAACTTCAGACATTGCTATAATATTCAGCTTAAAACCAAGAGGCGAAAACTTTATTTTTTCCCAAAAAGGTTCACTTTTCAAAGAATGTCCCACATGTGTATTTTATACTCTAGGACCACATTCTTTGTTGGTCATCCTGAAAGGGTTAATTAATGCCATACAATGTAACCATTATTTTCAACACATTCCAGCCATAACATTGTAAGGTATATGTAAGGCTAAAGTCATGCTCATCTATTCCTGCAATAGCATCGTCCCTTTTTTCAGGCATGACCATAGTTGTTAATTTAGTTATTAATTAACCTTGAAATTAACACGTGTGTGACCAATTTCAAGGTTAATAGCTGTTAATTAATAACTAAATTAACAACTATGGTCATGCCTGAAAAAAGGGACGATGCTATTGCAGGAATAGATGAGCATGACTTGAGCCTTACATATAGGCCTACCCTACAATGTTATGGCTGGAATGTGTTGAAAATATTAGTTATTAATTAACCTTGAAATTGGTCACACATGTGACCCACGGGTCACGTGTGTGACCAATTTCAAAGTTAATTAATAACTAAATTAAAAGCTATCATGGCTTCATATTTGGTGAGATACAAGGCACATTATATCTAGCTTTGGAGAACAAATTGTAATAATAATAGAACTTCGGGGGGCGTTAACTTTTCGTGTTTTTGGGTCACGTGTGTGACATTTGAAGGTAATTAATTTCTTTAGTTAATTATCTTAAAACAATCAATTAATTGTTAAACACCATTATTTTCAGTTAAATTTAAAGGAATGCATGAAGTTAATAAAGGATATAATGACAATAATCAAAGTAAGGAGACCAGCATATACAATCAAGTCAGGGTCAAACAAATGATATTTTCAAAATGTACCATTTTCTGTTCAAATTTTATATAATTTATGCAAATGAGCATAAAAAATGTGTGAAATTAAAATAAAAAATGCATTTCATGAAACTTCAGACAATGCTCTATATGAATGTGCAGCTTAAAAACAAAAGGCAAAAACTTTATTTTTCCCAAAAAGGTTCATTTTTCAAAGAATCGCCCTAATATGACTGCACTAATGCGTGCATCCCGGGTCGAACTAAATTTTTTTTCAATACTGGCCGAATTTCTTCGATTTGTTTGCGCACTGTTATTGAATTGAACTAGACATTTAAAGATGGCGGCGTCCACTGCACATGTGAGTTCGACACTTTTTGTGAGGAATTTGCCTTATTCAGCCACTAAAGAAGATTTGGAGTCTATATTTGGAGAAATTGGTCCACTTAAGCAGTGTTTCGTCGTAACTGATAAAGGTAAGTAATTCAAATGGAGATGAAATATCAATTTTAATGCATTTTCCTCCGCGACTGATCGCGCAATAAAAACATACGGTCCCACATGTAGATATCTGCGTAGGCCGTGAGATGATACTCCGTTGCTCAGAGACAGAGACTCTCTCAGAGAGTGTTACTCGACAGCCGGGTGGGTGTACACGAAGTGTAAATTGTATAATTTCTGGATCTATCTCTAGTTTGAACGATTAGTTATCCCATCATACTGGAAAGAGTTCTGGATGTTCCTCTTGCGACAGCCACTCCAAATAAATCAATAACAACACAGTCATGACAGTCACACTCACACACAGTGCACCTTAAACCGACCAGCCCCGCGACGGGAACTGACGAACCAGTACACATATTTGGTGAAGGTTGGAAAATATCTATACATGACCATAAATTTTGTGGTAAAAAATACCTTATTTGAATTCATACTCACATTAAATCAAATCTTTGAAGTTTTTTCTCGAATTGGTGACATCCACGCTAGCAGCACCACTACGTGGGACTACTAGCAAATACAGTGACACTGTTAGGTGCATAACTACATTTCTATATAAATATTTTTACAACAAATGTATATTTTTACGTACCAATTATCCTTCCTTGTTGCCTATAAACCTTTATGGGGGGTCTGTCTCCACTCGATGTCATCAGAAAGGTTTAAGTTGGATAGAACGAAATAAATTCCGGTTTCTGTAGCGACGAATGCAATGTATGCTTGCAATGCACTTATATAACCTACGTCTTATGAGGGCGCTGTGCGGTGAATTCAAGGCCCTATAAAATACAGGGCCTTGGGGTAATTCGTGGAGTAAGTCGAGTAAGATTACTTCCGGTGATAGGCCATCTCACTACCGATCCATTAAAAAACTCATTGAGCTTGATTTAGTTTTTCTCCAAAGCTGAGAGATTTATATTAAATTTTTTTGTTAATAACCATGTTATGTTTTGCACATAGCAGGCCCTAACTAGGATTTTACGGGTGGGTTCGAAATCTGCAAAAGTGGACAAAAAGGTACATCAAATTTTTTTGACATCACGCCTGGCGATCAAAAAAGTACATCAGATTTTTTTCCACGTTTAATATGCCGCGTGATAAGTGGGGGGGGGGGGGGGTGTTAAAAAAAAAACCAAAAAAATCGCCTTCGGCCCTCAAGAAGAGTACCATATAACAGCTATAGGGGTAGGCTCAAGTCGTTCTTTACATGATATCTTCCTTTTTTTTGTTCGGTTTTAAATCAATTTTGTATTTTGTATTTTTTGATATATAATGATATATTAATTATATAATGATATTCTGAAGAGCTGCAACGCTCTGCAGGAGTGACTATCTAATGTTAGAGGAGGGTGAAGGGGCGTGTGCCCCGGCGGCAATTTAGGGGGCGCAAAAAATAATTATATAATAAAGAATAAATAAATAAATAAAAATGAAAAGACGAAAAGAACAACAACAATAAAAGAAGATGACTATGGGAAACGACAAGGAAAAGAATACGAAAGAGAAAAAGAAAAATTAAGGACAAGAAGAATAAGGACTTAAAAAACACTGACAGTTGAAACCAGACGTCATAGATGTATTTTTTATTCTAAGAAAATTCCCTTTTACTGTTCTTGCTTCAACGTATTACGTTAAACTAGAACAATGTCAACAATTGTACTAGTCTTTCAGTTTTCTACCCAGTGATGGATTCAGTAAGTACGATTATATCATGTGGTCAGCGCACACGACATAAAGTAATTACGGTGTGGTCCGAGTTTGTTTTTAGAAAATGCCGATTTCTCAGGGTGAAGTTGATTTGCGACGACTCTTAACAATAGCGCCATAGCTGCACACAGTACACGCATTGGAGGCGCTTTTACTACGTACGTGACACGCACCAGGACCAGCGGTGAGTTTCTCATTTTTCTATCTTCATAACTTAATCTCCAACATTGTGTTTACTTTAAGAAACATATATATTAGTTATCATTATTGTTGTATCCTCTTATCATATTCCTTAACTATATCCTAATATCTGGGTCTACATTTTTTCCTACAACGAAAAGTACCTTATTCAATACGAGGTCAATATACTTCTGTTATATTGATCTCGTACATATGAGTGGTGACATCTGCAAATGTTTCACATGAAGTAATCAACTAATAATGAAAAAAAATACAGGAAAATTGAGTCCATCCACGTATATTTCTCCGTGCGTGCGATTGTCTTCGCCACAGAGTTAAATACGTCTTCGCACAGTAAAATGACGTCATAGAAAATGGCAGCGATGGCACCAACACTTTGAGAAGAGACAAGGCCAACGGAAAATTCATTTTGGTAAGTCAAAAAGCTCTTATATAATTCAGTTTTATAACGGCAGTATCTTGAAATATCATAAATGCCGTTGAATTACATTTTAACATTAGATTCATCATATTAACCAGTATAATCACCTGATCGCTCATCATCGCTGGAAATTTCGCTGTAAATGGGGGTGGTGGAAGTACAGCCCCGTCGCCTTCGGCAACGGGGCTGTGTATAGTTAAGTGCACCTGTGCGCATGTGCGTCTAATATATCCACTTTCACTTATGCATGGTCAATTCATAATTGATCTGTAATATATCTGACGTCCAGCTTTTTCTATTCAAGATTGATTCAAGCATTAAAAATCCTTGGCAGTTTGCAAGTTGTCTCGTTGGTGTAGTGGTGAGAGTGTGAGACAGTGACGCTGGTGATTCAGGTTCGATTCCCACTATTCCTCTTGTCTTTTTTGACTAAATAAACTGTATTAAGTTGTGGTTTTTTTTAATGAGAAAAAAGACACTTAATATAGATCTAACCCTAACCCTAACATTTAGTCTATCTTTAAAATATTATTATAAACCATTTCCACATTTTTATTTTTCAATTTGGGTGGCTGTTGCAAAAGGAACTCTTGCCAGTTTGGGAAATGCATGCGCACCAGCAGCGACTCAATTGTTTTGAAGTCACATGGCAAATTTTACAAGATTAACTTAAATAACTTAGATCTAGGCCCTATAACGTTAAAAGATTCGGAATTGCATGATTGAATTTGGAAATGCATGGATTGGAAATTAGGAAATTTCTTCAAGTGCACTCTTTTTGTACTTCGATGCAAATTTTCGCAAGGCCTGTAATACTTCATTGACATCGCATAAATGTTATTTTTGCTTCATTAATTTTTTTTATGGTCATTTTATTTTCTTTTACCATACATTTTTTGCCAATTTAAACCAATTGATTTTTCTCCAAGATTTGATGCTTGTTATACTGCGGAAGTCCGTACACCAAGTGTGATATCACAGAATTTAAACTTCAAATATTTATAACTTCATTATTTTTGGGTCAATTTTCTTCAATAGAATTTTTCTTTTATTTTTCTTTTATTTTTAATAAATTCTATTTCTAAAGACAAATTTAATTTTAGGTTGAACTTCCTCTTTTTAAAGGCATGGTTTTGTGATTTTTTCATTTTTTCATTTTTTAAATTACATTTTAGATATCTAGATCTGGTATGTAGGGAAATGTATTCTCCAAAAAATGGTAACTTGTGATTTAATTTCTTGAACATGCAGTGTGGGATTAAAGTAATAACAGTGGCATATACTCTTGAATGATGATCAATTCAGTATTGAATTAAGATAAATTAAAAAGTAGAACAGAAACATTTTTTCCCCTCTGACAATCAAGTGTTCAAAGAGATGTTGTGCAATTTTTATTTGTCACTTATTATTGTTCTTATTATTTTTATCTGATTTTTATTTTTTGTTTGTCTTGTAATTGTTCCTAGGCATTAAGGACAAGTGCAGAGGTTTCGGCTATGTCACATTTGCACTGAGGTAAGAATTCATTGTGATGTTTGGGGTGAGGAAGGATCCCAGGTTTAAAAAGACTTGCTGGGAGCCCCTGTTGGCTCTGACATATACTTAAGCAGTAAACTTAGATGAAGCACGGGCTGACTTTATTTTGAACTCATTTCCTCTCATCTAAGGGACATGGTTCATTGAGGCATAAACAGATTGTTTCATCTATTTATTCATTGTTCATTTTATTGAATATGCAATTTTGTGTAAAATGTGCATTGTATTTTAAATGAAGTTATGCATTAGGCCTACTCCCTTCCATGATGTATTGAAAAGTTCAAATTGAAACAATATGCAAAGTTCTGTGACAAGAGTGTAATGAATTAGGCAAAAAGATCCACAAGAGGAAAGTATACAAGTACATCAATGCTCTTGAAGAAAATAAATTGATGTGTAGTTCTGATCTCATATACGTACAAGTACATATGGAGGTCATTTATTTACATTGAAATCAATTAGGTGTTACTTATTTACATGTACCTAGTATTTTACCTCCATTTATCCCTGTTTTGTATGCAGTCTTCAGCTTGTGTATGCCAATTACTTCCACTTCCGATTTAATAATGTCTAGGTAGGTCTTGTATTGTCAACCATTGCCTGTCACAATTATGGGCTCCCAACTTTAGGCATTGTCGAATATAATCTCCCCAGAGGATAATAAACATCACTCATTTCAATTTGATATTGAATTCATGACTCTTCATTAGCGGTACTCTTTATTATCTCCAATTTATAAAGGGAAGATGCAGAAAAAGCAGTAAAGTCCAGCCAGTCTCTAGTAGGAAGGAAACTCAAGGTAGATTATGCAGAGAGGAAACCTAAGAGAGGAGGACCAAGGGATCAAAAGACAGAAGTAGCAACTCCAAAGTCAGGTATGGAAAAAGTCTGAATTATAGTACAGTGCGTATCAAAACAAAGGTAATTTTAGAAAGCTATATTCCTAGTTCATTTACAAGAGGGAGTGAATGCTTTCACTGCTGTCACATAATAAATCATTCGGTAGGATTGTGATTGATGATGTGTGACAGCACTTTTTTATCCTTTGCAGTTTTTCATCCGTATGTATACATCAAAAAAGGGATTTTGGACATGCACATATATATATATATACCTGTCACCTTTATTGCAATTACCGTGGTTATGTGTGATAACAGTGATGAAAGAAAGGTATAATTGCAAATGGGAGGAGTTTCTCTGTAATTATTATGTTATGTAAATTGGCGGCATAAATAACCTCGGTATATGGCCCATATATTTGGATTACCTTAATGTTAATTTGCACTGCACTGAGCATTAAGTACCATGTGGTTTTGAATCACTGCCACAGTGCAACCATCCTTCAGAAAGACATATTTGCAAATCTCCACCCAAGTTAAGGAAACAGGTATCTGGTAGGAATGAATTCCTTGAATTTCTTCTCGAAAAGCATGATGTATTTTGGGGGTCTTACATTGTTCTACAGGGGCCTACAATCCAGGATTTGAAAATATAGGGGGCAAATAGAGCAGGCAAAATTTTCTGATTTTGCATGAGGGGTTTTCAAATAATAGAGAGGGCACGTGTCCCCTGCGCCCCATCCTGGATCCACCACTGGAATCGTCAAGTATAAGTGTACATTATCTGTAACACTAATGTTCTAAAAAGATACAAAGCACTCATGTAGTTACTTTTACTACATATAATTGTTATAATAGTACAATTTTTTTTTCTTCTCCGGCAGATGAGGAAACTCCATCAGCTCCTAAACACGTTGAACCTGTCCCCAAGACAACAACAAAACAGAAGCCAAAAGAAAAAAAGGCCAAAAAGAAGAAAAAGGTCAAAGTTGAAGGGTCAGATTTCACTTCGGAGAGAGAAAAGAGAAAGTGCAGACTTATCGTCCGTAATCTTCCTTTCAAGGTGAGTTTCTAAAAAGTACATAACATTCTGAAATATTTCTCCTGTGGATGAATATGTTTTGAGGTCCAAAACTGTTTAATTGTTTTCTTCTTCTTGATTATAGCCCAACGTCCCAATACAGGGGCCAACCGGGCAATTTGACAGTAGGTGGATAGTGTAGTTTGATGTACGGTTCAGTAGACTCTTTGTATTGCAAATGGTTATTTTTCTATTAGTACTCTTTCAGAGCTTGTTATATTGTCTAATGGAAGTTGTTTTGATTATTTGTGCAAAGAATACAATTATACCAATTAGCATTTGTAATAATCGCAATTATTTTTTGTCTACTCTCATTTCTTTTCTTCTTAGTTATACTTTGGTCCATATACCAATTATTCACATCTATAATTTTTTTCTTATTAACCTTGAACATGATGGACAAAATAATGTGCTAATGATATTTTGGGGTGTACTACATTTATTTCTTATGTCAACAATAACTGAGTTTTTGATACTGTGGTATTCGACTAACTTTCACCTCTATTTCCACAGTGCACGGAGGAGAAGCTCAAGTCCGCTTTTGAAGGTTTTGGTAAGGTGTCGGAAGTCTCTATTCCGACGAAGGACAACAAGAGCAGAGGTTTTGGTTTTGTACAGTTTGAGTTACTCAACAAAGCAGCTAAAGCCCTTAAACAGATGAACGGCAAACAAATTATGAGTGAGTTTAGCTCTTCTATTGAATTGTGTATCTTCCTTCATCCTACAGCGTACAGAAGCTACCTCCTAAATGCTTTGGCAAAGGGATTCTCCCCTTCTCTGAATGCTACATTTGTTTTGTACTCTAGACAACACCCCATCCCTGTATTCTGAAATGCCATTTAGGCTCTAAATTTGTATGTACATACAGACAATATCTGTGTTAGAGATTTAGTAAATCAGGCTTTCTCTGGAATCAAGGAAAATGCATATTTTGTTTGAATGAAAATAAAATTAAAAGGACTTAAACCCGCAACATCTACATTTATCAGGAAGTATTAAAATTAACCAATGTTGCCATGTCTGATCACGATGGAGTAGGCTGAAATATCCATTGACTTTTATTTCTGATTCATAAATAATCAGAATCCCATGATTAACATATATATGTTTGATTTTCAGATCGTATGGTGGCAGTAGACTGGACAATACCTAGATCAGAATACCTGGAAGCAATGCAGAAGAACAAACAGTCCTCTCAAGGTCAGTGTTTCCACAAGGTCATGTTTACAACTTCCCACTCAGTTATAAACATTTTATAGAATGAGCCAATAAATAGAAAAATACAAATCATTTGCTAAAGAAATAATTTGAGGCGCTGTTCTACTCCTTTTTAAGTTTGCAGTAGCCATTTATGTTGATGGAATACCGCCGTTTTTCTTAGATACTAAACGTATTTAATTTGAACTCATGAAATTTATGTTATGAAAGTAGGCAAAGTTTTTCATCAGGTAAGAAAGAAAAAGTTGATAAATATGTGAAGTGCATCATACACTATTCACCCGATGTTTCTAAGCACTTTAACTTATTTTTAACTTGCTTAGTTAGGTTGCCTTGACAAGGCACTCACAGCAATGCCCATTTGTACCTCACCTTGATGGTGTTTCACCATGTGGTTCATAATTCACAAACACCTGGTGATCAGTTCTTGTGCTAAATGATCTAGAATGTGATTAATATAGCACCCAAGAACATGTTCCAGCTGACTTACTTCAAATGGTTTACTTTTCTGACAGATGATGAAGCTGCACAATCAGAAGAGGAGGAGGAGAATGAAGAAGAGGATGAAGATGATGAAGAAGAAGAGATGGAGAGTGATGAAAGTCAGCAGGTATGTTCTTTTCAACAGAGTTGTTGTTGTTATGAAAGGTATTAGCTTCTTGGGAGGATTCCTTGAGGTAGAATTTTTACTTTATAACTTTTCATTGTGTTAGATTTGACTTATTTGACGTATCAGTGAAAATAGAATCAGAAATAATCATGGACACAGAAGGAACTTGAACCAGCAATATCTACGTCTATCTGGAAAGCAACTTAACCATGAATAGATGTTGCATATTTGAATCCTTTGTGGGTCCATTTTTAGTAACAATTCTAATATATGATGAGAAGTTTGTAAGGCTTGTAAAAGCCTGTAAAAAAACTGCCGATTCTGTTGTCCAGTGGGGATGAAATGTTATTGAGGTTTACAATATACATTGTATCAAGTAAAATTCTTTATCAACCATTTGTGCTAGGCACTTGAAAAGAAATTAAAAAATAAGTAGGCCTATAAATATTTCAGTTGATATGAAAGTTGTAAATAGGCCTAGGTGGATACATGTACATGTATAAAGTCAGTCATAAATTTACCCATGATACATTAGACGTTAAAAATGGTAGTTGCTGCTTCCCTGTTTGGCGTTCAACAAGAAGGGGATAGAGAAACGTCCATCTGGCACTGCTCATCAGCTGCTGGGCCCATGAGAAAAGGGGCAAAACAAATATCCGTTTCGGACATTCAAATTTGGAACATTTTCATTTTCATTATGATTTGTGTGTTATACTTTATGATTGTATATAGATTTAACAAGAACTAAAGCAATGTATATTCATTCTTTGTACATGTATATCAGGCCACGGATGAGGAACAGGATGAAAATGAAATTGAAGCTGATGAGGACAGTAATGGAGAAGGGGACGAAGATGAAGATGTTGAAATGGACGACGATGAGGATGAAGATGAAGATGACGATGATGAAGAAGATGATGAAATGGACAATGATGAAGAAAAGGAAGAAGATGAAGCGGAGGAAGATGTCAAACGTCGTAATTTCAGAAAACCATCAGAGGACGTGCAAGAAGGAAAGACTCTGTTTATCAGGTGAATTGATATATTTTTGTTTTATATGTAATTCATTATATCCAGTCACGGATAGATTTCAATAGATTATTGTGGCCCAATTGCCTTGGACAATAGCAGCTCTATTATGTTTGGGCATGGGCCAATGCTTTCAATTGTGTAATGTAAGACTGGGTATCTGCTGATATCTCCTGCCATTCACTTGTCTTATTTTGTGGATGGTGTTTCACCAAAGCGTTTAGAAAGTTACGAATTAATTTACGAACGACTGGAACGTGTTCTTGAGTGCAATAGTACATTCTCAATCATTTAGCACAAGAAATGATCAACAGTTGTTCGTAAAGTTGTTCGCAACTTACCAACGACTTAGTGAAACACCACCTTGGGTTGATATTCTATTAAAAGACAGTGTGCTATGTCTTATTTTCTTGTTTGTAAACAAGAAATTGGTCGTGGTAACAAATCTTTTTTAGAACAAGGCATTGGTTTTTGTCTGCATATAACTGGTTTGCATACATGTACATGTATGTGTATATATGGAGACATCTCCATAAACACCAATAGTATTTCTGTATAAAGTGAAATTAGCTGTTACCGCATAAATGCACACAAACTTTTAGCAGCCTAAACATGTCTACCATTTACATACTGCTGATGTGTTTGCAGATTGTGTTGTTACCATAACATTTGAACCTAGCATCTCTAAAATTGCCTTGGTTTATCTCATACCAGTGCCATACTTTATTTCACAACAAATGTTAATGATATTATTTTTTTAAACAAAAACAGGAATGTGCCATATGATTCAACGGACGATGACGTGAGGGAGCTCTTCATGCCTTTTGGAGAGCTGGAATTTGCAAGGGTGGTTGTTGATCCCATGACTGAACACTCTAGAGGTACGTAAAATGGTTTATTTTCCACCTAAAAACATCCTACATACATGTATTCTCACAATGTTGTCATCTTTGTTTTAACTTATAAAAGAATTATAAAAAGCCTGAATGGGGCTCATTGAAATTAATCCCTTGGTATCTAAAATATACAAATTATTTAGTAATATGTCATGTAATATATAAGTAAAAGCAGCAGTTCTTTTTTCTTTCTTTTTTTGCATAATTAAAAACATTGACAAATTATATAAGAGTGAACAAAAAACAAACACAAACTTTAAAAAAAATGTAAAGCTGTAAAGTGAAGTACATTGTACATGTACATGTATATTCGGAATGTAATGCAAATGAGAGGTTGCTTATGAAGTGATCTTAACTATAGCATATAAGAACAACCAATAATAGAGATGTTGTATCACAATGTGGTTTGTTTAATAACAGCCTAATTTATTTTTGGTTTGAATTTAAATTTTACTTGTTGTATTTTTTCGACTTGTAGGAACAGCCTTTGTGAAATTCAAGAGGAAAGAAGATGCAGATGGTTGTCTCAATGAAGTGAGTAACATACTTGCCTTTTATCCAATTTTGATAAATATTTATTTATCATTTTGGCATCGAATGAACTCAAAATGGAAAAAAAAAAAAAATAATAAAAAGGGGAAAGTTAGTGGTAATTTTCAATAAGAATAATAGGAATCAATTTATGTAGCACTTCGAGATGTAAAGTCTTATAAGGCGCTAATAAATCTTGAATATTATTGAAATATACATGTACTACGATTTGTACCATGGTAGGTAAAAGCATTATCATTCTATCATTTCTAGAAGCATTTCAACAAATACTGCAGCCTTTGTTATTTTTCAACCTCCAGTTTAAACCTTCATTTAATCAATTTCATCCTATCACTGTTCAACATTAATCACTATCCATATGGCAAACACACATTATCTTTCATAAAATAGGGTGACTCAGTGAGGTTAAGTGGACGGCTGTTAGCCTTGAGTCCAGCCATCAGCAGAGCAGAAGCAGTCAAGCTAAGAACGGCCGAGAAGGACAAAGCAAAGGAGGAGCAGAAGGACAAGAGGAACCTACATTTACTGCGAGAAGGACGTAAGTGATACCTGCAGCCTTAGGGATCAAATCCATGAATCATTCATGGTGGGTGATGCCTCATTATCTAGAATGCCCCGGTCAACCTATTATAGCAGTGATGTGGAAGTCTTGTACTATGCGTCCTGTTTTAAAGGCCAGTGTTTGACCAAAAGAAACATCTTCTTATATCCCTAATCCAACTGGGCTTTTTGAACTATCCTATGGCTTTTGGGGGGGGGGGTTGATTCCAACCCTCTTTCCTAGATCCCAGGATAGTATGTATCATCATAAGAAGATCTGATTAGATTTTGAAGTATGTAAGGTCAAGGGCCGCAGAGGTCACCAATTGAAATTATTTGTTTCAAGAGCAGAGGCACATAGGAGACATAGTCAGATTTGTCTTGTTTACAAGAGTGAATATTGTCCCGGTGTTCATGAATTTTGAAGGATATTGTTGTATTGCGTTTTATTTTTTTATTTTTTGGAGTTTTTTTTTAACCAAAAATCTCAAGTTGTATTAGGGTTGTCCCATTACCAAAATAGGATTTATTAAGTGATAACAGATATACCTCATGCTTAAGCCCCTGGGGGAATTGTATTGTAACAGTAAATGAACAAGAGACTCAAGATAGAGAACATTTGTCTAATCTCACCAACCCGATTCACCCCACAATATTACACTTATTGTGACTCTACGCTTCAAAACCACAATATTTAGAAAAAGAATAACAAAGGAACTGGCAGGAGAATAGGTTTTTCTGAAGTGGATATCATTTACAGCTCTAACTCTAACATCGTATTCATTCAAATCCGTATGCAAAAGTTTCTAACATGTATTTTTGGAAAGATTGTAATACAGAAAGAAAAAAAAACCTTTCAAATTAATTCTGTTGACTTATTGGTGATTTTGAAACTGTACGTCTCACCTGCACCTCTAAAAGACATAATATTTACTCAGAGTTACTCAATATGATGTCTATTTGTATAATATCCAGTGATCCGTCCAGGAACCAAGGCAGCTGAAGGCTTATCAGAGCAGTACATGAACAAGAGACTCAAGATAGAAAGTGTCAAGAAGGAGAAACTCAAGAACCTGAATATCTTTGTCTCACCGACACGCCTGGCTGTCCATAATCTCCCCAAGGCCGTAGATGATAAGAAATTGAGAGATCTAGCAAGGGAAGCGGCAGGGGACAAGAAGGCTAAAGTTATTGAGGTGAGTTTGGCTGTGTAGAATAATTGAAGACTGGAGTGAAAGAAGTTTTCAAGTCTGGTATTGGTTTTTCATTTTGTGGATTCTTGACACCTAATCGTAGGATAATGGTGAGGGTTATTTCAAGTTTAGGGTTAGGGGAAAGTTTTTTCAAAGAACTCATTTTTGGAGGAAAAAAGTGCTGAGGTACTTATTCTGCTACAGTCTTTAATTTCTCTGATGGGCCTTTCATTAATAGTGGACTCTTGACACCTAACCTAAGGATGAGGGTGAGGGTTATTTTAAGTTTAGGGTAAGAAGAAGGTTTGTTAAAGGAACTCATTTTTGGAGGGGGAAAAATTGTACTTTCTCCAGTGCAGTCTCCTACTACCCGGGGACAATATTTCCCAGGCATAACCTCCTTTGTAAGTTATTCCGATTACCGCTGTGTAACTGTCTGTAGGTTAATTCAATTTTAAAAGTTGTGATTCATCTGATGGTTATCAGGACTTCATTGTTTTCAGAGCAATTGTTCGTCTGGTACCTTCAAAATATGAAGGCGACCCTCTCTAAATCTCTGTCAAGTCTGTACTTCTGATATCCGGTACAAAGGAAGTAGCTTTGCATGAAGGACAAGAAGTAAGAGATGTGTCTCATTTCTTCAAAAAATGACAATCATGTCTTTACTGTAATTTTCACCTCTGGTGATTTGTAATCTTATCAAGGAATTTTGGGAAAGCAGTCTTCCTCTGCTTCTCTTTTCCCCCGTTTTGTATCAGTCAACATCATGTGTACTGCCATCAATATCCCCATAAACTTGATCTTTATATTGAGATTTTCAGCAAGATCTTTTCCAGTTTAACTGCTCAAAGCGCTGTTCAGAATATTATTACCCCGTTCACAGGATTCAATTCCACAATTGCCGACTGCCATGCTTAATAGGAACCTATATGGACTTATCCTCCCAGATGTACCCATTTGCACCTGGGTGGAGTAGGCATAAGTGCTGGTGCCGGGAATCGAACTCGCAACCTTTACATCCCCAGACAAGTGATAGAACCACAAGACTACGACAATTACGTTGTAGTCTTTGGCATCACATGCGTGCCCTGCACCATTCAGTAATCTTTCATAGTTTATGGTTCAATCTACTCTCAAGTCACGTCTTCTGCTCTAGGTATCCACAATTCTTCAGATTTTCGAGTATCTTTACAATGACCGGTGCTTGATTTGCTATTAATGTAAGACATTTCCATTCAGCTCAACCTCAGTCAGTGCCAGATTAAAGTTCTTCTTCGCATTATAATTAGTAGCAAGCTGAATCTTGGAATGTAATACATGTATGTTTGTTTAGAAGTGTACATGTACATGCCCGATCTAATCAAAATATTATAATCCTTTCATGTGAAATATGTTTGTTTTATGTTTCAGTCAAGGATCATGCGTGACATGAACAACCCCAATGCACAAGGAGTCTCCAAATCATTAGGCTTTGGCTTTGTAGAGTTTACCCAGTATGAACATGCCTTAGCAGCCCTTCTTCACATCAACAACAATGCTACCATCTTTGGTCCAGACAAGGTAAGACACTAAAAAAAAAAAAATCAAAATAGCTATATGCAGAAACATTTCCATAATAACCTTGAATATTGTCTGTTGAGAGCCAGAAGGGCGTTTTTGCATCTCAAAGGTATTCTGTTGAGAACCAGAAGGGCGCTATTGCTGTACAAAGTCAATGGTAATAATGCCCTTCTGGTTCTCAATGGAACATTCCTGATCTATAATAGCGCCCTTCTGGCTCTCAGCCGACGATATTTTATATTTATGAAAGTCATTATGTTGTGATTACAGGAGGTGACATTGTTGGAGGGCCTCAGGAGGTTTGGTTCATTTCACTATAAAATTGGTTTACTACAGTTTTGCCAAGACTCCTTTCATTACAATATGCAATTGTTGACCTGTTACATGTATGTCTACTTGAAGTGAATTAATGTATATTAAGCCACCTTATGAAAATTTCCACATTGATTTAGTATTGAAAAGATCCCAAATAAAGCAAAATTTGTCACTTGTGAATTTCCCCAAATACTGCAGACCAAAATTGTGAAATGTATTTCTCATACAGTATACATGCACATGATGTACATGTACATGATATGACATCTTACCTAATTGTCTGTTTTCAGACAGATTTAATGAGCATGACTAGGTTATTAGGATTGTCTTGGCTGAATGATCAGATTGGTATTTATCGTGAATTATCAGATTTTGCTAAGTAATTGTGTGCAACTCTGAATATGTACCTGTTTGATGTCTGATTACTCTTGGTAATGTATATCTTGATGGATCTTCTTTTCTTTTTCTGTTTTCTTCCTGCAGAGGCCTATTGTTGGTTTCTCTCTAGAAAACAGAAAAGCCTTGGAAATTCAGCAGAAGAGAAGAGAAAAAGCAATGGTAAGCTTGGTGGTGTATTTGGATTAATCCATGTATAAATACATTAGAATAATGTTTTTAGAGTAATCTCATTGGTTTTTGCTAAATAGCACAATGAAGGTAATTCTATGTTAAATTTATTTGTTTTTTTTTTTTACATGAAATAACAAACATAGTAATTTAGAAAAAAAACAAACTTTTGTTTAAATGTACAGGTACATGTATGTCTGTATGATTAGACCATAACACCTCTTACTGTACTTCAAGCCAGAAGTGAACATATTGTGGCAAGACATTAATCAATTTGTGCCAAACTCCACCCAGGTGAAGAAAATTGGAACAGAAATGAATGTCTGGTAAAATTTCTTTGAATGCTCTGAGCCATTATTGAGTTGAATCAGCTAAATTTGTGAAAGATACATTATACAGCGCAGCGTATCCTTTGAAAATATGACTTAATAAATCTACATGTAGCTATTATTGCAAAATGTCTCTTCCATTTCACTCTATGACAGATGAAGAGGCAAGTGTTCAACAAGAATGACAACGCAAAAGATGAGGAAGAAAAGGAAGAAGAGAAGCCTAGGAAGCCCTACTCCCAACAGAGACTTCAGGCCCAGCAGAAGACTGGTGCAGAATCCAATCTCCCACCCAACAAGAACATGGTCATGCCACAGGATGGGAAGAAGAAAGGGTTACCACGCCACTTTGGGGCCAAGAATCGATGGAGGGATAGAGGGAAGGTGGCGGAAGAGAAGAGGCAAAGAAGGAAAGATAAGAGGATGGTGCTTCAGAAGCAAGTGTGGAATAGTATGAAGGCTCCTGCACCAGCAGATGGCATGAAGGTTGATAAGAAAGAACTCAGGAAAGAAAAGCAGGTGGGTAACTTCAAGGATGAAATCATCCTTGAAGATCAAATAGGGTGTTTACCTATTGACTCCTGGAGATCCAATAGGCCTAATAGAGAACCAAACATGCTATCAATTATCTACGTCATTCTGGCGTTTGAAAGCATGAAAGCATGCCTATGGAAATCCTGAGCTAGAAGGGTATTGACTTATTATGTTTATACCTATCTGAACCATTACACGAACCCCCCCCAAAAAGAAAAACAACAACAACAAAAAACAAACAAGCAAAGAAACAACAGAAACACAAATAATACTTACACAAAAGAAATGGAAAACAAAATGCAAAGTAAAGCCAGTGGCAAGGTTCCCACTATGGAAAACCTGGAGATCAGGCAAAATAGTCTTGGAATTTGAGAAAATGTCTCAAAATCAGTGAAAAGTCAAAGAATTTGGTAAGATGTTGTCAGTCTGTTGTTTCTGGTGATCAAGGAAAATCATGTAATTTTGTTCTCCTAATATAGTGGGAACCCTGTGTGGATCACCGGAAAGAATCTTGCAAATTCTCTTGGGAGGTCAATCGACTGAGACAGTTTTCAATGTCTAGTTTACAGTTTCCTAGTTCATTGGTCTACAAAATCAAGTTTCTCTTTTCAAAATAAAATTATATTATAAAATTGTTGGTAAATAAATTTCTCTTTTTCTTTCTAACCTGCAGAAAAACCAGAAAAAGAAGCAGAACCGTGATGTAAGAGAGGAAAAACAATTTAATGCTATGGTGAACAAGTACAAGCAGAAACTGACGCGGGGAGGTGACGCAAGAAACACAAAGGGCGCCTCCAAGTGGTTCGAGACGTGACAAACTTGATCACCGCAGAAATAGACTGTCAATCAAATTATGAGTATTGATGACCTATTCCATTGTGCACAGATGTACCATCCATGTTTTTTTCTAGATCAGGCATTAGAGGATAATTTATTTCATCAAGAAATGTTTGGATATTAGGAAGACTACCCAAGCCTAAAGGCCATTTCAGGAAAGTGTGAGGCAACTCCTGTCCCCATCATTTCAACCATAGGCTATGTCCTACCTTTATAAATTTGATGTCTATCTAGCTGGGACAGACCGGTTTCACAGTATCAGTCGTTGAGCTGGTCTATATTTTGACCTAGCTGGCATGATTGCAGAAGGAAACCATTATTTAATGAATCATGAATTGGAGGATCAGTTATTTCAGCTGCACCATTGAATGTTTTTATTTGAAATATGGCATGGTTTAATTCTCACTCCCAGCAGATGATATGTACAAAAGACCACTTTGGTTTTCAATCAATTTTTGAGCATATCAAAAATAGATATTTCAAATATACTTGATAATAACATTTTTTATAAAAATCACATACTGTAAATCTTCACATGTATTTGTCTACTTATTTTTTGCATTACCTTTTAAAATTACATTTAACTTGATTCTCCCCTTAATCTTTCCATTTTGAAGCCAATTATATTATTGGCGACTCTCTATTTCTTCACTTATTTGGGGGATAGGACACCCTTTAAAACACTCACCAGTATGCATCAACAACATTGTGGTATGTGTACATGTATATGAATTGGGCCACAGTCCTCTCCCAATATAACAAGCATGGATACAGGATTTTGTTACGACAAGGCAGTTCTTCTAGTCAGTTCCAATTTCAAACATGTAGACATGTCTCCATGCACCTACATGTACATGACTGTGTATGTGTTCAGTATAACAAGCAGCTTGTTATAACAGGAGTGGACAGCGTTGAGAAACATGTTCAGAGACACTTCAAGAAACAAGACAGAGGGAGAGAGAGAAGTAGGGGAGGTGGTGCTTAATACAATGTAATATACACCTCAAACAAAACAAACAGCATGTTCAAAACTTATTTAAACTATTTATATCATGATATATTTATTCCATTATATACAAATTTGTTTTTAGATATACAAAAAATACATTAATATGTGATATTTAATCAAATAAGGCATACATGATTATTTGTTAGCATATAGAAAAAAGACACATGTACAAAAGATATTGGAAGTTTTTTTAGAAATTTTGGACGGAATATGAATATACTATTAGTATCTTCCACATACACATACATCTGTTCATGAAAATTTTGGAACCAGAACTAAACTGTGTTCATCTTTGTATTGAAATAAATAGATGTAAAGCAGATTTCTCAAATTCTAAACATGTACATAAGATTTCCAATTAGCATGTAAGATTTTCAACAACAAACACCAATTCAGGAAATTGTATACATAAAGGTATGCATGATAAACATTGTGGAAGATCAAAAAATTTTAAATGTGAATGTAATCTTCATCAGAGACATTATTTAAAGAAAGCAATTTGATGTATCATAGATTTCCAAGTGTCTTTGATCAAATACATGTACATGTACACGGTTAAAATATTAACAAATACAGTAAGAGAACAATAAACCTGCTATTCCTTCAAAATACATTCTTATACAAAATCGCATGTATGAAAATGAATTTGTTAAGATGAATACTGACTGAGATGAAACATTCTGCATAATATTCATTGAACGTCATATCACAGTTGGGAAAAGAATAGAAAAAGGTTTGGTATGTACGCGATGGAAGCACACTCACATAATAAATAGTATTACATTACCAAACGCATACACACGTTATCCACTTCCCATTTGATATGCATGGTTTGATATATCTCTTTAGAAAATTGTTGTGTATTGTGCATTGAAGCTATATTCAGAAGCAAGCTGCAAAATAATAACATTTTGTAAAAAAAAAAAAAAACTTTCAGTTACCAACCTTTTAAAATTTTGATTCAGGAACCCAATTTTTTTTTTTTTACAGTCTCCATTTCTATAGCATAGGATTTTTTTTTTTTTTAAAGAAACAAAAGCATCAGTCTAAAATATGAAAATTATTACAGTCAAGATTATAATGTCTATCATAAACAATCATTTGATAAAACAAAATAATATATAGATTTTACATTAATATGTTCATGCTCGTCTTGCATATTGATCAATTCAATTTCAAGCTGAAGGTCCATTGGTCCATAAACCCCCTCCCCATCCCCAGCGTTATTTTGAAATGCTTTGAGTATTCATCACATTTCCACTAAAAGTCCCTTACCTAGCTTGTTTCACTCCCCCTCCCCCCCCCCCCCCTATTTCAAAATTGTACTAACCAGCTCCATCGTTAGCAGTCATATTAACTTCCCCTCTGTATTAATGGTCATAGGGGAGTTGGCCACCAACTCAACAGGGGTTTCAAGGATGTCCCTCTGTAGTTGCTGTACTTGTTTCCGCTATTTCAATATGGTACTACCCAGCTCCATCATTAGCAGGCACATTAACTTGGCCCTCTGTATTATTGGTCATAGGGGTGCCTGGATGAGGGGTATTAGCCAGCAGCTCAGCAGGGGTTTGGGGAATACGGTCTGCCCATTCCTGCTGCATCGCCCAGTTCATGTTCTTCCTGATATCAAACAGATTGATCACTGACATTTGCTGTAAAATAAAAAAAAGTTAAGGAAAATTACACAACTGGTTTAGACTGACAAAAAATCCATTTAAACTAAAGATGTAATGTTATTTCTTATTTTTTTTATATAACTTTTTGAATGCTACATACAGGTGTACTTACATTATAAAAAGTACAGATTCTCCCACCATGAGGCAATTATTTTACATGTAGTCCAAATTTTCAATCATGCACATGTGTTGATGTGTTCAGTATAACAACGTATGTGGCTTTGACCCGACCACATTGTTATAATGGGAGTGGACTGTATCTCTGCCTTCTAGAATTGTTGTTTTATCATCATTTGTTTATACATTGTTGAATAGTTTTAATTACCATTTTAGGACTCTATTCTGAATTATTGAAACTGATTTACAGGAGTTAGTGCCTATTCATTCTGAAGAAATATTTACAATAATTGCATCAAGTTATATGCCTAAGAGCTACTGATGGGCTCAGAATTTTGTTTTATCTATTGTAGTCTCTTTAAAGTATAGTCTACCGGTACTCCCGTTATAATAAGGTGCTCTGGACAAGACCAATTACCTTGTCGTAACAAATTCTCTTTATACAGAACCACCTACACAGAACACATACATGTACACTGTAGGCAAGAAAACTTGCACATTTAAAAAATTTTGACCGGAAGAATCATCTTGTAGTTAAACAAAATATTGTATCCGTACTCATTATAATGGGAGTAGACTGCAGTGTATACAAACTACAGATGCTGGGCCAGGTTGCATGAAGAGTGACTATTATAGTAACTTTGTCATTAATGGGAACTTTCATGAAATACAGCATTTTCATTGGTTGTTGAGTAACGTTACCATGGTAGTTACCACTGATGGCACAGTAACTATAATAGTAATTCTTTATGCAACAGGGCCCAGGTATTGGATTCCTTAAAAGGAGACCAATACAGGAGACATACAAGTGTACACATTAGAGGTAAAGGATACATGTTTTGGTGGTAAGGGTGGAAGCTGAAAGATAGATGGTGGTTGAGTGAGGCGTAGATGACCCAAGGATCCTGATGGATGGAAGTAATGATGAGCTCTAGGATTGTACAATTGACCTGTACGCGTGGGCATGAACACGGCCGGCAAGCTGATGTCTGAAAATGCGAGAAAGAAAAAAAAAAAAACTCCAATGTTTACCACAATATTTCAGATTATTCCACTTCAACAAACAGTTTTGTCAAAGGTTTTTTTTTTTTTTTTTTTTTTTTTGGCGGGGGGGGGGGGGAGATGCCCACTAATCATGAGGATAGTTATTGAAATGCAGTACAGAGATAAGGGAGACCAGAAACAAAATGGCGAACATTACTACTACACTTAGCAGTAATGTTAAAATGAAATATTGCACATGTAAAAGCAGCCTTGGTAAAAACTCTCTAATTTTTAGACTATGTGAATTTTGTAAGTTCAGTTTTTATGTTCTAGGTAACTGGTCTTCAATATACAGTGTGTCCCACAATAAATGCTAATGGCACTTTAGATGGGTATAATATTAAAATTGCAAATATATATTGTTTATAACTCTACACCCGTAAACTACCATTCGTTTTCTACAACTGGATGAAATTTTATGTGATATGGTCCAAGAATCCCAAAGATATGAGCATTTTGTCATTACACATCGGGAAACCTCTCCATCCAAGTTTGTATTGAGTAGTGCCGGATGTGTCGAATAAAAGAAATCCAAGTTTGATCATTAATACTTTGAAAAATATTTCAGGAGTATTTATGAAATTTATATCACTGTAAAGTGCAACTCATTACCATTCTAATGATATGTCTCTCAGCTCACCAATACCACGCATCGCTGAACCCAATTGTTCTGAAAAAGTCTTACAAAATTGTGAGTGTTCACTTTCGTGCTCCTTGAGATGCGTTATTTAAAAGACTAAGAAAAAACCCAACTTTGATCATTAACATGATTAATGAGCGTGAAAGTGAAGCACTCACAATTTTGTAAGAATTTTTCAGAACAATGGGGTTCAGCGATGCGTGGTATTGGTGAGCTGAGAGACATATCATTAGAATGGTATTGAGTTGCACTTTACAGTGATATAAATTTCATAAATACTCCTGAAATATTTTTCAAAGTATTAATGATCAAACTTTGGTTTCTTTTATTCGACACATCCGGTGCTACTCAATACAAACTTGGAGGGAGAGATTTCCTGATGTGTGATGAAAAAATGCTCATATCTTTGTGATTATTTGACGATATCAGATAAAATTTCATCCATTTGCAGGACATGAATGGTAATTTACGGGTGTAGAGTTATAATTAATATAATATTGTAATTTTAATATTATACCCATCTAAAGTACCATTAGCATTTTTTGTGGGACACACTGTAGAATGCATATATTGGAAAGCAGACGTAGTTTGAAAAATTTTCTCAAGTTTTATTAATTCACAAATATTGCAAGTTAGCCCTCAGAAAAAATTTCACATCCATGCAAGGATATTTGTAGTAATGAAAACATCACAACTATCGTAAAATAAAGGCCCCACAAATTGTAACCATGGTAAAAACAATTACCTTTTGTTGTATCTGGACTCTGAGGATCATGTAAGCTGAGCTTATACGTCCCTGCTAACTGCTTCTCAATATGGCTGCTCACTTCACCCTTTGTTTTCTTCTCCAAATCCTGCCGTCTTCTCTCACTCTCCTCGTTGAACAGCTGAAGACGCTCCAAGAACTAGAAAAAAAAAGATGAATAAGCAAGGTGCAAAAATAGATGTTACGGTATTTTCTTCTTCTTTTTTTTTCTTAATTCCCCAGGCTTCAGTATCATCCTGGCATAAATATTACCCCAGAGTCAGCTATAGGTTTATTCTTCCCCATTCTCATCCATCTCAGGGCAAATGCTCAAACCACTTGGCTTCCACACTTTGATTAAAATTCCCTGACTTTCAAGAACAGAAAAACTCTTAATTGCTACATACATGTACAAGAAAACCCCTTAGAGGGGAATTTTGACAAATATTTTCTGTTTTCCAGAAAAATTAAAATTCCCTGACACTCCCATACTTTTTACTTCTGGAAAAGATATTTTCAAATTCCCTGATTTTGCAAAAAAATTCCTTGACCCATTCACACCCCGAAGATGAATTGAAGTGGTACAGCGTAAGTATAATTGCCAAACATCTATAAGCTCTCTGTCATGTGAGTGAACCAACAAGAAAAATCCATCATCAATATCCAAGCAATACATGAATAAATGAACTTACATCTTTAGGTAGGTCACTGCCCCACTCTGGCAACTTTGTCCCAGTTTTCTTGAGCTTTTTCTTACTATTTGACCGGTCCTTGGTACCAGGAGGCTGCGGGATGACCATTTGACTGTCCTTACCAGGTGTCCAACCCCTGAATGGTGACCTAGATGTTGCAACTGTGAAGAGAAAAAAATTATCAAAGGATATTCTAAAAATTCCATGTGAAAGACACTCAGAAAGTTTGTCCCTGAAAGATACTCCTGAAGAATAGTTTGTGAAATACACCCACAAAGAAAAGAGATACAACTGTAAATGAGAAATATTGCCCAGTTTAATAAAAATTTGAAAAGTTGAAAAAAAAATCACTTCAATAAATATAAAGTTGGTCAAAATGATTCTCACTGAAGGACACCTTGTGAAAGAGACCAAAAGAAAGAAACTCTCGAAAGAAAAACACTCTTACATGTAGAAAGATTCTCTGTGAAATACTTGATAATAGACATTGTTTTGAAACGCAATTAAGAAAGACATGTGAAAGTCAATAACAAAATGTTCAAGACATAAGTACTCATGACAAGAGAGAGATATTCCCAGGAAGAAGCCCCACTCAAAAGATCATTAAGGGAAAAAAACAAAAACAAACCCAGAAATCACCTATGGCGATTCAAAAGTTCCCAAATTCATTCGAAAACACAGTGAGGAAGAAAAAATGATTTTAAAAAATCACCAGAGAATAAAAACCAAACCAAATACCCGTGGCCCTCTGATATTCTTACCCATACCTGCAACCCTTTCTTCAAATTCATCTGATTTTTTAGATGAGCAAGCAAAGAAGAGTGATGTGTTATGATGTTATTAGGAGATTAAACATAAATACAGGAAATGTAATGTTTCACTGTAGCTTTATACAGGACCTGCCGATATAGAACCATCAATAGCTTGCCAAAATTAATTATATTTTCAGACTATTATACATTAAGATATTATTCCACGTACTAAATCTATTCTTTGCAAGTTTTGACAAAATGATACAAGACTGAGTGAATATTTTCACTGCTTTCACATACTATAGGATTGTATTTGATGATGTGTGACAGCAGTGGAAGCATTTAATCAGTCGTTCATCTTTGTACAAAAAAAATGGCAAAAACTGGATACTGCACCAGTCATCTTCAATTTACTTGCTTATGCATGACATGATTATGATAAGCATCATTGTAAAGCTGAAAGGTTTTCTCAATGATGTGTTGAACATAAATTACCACACTATGAGCTTTGAATAAGGTCTCTGTAAAATTGAATTACATATTTTGATACACACTGATAACATTAGTTAATTCATGTATATCCATCGTCTATTGATCTATCTATCTATCTATCTATCTATCTATCTGTATATCTATCTATCTATCTACCTATACATCCAGCGTTATATCTATTAATTTCTATTTAATTTTTTCTCCTGTCTATCTGTATATCTATCTATCTATCTATCTATCTATCTATCTATCTGTATATCTATCTATCTATCTATCTACCTATACATCCAGCTTTATATCTATTAATTTCTATATCTATCTATCTATCTATCTATCTATCTATCTGTATATATATATCTATCTATCTACATGTATCTATCTATCTATCTGTATATCTATCTATCTACCTATACGTCCAGTTTTTTATCTATTAATTTCCATATCTATCCATCCATTGTCATTTTTTTTCCCATCTATCCGTTTTCATATCTATCTGAACCACTTTCATTTCTATCTATACATCCATTTCTATATTGACATCTATCTATCTGTTGAAACTTCCTTTCATCTACCACAAACTAAGTCTTACCTCCTTGCCCCGCTGGTGCTCCACTAAGAAGATTCAGTTGCTCAGTCTGCACTGCTTCCAGGGCTGCAGCCAGATCACGAATCCTGGATCTAAACACAATGCAATAGTTTAAATAGTTATATCAAAGAGGCAAAGACAAACAATATCAAACTGGAGGGAATGTCAACAAAATCTCTAGATGTGACTGGAATATCACAGAGCTGATATGACTTTACATTCTTATGAACCCTATCCGGGGCTCTGTAACACAAGGGTTTGCAATCAATCGTAAGAGGCAATGGCCAATCACTGTAATTGCTGCATACACATTTTCTTCAAAAGACTAATCAGTAACCAATTGCAACAACAATTGATTCAACCGGTTTAAAAACTGAGCTAACACAAAGTGCTGATAAACAAGGTGGATATTGTATTAAGTGCTATGCAAATAATCTCTCTATTCTTATCACTGTTATTGTTTTAAGAATTCTATAGGTTGCAAACTTTTCCCAAAGGCCGCTTATTGTTGTCATTGAAAATATTAGTGAATGTTCACAGTATCCTGCTAAGAGTCGTCTAATAGAATACAATATAATTATTTAAAAAAATGAGTACTGAGAGATACATGTAGTTGGGCATCAAAGATGTAAAAGTAAATAATAACAACCTTTCTGGCATTCACACAAAAGTTTAAGATTTAGCAAACTCACTCAAAATCTTCCGTTAGGACGGTGAGTTCCTGGTTGTGTTGTTCTAGTACTATATCAAGCTCAGCCTTTGGGACCATTTCCTGTAACAAATGAGAAAATGGACACTATATTGTCTACGGATCAGGAGTGGGCCAAGCTGTAACACTCATTGTCGACTCTCTGCCTCAGCTTACAAACTGATCGACTATGATCGGACCCAGGTTTGAATCCCAGTTGACACTTTAAGATGGTGACGTTAAAGGTCGGTCCCAGTCATAAAATAATCATATCTGATTAATACATGTCTGTCATAACCCACTCAATTTGGTGTGTAGATCTGGTTTTCACAATTCAGAACCTGTAGGTAAGTTCTTATTGATTCTATTAATCCAATGGATTAAATGAGGCCACTTTGCTTTTAACTTTTACTTAACTTTTTCTATTCTTTTATTTTATTTATTGTCAAATTCAAGTATGAACAATTCATAAAGAATTGACAGGATAACCCATGAAACATCAGGAGCTTAGTCCCAATAGAGTCCCAACTTGATAGTGATATAATGAAATGAAGCAATCAGCATTTATTTTTAGAGTAAAGATGCTATTCTGCAATCAGGTGCCAGGAAATCAAAATACAAATGGTGATCAATAACGATAGTAAAGAACTTACTGGTTTTTCTGATGGAGTAGCGGATCTGATCGTCATAGCAGATAGACATCTATCGTCATAGTCTTTGTTGATGCTAAGATCTTCTTTCTTGACCTTTGTTAGATCAACCCCAGTGAGGTCTTCAACTATTTCAGTGATGCTCGCAGTCTCTGTGAACAAATGATGGCAATAATTGTTTGTGATCAATATACTTATTCTCTCTTGAGAATTATTTATGCAAAAGTGTCAGTCCAGTATTATTTACCCCCAACAGTACTAACATGATAAATTGTTACTATTAAGTCAACTTCAACATTTGTAGTTTTAAAGATCAGCTCTGACAATGATACATGTACAGATAGTTTGAGTTATTACAGGCAAGGGCAAGACATAACAATAAGCAAAATTATTAAATCTGGGGTAAAATTGCTCCTAAAAAAAAAATTTCCTCAAGAAAAAAAACAAAAAAAAACAATGGATAGCGTGACATCAGAACACTATGTTTATAATCAAATCAGTAGCAATAATTTTTGCTATACATGTAAAGTAAACCTTCTTTTGCTTTCATATGGTAATAAAGCAAATATCTCTTCAATGGCATGAGTTTTAATTTATAAGAACAATGTACCTGTGTCTTTCTCAAAGGTGAATGGTTTGTGGACCCTAGTGTAGAAGAAGATGATGGGCAGTGATCCAACAGGGGCCTCGGGACTTGCTTTGAGCTTCCTGCTAGGTTTGATGGGATAGATTGGGAATGTGTGAGGGAGGGTCTCCCCTGTGTCCTCTGCACTGTCAAATATGGGAATCTCCTGAAAACAAAGAAACATAATTTTTTTTTAAATGGCACATTAAATGATATTTATCATATTCAACAATACACTGAACAAAGGTAGCCTATTGGGATCTTCTTGGGAATGACTGACCTATCAAGTGCAAATGATGCCCAAATCAACTGGCTCACCTAACTTAGAGAAACAGCCTGATGTACATACGACACAACTAAACTCATACAAAAGAAGAAGAAGGAAAACCAAAGAGAAAAAGGTTGCAAATAGAAAAAGTAATGAAAATTAAATTAATATTGTGCAAAAGAATGTATTTTGATAAACTCAATCAAATAATGACAAGGTTATACAGAAGTTCATTTTCAAGTGATGTGACGAACAAAGCCTTTCAAATGTAATGCATATCAAAGTAATATAAAAAGACTAGAAAATACAAAGATAGAAATCTTAATATTCAAGTACCGGGTACCAATATAAAAAAAAAAAAAAAATCTACAACACAGACAGGTCCTTTGTCTATGACTTAGTATACAACATGCATGTATGTGAACCATCAGCTCAAAACCACCAAACACTTGTAGTTTACTAATGCAAAACATTCAAATATCATATAAGAAGAGCTTTATCAATGATACCCTGCAGAAAAAATGCTTCTCCTGTCATTTGCTCTGTTTGCTATATTTACAACTTATTGGTGGGTTTTTTGCGGCTGGTAACTTATTTAAATACATAAGTCATTAAAGAAAGAAGAAGAAAACTCACATCCCCTCGTAGGTCAGCAAGATCAATGTTTCCCATAGCGATGAGTTCATCCAGATGACCTTGATGGACGCCAAGCTTGACCGGCATCTCACCACCCAGGGATGAAACGGTCGAGTGACCAGACTGGACCCTGGTGGGATCCTTGCCCCCGTCATCACCCTCGTCTTCTTCATCTCTATCCTCGTCTTCAGGCTGTAAGGTGGTAAGGTAGAAATATTATCAAAGGTGGTTATTTTAACCCTCTAGCATTCAGAGGCTGTGTACAACACATCAGCTTGTTCCTCAGAGGTATAACAAAAATAATGGTATTTATTGAGAACTCAAGAAAGTAAAAGTTACAAAGAAAATATTTTTACAGAGTACAACATAAATGATAAAATATATGTAGCATAATAGTTAACATTATCACGATAGCAGAAATTCGGAATTATTGTAAGAGCATCATAAGTGTTATTACTGTATGCTGAAAGATTGAAAGGTTTATGAGGAATAAGCTATCTACCAAAACTGTATTTTAGAGTGTCAAAACAAAATAAAACTACACTATTAGCACATACATGTACATTTGCTGCAGCACACTGGAGAACTAATGGATGGTTTTGGCCTATCACACTGATCTATTGTGAAATCCTCTCGTTAATAGGTGACTATTATGTGTTTATGCAGTTTGAAACATGGCATGACCACACATGCTAAGAGACATCCATGGCACATGAAAGGTTAAAGACAATTAAATGTACCTCTTTCTTTCCATCCTTCTCTCCTTCCTTCTCTCCATCAAGGTTATCATCTCTCTTCGTCAGAGCATCTTCCATCTCAAAGAGTGGCCGCTCACCAAGAGGAAAGACAAGGTTCTGCCACCTGATTGAAAAACAAAAGAATTTTTTTTAAATTAAAGCTGATTAATACTTTTCCTCCTTTTAAATATAATAATAGTCAGACTACTTTCTCTCATTCTGTCTGTTTCTCTCTCTTTGTCTTTCTTCCTCTCTGTTTATCTTTCTCTCTCCCAAACTCTCTATCTCTCTCGTATGAAACACATGAGTTAACAAAATATTGTTTCCCCTGAGTAGTGTTTCCAATTGCAACATCATAGAGTAACTGTACACATAATACACCTGTGCTTTATATAATGTCTACTATCTTGTCTCTCATGGGTTTTCTATTTTCTTTTGTGGGTTCATACACTCTAAAGATTAAAAAAAAAAAAACAGTTCAAGTTAATGTGATGAAAAGTTCCTTTGACACATATTGTTACTCTGAGAATAATGAACAAGGGAGTAAATCACATGACCATTATTGATCTCCTGAGAAGTCTTACCTATCATCCAGCTTTCTCTCTCCAGGCACCTGCAATGTAACTGACTTAGTAGACTGGTTGTTGTTCCCTACTTTGGACCCAATCATGCTGCGTCCAGACCGAAGTTGTGATCGTCTACCACTCTGTCCTGTGAAATTTAATCAAAATATGAAAAACAATGTTCTTGGATTGTTGCCTCTCTCAGTTTCCCTAATAAAGAACCAAAAGTGAGATACCATGACCAAAGTTGTGATCATTTACCTCTCTATTTGTAAAGTTTAAGAAAAACATTATGTACAAGTGGAATCTTAAGATATAAAATTTATTTTACAAAAGTACCAAAACAGTTTTTGTGATGATAGATATAGATAAAATATTCAGCATGAAATAATGTTCCTTAAAAATTCAATATCTATCAAAACAGGAAAATATTTGTAAAATCCTGTACATGCATTTTATAGCCTATTTTGATGAAATTCTCATTTTTCTCTTTATTGAAGGATTGATTTTCTTCTTGGGTTTTGGTTTCCTTTCTTTAAAAAGTCACTCTTTACCTCTTGATGCTGGTCTGGAGTAGAACTCAGTCTTCTTGAAATCTTTCTTGAAATTGATGCTGCATTTGACATCTGGGCCAGTGATACCTACTGGATGGAAAACCTAGGAAAGACAAAATGAGGAGAGAAACAAAGAAAAAGTAAAATACTTACAGGAATGAACAAGGCAAAAGCAATTGCATTTCCTAAATGTAAAGCCTTGATCCTTAAACCACTAACTTGAGAAATTGATCTCAATGACTCTTACACTTTCACCCAAGGATTCCAAAACCTGATCAGATCATCTCCCTATAGAAAAATAAACAATCATCGAGTTTAGAGTTCATATCTCAAATAGTTCCTGAGATATTGCAATAACAAGGATAATACCTGAAATACAGCAAAATTAAATATCACATTAGAGTATTAAAAGAGCTACATTTTATTGGTGGTATTATGCAGAGAAACCTGCTTTTTCCACTATTTCCTCTGGCTCCCCCCCCCCTTTTTTTTGTTTGTTTTTGTTTTGGTGCAACTTATTGGTGTTTGTGGGCCATTGGTCAAATATGTACAATGAAGGTTTGACTTTTTTCTTACCTTAACATTAAAGAACCAGTCATACTCTGGCTCATGTGTCCAGACGGTCTTATCGGCTGAGGGAGGCTTCGGAGCAGGAACCTCTACAATCACTGTCTCTGGAATAACCTCAGGACCATCCCCTCCATCTCTCAATCCTTTCTTGGGGTCAATAAAGGTCACTCGCTACAATGAGAAGGATGTAAATTTTTGGAATTGTTAACAATCATCCCTTGCAGTAGTGTTCAAAAACTTACTTGTGCATGCAAAAGAAATTTCACAATATTTTCTTATAGTCTTTTTGTTACATACAGTCTAGCTCGGTGCTAGTTCATTATAAAGATAAAATAAAAAATTTAAAAAATGAGAAGAGCTACATAATTATGTACATTGTGTACAACTTTCCCATTTACAAGCAGGTAACTTATCAAAGTGATTTACAATGTAAGATCATAACTAGCCAATAAACAATCTTTTGAGCTTAGGAAGAGGCATCATTTAAAAGGAGCCATGATGAAAATTTTAAAAAGAATAAATATTAGAAAAATCTACACAGAGCTGGTAATTAAATATCTTATGTCACAACATTGTATGACATCTGCCCTGGCAACAACTACCCTGCAATTAATCTGGAACACAAATCTAATGTGCTATTTTAGCCTTGGAATATACCAATTACCGTAATCCAAACTCAAAACCAAATTACAAAATCCTAGTATCGGAACCAAAAATCCTACACACTGGACATAGTAGAACCCTGAGCAAATGTGGGCACATGGTGGAAAACAGTCTCAGTATGGTTACAAAATAATGTATGTAATGAATAATAATAATAATAATAATAGCTTCTTATATAGCGCCTAATATGAAACATTTGTATCTCTGATTAACAATACCTTGCTAGCTGGTGTTACTATATCACTATCTAGTTCATCTCTCTGAGTCTGTACCGTTGCTCTCGCTGTGCTTTCATGACCTTTACCATCATCCTCATCCTCAGATTCCTCCTCAGTAAAATCAAGCTCATCAGACTACAAACATATCAAAATTCAATAAAACATATTTTATTCTTCAACGTAATCTCTAAAGGCGTCACTATAACTACAGTCCAATCATGTTATAACAAGCAAAAATACAGTAAGGATTTATTATAATGAGGAAATTCTCAAGTTCACAAATTTTAAACTTGCACAAGTGTGTGACTATTTTTTTCAGTATCTTGAGATGTTATGACAACAAGTTAATTGGCTTAGTTCTGAGACTGTCATTTTATTAGGAGTGGGCTGTACTCTTATTCAACATTTAAATGATATCTTGATTTTTTTTATTATTCTTTTTTATTTGTTTTTTTACTGTCAACTCTTCCATTAGATTTATCCTTTTCATGCACAATGTGCTTCATCTCCACTCCATTAGAAGCATTGCATGAGGACATGACACTGCCATGAACAATTGAAGCCCTTTTATAGTCCTTTTACCAAGTCCCTTTTGCTTCTCTCTCGATGAGATGGAAAATTTAAGAGCCATTCCATACTGGAAATGTGGGATGTTGTTGTTGTTTTTTTTTTTATGGCTTCAAGCCTAATCTATTGAAGTATTAAAATATCAAAGATTTTAGGGGTTAACATGATGTACAATGACCACTTTAATTAAAGGATCAAAGTAAGAGGTTCATTATTTTCAGAGAAATATGTGAAAAGAGATGTTTCTTATATTACAAGACTATACAAAGATCTCTTTGAAAGTGTGAGTTTTGATGTGAATTTGCAGTGTAATACGTTATGAAATTTTCAACTAGAATCCATTAACAGTGTTTCTAGAACCATGGAAATTGGTAAAAGCAAATGGAAGACTTACTGAACTAAGTAGTTGAAGTTCATTGACTGATGATTGACTTCTGCCATCAAGCTCACTGCTATCTTCTCTATCTCCACCTTCACCATCAGAATCAGGCTCCTTGTCTAATGACTCTATATACGCTTGAAGATGCTCCATTCTATACAGTCATAATAATTTAAATTTTAATGTCTATTAATTTCATTTGGTAATTACTGAACAGGGTAGAAAAATCAGATAATATTTATTATAATTCCATGTACTTAGTGCCATGGAACCCCCCCCCCCAAAAAAAAAAAAAAAAAAAAAAAAAAAGGTGTTACAAAATGAACTAAATCAGACAGGGCATTTTAAGTAAATATAATTTGGATTATTTTCTTTTTTTCTTTTCCATTTCGTTATTTCGTGAATAGTAAGGTGAAATTCTACAATATCACATCATGTTATATATTCACTATATAATATAACTGCTGCATGTGTGGAGGTAGAAACATGTACAGATTTTGAAATACATTATCCTTCTTTTATCAGCTCAGTGTCTTTTTAAGTGGGTTAAGAATATTAATATTAATATCTTGCCAGAGAAAATAGATACGATGATGCGGTTTTAACTTCAAAGCAACTCTGATATATCAACATGAATGTTTAATGAATAATTAAACAAGAGAAATGTCATTCGACAAGACCACTCACCCTAGTTTGGACTTTTGTTTGAAATTATCGATAAGGAATTTCCATCTCCTGCCATGACCTCTACAGCTTGTGACCTTTGAGAAGAGCTTCTCCCACATCATAATCCTCTTCTCCTTAGCCATTCTCTTAGCCTGTTATTTCAAAAGGATATATTTTTTTTTAAATATGAACCTCATATTACAAAACTGGTTTAACTTTAAACTGATCATTTCACTCTAAAACTGATTCAGCTCTTTAAACCGTCTTCAACTGCCCTTCAGTTTACTATTCTAAAAGCCCAATGTTTACTCACCAAAGCCCCCAAAACCATCCCATCCACCCCTAGGCAGAGGGCATATCCCTCAACAGCCCAAAGCAGACCTGTTCTTCTTTCAGCATGTCACAGCTAATCTACTTGCAAATACACGTTGTTTGTTTTGTTTGTTGTTTTTTTTTTTTAACAACATATTCTAAAGAGTTTAGGTATTTCTCAGGTTGTTACATTGCCACAAGGAATTAAAACGTTTCTCTTTCACTAACAAATAAATCTCCATACCACAGCACTTTCACAAAGGATTATGGTTTAAATCTTTGTATTTCAAATTAAATATTTGACTGTAATATCTACGAATTGCGACAATTATGCAAAGTACTCCTGGAAGAGGATATTCCCATATTTGTGTTATAAAAAGACATCTTTTATGTTTTATTTTTTATTTTTTCATAAATTCTTTTCTTTATTGATCATGTTTCTAGATTTTATATTTTTTGGATATACTCTCAATATACGCTTATGACACGTACCTGGGAATCAAGAAGCTGAAGGCGTCTGACGGCAATGTTAAGCTGTTTGTGTTTGCTTTCATAGTCATTGTGGAGTTTCTTCAGAGCGGCACTCTTCTCTTCCCATGATACGGAGAAGACTCTGACCAGTCTGACCAGCTCATTGACAGGTGTCTGAAGATCATTGGTACTGGAATGGAAAGATTGGATAGATTTAATTTGATTCAGGTTAAAGTGAAAATAATATAGCCCATTGACTTGGGTCTGAATTGATGAAACATTGAGATGGGATTTCATTTTTACACACAAGTCATTCTTTTTCTTAAAGCTTCATTTTATATATTTTATTTTTTTTTGTATTTAAAAATTGTCCTCTATGATCTGATGATAAATTAGATAAACTTTTCATTGACTGGTGTCTGAACATCGTTGGTACTGAAATGGTATAGATTTGATTTGATTCAGGTCAATGCTCAAAATGACATACATTGTACACTGTAGCCCATTGACTTGGGTTTGAAAGGCTGAAACATTGAGACGGGATTTTATTCCGCTTTTTTACACACATTGTCATTGCTTTTGTGAAGCACCGAAAGAGCAAAAGGTTCTCAAAGCTTCAAGTTTTTTGTTTTTTGTTTGTATTTGTTTGTTTTTTTAATCGTCCCCTATGATTGTGATCTCATTATTAATTAGATTTCATGCAAAATTTGCCATTTAATTCTTAGAATACTGGTAGGTGTTAATCATGAAATGAAAATGATTACCATCACATACTTTCCCTCAAGATCGGCACTGAACTAAATTTGTTTTATAAATTATGTCTCTGTCAATTGCAAAAATTGCTCTAATTCAAATAAATGTATGCATTCTCCTACCTGTTTCTGATATTCTAATTGGTCTTCATTCATGTTGTGTTCAAAAATTCTTAAATCTCTAATTAAGTTACAGTTATTATCTCTATCCATTCATTTCTGTGTTTTAAATTAAACATCTTCTCTTTTTTTCTTCTCTGGCCTCTTTCTTCACAGATCATTTTTCGTCTGTCTCTCTCTCTGTCTCTGTCTCTGTCTCTCTCTCTCTCTTGTCATCCTTTGTACAACAACACCTTGGCCATTTCCTGCCCTTTAACCACTCCCCTGTTGCCTACCCATTTCCCCTCCCTCGTCACTTTCCCTCTTTACCTTCTGAATATTCTTCCTGACACCATAATAAGCCTTGCCATCAGGGTTGGTGGTAAGGCATGAATAAGGAGCTCATCTTTCAAAGACAGGAACTACAAAGAAAACAATTATTATAAAATGTTATAGCCTTCAAACCAAAACGTGTAAAAAGCAGCATCATGCATAAAAATAAAATGATAATTAACAAAAATATTCCCTGAAAATCTGAGCTTTTTTTTTCTTTTTTTGTTTTAATGAATATATTTTTAGAGATCATTAATTGGGACCAATGGCTAAAGTACACAAATAAATTCGCAAAAAGAGCAACAGAAAAAAGGACAACCAGATTTGTCTGCATTATGAGATATTGATACATTGTGAAGCTATTAAACCTAATTGTATTTAACTTGGTGATACTAAGTGATAAGTTCCAGCCAGAAAGTACAAATAAACTAAAAATACCCCCCCCCCCAAAAAAAAAAACAAACAAACAAACAAACAAAAACAAAAACAAAAACCAAAAAAAACAAAAAAACAAAAAAACAAAACTTTTTAGTCGTTATGAGTCTCAGATTTTGAATTAAAATGAAATGTATAGATCTACATGTGTCAATGAATAACTTAAGATTTTTAAAGAAAGATTAAGTGCCCAGGTCAAGGTGTCATACCTCTGCAAGTGTTGCCTGTACTAATGCTACAGAGCCGAGAACACCATCACACAACATGTCAAACTTGTTGCTATCCTGCTGCTGGCTGGCCATCCGGATATCCATTTCTTCGTCCATCTTTGCATATCAAATGAAGGAGTGACTCTGCTGTGTGGGAAAAGAAAAAAATTAGCAACGATACTTTATCAAAGTTTATTAGATTCAAATTTTAACATTGTATGAAGGAAGTGCCTTTGAGCAGTTTTACTGGAAAGGCGCTGTATAAATAAACAGATATTATTATCATTATTACGTCTGCACACCTGAAATTTTACCTCAGTTTTAATACAAAAGGCTTTAGACTAGCCCACTCACACTCATCCCCGTCACAGAGTAGATTTAGAGTTCTAATTTTCAATATTTTTATCACACAATCAACAATAATTACTTGGTACATATGACATGATCATACATACAACATGTAATAGATACAGACCTATAATTATTTATTTCAAAAGCGAATTAAATCAATTTCAAAGATAAACTAGTCTAAACAAAGTTTCAAATTCAAATTGACACGATGTAACAAAATCCCCTCCACCACTCAAGAAATGTTTGCATATTCTACATTCAGTAATAATTTAGAGGCATAATCTTGATTGAGGAAACCACCATTCACCGTGTAAGTTACAGCAGCGCTTCATTCAGTCACACGCACTGGTTTCCTGAATTCCTCTTTCCACCCCATTCACTTGTTTTTGAGCGAGGGGTTTCCGAAACGACGATAAGGCCAACTTAGATAGACCCCTAATAATTATGGGTTAGATTCATCGTATGACTACCAAATATCGTTTGGTGTTCAATTCTTCGCCGAATTCGAAGCTATGGCGCAGCAGCGAAAGCGGCTGGCGGAGCCATTTTGTGATGCAAATTAACCAACATATTTTTAATGATGTGGGACAATGCTAAACGTCATTACAAAAGTTTCCACTCGTTTTGTCATTGCTAGATGTAAAAATCATTTATAATATTAAATAACATAAACTTTGTTGTGATAATATTGTATTTTCAATTCAAGTTGAAAAGCAAATACAATAGGAAAACAAATGAATCGTGATATTTACCTTTAATTTTTCGCTTGGTATGATAATTGATTGGTTTACGGAAGCGTTATGTTTCTAAGCAACCTGTCGATGATGGCGCTATACATTATACAGACATCTTTCTCTTGGCTCATGCATGATAAAGCATAGGCCTGCCACCAAAACAAAATAATATGTATTATGTTGAAAGAGTAGAAATATGGAAAGAAGTAAAAAGAAATGTGTAATTGATAATCGTTCATTCCCAGAGGCAGATCCAGTCAGGTTCAGAGGGGATAAACCCCAATCCCCATTTTTGTTTAGGCCTATAGGGCCGAGGCCCTACTTTAAAACCAGATTTATTTTTTTTGTATCTGATTCTCCCCCCCCCCCCCCCTCCCATTCTTAAACTCCTGGATCGATCAGTCATCGAGATACCTCACGGAAATTTTCAAATTATTATATTCAATGATCTTTTTGTTCTATTCGTTATGTATTCATTCATCATCCAGTTTGTGTATTTATTTATCTTTTTTTTTTTTTTTTTTTTTTTTTTTTTAAATCTTTAAGTATGATGGCGATGCCCAAGTCTGCGCACCTAAAATTTGACCTCAATTTCAATAAAAAGTAAAGTATTATTTTAAGATTCATCAATATTATTACATTCTTTCTATTCTATTGATCAATGAAGCAAAAAATCTCAAGAATTAATTTACAAGAACAATGTTTTTTGCGATTTTTCGAAGGGCTGTCATTTTGTATTGCAGAATTGAATAGTGCCCATGTCTGCGCATTAACTCATTTTGCACGCAAATCAAGCGCACGCAAGTTTTTGACTTTCACTTTTTGAGAATGGTTGAAATTTTCAGAGTAGCAAATATAGCTTATGAAAACCATTTTTAATCAACTTTTTTTCGCAGTTTTTTTTTATCTAAATGGATTGTTGAGGTTAAGATTGCAGGTTGATATTAGTTAGGGGTTTTGTTCTATAAAATTCGCGCATTTACGTGGGTGCGCAGACATGGGCACCGCGCAGACTTAGGCACTCTCACCATACTTATTTATTTATTACTTTACTCTTGATAAAAAATTATGTATATGCTTACACTTTTCCGATTTCTTTATTCACCCTTCACCCCAGACCCCCCCCCCCCCCCCCCCCCCTCCCGGCCGGGCCCCCACCCAACTCATAGCTCCCAGAAGTTGTTCATGTTTACACAGAAACTTCTAATAATAGATGAATATCACTCATAAGGCACGGATGGTGTATACAATGCAAAAACGTTGGTGTTAAAAAAAAAATTCAACACCGGCCGCTGTAGTACAAAACACCATAACATCTGGAATACAGCACACCATTTCGTGTGCTTTTTACATATCAAAGTGATATATTATATTATAGTTTTTTGTATGATTGGAACGAGTTATGGAACGAGTATTAATATAAGACCTAAAATAGTGTACATTTTGTAAAAGTTTTTAATAATGATACTTTTATATGTCCTGTTTTTGACGAGCACCAGTACCATTTCACAATGTCTTAGTTTGTTGCAATATATAATAGGGCAAATATGAAATTATTTAGGTAGCCTATGCATTACAAAGCCGGCTAGCTTTGCCACAAATTTATAGTATCTTCGACCCAAAATAATAATTTAAAAAACAAAACAAAAACAAAAACAAATTAAAACAGAACAATACAAAACAAAAGAAAAACAATCGATGAATTTTGCCACCGATACAACTGAATTAGGCCTTTAAGGGCATATTGCTTTCTTTATGCTGTGCTCTCCTGAGGGGCATTTCATCAAAGGACTTGTCGGACGTTTTATCCGACAAAATTTGCTCTCCGCCAATCAGATGCAAGCATTTCAGTACCTTATAACAGTTTGTCGGATAAAACATCCGACAAGTCCTTTGATGAAATGCCCCCCTGGAAAAATTAGCGTAATCACTTTTGGCTATGCTATGTCCTTTTTTGTTATCCCCAATTGATTGCCGTTCAAAAAATTGATAGCATCATTATTTTGGCAATGCAATTATCGTAATCCCAGAACTAATCATCTTCCATTTGATTATGGGAAATGCGGACGAGAATTATGGACTGACGAGAGCACTTGCGTCAATAATGTCATATTCTGGCTAAACAACATTATCATTTACGTTTCTTCTTGTCAATCGCGTGCTACATTATTTTTACGAGTTATTTCCTTATTAAAATGATGGAAGTGGCAGTGGCAGATCAAAGCGGTCGCACAAGGCTGGCGACCCTATAATCTTTAGAAAGCGAACATTAATTTGAAAGAAATTGAAATTGAGTGCCCCCCCCCCCAAAAAAAAAAAAAAAAAAAAAAAAAAAAAAATCTCTTCATCTTCATCTTCTTCTTCCCTCTTTATTTTTGTTTTTGTTCGTTTCGTTTCGTTTCGTTTCGTTTCGATTCGTTTCGTTTCGTTTCGTTTCGTTTCGTTTCGTTTTGTTTTGTTTTGTTTTGTTTTGTTTTGCTGTTCTGGCGCCTCGAAGTTATTAGCTCTGTGATTGCCCATTGGATTATATAAGTAGGCTTATACCCAATTGATGAAATTCTGGGTTGAATCAAAACAAATGAAACACTGTCTCAAGAGTTCTTTAATTATTCGGTCCAACAGCATGGATGATGTGATAATTGCTTGTCAAACACTTTATGATCACAGACACTCTTTGGAAAAATTAAGTGATTGAGCTAGGTGCTCATTTTCACAATCGACTAGTGGAGCAAATCTAATAAAATGATACGAGCTCGTCATGATAAAAATACAGACTAGCGTCAGTTCAAAATGAAGCCAGAATGAAAACAAACGAGAGGGGTACCGGTTCTGGAAACTCCTGTGAAACGGTACCCCTAACAGATAAAGGGGTGGATCCAGGCGTGGAGCACGAGGCTTTCATTTATAGAGCTATGCTCCGTTTTATTATAAAATCTCTGTGTTTTTTGTTATGGTATTCTAATTCACCAACTGTGATATATTTTTTTACCTTAAAAATGTCCCGTCTGCTCTAAAGTCTTCTCGCTTTTATCCTAGCGCATGAAACAATAAAAACGAAAAAAATAAAAATTTCATTTGGACTTCTACTTCTGACGGTCTATTACATGTTTTTTTTTTTTTTTTTTTAATTATTATTAACGTAGTTAAATAAAGTAAACCTTTTATGGAAAGCATCTCTAATTCTTTTCAGATTATGCATGTGTTTTATTATATAGTCATGATGATAGCAATACATAACTGTATGATATCATTCCGCGGTCATTCAAATTAGGGAATGGATCTTAAAGCCACCCGTAGGCTATAATGGGTAACGGGATTTTGATATCGAAGAAGCTCTTCGGTGACTTGTCTGTATAGTGTCTATATAGCAGGGGCCGCGAGCCGGGGGGGGGCTGCAGCCCCCCCCCCCCCACTTTTCTCAGCCAACGTGTACAAAAAAGCAAAAAATGACCATACATTTGTGATTTTTAGTCTGTTCAGCCCCCCCCCCCCACACTTTCGGCTCAGCCCCTCGATTTTGCAAAAATGCTCCGCGGCCCCTGTATAGGACTTCATTATTGCAATCGGCATCAAATTTTGATGGGATGTAGGGCCAATAATTATGTCATGGAGGTCTGCGACACCAATTAAGCGAGCAACATGCCCAGAGCAAAGATCATGCTGCCATACTTGATCATGTTGATTGACAGAATTCTGCGATTCATCACAAATCGTTTTTTGTTTTTGTTTTTAATTATATTTTCTCAGCTAGACATGCGAGGTATGCTACCTATGCTGCAACTTACACGAACATTTATATTTAGGAAGTTGCCCAATATGTTCAAGGAAACTTAAAACTTGGTGGCGGATCCAGGATTTGAAAATAGAGGGGGCGCCAGTTCCTATAAGGGGGTGAGCTGCCGAATTATTTCGACATTAACATGTATAGTCAATGAGTAGTTTTTGAGAAATCATTATAATAATGAATAATTATTATACGGGGGCGCGCGCGTCCCCGGTGCCCCCGCATTGATCCGCCACTGATTTCGACTCTTCTGACATTATTCGAGCAAGATTCAAACTTCATGTGCAGATATAAATGAGCAAACCTCATACACGATCAATATCAGTGATTAGGACATCCAAGATTGTTTGAGCTCCGAGTTAGTATCAATCTTCGGCGAATTAATTGGAAGCTGATTCTGAATAATTATATACTATTATCCCGTATTGGACAGAGCAAAATATCACGTACAGTCATTTATATTCCAGCAATCCTTATGAGAGCATAATGTATTTTCAAAAAATAATCCCAGGCATACCTGTGTGGGATGTGGCTAAACACAGTTTGATGCCTTGCTAAATGACGTGATTGGTTCGACGTCTGGAAAATTGTGCCTCTGGAGTTTTAGGATTGGGTCAAAGTGCATGCGAACGAGGTGAGCAGTACATAAAGGTAAAGATGTAGGTTTTGGATTATAATCATCATAATAATACTAATGGTGGGTTATTGACGCGAGACGCTAATAGCAGTCAACTGGAATAGAAAAGAGCCATTATTCATTATTATAATAATTCCTCAATAGCTTAGCATTCTTTACCTCTACAGAACAGTGACATGAATAGAACAGTGAATAGAACAGTGACGTTAACATTTCTAAAACCCGCTTTGGTACTTAACCTCTGAACTCATGTTTTTCACCAAACTTTGTACGAAATTTTCTGGCACGTTTCTGACACAGGGCATGATTCGTTCTCTTATTGAAAGTCCACCGGGATTATATTCACTAAACTTCATTGCAAGTTACCTCCTACTTCGTGTTTTTGTCAAACTCTGTACGCGAGGTTGTATTCTGACAAGGGCGTGATATTCGTTCTCTGCTCGAAACCCCTCAATATAGCAAACCCATAATGGATCTTTTTAACTTTACGACGGATGCTATAGTGGAAGAAAAACAAGATGTACCCTATCTTCGCTACGTATTGGTAAGCGTATTCTACGTGCCATGTGTACTTATCATTTTAGTCGGAAACACATTTGTCCTGATGGCGTACAAGAGGGACAAAAGAATCCAGGAGAACACGACAAACGCCTATATCCTCAACCTAGCTCTGGCAGACCTCCTTGTTGGTGTTGTCATGGTAATTGGTGCTCCGATGCATTTCACAGGTTCATGGAATTTTGGTGAACTGTTTTGTATTGTGTATTGGGTGCTCGACTATTTAGCGACGGATATGTCTTTGATTACAATCGTTGCCATCAGCGTCGACAGGTATCTCATGGTTCGCAATTCGCTGAAACATCGCTCAAGACAATCCCACAAGAAAGTTGCAGTTGTTTGCTGCGTCCTCTGGCTGGTCTGTCTGACTGTCCACACGACTTTAGCATTTACCTACTCTGCAAGGACGGATTACATTCAGAAAGGATCCTGTGATATAGGATACGGAAGGAACCTTGCCGTCCTAATCATGCTGTTCGTAGTAGAGTTCTTGCTGCCTGCTGCATGTGTCCTCTTGCTGAATCTTTTCGTTTATTTCCATTTGAAGAGACGTACCACCAATTTGCAAACCGGTAGACACTACAGACCATCTGTGTCTTCTGCAGAAAGTGGACGGTCACGGTCAACATCCGAGGGAAACAGTGATATGCGGATACACGGAAGCGCCTCAAGCTCTCAACATCGGAAAGCGGCAAGGTTCCTGGCATTGCTTCTCACCATCTTCATAATCTGCTGGTTGCCTTACTATATCGAAGATTGCTATACCTTCGTGCATTTGTCGGGCGTCCACAATGAAGTCGTTACCCAGATAGTTTCTTTTATCCTATGGATGAACTCCGCCATTAATCCATTCTTGTATGCTTTCACTAATGTATTCTTTAAGGAGAACTTTATGCATTTCATGAGATGCAGATGACAACTTTAATGTCTGATGGCATAATCAATAAGCACGTTTTGTACAATGTTATTGTATAAAGCTCTCACTCCGTTACTGATGTCAGTATACAATGCTTTAGTTACAAAAAATAAACCATACCATATAGCCATTCAAGAACCTGGGTTCGGAGAGACGATTTCCATGAAATTCCTTTGCTAACTCACGAACAGATATAGGGGAATGAATTACTACAGAACAATAATCCTACTAAGCAGAAATTTGTTTAATTTCCTAGAGAGAGCAATACAAAAAGGAGTGAACCAGCAAAGAATCTGTATCGGCCTAACTGATTTAAGGCGTAAACTTCTACCAGGTTGAGGAAGTCGCCTCAAGTTGGTGTCACACATCATCGAGCATTAGCCTATTCAATGATGTCTTACTGTGGTGAAAGGATGCTGTCGGTCTTGTCGATCTCATTTCCTCAAAACTTGTAAAAGTTGGATTTGTACCTACCCAATTATTTTGTAATTTATTATGTTATGTGACATAACTAATGCAAGGAAGATATCATTGCAAAGGTGAGGAGTTCCTCATAATCTAGAATGTTAGGTTCAGATCAAATAATTGTATGATTCAAATAAATTACTTGTCTGGTATTTTACTTGGATCATAGCACTGAAACTCAACTTCAGTGCTACAATGGATGAACGAGATTTTGCCTTGGTACGGCTACAATGGTAAAGGTAGATGGAACGATGAATAAAATAATTCGAACTATAGTGTCGTTCTATCACTTTACCCGTTTCGTACATATATAGAGCCTAGTTATGTTTATTTCCATTTTCTTGTTAATGTTCATTGTGTTTTAGTGATAACCTAATAATTTGTCATAGTTTGTCATCTTGTTCGATTAATATCTATTGTCTACATTTGGATTTCTGTGCAGAACTTACTTTTCATTTCGATACAATATACAAATGTAATATGCAATATCCTTTTTGATTTATTGCTGATCATCTCATATTCCTGGAATGATTTGTATTGACCTGTTACATCAGGACCGTGATGAAAACAGTTTTATTGATCATGTTTGATCCTGTATAAATATAATTAAATAAATAACCTTTCAAGACAAAAGCAACAAAGTATGCCAAACCACCTTATAATTGGTAGCCTTTATATTATTTATTTATTTGTTTGTTTTATTTACCCAGGGAAGTCTGTTCAATGATTAAACACTAAACATTTAGCGAAGTAAAGCATTGCATAGTAATGTTATTTCTTTGTATGTTGTATTTCAATGACGTTTGGTATCCATGATATTTATGCGAGAAATCTAAAAATAAATAATAACAAATAAAGATAAGTATACTGAGGGATTGTCTTAATACTTAATAGTCGGGTAGAAATGATCAGAATTATGGAATTACCGTCAAGTTTGGTATATATCCAATGTTTTTGCTGAAAATGGTAGATGAGGGTGTCCACTTCAAAATTCCGAGGGGTGCCACCTCAGCACCTTTAGAATTTTTAAAAAAAATTTGATGTCCTAACCCACAACGAATTTTTGACCATTTATAGACCTACCTGTATATGAAATAAACATATCATGTTTTGTATCAAAATAAAGCTGGCTTAAGGGGATTGAAATGTAAATATAAAGGTTTAAAGAGAAAAAACACAAATATAAGGTCAGTAAAAGGTCACTTATAGGTCATTTAAGGTCATAAAAGGTCAAAAGAAGGACTTTAAATGAAAAGTGTAACACATCATATTTGATAGGAAATTAAAGCTTATTGCGAATGGAATGTAAATATTAAACCCAAGTAAATATTATATCATAAAATATCAAATGAAGTCAATTTAACAGGACTTTAAACAAAAGGTTATGTATTTGGTAAGACATAAAACTACATGGTTGTTTCCTAGTTTGCTACAAAAATATACCATTTCATCACGTTCAGGGTCATACAAGGTACAAAGAAATAACATTTAATAACTACCGGTATACATGGAAGTTCCGGTATAACATTATCAGATAACAGTTCAAGTTAGAAACACGTAGTAGGGGAGACCGGGTATGGACGTTACAAAATTCACATTTTGGGCCAGATAATTCCAATGAAAGTACTCACACACTCCATTTTGGGTCTGTAGTTAGCCTATTATGTTGGCTAAAACCTGAGGCACATAAAACCTGAAAACATGTAAACACTAATTAACTACAGCTTAATTAATGAAGACATTTTTTTGTAACAACCTACCCCGTATACGGGGTAAGTTGTTACACCATACGGGGTAGATTGTTACAATATGTAAACATACGGAGTAAGTTGACAATGTGTAAATCTCTTATACCATACTTTTGTTTCAACTTTCCAGTTTCTTGGTATCGTTAACAGTAGATCAAGTAGAGCTCTAGAATAGACTAAAAGTAATTATAGAAATATCAAAATATTAACACCAGAAAATTGAAACAAAATTACTTTACATGTGTAATGTAATTGGGGTAGGTTGTCACATCGACATGGGGTAGGTTGTTGTAACAACCTACCCCATGGGTGATTTTACACATAAAATCAACTGTAGCAAAGCCATTAGGCAGAATTACAGGGCATGGCTCAGGGGTATATTAGTGACATATATGTACTATATTCACAATACCAAACTATCATCATGTGAATTCAGTAGTAAGAACTGTTACAAATTTTAATTTTTGTCAAAAATTCACTTGGAACTGTAAAAAATGTTTTTTGTTGATTTACTTTTTAATAAAACAACGGAGAAACCTCACGACCGGCAGTTCATTACAGCTATGTGTAGGCTGTATATAGATGCCAGTTAGCACGAACTCTCTTGTTCCAACTTAGCACACTGAGAACTGTAACAACTGACCCGTGTAACTTCCATACCCGGTCTCCCCTATATATTTGGGTCTAGAAATACATGTTCACAACAAAGTCAATATTTCAGACCATGACTTATTATTTTTGCGTCTCCACTATATTTGTTTTAATGTCTTGTGATCCATATTATTTGCATTCAAGTTTTCGAATTGCATTTACATTTCAACTTATTTAAATTCAAAAGATAACATGTGTGATATTGTACTAAACCCCTCCCAAAAAGTTTTGCAAATGAACTTTCGGCCATGATAACTTTTCAGGTACAGTTTAGTTATTCCTGATATTCATACCATTGGAAAGATAATTTATCCCCCTTTTTATTGATATCCTATTTGTAATGATTTTGTCATGCTTCAATGCACAGAATATCAAAATATGGAGAAATGTGAAAAGTCAAATGTTGCAAAATGCATTTATCAATAAGTAAACTTCCGCCCCTCGACTATAACTTTGTGGGGTATTTTTTCATTTTTATTGAATTTTATACCATTGTCAAGTAAATTCATTTTTCTTTTTAATGACACCGTAATTGTAACGTGAGTGTTGTTCTTGCATGCACAGAACACCTGAATGTTAGGACAAGCCAGAAGTTAAATGTTGCAAATTGAATGCCTATTGTCAGTATTACTGTCTTGTTGCCAGCAATAACAATGTATTTCGCAATTTTTCACATTTTACTTTGCATTATTGAGTTATGTGCATTCAAACATGATATTACTATTTCAAATAGGGCATCAATAAAAAGAAGAATAAATGAACTTTTAATGCTATGAAAATTGATAACGATTAAACACCCACATTAAAATGTAACAAGGTTCAAAGTAGTGTTACAGAAATTTAAACTGAAAATTATCTTTCGCTTTGCCATGTATTCACGTGGCATTCAGGGTTTCTGTGGACCCAGGCATGACATCACCATGACAAATAAGGTATCAATCAAGAGAGGAACAAATTAACTTGACAATGGTATAGAATTCAATAAAAATTTGAGAATATCCCCAAAGTTATCAGGACCTAAAGTCAAGTTGAGGAACTTCAATGTGATCAATAAAAGTGCATTTTACAACATTTGACTTTTTACTTTTCTCCATATTTTGATATTCTGTTCATTGAAGCATGACAAAAATCATTACAGGTAGGATATCAATAAGAAGGGGAATAAATTATGAATATCAAGAATAATTAAAGCGTACCAGAAAAGTTATCATGGCCCAAAGTCCATTTGCGAAACTTTTTGGGAGGGGTTTATTTATATTTGGGTTCCAATTTGGCATTTAATAACCTTAAATGTCCTTTCATTGAATGCTTGTTTTAAATGTCTAATGACCTACAATAATTTGATTCCAAACATGACGTTTAATCCATAAACTAGATAAATCATAATACAAAAAGTATGTGTTAAACTTTTGCCGTCAAGAAGGTCATCATAACAATATCCACCAAAGGGTAAATTGGGTATCCATTTGGTATCTCTATTTTTTTTGTGTGTGTGTGTGTGTGTGTGTGTGTGTGTGTGTGTGTGTGTGTGTGGGTGTGTGTGTGTGTGTGTGTGTTATGCTTCTACTTGACTATAATTGCAGTCAGTGGTGTAAGCTTAAAGGGAACGTTCAGCCTGGGTTTAAATTGGTTTTTAAAAATGTAGAAAAAATAGACCAAACAATAACGAAAAGACATTAAATCAGGTTAGTGAGAAATCAACGAATTCACACATGAAGGATGCATATTTTTCTCTCTCTCCCTCTCTCTCCCTCTCTATTTTTTTTCTGGTCGTAATATAGGCGCTTTTAAATGGATGAGTGATTAAAGTGCCTCTGCTGATAATGAGATTATTTTGTTAATGAATTATCATGCATGGTCACACAAAAGTGATGTAAAAGTACATTTTATTAATGGCATCATGAGAGCTTTAGTTGGACAGGTGGAGGGTGGTGAGAGAAAAGGGTTGAGAGAAAGAAAAAGATAGAGATGGAGGGGGGGGAGGGGGGGGGGGCCTCTGTGTTTTATTGGATGATATTCTTGTCCCTTCTCTCTCTCTCTCTCTCTTTCAAAGAACAACTATCTGTTGTGTACTACCATAAACATGATAGATCCATTTTTTGTTTATGTACGAAGCGGATTCTTAAACCAAATTCATTATGCTTACTTTAGGGAGTGCACGCACAATCATACCAAACAACATATTTTGTATTATTATTTTTGGGGTGCGAGGTTTTATGGCTTTTTAAAGTTTATTGTTAATTACGAGATTTAATACCATTTCCCAGCAAAAACAAAAAGGGGCATATAAAAATTACCTTGAAGGGGTTTAAAATTTGATTTTGACCAGTATTCCTTCTTAAAAGGAATCAGACGCATTTGGCGACAATAGTTTCATATACTCGTTTTCAGGGAGATTATTGAGTAATTATGAGAGAGCTCAGCGACCGATTGAGAAAATAATTAATATCTAATAATTGAAAACGTCTCCTTAGAGCACTAAAATATTTTGTTATTCGATACTATCATCAGCATATAACATTTCATGCACTCGAGTAAAATAGGTGAGAATATTATGTAGGTTTTCCCGGTAAAATTCAAACTATCTACGTTCAATTTGACATTTCCTTCAATCTGTTTCTTCCGAGATGTGATCGCGATTAAAAAATCTGCAATCAAATTTGTTTATGAAAAGCTAAAAAAAAAAAAAAAAAAAAAAAAAAAAAAAAAAGGAAATTGAGAGCTCATTAACGAATATGAAAGAACAAAAACGAAATCTCTTGCTCTAAGCGTTAATTTAAATGACCGATAGCTCCGCTCGGCAAGATATCGTTTAAATTGAAGGAACATTAACGGATTCGATTGCAAAGAATTTAATATTGACCAGGGAAACCTATATTGAAGGCCACCCCCCCCCCCCCTTCGAAAAATAGGGGATACACCCCCTCCATCCTCCGTTACCTATGATCCTGATTCAGCCGGTCAGATGGAACTTTTAATTTGTGACAGAATGGTCACGCTTGAAGAAAGCACCATAATTAATATAATAAAATGATTTCTCACAAGCTATCGTTCCTTATCTCTACCACCACGTTCGTTGATGTTCGCGTCTATACAATACGATAAACGTCGAAACTCACTACTATATTCATGATATTAATTTAGATCAATGCAATTAGTGACCACTGATCTGATGACTTCACCAGAATCGATTCTGTAGGCGGACTTGGATTCTGACAAAGATGTATTTCGTTATCTTCGTGAAACCCCTCGTAGCAAAATTGATCATTCTAACTTTACCATGGATAAATTGGAATAAAAACAAAATGAACCCTATCTTCGCTTCGTGTCGGTAAGGGCGTGCTATGTACATTGATTATTTTGGTCGGAAACACGTTTCTCCTCGATAGCATTAGGCCTAAAGACAGAAGAATTCACAGGACCACGACAAACGCCAATCTGCTCAACATAGTACATGTAATACAGAGTGAGTCATTAAAAATGTCCCATCATTTTGAAGTTGTCTTGTGAAAATCATGAAGATTTAATAATTAGTTTCATGATATGTCTTGGTATAGTCATCCTTCTAGCATTATGTTGGTACCCTATTAATTTGGACGCATGACTGAATAACAGACAATCTTTAGAAGACGGTAAAATCTCACCTGCGCCAAATGCAGGCCCGTAACTAGGATATTTACGGGGGGGTTCGAAATTTGAAAAAATGGACCTTTTTAAAGGATTTTTTTTTTCGAGCGCGAAGCGCGAGCCGAAAATTTTGAGTAAACTTTGGAGTAAACTATGCATTATCATGAATATAGACTCTATTTAGTATCCACGACCACGAAACTCAAAACTGGCGTTAATTGTGCATTATATACACCCTACTTATAGTATCCGCGAGCGCGAAGCGCGAGCCGAAAATTTTGAGTAAACTTTGAAGTAAACTATGCATTATCATGAATATAGACTCTATTTAGTATCCGCGACCACGAAACTCAAAACTGGCGTTAATTGTGCATTAGAGACCCTACTTATAGTATCCGCGAGCGCGAAGCGCGAGCTCAAAATTTTAGGAATCTTAATGGCTTTTATGGATATAAAGGAATGCGAGCGCGAAGCGCTAGCCCAAAATTTTGAGATCAAAATGGTAGTTAATTGTACAATATAGAGCCTATTTAGTATCCGCGAGCTGAAAATTTTGAACTAAAAATTGTGCCGTATAGACTCTTTTTAGGATCCATGTCGAATACGTAATAATCTTGGCTCATTAATAATCTTTGCTATGAATATTTTGTGGGCTGCAGGCCCCTAGCCCATCCCCAATCTAGCCAAAACACAATTACACCAATTCTTTTGACAAGGTTTGTCTCCAGCAGAGGGCACTGGGTCCAACCCTTTTTTAATACTTATTGTTTGTTAATTTTACAGTGCGAGGTTGCATAGCGACCGAGCAGGAAAATTTGGTGTTTTAAAAGACATATGAAGTAAAGAAAGGGGCACTTTTTAGTATTGTAAGTGACACTTTTAAGATATTGTCCATGGGACTTTTAAAGAGTATGAAAGGCTTCTTTTTAGTATAAAAAGGGCATTTTTAAGCTAAGGAAAGGGGCACTTTTAGAGTGCGTGAAAAAGTGGGGGCACTGTGCTCCCTGCCCCCCCCCCCCGGTTCCACTGCCTCTGTTAGACCCCATATATCCTCAAGAGCAGAGCGCGAGTAAAAAACTTTGAGCTGAAAACTGTAGTTTATTGTGCATTATGGACCCTATTTAGTATCCGCAAGCGCGAAGCGCGAGCCGAAAATTTGGGGATTTAAAAGACATATGGAGTAACAAGGGGCCCTTTTTAGTATTAAAAGTAACCCCAGCCTTTTAAACAGAAATTGTCCACGGGACTTTTCAAAACTCTGAAAGGCTTCTTTTTAGTATAAAGATGACACTTTTTTAGTTTTTTTTTTAGAAAAGGGACACTTTTTGGTCATGAATAGGGGCAGATGAAAAAGTGGGGGTCACTGTGCCCCTGCCCCCCAGGTTCCACCGCCTCTGCCACTTGGCCTTATTTCTGTTATATCATTTCCCAAAAATTGAAGATAACTTATAAAATATAGAACAAAAATGCAAACGAAAAAATTCCTGCGAAAAGGTTTACGTGTAATTCCTGCATAATTTGTTCTTGAAAAAGATGATTATCATCCCCAAAATAAAAAGTTACGCGCGCTAAGCGCGAACGAAAGATTTTACATGTAGGGGGACTGAAAGCAAAGTGTTTTAAGATTCCTTTCTTGTACTTCTATTCAAGTATCTGCTGCATTTCTGCAAAAAAGTGGGGGTTTTCATTTTTTTTTTTTTTTTTTTTTTGGTCAAGCGGACCCTGCTCGCCTGCGGGGGGGGGGGGGGGGGGGGTTGTTCGAACCCCCCGAACCCCCCCTAGTTACGGGCCTGAAATGGCCCGGTGAAGATTAACAAACTGATAATCTGTTACTCATGCATGTGCACGCACAAAGACACAAACCCACATGTACGCTCATTTACACATACACAAACCACACATCCCCACGACACACACGCACATGCACACGCGCTCACACACTCACTCACACTCACAAACAGTTAGGGAATTACTTCGTCCCAAACATTCAGTGATGGTCTTGGTAAACCAAAAGTCACTATAAGGATATTAATTGTTTAATCTGTGCGTGGGTGGGTGGGTGTGTGTGTGTGTGTGGTGAGGGGTGTGAGTGTGTGTGTGTAAACATATTCTGTGAACATTTGTTTTTAATCTTCATCTATTTGGCGCAGGTGAGATTTCGCCATCTTCTGAAGATTATCTGTTACGCATTCATGCGTGCAAAGGTCAAAATGAAAAGGGTACCAAACAATGCTGGGAGGATGACTCTACCAAGTCATATCATAAAAACCCATGATTAAATGTTCAAGCTTCACACAAGACAACTCCAAAACGATGGGACATTTTTTTTAATCACTCTGTAGAAGGTGGCCCAGATAGAGCGGAACCCAAAGAGTCACCGATTTTTCTCTATGAAATTAAGCAAGTAATGAAATATTAGATACATCATTAATATTTCAATCCTTCTTCCTTTTAAATATAAAACAAAAGAGCCACGCATGGATGAACAATCAGAGTTTGAAATTAATGGTCAAAATCAATTTGGACAGATCAAAGTAATGTGAAAATCACTGGATGTCCGCAGCCAGAGAACGATTCATGATTGAGATATTTGGTGAATGGAAACTAACAAAGAAAATACAAGAAATTCTAATGATCGATCTCTTTCTTAGGCAAGGCTGTTGCTTTGATCCCTTCCACTTATTCTTTGCAAACTGAAATTTATCATTAATCTTTTAACTCATTTAGCTCATCTATGAGTGATTTTTTTTTTCGAAATGCATTTGATGGCAAATGAAAGGAAAAAAGTTAAATTTCATGAATTATACGTGCTTTAAAGAGAAAAATGACTACTCTATCGGGTTCCACCTTTTCTGGGACGCACTATATCCTTGGTGATTTGCAATTGGTGCTTCAATGTACTTCTCAGGCTCATGGAACTTTGGTGAGCTGTTTTGTAGTGTATTTTGGGTGCTCGACTATTTAGTAACGGATATGTCTGGGATAACAATCGTTGCCTTTACCGTCGACAGGTATCTCATGGTTCACAATTCTCTAAGACATCTAAGACAAGACTATTAAGAGTGTAGCTCAAGAAAGTGGCAATCGCCCACTCGACTAAGGATATGTGAACTTGACGTTGCATTCGGACCTCTTCCTCTGCTGGCCTTATAAGGTTTTGTTTTTATTATTAATCATTAAGCCACCCGAGCAATCATTATATGAGATGAGATTTTAATATCGGAAAGCAGCTCTTCAGACTCGTCTTAGTGATGTATTATAGTGCTTCTTTATTGGGATCAGTGTCTAATTTTCATGGGATGTGTAGGACACCAAGCGAGCTATATAAAAAGAAAATAATAATAATAATAATAAGAAAAAAAAATGATTTGCCAGCAAAATAAACATCGTCTCGTCATACATGTGGCTTGGTATAGCTTCAGCGATTCGTTTCGCATCGATTTTTAATTATATTTTCAGAGTTATGGAGGGCTATAAGCTATCGATGCTGCAACTTCCTAATCCAAATTAGATAGATGAACTTCTATTTATACTTGTGAAGTTGGTGTCCATGGAAACTACACTCGTCATCTGCAGAAGGTCGTGTTTCATCTGCAGGTTATGAGCTCCGACGAGTTCTAATCTTATACTCCGGTGGATTCATTACCTACCTACCTACCAGGTCGGCTAAACTGCCGAGACCTAGTACGAATCCTCCAGTTATCTCTGTCGTGCATGCAGTTCTTCAGCTCATCTGTTCCAACTACTCCAGCATCCGATTTCATGATGTCTAGGTAGGTCTTGCGTTTTCTACCACGCCCCCGATGTCCATGCGTGGGCTCCCAAAGGAGACTCAAAGGATGAGACTGCTGGCGGCCAACTCTGGGTGTCGAAAGCAATGACCAGCAAGCTGCATTCTTCTTGTTGCTATCTTGTCACCTATTTTGGGTAGTTTTCCATATAGCGTCTCGTTTGGTATGTGTTGTCTCCAGTTGATATTGAGCACCGTTCTGAGCATTCTTGTGTAACACCCATTAAGAGACTTCTCCAGCACCGGGGTGAATGTCCATGCCTCACAACCGTAGAGCAGTACTGTTTCCACAGTTGCGAGGTCAGTATTTTGTTATTATGTGCCATCAAGTCGTCTGTGACTCCTGGTGACCCCATGGACAAGCGTTCTCCAGATTCTTCTGTCTTGCGTTAGATCACAAAACGTGTGTTTAGAAGTTGAATCGAAATAATCATTATTTTACATACTAGAATGAGCAACTGTCACAAAACCATTAACATCTATATTTTAGCAACTCCTTTTAAGCGCATAGTGCAGTTCAAGGAATACCAGGCATCTACCTCATCTGTGTGCATGGAACAAAAACATATCTTGTTATATAGTTCTGCGATATCTGGAACCTCGTGCCTTGTTTTCGACAGTTCCGGGATTATAATCACCATACTCCATTGGAGTGTTTGACTCTGTGTGTTTTCCAGACTTTGTACGCGAAGTTGTATTCTGACAAGGGCGTGATATTCGTTTACTCCTCGAAACCCCTCATATACTCTCATAGTAAACTTCCAAAATGGATCCTTCTAATTTTACCATAGATCAATTGGAAGACAAAAAAGATGTCCTATATCTTCGCTACGTGTTGGTGAGCCTGTTTTACGTGCCATGTGTACTTATCATTTTAGTCGGAAACACATTTGTCCTGATGGCGTACAGGAGGGACAAAAGAATCCGGGAAAACACGACAAACGCCTATATCCTCAACCTAGCCTTAGCAGACCTACTTGTAGGAGTAGTAATGGCTATTGGTGGTCCACTGTATTACACAGGTTTGTGGAACTTTGGAGAGCTGTCTTGTATTTTGTATTGGGTGCTCGACTATTTGGTAACGGATATGTCTGGGATAACAATTGTTGCCATCAGCGTCGACAGGTATCTCATGGTTCGCAATTCGCTGAAACATCTCTCGAGACAAACCCACAAGAAAGTTGCAATTATTTGCATTATTCTCTGGCTGGTCACCCTGGCTGTCCACGCAATTCTAGCTTTCGCGTACTCTGCAAAGACTGGTTATGTTCATGAAAACATCATCTCCGGTAATATCTGTGATCTAGGTTACGGAAAGAACCTCGTTGTTCTGATCATGATGTTTGTGATGGAGTTCTTGCTGCCTACTGTATGTGTCCTCTTGATGAATCTGTTCGTTTATTTCCATTTGAAGAGACGTACCACCAATCTACAAACCGGTGGGCACTACAGACCATCTTCAGCAGAAGGTGAACGGTTTCGATCAGCATCCGATGGGAACAGTGACATACGGATACACGGACGTACATCAAGTTCTCAACATCTATAAGCAGCAAGGTTCTTGGCAGTGCTTCTGACGGTCTTCGTCATATGCTGGTTACCTTACTACATCGAAGATTGCTATACCTTCGTGCATTTTTCGTTTGTCCACATCGAAGCCTACAATCAAGTTGTGTCTTTTATTCTCTGGATGACTTCAGCCATCAATCCATTCTTGCATGCATTCTCCAATGTCTTTTTCAAGGAGAACTTTATGCATTTCCTGAGATGCAAGTGACAACCTCAAAGGCTGATGGCAAAATTGATAAGCAGTTCTTGAACGATTTCTTTCACCACATTACCACGCATTACGCGTCCAAACAGGCGTCGAAAGGGTATGTTTCAGCCTGTTGGTATGGTCAACGCTGTTCTGAAAATAGGGGTGTGTTCAGCTTAGATCCCTGTTTTAGGTATTCAATGCACGGTGATTACGTCATTTAGCATGTTTATGGTGTAATGTTTTTTTCCCCATTCTGATGTGAAGTAGGGGTGCAAATTTGAGTTTGTTTTGTTTTGTTTTGTTTTTTTAGTAAACCACCCCCCAAAAAAAAAAAAAAAACAACAACAACAACAACAACAACAACAAAATACTTAAAACCTAAACATTATTTGAGAATTGTGATTATATTTTAAAAAGCCGAATGTTCAAACATCATTCTCATAATGACGAACTACTAAGAATATCAAAATCGATAACAAACCATTGGTCATTACAAAATTAGTAAAGAAATCGAATTGCAAGGTTTTTGGAGTAATTTTGGATGAGACGTTAAATTTGAATAAACACCTAGACCACATTAGAATATTCATTTCCAGAAGCATTCAGGCGCGAATCCGATAATACCCCCCCCCCCCCCCCCCTGCTCCGCTTATCGCTCGGCCAGCGTGACGTGAAAATTGGTATACCTTTTTGCTCGCCCGGTGTGACGGGGAAAAAATTAGGTGTACCAAAATTTGAAATTCAACCCCCCCCCCCTCATGAAATCCTGTATCCGCCACTGGAATTGGTATAATTTCCAAGATTAACTTTCTTCTACCCCACCCAACTCTATTCCTTGTCTAATACAGTCTTACTTTGTAACATTGTGTAGGCCAACTGTGTTTCGACAAAAATAAATGCAATTTTCAAATTACAGAAGCGGGCCTTCCGAATTTGTACAGGATCGCACTTTTTGGCTTGCACTGACATCTTATTCTACTAACTCAAAACATTAAAAATATTTGATTTAATTAAGTTTCAAACAACAGTTATTATGTTCAACTCTAAGAAAGAACTTCCCCCATCATTTGATGACGTTTAATGTAATAATTCCGTTTATTCTTATCTAACTCGCTTATCTGGAAACCTCCACCTCCTTCTTCTCGAGTCCTTTCTCCTATTCTTCTGTTTGATTTGTAATTATACCTGATTACATTTAAAGATCATAGTATACATTATATATATATATATATATATATATATATATATATATATATATATATATATATATATATATATATATATATATATATATATTGATACAGATATGAAAAGCTTGCTTTTTAGTTGTACAGGCTGTTTCACCCTATGAGGGTTCTTCGGCAACTGATCACATATTATACAATTCACTTTCAAATATACACGTGTGCAGTCAGGCAAGTATTTCAAAGACACATAATACTATCATGACTATATAGCGAGGGTATACACAATAGTGGTATTAACAGATTAAGACATGCAAAGCAAAAGTACCTAAAGTACAAGCTGAAAATGAGGATCAAAGTTGAGGGGGGGGGGGTAGTTTAACCATATTCAGAAAGTAGACACTTTTCCTTGTGTTTACATGTAGAAATTAATTCAGTTCTAGAGTTCAGGATGGTGGATTTCGCTGCCGTGAACTCTAGAACTGAATTAATTTTTAAAAAGTTCTTTTAATCCTCTTTTTATTGATACCCTATATGCAATGGTTACATCATGTTTGAATGCACATAATTCATGAATATTATGCAAAGTAAAAAGTAAAAAGTTACAAAATGTATTGTTATAATATTGCTCAATAACAGTCACAATAGGCATTCAATTTGCAATATTTGACTTTTGACTTGTCCTAACATTCAGGTGTTCTACGCTTGCAAGAACAACATCATTGTTACAATTAGGGTATCATTGAAAAGAGGAATAAATGAACTGGACAATGGTATAAAATTCAATAAGAATTAGAAAATACCCCAAAAGTTATTAGGGCCCAAAGTAGAGTTGCGGAACTTCAATATGATCAATAAATTTTGCAACATTTGAATTTTGACTTTTCTCCATATTCTGATATCCTGTGCATTGAAGCATGACACAATCATTACAAATAGGTTATACAAAGTTATCACGGCCCAAATTCGATTTGCGGACCTTTTTGTGAGGGGTTTATACATAAATTGGTTCTTAGGGGAATCCAACTCTGAATTAGACTCTACCCATTAAGTACTGAATGCAGGCGATCCCATTAATAGACGAAAGAGTAGTAAGATCAGTTTGGGAGCAGGGGTCGGGGAGAAGAGGGGGGGGGGGGGAGATCAAAGAAAGAGCCCTGTCAGGCTGTTTTCCAGTTTGCGAATCTTTCTATCACCTTTCCCTCTCTCTGACTTTGTTATCTTATCTTATCTAACTTTTTGAACAAAAGTGTATATAACCACATAGTGGTCCTGACATGTGGAATAATCTTCCTGGCAATATAAATTCATGTTCTACACTTTACTCTTAAAAATAAAAAAAAATGCTCCAAATTTTGTTGTCCGAAACACTGGCGTAGAACATCCTCCCCACTAACAAAAGAGAATGCGTCTCGCTTCACCGAGGATAAATAGTTCACCCCCCCCCCCCACTACTAACAAAAGAAATGTATGCGTGTCTACGCCCGTGGTCCGAAACAAAGGGGAACGGAAATTCTTTTTGCCCCTTTTTGTGGCCCGGCAGCCACTGAACAGCGCTAGATGGACGTTAAGGGCCTGTCCCAAAGAAGGCGATCGTTGTGGCGACAACCTGCGAACTACTTTTTAGTACCCATCGCCACTGTTCGCAGGTCCAATCGCCTATAAGATCGTGAATTATCGCGTCTGTCGCCAACAAATACGTAGCAAAATTCTGTTCGCCGCTAGTTCCTCAACAAGTTACACAATAGCCGGCGTCAGTTGGGTTGGCGTCAATGACCGTAGCCTGTCTTCTCTTGTCGCAACAAGGTGCTATCGTAGATTGTCGCCAGATAGAACATGTTTAGAAGAGTGGAACGGCGGTCAGTTGTACGTTGCCGCGCTGCAGCGTACGTTGCACGCATCGCTGAACCGCCAAGGCCAGTGAAATTTAAGCCGATACGGCCTTTGTCGCAACCTACATTGACCAAAATCAGGATCGGCCTCCCAGTCAGATACTGTGCAGTCGCCGCTGATTTTTGAAATTTTCAAAAATCACTCACGACCCAAATTATAATGCGCGACTGAGAGTACTATCACGAATATAAAGGCGACAGTCCGCCATCAGGTAGAAAACACTCGATCGCCTGTGTCAGTCGCAAGGATCGCCACAGTGCCCAAGTTCATATTTTGGTTGATTTTAAGCTGCGACAAGAGAAGTCGAGCCGCGATATGCGCAAAGGTCGAGGCTATTGTATTATCGGATACCAGCTATTGTTAGCCTATTGTTTGCGTGGAAGCAAGTCGTTGTCGTAGCCTATCGTAGACATAGTCGTAGATACGTATATGATCTTCGGTCACCTACGATTCTGACACGATTCTGGCAGATTCTAACATGCATAGGTTGTCGCCACAACGATCGCCTTCTGTGGGACAGGCCCTTTACTCTATCCCCTTTTTGTTGGCTTCCAAGTAGGATAAAGTCTATACTCTTAAACAAAATATATACAGACTTGATCACATATCATGAAAGTTATGTTATGCAAGGTCTCCTGCGTTTTATTATATATCTCTTCTCTCTCTCTTTTTTAAATATTTTTTAAAATGATTTTTTAAATTATACCATATACCTATATTATGTATACTATTGTATAGGCATAATGTTATTGTAAACAATTTTCTGCTCATGCGATGTTATATAAAATGTATCTAATATGTACTTTATTTTCTGTTTAAACATTTCCATGTAAACGTATTATTTTGTTAAAACACGGAAATAAATTACATTCTATCTTTCAATCAATGCATAAAGATTTGAATAAAGAGTGTCGTTCTATTACCATGTCATCTTTTTGACAAGAACACCCATATATTTTTTTTTTTTGCTGAGTCGAATTACAGGTTTTCATTATTATTTCATTTTATTTAAAAAACAACTATATTGCTGCTCAATTAAATACCACTGCACAAGTGCTTTTGTGAAATCCACATGATTAGCAGTTTTTCATCTCTCGATGTGTAATATTTGATGTGAGAATAATGAAGAAAAGAAGCACCGAATGCAATATCTATTTTGCAGATAATATTTTTCTCCCTATTGTAGCTTCACAAAAAATGAATATATGATTAAATCTACAATCTTTTCTATACATTGCGCCCCCTCAAAAAAAAAAAAAAAAAAAAAAAAAAAATGTTACGTGAGTAACCAACATACTTGGCGCATAAAACAAAATCAAACAATTATTCTGAATTTAAATCAAAACAAAACAAAAAACAAAAAGGTTGGATGACTCAGCTTTTCTATTAGATGATGAAAAGCATGTAAATATTTAGAGCTCATGCATTCAGAAGTCTATGTTTTTAATGTAACGTGAGTAACTGTGGAATTGCCCTACTGGTAGTTTGATGTCCAATTTGATTATGTTCCGATGCGTCTTTTGAACGAGTGAGTGATTAAAGTGCCTCGATCTATTTATGATGAGATTATTTTGTTAATGATTTATGCTGGTCACACGACAGTGATGTCAAACAGCAGTAATACGTTTCATTAGTGGCTCGCGCATTAGTGGCTCGCGAGATCAATTTCATATAGAAAGACAGACATGAACAGAAAACAGGAGGGGGAGAGAGAGAGACTGAGTGTGTGTGTGTGTGTGTGTGTATGTGTGTGTGTGGGTGTGTGTGTTGGTGTGTGGTGTGTGTGTGTGTGGATGTGGGGTGTGTGTGTGTGTGTGTGTTGTGGATGTGGGGGTGTGTGAGAAAGAGAGAGAAAGAGAGAGAGAGAGAGAGAGAGAGAGAGAGGGAGGAGGGAGGGAGAGAGAAGAGAGAGAGAGAAGAGGGAGGAGGGGAGAGAGAGAGAGAGGAGCTAGTGATAAGAAGGAGAGAGCGGAGGTTTCGGAAGTCTGTAATCACAGACTCAAATTTGACAATTTAACAAATTAATGTCTATAGGGTTGAGACTAGACTCTGACTAACAATCTGCCGTGAAGCAAAAGTACATGACTGAATCTAGTCTCCTATTCAGACACTGCATAATGCACTGAGGCTACACGGAGACATTGGTTTTGCCTGCAAACTAGATCTGTCATGTCCATCAGATACGTTTTTCCCTCAATAAAACTAGCCAAGTCAGGCCCGTACCTAGGATTTTTACGGGGGGGGGGGTCGAAAAATGGAAGAAATGGACCTTTTTCAATTTTTTTTTTCGAGCGCGAAGCGCGAGCCGAATGTTATTTTTTATATTTTATTTTTAAAATCTTAATGGCTTTTATTTCTATTGTTCATTTAGTAATGAATAGATCTGTAAAGGAATGCGAGGGTGAAGCGCGAGCCTAAAATTTTGAGATCAAAATTAGAGTTAATTGCGCAATATAGAGCCTATTAATTTAAGTATCGCGAGCTAAAAGTATTGAGCCAAAATTGTGCCTTATCCTCTTTTAGGATCCATGTTGAAGATACATATAATCTTGGCTCATTAATAATGTTTGTTATGAATATTTTGTGGTCTGCAGGCCCCTAGCCCACCCCAATCTAGCCCAAACACAATTCACCAATTTCTTTGACAAGGTTTGTCTCCAGCAACCATTTTTATACTTATTGTTTGGTTAAAATTTTACAGTGCGAGTAGCATAGCGACCGACAGGAAAATTGGTGTTTTAAAAGACATATGAAGTAAAGAAAGGGGCACTTTTTAGTATTGTAAGTGACACTTTTTAAGAAATTGTCCCATGGGACTTTTTTAAGGGTATGAAAGGCTTTGCTTTTAGTATAAAAAGGGCATTTTAAGCTAAGAAAAGGGCACGTTAAGAGGCATGAAAAAGTGGGGCACTGTGCCCTGGCCCCGGTTTCCACCGCCTCTTTTGACCCCAATAAATATCCTCAAGCGCGAAGCGCGAGTAGAAAAACTTTGAGCTCAAATTGTAAGTTATTTGGCATTATGGACCCTATTTCAGTATCCGCGAGCACACGAAGCGCGAGCCACGAAGATTTTGGTGTTTAAAAAGACATGGAGTACAAGTGGGCCCTTTTTTAGTATAAAAGTGCCGCCTTTTTAAAACAGAAATGTCCACAGGGACTTCAAAACTCCTGAAAGGCCTTCTTTAGTATAAAGATTGTACACTTGTTTTTTTTAACCTAGAAAAGGGACACTTTTGGTCATGAATAGGCGCACTTTTAGGCGTGGTGAAAAGGTGGGGGTCACTGTTCCTCCCCCCGTGTTCCAAACCGCCTCTGCCTACTGTACTAGGCCTTATTTTCTGTTATATCATTTCCTAAAAATTTTAGATAACATCATTAAAAAGTCAAAAATAGAAACACAAATGCAAACAAAAACATTCCTGCAAAAATGGTTTAAGATTCTAAGTGTAACTTCCGCCGTAATTTGTTTCTGCAAACAAATCATGATTATCATCCCCCAAAATAAAAGTGTCGAGCGCCCGAGTTCAAATACATGGACGCTTAAAAAACCTGGTAATTACACGGAAACTATGTATTGTTTTGACCTTTTCACCTCATTTAAAGCGTCAATAGGTCAAATGAAAACGAACATTTCCTGGTTCATGGGAACATGTAGAACACATTTACAGTGTTTATAAAATATTTAAAATAACACGGCCCATAAGACTAAGCGTCAGACAAAAAACTGTGCCAAAACATCTTTCTTGAACTTTGACCTTTGACCTGTGGTCCCGCTATAAGCTTAAACTTTGTTGCAACTAACTTGAATATGTTTTCCATGATGCAGTCAACCAGGAAGAATACGGATCGACATATTTTTTACGTGACACATGTTGACCTAGCAAATAAGGTAACAGTTCATAAGAAATTCGTCGCTTTTTGCCAAAAATTAACTGCCCATTTCCAGGTTGTTAATCCATCATAGTAAATTGCACCGTGTGACCTATTTTCAAAGGTCGTAAGGCGTCACCAAATGTCGGCAACAATTACTAGCTAGATATGATTCACTTTTTCATCTTGCTAGTTTTTATAATATTGTCTTGCTGTCTGTATCGCGCGTTCAACTTGGACTCTATTATGCATCAATTATGCATAAAAAAACAATTGCGATGATCTTCAAACACTGACCTGGTCGGTGTGAATATGAAATAAAAAGATTATACTTGACAATTGCTAGTTATAACATTACTAAATTTGATTACCAGATTTGAACACAGATTTTGAGCAAAAAATTGTTATGGTTAATGACTGCCTGACCTTTGACCTCATTTTGGAGTCACAAAAGGTCAATTAAAAAATTGGCACAATCATATTTTCTACCTTGTGTGATCAAGTGAACCTCAACAATAGATGATGTCAAAACATAACATGACTTGACAAACGAAGATCTACATAGGATCTCCACACTAATGAATAGGCGAAGCCATGATCAAAATTTGCCTCTGAGTTACACACTTCTTGATATTTGGGAACCACTATTTCAGGATTTTCCTCAAGAATTGAAATCTGCCCATAGTTATGGGAATTGAAAGACTCCTGTTTCAATCGCGGATTTCTCGGATTTCCCCCCGCCTATGAGCCCTAAAAACATACCCTTTCCCGGGAGAAATCGGGAACGGGTACGTGTACGCCGTTGACCACCCGCAGTTGGGTGGGGGGGGGGGGGGGTGGGGGGTAGAACCCTCTAGTGGTCGGTCGTCTTGTATTTTAGTGACCAACAGAAGGT
>CALNVZ010003426.1:40441221-40455419 GCA_940671915.1 Paracentrotus lividus
AGGTGGCGCTCTCCACCAATACGTCCGCGACATGAGACACACCTCTACGGATTAGGTATCAGAGTCGATACATCTCTGTATATCACGTACCATGCCAATAAAACTCTGATTGTATATAATAAAATTGTAATGATGTTTATTTCGTCAAAATCCACATGGCAGCTTAAAAGCTGAATTACATGAATTTGAAACAAGACATACTTTAAAGACTAAATATAATAAATTCACATTTGAAATATCTTTCGAGAAAACAGAAGAGAGACAAGGAAAGAATAAAAAAATATATTTCATATACAAAACTATAAGTCGATCAAGGAAATGAAAAAAGAAGAATTAGAGGAGTAAGACACGTTTTCTGAAAGATGAAAAATGTTGTTTAGGTATGACAATAATTACAACAATACAAGTTATCATCAGTCAAGCATAAGGGTAACATGGAATATAAAAGCATGGCATAAAAAATATACAAGATATGAATGTCATTGACTTAATTTGAACTTGATTTCATGGATAAATAAACTTCAAGTTCAAGACTAGAAATTAAGACGAAAAAAAGAAGAAGAAGCAGAAAAAACAGGAGGAAAAAAATATGGCAGAAAGTAAGGGTAGCATGGATGGCAAAAATTAAGAACCCTCTTTGTCGCTAAGTAAAGGAAGAAGAAAAAAAAATCTTGCTCATGAAATCATGAGTTTTAGGGGACAATACTTTGTCGTCTTTCGCTTAAAGGGGAAGTTCACCCTGGATTTAAATTGGTTTTAAAAAATGCAGAAAAATAAATGAAAAATATGAGTGAAAGTTTGGAGAAAATCGCCCAAAAAATAACGAAGTTATGAATACTTAAATTATTGATTCTGTGACGTCACATGCAAACAGTTCTCCTACGTGGTATGTAGTGTAAATTCCATAAAATGTCATTTTTTTTCAGAAGAAAATTAATTATTTCACCTGTGCGGTCGATATATCATCAAAAATATGTTCATATACAAGCCTCTATCAAATTGACCCATTCCTTTATTTATGGAATTTACATACACAACATATGGGAGAGCTGCTCGCACGTGAAGTCACAGAATCAAAACTTTAAATATTTATAACTTTGCTATTTTTTGGTCGATTTTGTTCAAACTTTCACTCATATTTTTCCAGGGTGAACTATCCCTTTAATTGCCGTTGTGATGTTATGACATATTCTTCTTCTTATTCTTCTTTGAAGAGCAATTGATAATAATGTACCACATCGCTTTAGTGAAATAGCGCCATCTTTACAGAGAAGTACACGGATAATCATCTCGCAAAGCAAAATCTGAAGAAAATCTGGATGAGGGGGGAGAAGAAAGCAAGTAAAAGAGTCACAAAGGGCATTTATTTCAGCCCTTTGCAAATATACAATGTTTGCCCCAAAACAGCCCCCCCCCCCAAAAAAAAAAAAAAAAAAAAGAGAGAGAGAGAGAGAGAGAGAAAGAAAGAAAGAAAGAAAGAAAGAAAGAAAAGAAAAGAAAAAATGACATATTATTATAAGATCGCCTCATAGTTTGTTTATTTTATCTATGTCTACATTGTTTAACATTTACATGTTGTAAAATATTTGTTGTAGTGAAAATTCCCTATTATATCTATTTAAAAAGAAAAAAAAGAAAAAGAAAAGATAACACGTTCAATGTTGAGGAAAGAGAAAGAGAATGGCATCGCGAGTGATTTGTTCAGTTTGCATAATTCTTCTATCCCTACCTCCCAATAATTGAGCACAGGAATGCAAATAAAAATACGATTTTTTTTTTTTTTTTTTTTTTTTTTTTGGGGGGGCGGCGTTCTTTTGAAATCACATTGTGCATCATGTTTTTACCATTCTCATGTTTGACGTTCTGTTTAAATTAGTTCTATGCTTTCCAAATCATTCATCCAAGTTACCAATAATATTAACTATACAAATTTTGTGGAATAGACGTAATGAATTTCAACACAATCTAAATAAACATAAAAAAGCAGTGGTGGTTTTGTATATTTGATTTATCGACCGCACAAGTAATTAATTTCTAACCACGATCCTCCTCCGCATTTTCTTGTATAATATTTTTGTTCTTACCCGACCGCAGATGACTTGTTCCCGGGATGCTGGAACTCTATAGTCTTTAGAGCGGAACAAAATGAATTGTCACATTTATTATGGCTTAATTATCGTACAACACTATAGGCCTAGTCTTTAGAGCGAAAAAAAAAAAAGAATATCAATTGTTATATTAATTTTGTTTCCTTGTTAGATTTCATACACTGTAGCAAAGCCGTTTTCATTTTTCAGGAGGGTTCAAATTAAATCGGTACATGATTGTGCAGTTCATAATCATACGAATGCACACGAGGTTGTTAATTGCTTTTTTTTGTTGTTGTTGTTTTTAAGCAGATAATAAAGGAAATTACACACAACGACGGCAATGAAATTTCTTGCTTCTTTCATATTTCATAAAAGAGGTTTTTTTTTTCTTTTTTTTTTCCTTTTTTAATTTTTTAAATTTTTTAAATTTTTTTTAAATTCCGTTGGCATTATTCTCGCGTTTTATTTCATTTATATATGTCAGAGTCTCTCTCTCTCTCTCTCTATTTTATTTTATTTTATTTTATTTTTTGGGGGGAATGGACAAATCTTATTGAGAGCAGCCATTATGATGGCGTTAACTCATGATTCATCTCAGTTCGATTATGACAAACCCGTGACCATGAATGATCAGATGGCATAATCATGTAGGGGGGGGGTGCGGTGGGGGGGGGGGGGTGGGGCGGGGGGGGGGGGGGGGGGAGGGGGGGGGCGGGGGGGGGGGGGGCAACCTCGGAACCTCGATCAGTAGCAGGCGCCAACAGGTTCGAAATGTCGAGTGCGGTCCAGGATTAAAAATAGATTTCAAATTTAGTATGTACAGCGTCAATTGCTTGGATAATTATCATTACATACTGTTGCCATATATAGAATACTATTATAATATATATAATATTATTATATTAAATGATAAGATAAAAAAAGTTCGCATCGGATCAGTCAGTAAATAATCAACAAATTGTAAATAAAGCAATCCGTGACAAATTGAAGTATAAAATGTTTCGGTCATAGAACCTTTATTCAGAATCATCAAAATCACTTTCTGATGAAGGGTCTATGACCGAAAATTTAATACTTCAATTTGTCAACGATGCTTTATTACAATTTGTTATATAGATATATATAATATATAATATATATAGATATATATATATAATAGAAAGAGAATTTTAAGTGTAAAAACATGAAAATCGCATACAAGTAGGGTACGCTGTAGGACTTAAGAAGAAGGAACGTCGACCATGCAATATTCCCCCCCCTCTGCCAGATCCGCATGAAAAATTATAACGATGGAACACCTTATGAATAAAAAAATTGCAACTAAATATGACCAATCATTTGGAGATTGTGGATTAGAAGAAGTTGCAATTTCAGCTTATGGTGTCTAGCATGTTCCACTCTTCCCAGCCGAAATGAGCAAATTTCGGATTTTCGAGGAAGGCATCAATAATTCCAGAATATTTCGGGAAAATCTGAAAATCATGATTTACACAATACGCTAATATGAATGAAAATTGAAATAGAACAGATAATTTACAAGGGGATCATTTGCCTCTTTACTAACAGCTCAAAATATTTTTCGGGCTCGCATGAATGCTCTCTGTTTCCTATTCAGAAGGGTGTGCAGACCAACAAGCGGTCTTAAATTGTTTGGATTTCTAGGCAAGCGCAGGGCGATTTTCATCGTACGACTGGGGGGGGGGGGTACCGGAAACACCCGAAAGTGAAAAATAATGATTCATTCAGTAAGTCCGCATACTTCGAACCATATGCAGAAACTAATAAAATGTTGCCGAGCGGCGAAAGCGCGAGCCGGCTGGTGAGGGGTTTGGATTTGGGGTCCCGGGTGCGTTTTAGCTTATTATGTTACTTTGAGCGTGTCTTATATATTGACGTATTGATGGTCATACAAGCCGAGAGAGTTGCTAGTTTCCGAGGGATTTTGCCTGGGGGGGGGGGGGCCGGGTCTTATCCTTCTCTCTCCGTCTGACGTCTCGCCCCTCGCGGATGAATCGAGCCGCGCATTTGCAACGAATGATAAGGTCGGCTGCGATGTAGAGGGTATGGTCGTGAGGGTATTTGTTTTGTCGAAATTAAAATATTCACATATTTATTTTATGCCTTTTTGCGGATAATCGGTTAATTTGCTAGATAGCTTCTGATTGAAATCCTGTATATTTCCATTAATACATACACCGAGTTTATCCCTAGGGCCTCATAAGTTTTATTCTAAATCTGCTTAGTGAGGCCCTTGGAATGATGTCATCACATAGTTTTATATTGAAGCTGTGACAATTTCGGAGTAATGATTTCAAAATCTTATATCCTTGCCTTGCTGTATTCGGGGCTGGACAGCTTTGTGTGGTGTAGCGATCCTTTCGCCTGCTCCTTGGGTATTGTAACTTGGGTTTTTCGTTATCTCTTTCTCTACTGTACTTTATGTGTTTTTTGTAATTCTGTGTGTCCTCATTGTATTGAGTTATATGACTGTTTCTTTATTCATATTTAGAGAAGCCTCTAGGAAGGGGCATCTAAGTTAGGGCAGTGTGTGAGTAGTGCGGAAGCCACCATTTAGGAAATAGCAGTATTCTTTGTGATACACAAGATGACATGTACAGTGAATAATTGTATATTTTCGTTCAATTATTTGGCCTGACAATCGATTAATTTAATGTGTGCGATACGCGACGACGGGTGTCTGATTTTTTATCAAATGTGGTGTGTCAAATAGTTACGGGACACTCTGAACGCAATTTAAAAGGTCATTGAGTCGGCCCGTGGGCTCGCATTATTTGCGGAGCGGTTGCGTTGGCAACGTCGGATTTTGTACAGGGGGCTCAAAGGGTTGAACCCTTCCTGCCCCCTCCAGTACGAGAATAAGTGTTTATTTAGGAGTCCTTTTAAAGATATCAGAAATAACTTTTTTTGAAATTTTGCCTTATAATACATTAGCTGTATTTGACATACATTTTACCTCTTTATTAGCTCACAGGCAATTCACTACATAAAAATATGTTAAGCTTTAAAAATCGGAGGGGGGGGGACGACCCCAGAAAAAATCAAGGGGGGGGGGGACACGTTCCCCCTGTCCCCCCCCCGGGATCGCCGCCAATGCACTAGGCATACTTCAAGCTTATTGGAGGACGAAGGAAAGCTTGCCCTACTGATTGTCCAAAGTTTGTTTAAAACACAATTTTGAAGATTCAGGAATACATGCCACGAATTCAGTACAACCAAAAGTAGGCATACCGTATTCAGGCGCGTATCCAGATTTCGACCCCGGGGGCCGACGTGAATTGGCGCCCCCTGGTGTTACTTTTCTAAAATATGGTCGCCCCACCCCCCCCCCCGGCCAGCAAACATAGCCTACGGCTTAATGTATTTGAAGGTTTTGACAATGAAATTTATTTGATTTTTTTTTTTTTTTTTTTTAAATACTTGCCAAGGTGGTTCATGGAGGAGAATTCTATCATATGAGGTATTACCGCTAAGATGAAAATACGAATGATTTTCTAAATACGACGCGAAGCGCGATCAGATATTTTCCCCTCTACATTTCTGTGTAATCACAGTTTACCAATTCCCACTTTCTCCTTCTTTCCCTCTTCTTTCGTAAAGGCATAGAGATACGGCTTATAAGAACCGTACTATTATTATATTACTTTACGAACAGAGCAAAGAATTCTAACGCAATTAGGGTATCATTTTGTTTAGCCATCATCAGATATCATTAACGGGAGCTGTAATTGTCCACAATAACGATTTGAAACCCAAGCAATATACATGATATAAATATGTGAAATTTTCCAGCAAGTAATGTGAAATCAACAAATGTATATTGATGTTTGTTGTCAGAATCCCATAAATCTGGTTACAAGAAAGAAAAAATTAGGCGACGCGTGAATCGCGAAGCAGAAATTTGATGTATTGGAATAACCTCTTGAAACCGTGACATCTTATGCATTCCTCAGAACAACAATGTAATAACTGCTTTGGAAAATGAAGCGAGCGCGAAACGCGGATCGAAAATTTGCTCTATGTTTATAAAGAGACCTGAAGATTAGGATCATATTGCCTCCAAAATGTAAAGACCGTATTCCCGTGATTACATGAATTATAAAAGAGAGATAAATCTATCTATCTAGCTGCGTATCTATCCTTCTGCTTCCCTCCCTAAGTTTAAAGATAAATTTGGCGCCCTAAGTTTAAGCTCATTTGGCGCCCCCTGAATGTTAAGTTTGAAATTGGTCGCCATACATGTACGTTTAGTGTTTGATCCCTGGGAAAAATGCAAAATAAATGTAGTTATTCAAATAAATTTAAATCTTGATTGAGTAGATCCTATAATGCAAATTGTGGTCAAGAAAACACAGGCGAGAGCGAATTTTGATGTCTTTGAATGATGAGAAAAACATGGCATGCTGCGTTCCTCAGGAACACAATGTAGAACTCATTGGGAAAAAGAAATGATGCGAGCGCGTAGCGCGAGCCAAAATTTTGCCTATGTATAAACAGAACCAGAGAATTACAAATTTAGAGACCATATTCAAATACAAGCGTGCCCTGAGTTTTTCAGTAAAATTCGTGCACACCTCCCTAAGTCAAAATAAAGTTGGAGCCCCTTAAGTTAAGATTATTTTGCATCCCAAAGTCCAGGTCCAATTTGACGCCTACGTTTAAAGCCAATTTGGCACCCTAAGATGAGGTCATTTGAAATGCAAAAATAATGTACGTGAAATCAAATAAATTGAAATGTTTTGATGGTTAGAATCCCATAATGTAAATTTTGGTAAGAGGAAAAACACAGACGAGCGCGAAGAATGAACGGAAGTTTTGATGTATTCAAATGATTAGAAAACAGGACATTTCATACGTTCCTCAGCAACACAATGTAATAATTCATTGGGGGAAAAAAAATGATGCGAGCGCGAAGCGCGAGCGAAAATTTTGCTATGTATATACGGACCCGGATGCATTAATTTTGAATTTTTGCTCTATCTATATAGAGACCATATTTTTAAAACTTATTTGTTGCCCCCTTAGTTTCAGGTAAAGTCGGCGCCCCTTAGTTTCAGATCATTTGGGCGCCCTATAAGTGTAAGCTAAATTTGGCGCCCCTAATTTTAAAATCGATTTGACATCCCCTTAACTTCAATTCAGTGCCCCTATAAGTTTCAGGTCATCTTGGCGCCCGTACGTGTAAACTCAATTTGACGCCGCTCATATGTTGAACATAAATTTGAAATGCAAAAAAAAAAAAATAATAATATATAAAAAAAAAAAAAATAAATAAAAATGTAACGTGAAAACAAGTCAATTTAAATGTTTTGACGGTTCGAATCCCATAATGTAAATTCTGGTATAAAAGAGGAAAAACATGTGCGAATAGGGAACGGAAATTTTGATGCATTCGAATGATTAGAAAACAAGTCATTTTACGCGGTCCTCGACACAATGTAATAAATCAATGGGAAAAGATGATGCGAGCGAGGATGCGAGCGAAAATTTTGCTATGTATATACAAACCAGGAGGCATGGAATTTTAAAATGTTGCTATTTCTAGATAGAGACCATTAAAGACCCCTTCTGTTTTTTTTTTTGTGTGTGTTTTTTGGGGCCCCTTAGTTTAAGGTAAATAGGATATAGTTGGAGCCACTAAGTTTAAGATAAATTTGGCACCCCTAAGTCTCAGGTCAATTCGGCGCCCCTACAATTGAGCTCAATCTGGCGTCCTTTAATTTAAGATCGATTTGGCACCCCCTTAACTTCATGTTAAATGAGCGCCCGTAAGTCTCAGGTCAATTCAGCGCCCCTTAAGTTTCAGATCATTTTGGCGCCCCTCTAGGTTTAAGTTCGATTTGGCGCCCCCTAAATTTAAGGTCGATTTTGCAACCCTAAGTTTAAGGTCGATTTTGCGCCCCTCCTATAAAATCTAAGGTCGATTTAGCGCCCTTAAAGTTTAAGGTCGATTTGGCACTCCCATCTAAGTTTCGGGTCAATTTGGCGCCCCCACGTTAAGCTCATTTTTGGTACCGGCCCCGTCTACATTTTAATGTTGTGTATTTGTGCCGCCCCTTAATTTAAGGTCGATTAGAGCCGCTAAGTTTAAGCTCGATTTGGCGTCCCACCTATATGTTTAAAGGTCATTATTCAGTTGGCGCCCCTATTTTTTAAGCTCAATTTGGCGCCCCTTAGTTTATAGGTCCATTCCGCACCCCTAAGTTTTGGCGTTGCTTAGTTTACTGTCGATTTGGCGCCCCTATAATTTTTGAGGCCCCCCTCTTCCCTCCCCCTTCAATATTTGCAAATTGTCGGCCGCTACTAGTAAGGCTCTGATTCGGTCGCCCCTAGTTTAATATTCAATGTAAGGAGCATCACCCCTAAATTAAGGTCGATTTGGCGCCCCCCTAAATTTAAGGTCGATTTGGCGCCCCCCTACTAATAATGTTAAGGTCAATTGGCGCCCCTTAGTTACTGTCGATTTAGCGCCCTAGATTTAGGAATTGGCGCCCCTAATGTATTATAACAATTGTACGTATTTGGCACCTCCTTAATTTTGAACTGTCGATTGGCGCCCCCTAAATTAAAGGTAGATTTGGCGCCCGCCTAAATTTAAGGTCGATTTGGCGCCTCTATAAGTTTAAGGTCAATTTGGCGCCCCTTAGTTTACTGTCGATTTGGCGCCCCCCCCCCTAATTTTAAGGTCGATTGGCGCCCCAAGTTTAAGGTCAATTTGGCGCCCCTTAGTTACATGTCGATTTGGTGCCCCACTTTTTTTAAGGGCGCCCCTTCCCCTCTCCCTTTTCACTTCCTCTCTCTCTCTCTCCCTTTTTTTTTTTTTTTTTTTTCTCTTTTTTTCTTCCTTCCTCTTTCCCCCTTTTTCCTTCTCTTTTTTTTCTCCTTTTTCTTTTTTTTTTTTTTTTCCTTTTTTCTCCCTTTTTCTTCCTCCTTTCGGCGCCCCCCTGCGCGCCCCGGGGGCCGGGCCGTAAAGCCCCCCCCCAGAATACGCGCATGGTATTCCCCCCCCGGGGGGGGGGGGTCACTCACCACAGTCATGATGTGCTACTCAACGTGTCCCAAAAAGAGTCGAAAGGGTTGTTTTCAGCCTTTCGGCGGCGTCGACGCTTTTTTTGAAATAGGGGTGTTTTTTTAATTCAATCGCCATTTTCATAAAAATAGAATGTTTTTAGCGGAAATTGCTTTTCTTTGAGTGACCCCCCCCCGGGGGGGGGGGGGTTTCTTTGTCAATATCATCTTAGCTACTTGGTGAAATATTTACAAACCTAGCACATACAGTCAGTGTCAAAAAAATGGTACAGTCGGGGAAATCTTTCATATAATGTGTGTTTGTGGTACCAAATAAAGCCAAAGATTTTTCTTGCTGAGCGCTTTGTCCTGTATAATTTGCTCTCGTAAAACAAAATTATGCTAAGTTTTGTGCGACGAGGAACAATTCGAAAATTACGCACTTCTATGTTCTGGAGCGCTGAATTCACGGTCATTATGCGAAATCGTACCACAAGGCATGGGACGGCGTGCGAAAATGGATTTTTTTTTTTTATTGTAGAAAATTAGTCATATCTCAAAAAATACTGCACCAAATGTGATGAAAAAAATTGCAGAAGAAAGAGTGATATTCCGCTTTATAAAATAACAAACAATACCACGTTGTTATTAACCTTCACACTATAAAAAAATGTTTTCCAACTGTACCATTTTATTTGACACAGACTGTAAAGCTGCTTTCCATATATTTTTCTTAAAGTATTCATGTCTCAGTAATAGTCTGACAAAAGTTACCGTGCTGATGTAAAATAATGCAATTTTATTACTCTCCCTCCCACGATTAATGAAACAAAATATATATTTACAATGTCTATTACATGTTTAAGAGGATATTACTATGAAGGTTTTGATCTGCTTTTTAAATTATGAGTATCATGTGAACAAAGTCAAAATTTAAAAACACCATTTTTTTTCTGGTCCCGGGTTGTTATCAACGAATAAATTATCATAAATTAATTATAAATTGAGTTATTTCAATTTTTTTAAAATGTTTTTGTTGGAGGTTCTTATTACCTTCAAGAATATACCCTAGGATTGGGATTTCAATTGAAGATTTATCAAAAAGGCCATTTTTGGCTCTAAATACCGCGCAAAATAGCTTGGACTTGCCCTATAATAATTAAAAAAAAAAAAATATATATATATATATAATTCAACATTCGAAAAGGGCTCTCATTTACCATAATTTCTAAATTTGTCACATTTTCCAAGATATCAGATATTGTAATTGTGTGTCGTAGCCTATGAGCAACGCAATCAATATACCGTTGAGATGCGGAGAATTAGATGCATGCAGCGAAGACATTCAGAGCTAGAGAGCAATTTCGTTGACAAGTGACTCACATCATCGGACACCAATTTTGGCAGGCAGTGGTTTCCAGATCCGACAGGTGGACCTATGTTTTTCGTATAGACGTTGTGATCATGTTGCATTTGACCCCTGAGTTTATCTTATGGTGAGTAAGATATGTCTAGACAACATTTGTGGTATTGATTTCCCGAACAAGTTCCCGATGTTTGCGTGTGTGGGATTTAAGTGTTAAAACGAAACAGAAAATTTAATAGCATACGTACGGACGTGGGCGTGATCGGTCGTAGAGGCAACAGCCACCGCACCGTGCCCCTGCGGTGGTGGAGTTGTGGTGATGATGATGGTAGTAGCTGGTGGTGTAAATGGTCTTGTGAAATTGCCCGAAGTTTTTCATGTAGACCTACTTATACTTACTTGAAGAATGTGTGAATTGGACAACATATAGACATGATAGATGTCATAATGATCTAGTATGATTGGTGCTTGAGTAGAAGGTGAATACATTTGTGAATAAAAATATGTAGATTCTAGACAAGTCTAGGTTCTATTATTATGTTTAGCTCAACTTTGATATTGTTGCCTGATCATGCATGCTGATGATGATGATGGGTTATCCTATCTCCAAAATACATAAAAGCCGCTACAATGCTATCAAGCCAGCATTGAAATCAGAATTTTAAGCTTTACAATTAGTACATGTACCACATCCATCACATGCGGGTCATCCCCAACGATCTCTGATTCAAAGCGGAGGGATGAGAAGAGAGAAAGGGAGAGAGAGAGAGAGATGGTTCCATATTTTCAAAATTTCAAATTGTCACCTATTTCCCTGATAAGCGATTTTTCGAAAAAGATTGGCAAGTCGGTCTTTGCATTTTTTTTGGCTTTTCCCTCCATAATGTTATGTTTAGGCAACTTGAATTAAAAAAGAAAGTACATGTACCTGATTGCATATATGCAGTGATATGAGCAGAATATTCATAAAAGGGGGGGGGGTGCTAGGCTATTTTCCCCCCTATAAGTAGTAGGCCTACATGTTCCTCCGTCAATGTGGAAAAAGGTTCCACAATACTGCCTGAGTTATAGTATGTTGAAAAACCAAAAATTTTCAACCATGCTCCCGGTTAGGGCCTATTAATGATACAAGGCAAATTTATCGGAAGCAAGCCTGGCTAGCCATGCACTCTGATTATTTTAAGTTTATACATAAGTTACATAAATTGTAAACCCTGGCACAATTTGTAGCACCTGCCAGGACTGATCAATCTCTATTATGAACAGAGAGAACAAATTGTATAAGAATCATTATTTGTCTTCTCTTCCCAGGTCAGCTGTAGACAGGTTAAGGTCAGATCATTGAAGAGGGACCTGGGAAGTGAAATAGAATGAAAAATGACCTGTTTTGTGCGTATTCAAACCCTAATTAATCTGCATTGTGTACACTGAATACATGTAACATGTTGTTATTTTGGGTGTGTTTTATTATGTATCAAAGATGCTCTTGGGAAATAGCTAATTACAAATAGAAAAATCAAGAAAAGACCTTTTTGTGTATCAGACCCCAATTAGTCTACTTGTACGTGTACACATGTTTACAGAATACAAGCATCTTGTTATTTTGTATTTAATCAAAGACAAAATAAGAATCTTTTGGTGCATCATACTCTAAAAATCAGCCCACTTGTGTGCCTAAATATCTACATAGAATATATTTAACTAGTTAAATTCAATTTTTGTCATTGTTGTGTGTTTTATCAAAGATGATATTTTATATGTATTCAGCAAAATTATCTAAAAAAAAAATGTAACATGAAACAAGTTTTTAACAATCTGATGAAAACCAAACATGTAGCCTACTAGAAACAAAATAGTTTGAGAAATTGGAGGCCTACATGTAATGTATATTGGAAAATACATTATGCAGTTACATGTATAAACATTATCGTTGATAGAAAAGTGACCATGTGAATTCCTCCCTGGTATATGCTTGGAAATTATATTGTACTCTGTCGTGGGACAAGCTCTGCATTATATCAAGATTAAATGTCCCTGATGCAATCTGATTGCTGGTATGTTGTTTTGCTAGCTCACAAATCACCTGTTGTTGTGATGTGCTGGTTGCATTTGTCATTGAAGAAATATAACTTTATTATACACTTTGGTGTATGGGAATGCAGAATTCAAGGTGATATGAAAGCTCTCTCCATATTTTCTTTTTCAGTTATTGATTTGAAATAATGCAATGGTGGGCAGGTGAGGGAATTTGAATTGTTTCTGCCATTAAAACAAAAAACAACAACAAAAGCAAACATTTGTGGGGAGATCTACAGAAAGGGGGGGGGGGTAGAACAATTTCTGTCACAGAAGGATTAATTAAGCCCTAAATACCAAACCCCATCACCCTGAATACATGATAAAATGTTCTTTCTGCATGTGGACATTGTCAGAAGAGAAGAAGAAGCTGGGGGGGGGGGGTGGCCTGGGAATGTAAGTACATGTAGAAACATAAGAAAGTATAACAAAATAAACACAAGCTTTGAAAGGATAATTGCTACTGTCAAAATTTTTGTTACTTCAGATATTTTTCTAAAATAGGGCCTACTTAAAACATAGCTTACATGTACATGCGTATGAAAAGTTACAGCTAATTAAAAAGAGCCTACATGTAGGCCTACGTGTATAATGGTCTACATTAAATTTCTTAACCGATACTCTGAGAAGGATCGACATCCGTTTTGAAGCTAGTTTAATTAAATCCTGCATTTCCACTAATCACACCATTGCGACGCATACAAACTCAGTCTTCATTGCAGAATATGGGCTTTAGTGTTTACACTGGGTAGGGATGTTAAGTGGAATTTAAGGGGGAAATTATGCATTTCTAATGTTTGTTCACATGACACATTCAAAACATAGTACAATTCAAACATGAACAAATATAAAAATGATGTATTGTCTGCCTATATTTATTTTGTTCATATTATGCATTCACATGTACATGTACAAACACATTTACAATGTAAAAGAAATAGCCTGCAATCAATCTTGAATATCTTTTGACCTCGCTTTTGCATAATTGAGTAATCAAATACAAGGCAGGCTCAAATACAAACACGTGTGACCTTAAAGAGGTGATGTGGTATGAATAGCTTGAGATTTGTTTTGGTTTATAGGAAACAGGCTTTGTATGGGTTGCTCCCTCTTTAAATATCTTTTAGAAAATTATAATACATGTTCTTAATTTCTTAATCAAACATTGTGTTCCACTCTTTTGAACTGGTCTTAGATTTTGGTGATGTACAAAATATATAGGGCCTAATCATGATGCAAATATAATACATGTGTTAATTATAGCTGATATTGATAAGGATGATATTGAACTATTAAATGATGTTAAGAATAAGTACATGTACACACATGTACATATATGTACATGTACATGCCATGCTTCATGTACTTCTATTTTTTATCTAACTACCCTACTACTACAACTAAATCTAAAAAAATAATGATAAAAAAATAACAACAATGCATAACAAAAAAATATATTGAACCCTCCATGGTCTGATAGCCAGTCTACAGTGCGTATCAATAAAAACGGGACAGTTTTGAAAAGTCTGTCAAAATTTTGTTTCAAATAATGATGTCTATATTTTTATGTTAATAGAGAGAGAGATTCCTTCTCTTGGCATGACAAATTTTTTTTTTTTTTTAGTTTAAGGAATATTGTG
>CALNVZ010003426.1:40455444-40486728 GCA_940671915.1 Paracentrotus lividus
TAGATTGCTCTGAAGTCTTATCTTTCAATTGCAATTATAAAATAAGCTTCGTTCATGCTTGAGCAACACACAATATTTATCGGGGGCTCAAAAAAGGCTTGCGCACAAATGGAAACATAGAAATATGATCATCAGTCTTGCTAATCAGCATTCTTTCTCTAAACTTTTTCTTCATCTTGCATTATTTCGCATAATGATTTGAAATTTAGATACAAAGCTATATATTACTTTATTGTTTTGTTTTTGTTTTCATTTTAAAATGTTATCTTTTGCAATAAATTCTTCAACTTATTTTTTGTCGACCCAAGAAAGGGAATTAGGTTGTTTTTTTTGTCAACCCAAGAAGGTTAGGTTGGTTGTTTAATTGATTGATTGATATGTTGTGTTTTCTTTGTTCATGTTATGCGAACACGGAAAGTTTTTGTCGGAAAAAAAAACTTTCGTTAATTCAAGAGTATTGAATCGGTACTCCCATTCGGATTGATTGTTACTTTACTGATCAATGTATATGTCAGTCATTTTGAGCTGATTTCTTTTTTTTTTTTTTTTATTCTTTTCATTTTTTTTTTTATTATTTTTTTCTTTTGGATTTAACGATTTATTCATTTCATTGAACATTTCAAACACGTCCTCGTCACTAATCGGAATCTTCAAGAATGAAATAATCTCAAATTCAGAATGTTCATTCATTCATTCATTCATTCAATCGAATACATTATAAATAATCTCAATCAACCCTCAATCAATCATTCATCAACCACTAATGAATAAGGACCACAGACAAGGAGCACATAACTCAATAATCAACAACAACATCATCCCTTTCTGGATTGACAACTATTTTTTTTTTTCTTTATTTGATTACGAGAACTTATCTTGTTCATAATAAGAAATGTGGTTAGTTTAAGCAATGATGAAAAAAACAAAAAAGAACAACAAAACATTCAAGTAATAATAATAAATAGCTTTTGTAATGAATTTTGAAAGCATATTTCAAAAATAAGTTCCAAATTGAAAAGGTAGAGGAAGTCTGACTGATTAGCAAAAAGTCTGAATAGATCGTCATTTTCTGCTTCTCATTTGTGAGCAAGGAGCCTTTCTTGAGCACCTACCGACAAAAACGTTATGTAGTAGGCAGCTCAACATGAACGAAACTTATTATTCTCAAATGGCATTTGATAGATAAAGACTTCAGAGCATCTCTTAACATCAAAATATAGGAATCCTATTTTAAACACAAATTTTGACAGATTTTCAAAACTGTCCGTTTTATTGACACACTCCTTGATAGTAGATTGGAGGTGCTGTGTACCCACCAAATCCACCTGCGCAATCTTGAAATATCACATCGTCAACCAATATGAATACCAGACCTGGGCATGGATTACTCTCTGTACTCTGTGATGGTCGTCCTGTCACACGGTCCTGGCCAGGGATTAATATTGGTCTCAACTACAAGGGATCAATAATTGATAACATACTTCTTTAGTCTGCGCAATAACTACAACTATGTAAGTTACTGCGGTGATGTGCTAGGTTTAAATGTCTGGTGAGAGAGGAATGGCTTAACATTGAGTGTCCTACTTTATATGAACGGGTGGGGAGGGGGGAGGACCACATCCCAGGCGGCTGTTCCAGAGGGAACAGCTAAGACATTCCACCCCCCCGAATTTTAGTAGAATCACTATTGAGTGTTACAAGCTATATCAAGGGGGCATTTCATCAAGACTTCGACGTTTTATCGCAAATGTTTCTAACAATCAGATGCCGAGCATTTCAGTAAGCTTATCACAGTTGTCGGGATAAAACGTCCGACAGATCCTTTGGATATGCTTCCCAGAACCTGCCCCCTTCCCGTTTTCAATCAATTTCCGGCGTTGTCCCTACCCCCAATTTTCTTCTTCAAATCCTGAAATTCCATTGTTCTTCCTAACGCCCAGTTATTATTGATAAATGTACTGTTAACATTTCACATTGTTCAAGCTACAAGACAATCCTTGATGTGGTAGGTATTAATAGGGTACAACTAATCATTTCCTTTTAATTTTGGCATTCTGAGAGATAGCAATTTTCTCACTTAAAATTTCTCAATCTTCATCATGGAACTATCTTTGATTTTCTCCACATTAATACATAGTATGCCCAATATGTAGATTTAGATGGCACGTCACTTGAGCAACAGAGTATTGCTCGCAGTAATCGACAGGAAACAATTTTATATAAACAAGTGTGCTTAGCAGGTTTAATGCTTGGGAAAGTTCGACGACAATGCTGTCAGAAACAGTATGAGACACACAAATGTGGCGATTGATGATCTACTTTGCAGGTACTTCTTATTTAGATTCTGTGTGTCTATGTAAAGGGAAGTGTGGATTGGGGGGTGGTTTTAGTGCTTTGACCTGTATAACAATCATTAATCCTAATTACTCGCAATTAGTGTCGTCTCCTTGGTCACAAGACACTGTGCAACAGGAGGGAGGGACGTACTTCTGTTGAACTCTGCTCGTCACTTTGAATCGTAATACTATATCATCTACGGATTAGTGTCAGTGACTCGCGCATCGCTGCGGTTGGTAGTTTACTACTTCAAACTCGGTTATTAGAAATAAGAGATTTATGTGTATTATATTGTAGTTCTGATAGTGTGATGGTTATATTGTATTGGAACCTGCGTGACAACAAATTATGATCAAAATGTGGCAAGACCGATCTAGGCTCTTCCGGACTGTGCTTTGTACTAAAAGCCTTTCTATTTTCTAACCCCACCCACCCCTTCTCTTCCTTTTTGACATCAAATTTTTGGTGGGTGTTAGGTAGAATATCGCCAACGATTCTTTTTTGTAAAGAAGTCCGGAAGGAGATGGAATCTTCTTATAATGGCCTGCCAGGGTTCACGCAAATTAAATAGATAATACTAAATAAAACCATAATTTAATACTCAATTTAAAGGTTTATATAATTACACCCGACTCACACCCTTACTCATTGAGGTGAAATTACATCGTTATGTGATTATCAACGTTGGCTATTAGGCGAAGTGTTTTTTCTCTCTTTTGAGTCAAGTGCATAATAATATCTCCCTCCCTCGGTCACAGTCTTTTACCTGAGCACAATCGCGCAGGAGGTGGAGGGGGATGGATGAGGTGTGGGGGGTGAGTGTAGAGCATCTGCATTATGTGGTCATTATGATTAGCCATCCTCGATAGAAATAAGGGCAACACCAGCCCCCATCCCCGTACCAAATACTCCATACCCCGCAGAGATGGCACACCAGCTTCATTGCGCAGCTGCCCAAGTAAGGTTCAATTAGAAAAAGGAATAGAGATCGTTTACCATTAGGTTGGCCTGACTTTTATAGTAGGTACACTTTAGATTCTGTGTTGTTGTGACAGATCGGGGCCACCCTGACTTCTTGCGGTATACTCTTACAATGTAAATGTAAGTGACAAATTTGTTCTTTTAATTAGATTTAACTCTGAATTATTATTGTCTGTTTACAATGCTATAATGCAGGTGAGTACTTGGGATTGATGTTACACCATTGGAAATTTACTGACTTTACAACAGCATCATGAAATAGTTAGATCCTATAAAGACGTTAGATGCCATGGAGGTATTTTATTCTAACTATTTAATTGGTTATAGTTAGTGTATTTTTTGAATGTGGTTTAAATAATTAAGACCATTACATGGTCGACTGGTTGGAAATTTAACACCAAAATAACCATTGTTAAGATAATCTAATTCAATTAAATGATTGAGAGACCCTGTTTTTCTTACTTATTATATAAGGTAATGACTTAAAACATGCCATAAAGAATTTTGGTTGAGTATTTGTGGAAGTATTTAATCTGTTTAAACTGTGGCTGACGTGAACCGACGGAGAAACTTATTGAGGTTTTCCTGATTAATGTGTGTAATTGAATGAATTTCCTCAGAAGTTACTTATCAGATGTAAAATGAAATTTTCTGGGAGATAACCTTTTGAAAAATTAAGAATGACATGGTAAAAGTGATTAAACTTGGAAGTTGTTTACCAGTCATATGAATTTACAATGTGACAGTGTGAACAAGGTGTGATCCGGTGAACCACAGACGCGGTGTATATGTGAACTAAAGTTGATGTAAAATTTATCATGTTACATTAATTTAAATGGGAAATTACCAAAAATTGTATAGTAAGTTGTATACATTACAACTTAAAAAAACAGAATTATTGCATTCAAGGTAGATTTGACGACTCTGCGAACATGAAACCACATGCCACCAAGCCACTGGTCGCATCTTCTAACGCCTTGACTTCCTTCGCCACCCATGTATCCTGTATGCAAAGACTCTTATAGACAGCCCCACTATCCGAAACTCTCTCATTATACTCCTTTGACAACCATCCCAGAACAACTTATCAACTAAGGTAATTTGAATTTCTCTACAGGATCCTCATCCCTTCATCTATTGCTCCCTAACCCCCGATTGAAAAGCTCTCCAGACGCACTATTTGACCTCCCATGGATATCTTCGCCGGTTTGATCAAAACACTCACTATCCCTATCAATTTTTAAACCCTACTCATGCTAATGGTAAATTTAATATTGAATATATGGTCTCAGTATTCATGGAAAAAAACAATTGTTGAGTTCTTCAATTTGCGTATCATGATGGAACATTTTTAAGAAGACATCTTATTTGTAGGAATTTTATTTCTTAACAAATCACTGATATATTAAATTATCTTTTCACACAATTTCGCTATGTTTTTTAACCCCCATGTTGGTCGAGTAGGGTAGACGTGAACAGCTGATTTGGGTTGTTTTTCATAATGAAATAGTGGTACAATCAACACTTGGAAAATCTTATTTAGATCGGTATGGATTGGAGTGCTACATATGAAGCTATATTAATTCTTTATTAATAAAATCATAAACGCTCATTTTTTTAGTGATTTAAATATGGATGTATTTTTTTTTTTAGTGACCTTGTGTTTCATTTGATTTTTACATTAACTTGCGTGGACCGCATCGGGGGCGTAGTTTTTGTTCTTTTACCGCATTCTTTTCCAATTTTGTAATATTATCATGCAACACACGGTTAATCAAATGGGATGAATAATCCTCTCGATGTGACCAAGCCTGAATGGTATAAAATAAAATAGATATGAATTTAGATTACTAACTATGGGAGATGATTTATATAGCATTTTAATACCATTAAAAAAACATAACATTTTTGGATAAAATTTGTTGTTTCTATTTGATAGTATGGGTTACTTAGGATGAGCTAGATTGGATTCGAGCATAAAGGTGATCAGTTTATTAATTTGAAGTGATTGTGGTACTAGAAAAACACATTTCTATTTTTTCATTGTCTTATATTTGAATTGTTAGAATAGTACTCGCGGCGATAGAGTTTTCAAGATTGGCTGTTTTTATTATGTCAGATACAGAACCGCGAACCTGATTTACATTCTTCACAACTAGTGATTATATCCTGCTATCTCTTTTACTTGTATTAGGACTACAGGAATGATTAATACATTTTATAAAATGTCGATGCAAGTCTAGAAATTGCATTAAAAATTCTATATTTTAATGCTTAATGGCTACTATATTCTAGTATTGGGGTGCAACTGGGTGTGCATGAGCTGTTATTACTTTGATTAGTGTAGGGAGACTACAATCGCAACAAAGTATACGAAAAAATTGAATAAATTTATGGTCTGTAGAATATCAAGTATATTTCCAGGATTTCCTTGACCAAAAAAAAATCTATTGCGTGATCATCTCGTTTTCCTCGTAAAGCTTCTTCTGATGTTCTGATCTTTGAAGGTTATATGTGTTAGGCCGTGTTAGCTTGGTTATGTGGACGACTCTCCTTTTTTAAGTATGTACTTGTATTATGTTAGCCAGGCAGATAAGGAGACTTTCGTTTAGACAACTCACTACTAAGAAATGAAACAAAGAACTTTCTTATAAACTTGATGAGTGAGCCAGTAGTGGAGCAGTTACAGGTGCGAACTTCTATTAATCTAATTCAAGTAGGTCACTTCTTAGGAAGATATAATTTAAAAGTGAATCCTATCCAGATTGTGTGGGGGAAAAAAATGTATCTAATAGTAATAGGTAGGAGGAATATATGTGTAAATATTTTGATATATGCATGTCTCAGTGTACCATTGCTCCTCCAATGCACGCAATCAAAATAGAAAATCCGAGTCGCATATTAAGTCTAATAATATAAAAACTAATAGTGAAAAGAGTGAGAAAAAAAAATCGGTACCAAAACATATCAATAAGGTTGAGAGACAATTTCTGTTGGAATAGATCAGCACCTTGGATGGTGGTAGTGTGACGTGCATATAAAAGAACCTAGTAATGAAGTGAATATTGGGCTACATCCGAATTGAAAAAACTTCAACTGGTTAATTTTGACATAACGTAGAGTACAAAAGTTTTGAATCGCTTTCACTTTCCGTAAAATCATTGAACTTGTTTTTCTTGGAAGCGTTTATAGATTCTGTTGTGAGGTGATAGGATGGGGTGTGGATGGTGATGTAGAGAAAGCTGATCATTGATGATTTGTTTTTATCTCTAAAGTTATTCGTGGAGGAAATTATTGTTCTCTAATGTTTTGAACTTCTTTGTGTGGATGTAACTTAGTTATCGAAAGGAGGGTTCCAGATTTTTGGTTGGGATGAGTAAACGGAGTTATAGGGAATGGGGCGTATTATTGTGTGCTTGTTACGGTGACTGTAGATTTGACCCTTTGGTTTTTTTTGGATATGGAGTTGACGTAGTTTGGCAATGTAGTATGGTGGTTCTTTGCAAGTTGCTTCACTACGCATAGGTGAATGGATATTTTAAGTGACGACAATGGTGCAATGGTGTTCTGGAATTAATCTCTGGTGAACATATGTGTGTAATTATAATGATATATTGACCTCAATGTCTGTTTCATTTCACCATTAGACGATATTGAATCTCTCATAATTTTTTTTTTCTATTAGTTCGGATTCCATCCTGGACACACTAATGTTTTATATGAATTACGTTAGTCAGTTCGAACAAGGTATCGCAAAATACCCCTGTGGTATGTATAGATTAATATCTTCCTGCTTATTTTTAGTTGGTATGCGAGTCATGGAATTGGATTCGGATATTTTGGAGATTGAGTTCCTAAATGATGTTAATGTAAGCATATTTTAGTTCATTTACTTTATTTAGCTTTTTGGGACTCTCGGTGGGTCTTTTATTATTTTAGTGGATATTTGGGTGGATGTACTGGGCCGGATATTTGTGAGATGAGTACTTGTTTTGTTCGGTATCTTTCGTTAATGAATATCTCGTATGAAGTATAAGTTTATTATGATTTTCTTTTATATTTGTCATGTATTTTTTTGGTGTAATTAGTGTGTGCTAATTGTATAATTTTCTGACCTCGTCATTATCCTCTGGTTGTCAAACGTTTACTTTGTGTGTGACTTCGTCTTTCTACTTCCCGTGATATATATAAGGATAATGGTGACTGTTTCTCTCCTACGTACCACCGTTTTTCTCTTCCTTTTTTTCCTTAGTCTAGGGTTCATCTAGTAAATTCAATAGTTTCAATAGCTTTTCTATAGACATCTTATTCTGCACACTCAGCTTTTTTCTCGGAAATCTGTTGCGGTCAAGAACTCAATGTACACTGATAAATATAATTATAGATTTAATCGGATGACTTTCTCTTACATATATGGTCTAAAGCTTGTACAACTCGATCTTAGGAATGAAATTTATTGATAATGATTATGTGACTCAGGAATAAATTTCAGTTAGAACTCTAAACACGATTTCCTGTCTGATAATTACAGCTGCCTTCTTATTTAATTGTATATGAGAGTAACTGGTGGCTAGTAGGGTACTTATTGCAAATTAATGTGGATAAATAATAGCACCCTTTTCTCTATTCTTTTAACTGGTGATAATACTGTTCTTTTTAATCATTGTGACCGTTCCGACGCCGCCAAAGCGAATACTAGAATAGTGAAATATTACATTTATAAACACAGACCAACCATTTCGAACAGCTTGTCTTATATGGTGAAAATCACAGGGCATGGCTGTGAGGTCGGTAAGAAACTCGAATAAGTTGCGAGCTGAAGAGTCATCACCTACCGTCGTGCAACATCCGCTCGTGACTCTTCATCTTACGAATCTATAGGGCATATTCCACCGAAAACGTAGTGATGTACAAGTTAACTCGTAATGGAGTCGTGTCATCTTGAGTGTTTATGGGCATATACGGGTAATATCGTGACTATGTACTCTTTAATGAGTCAAGTGGTATTTCCGCGCGTACCGTGTGTATATATCTTCATTATGTAATAAATATTTATGTGTGAAAAACAACCACGCAGCATGTATTATTCTTAGCTATAGACTGAGATCGCTGTTAGAGACTAGTCCAAGTCGGCCGTTGCAGTCAGCCATGCTGCATCATCAGTCCAGCTCTAGTTAGTCTCTCCTGGTATCTGTCCTCGTCGGACATCGTCGGTGCGGTCGTGCGTATACGTCTCGACTTGATCAGTATTGCGTCTGTAGTAATTAAGCATTCGTATATTGTCTCAGCTGTACGGGATCTCTCAAGAGCTTCTAGCAATAGCTAGTTCCTAAACTGTAGCTGTTATGGTAGCTGGGCTTCTTATGATGTTTCGATGAGATGCCACGTGACCTAATTCATTGTCCTCCCAGCCGTACCTCAGTCTGCTCTTGGAGAAGCTCTAGCATGCGTACCGTCATGGATACTTATATGTACTTTCAGAGTATCACCTGATACGTAATAATATCTGAATCTTGTGTGCATTAAGTGTAGAAGAAGATGAGAATATATCAGTATTGTTGGATATATATCCCTCTGCTGTCTATTCGTAGTATATCTGGCTAAATATATATATAAGATAAAAAAAAAATATAGGTAGCACAATTTCAATCCTCATCTCGAAACTAGTTGTAAGCACTCCGAGAGTCCGAGACGTCCTGATAGTTGGATGGTTCTACCAAGTTGTTGTGTCCGGACAATCCAATTGTTAATTTTTAAAGTCCATTAAAAGCAATGTCTTTTCGAAGCTTTTTAGCCTCAAAAAATGTCAGAAATTTATATGTGGAGAACAAATAATGATTGATTGATGCATGAGAATTATTCAAGCATATATTTTTTGGCTTAATCCTTAGATTGAAAAGAACCAGGGCTCATTTTTGTTAAGTGTACCGGACAACAAACCCCCCCATCCTACGACTTGTCTGAGCCCTAAATTCTAGATTATTTATTGCGTCATATTTTGATTGCAGACATAGCCACAAGCACTCATAGGATAAAGAAGTATTGACCTATGGCCTAGTTAATTCTACTTCTACATGGCTAGGTCAATACTGATGCCAAATTAGAATATTCCTAAAAGATAACATGTATGTTAACATGTGAAAAAAACAAAAAAAGAACAAAACAAAAAACAATTCAAGTAAATAAATAGCTTTGTAAATGAATTTTGAAAGCATAATTCAAAAATAAGTTCCAAAATAATGAAAAGGTTAAGAGGAAGTCTGCTGATTAGCAAAAAGTCTGATGATCGTATTTCTCGTTTTCTTCCATTTTGTGCGCAAGCCTTTTTTTGAGCCTCCGACAAAAACGTTATGTGTGCGCTCAAGCATGAACGAAACTTATTATTTCAAATGGCATTTGAAAGATAAGACTTCAGAGCATCTGTTAACATCAAAATATAGACATCATAATTTTAAACAAAATTTTGACAGACTTTTCAAAACTGTCCCGTTTTTATTGATACACCCTGTATAGTAGATTGGAGGTGTGTGTCTGCGCATCTCTGAATACATCCATGTACTAATGAATAAGATCCTGGGCATGGATTACTCTCTGTCTCTGTGATGGTCGTCTGTTCACCGTCCTTGGACTCGGGATTATATTGGGTAATACGTGATCATAATTGATAACTTACTTCTTTAGTCTGGCAATAACACAAACTTTAATGTTACTGGTATGTCTAGAGTTTAAAATGTCTGGTGAGAGGAGGAATGGCTTTAACTTTGAGTGTCCTCTTTATGGAACGGGTGGGGGGGGGGGTGACAGGTGACACATCCCAGGGGCTGTTCCAAGGGACACTAAAGACATTCCACCCCCCCCCAATTTTGTAGAAATCACTCATTGAGTGTTACAAGCTCATAATCAAGGGGGCATTTCATCAAAGACTTGTCGGACGTTTTAATCCGACAAATTTTTCTCAACAAATCAGATGCCAGCAATTTCAGTAGCTTATCACAGTTTGTCGGGATAAAACGTCCGACAATCCTTTGTGAAATGCTCCCAGACCTGCCCCCTCCGTTTTCAAAATTTCCGGCTGTCCCTCACCCCCAATTTTCTTCTCAAATCCTGAATCTGCCATTGTCTCTCCACGCCCAGTTTTATCTGATAATGACCTGTACTATTCATGTTCAGTACAAGACACATCCTTGATGTGTAAGGTATAATAGGGTACAACTAATTTCATTTCCTTTTAAGTTTTGGCCAACTTTAAGAGATGCAAATTTTCTCAACTTAAAATTTTTCTCAATCTTCAATCATGGAAGTATCTTTGATTTTCTTACATTAACATGTATGCCAATACTCTGTAGATTTTAGCATGCCGTCAACTTGAGCAACCAGAGTAACTGCTCGCAGTAATCGAAGGAAACAATTTTTAAACAATGCTGCATTAGAGTTTATCGCTTAAAGATTGGACAATGCTTCAGCTAAACAGTATTTGAGAACAACACAAATGTAGGCGATGATGATCTACTTTGAGGTACTTTAATTTAGATTCTGTGTGTCAGTAAAGGGGAAGTGTGGATTGGGGGGGGGGGTAGTTTTGATGTATAATCATTAAATAAACACATAATTACTGCATTGTGTTCTGTAAAAGACTGTGAACGGAGGGAGGGAGATATGTAATTAATGCACTTGGAATCGAATACTAAAGAAGGATAGTCAGAAGGAGTGGGGTGGGGTAATATAAATGGAAAGTGGATTAGTAAAAGAGTCTGAAAGGAGATGGAAGTATATGGGGACAAAAAAAATTTGATCAAAAGGGAGAGAAGGGGTGGGGATGGCGGGTTAGGAAATAGACAAGTCTTTTAGTAAGAAGTCCGGAAGGAGATGGAAATATATGGTCAGGGGACCAAAAAAAAAAAAAAAAAAATCATTTAAAGGGAAGAAGAATTAAGAGAGGATCAATGTAAGAAGTGAAAGAGGCAGGCAGAGAAGTTTTTTTTTTTGGGGGGGGGGGGAGGGGAGCTGTTGGGGGGGGGGGGAGAGATCTGCATAATGGGTCATTATGAGTGTTTGAATAACAAGGGCAACAGCATCGTAAATACATGACCGCAGAGATGCACCAAGTTTCATGGCACGTGCAGTAAGCGTTAATTGAATAGGAGTGTTACATTAGTTGGGCCTGAATTTATCGGTAGGGTCACTTTAGATCTGGTTGTTGGAGCGATAACGGGCAGATGCCATTTTCTTTTGGGGTAACTACCTGTACATGTAATGTAAGTGTCGCAACATTTGTTACTTATTAATTAGATTTTAATCTGAAATGCCATTATTATTGCTTATGGTTCCAAAATGCTTATAACATGCAGGAGTACTATGATGTACAATTGGACATACATTATCTGACTTTTACCAAAAACAGACAATCAATGAAATAGATTCTAGACTAGAAAAAGACGAGATAGATTGCCATGGGGTTATTTTATTTACTATTGTTAACTTAGTTATAGTTAGTGTAATTTTTTTTGATGTGGTTACATAATTAAAACAGCCATTCCATGGTGACTCGCGTGACATTTACACAAAATTTCAACTTGTTACGGATAATTACTTCAAAATTAAACATGATGCAACTGTTTTTCTAAACTTATTATCAAGGTAATGCATTTACACATTACCATAAAGAAATTTTTGGGTTGCAAAAGTCATTTTTGTGGAAGATATTTCAATTTGTTTCCTGTGGCTCGCGTGACGCGACACTATTGAAGGTTTCTGACCTTCTGTAGTGTATTGACTGAAATTCCTCAGAGTTTTACTTCCGATGTACATGAAATTTTCTGGAGATAACTTTGAAACATTAAGCAATGACGCTGGTAAAAGTTGATTAAACCTTTGCCAGTTTCGTTTCAAGTCCTATTGCCATTTCCAAAATGTGACTCGTTGACACAGGAGTGTGACTCGCGTGAACCGGTGTCATTTTGAACTAAAAGTTGAAACAATTATCATGATTACTAAAGTAGATGGGCCACAATTCAACTAAACAAAATATGTATAGTCAGTATGTATCACATACAACTTAAAACAAAAGTAATTATTGTGGCATTCAAGATAGTATTTGAGTCTTGGAAGCTGCAATGCAAAATGGTGTTTTCGCCATTGATTGTGTATTGTAGCAACAGAATTATAGAAAAGCAATAAATGAAAATTCTATGATTATAAATTTTGATAACTCAGCAAAATATCTAACATACAGGTATGAAACTTTGGAAGGATTAATATTCCTTAATATGTCCTAACGCAGGATGCCAAGTTTTCCAGAAGATTTGATAACTCCATGGCAGATATCTTGGGTTGAAAATCATCCTATTTTTCTCATTTTCACCAAAATTCCAATGTAAAATTTACCTATATTTCTCATATGATGGCCAAAAAACAAATGTTATCTTCAATTTGATAATCAGACTTTAAAAGACTTATTTTGAAGGCAGATTTTATTTCTTTTCAACCAAAATCCTAATCAATATCTTTAATTTTCCCAAACTTTTGCTTGTTTTTTCTAAAATGTGAACTCGGTGACAGTGCCTTTAGGGTGGTTTTTCATAATGAAGGGGTCTACACTGGAAATCTCTTTAGTGGTATGATTGAGACCCCTAGAAGCTCCCTTTACTTTTTATCAACGTACAAATCATACACTCTACTTTTTTAAGTGAACTAAATATGGATGTATTTTGTGGACTCGCGTGACACATTTCGAGAGTGTTTTCAATTTGAAATATTATCCAGTCGGTTCACATAAATGAAGGAAATAATGTGATGTGACAATAGATGGGTATAAATAAAACATAATATAAAAATTTAATGAATCTACTCACTGTATGGAGCATGCTTTAAATAGCATTATTAAAATCATTCCAAAAACATAACTTTTGGATATTTGTTGTCCTTTGAGGTGGTGTAACTCGTTGTTCGAAGATAAAAGGTGATCGAATATACCATTTGAATATGTGCTAGCCAACAAATACTATTTTTTTTCATTGGTTATATATTTGAAATTTTAAGGCAATGGGGCGCGAGTTTACATCGGAATGGCTGTTATATAGTCAGATCCCCGCAAACCTGATTTTCCATTCTTCAAACTAGTTGATTCTCTTTCCTCTTTCCCTTGTCATTAGGCTACAGATGATAAAAATAACTTTAAAGTAATAAGTAGAAATTGAATACAAATTTTCCTCATTTTTCTACTGGTTTACATAGCTTTACTCATTCTGGTGGGTGCGTTGGCTGAAGTTTATTATTCATATTATTTATGTAGGGAGCCCACCAAGCATATGCGCACAAATATTGATATAATATTTCATTGGGTCTTAGAATATCTAAAGATATTTCCAGAGATTTGCAAAACAACTATATTGAGTCATTGTTTTCTCGTAGTTTTGCTGTTCATGCTTCTTTGAACCCCTTATATGTTAGGCAGTGTTTTCTTGGTTATGTGGACGACTTCTCCTTTTTTTAAGTAATGATCTGTATTGTACAGGCCGAAAAGCAAATTTTGTTGAAATATAAGAATATAAAAAAATTCTCCATCCAACATTGATGACGACAAGACGGAATTTGACATTATAAATCTAAAAGCGTCAGCTTACAGGACATAATTTAAAAGTGAACATCTATCAGATTGTAGTGGGGGAAAAACATGCTTAAATGAATGTCAATATTTTGATATATTGCAACTTTTTTGTCAACATTGGTTCCTCAATGGCAACAGAAATTTGACATCGTGGACTAAGAATAATAAAATAAAAATAAAAAAAACTCTCAAAAACTATCAATCAGGTTGGCCGGACATTTCCCTGTTGGCATAGAATTCAGCCCTTTGGATGGTGGTCATGTGACGTGCATATAAGAAAAACACACTACGTAATGAACTGAATATTGGATACATCGATTGAAACAACTTCAAACTCCGAGTAAAAAGCGTTTGAAATGCTACACTTGTAATACATTGTACATCAGTTTCTGCCCGGAGAAAGCTTCTAAGTTCTAGATTAAACCGTGGATGCCGCAGCCGGAAGTGCATAGATGTAAGAATAAAAGCCACAAGACTAGAATAATTGTATGTTGAATGTTGTTGACACCGTATTGTTCCTCCAAACAAATATGTTGAACTTCTTTTGTTATGTCATGAAATGTTACACTTACATTTTTTCACCAAAGAAAGGCTTCAAGATTTTGTTGGAAATGAAAGAACAGGAAGTAAATGGGCGTACTTAAAATTTGATGTGACACTTTTAACGCGTACATTGTTTAAAGATTTCCTTACAAAAAAGCCAAAAAACCTTTTCAAGCAAACCTTTAACTTTCTTGAACCTCATGAAGTTGACATGGATGTTATGCAAACGTACATTGTAAAGCCTAAAAACTTTTGACCAAAGATAGGCTTACGATTGAAAGTAAAAATTTAAAGTGAGGACACATGTGAATGTTGATTCTGATTTACCCTGACAAATGTTGTATTAAAAGTTATTCAACCATTTTTTTATTATATTATTTTTTTTAATTCTACTTGTCTTCTCTGACCACCACAATATCTGATACTGAAATAAATACACTTTGTAAATTCACAGGCGGTCAATGCTTTAAAACAGACCTATATTTCGCAATTTTATAGTTGCGGATATGATTTGGCCATCGCCAGAATTTTTGAGAGATTGAAAACAATGAAATTCTAATGATTTATGGTAGTATTTAGGGGATTTTTATAGCTTTAAGGAATGTGATTAATATTATACAGGAAAACAAATTTGGGGTTGAGCAATAAAACAATATTTTGTAGAAGCATGCAACCATACATGTATTTGTGGTTATTGCTTATGAATATTTTTGTTTGTCTTTTTTTAATTGACCTTTTTCATCTTTTCCATAATTTTCAGTCGCAATAGTTCTTTTTGGTTATATAGTCAGTGGTCACTACTTTGAACTTTTATTTCCTCTGAATCAAAAGTTCACACTTGTGTGTGTTGCACATTCCCCTTTCTCTTCCTGTATGTCATAGGGATAGGCTATCAGCTCTTTCTCTCCCTCCCTCCCCCTCTCTCTATTCTCCTCTCTTTCTCTTTCTTAGTATAGGCTAGAAATAATATGTTTCCCTCTTCTTTATCTGCAATCTTACATCCAACAATGAGACTCTCTGACTTTGGTAACAAATATATACACTTTTATTAATGAAATAACTGATGAAACGCGTTCTTTTATTCATCATGTACACTGAATAAAATTAGACATTCTTATTAATACTAAATTTGTGTCCAGCGATGACCTCTTCAGTGCATTAAACCCGCTCTGATCTTCAAGTGAATTAGGCAATATTGACACGGTACAGGTCAGGTGGAAGTCATTGCTCAGGGAATGTGATTAATATCAGGATATTTTCCATCTCTTCTCTTCATTTCTTTTTTTATCAGGTTGTTGATCATACCCAATGTGACATCACAATTTACCACCACACACAATGCATACCAGTGTTAGGGTGTATCACACGCTTGTAAGGTCGTTTTGAGCTGAACCGTCATCACCGTCAGTGAGCAACTCATCTGTTCTCAATCTTCCTCCCTACGCACCAAAGTGCTGGATGATGACTCTGTATCAATGATGTTGGTTAGCGAGGATCAGTGGTTCTTGTTTAAATTGGCAACACAGGTACATGTATGTATCATTTACGCACTTCATTTTCTCTAATAAGATGTATGGACGGCGATGAAAGGTAACAGTTTTTAAAAATGTGGTCAGACTGCTGATGTACTCAGATAGAAAGCACCAACTTTCTGTTTTTTTTTCTGGTTGAAGCAAAGAGTTGTGAGATATTATTAAAGATCATCGTATAATGTTATGTCAAAGATTTTATAGAATGTAGCCAAGCTTTAACGCACACTTGGCCCGTTACATAGAAAGTTGCTATGGGATACTTGTTTGGACTTCTTAAATAAAGATCAGATGGTTGTCTCAATTATTTCCTGGGCATTTAATCTTGAACGCTTTTGTGATGCCGCTTTATAAAGACGACATATCTTCATCTTTTTAGAGAAACTGGTTCCATCTGTTACACAAAGAAGGGCATAACAATATCTTTAAAACAAATGCCTTCTGCTGTTTTTTTTTTTTTTGATAAAAATTTGTCCACTACTCTCACACTTCATGCCTAACCTTAGGACTGGGGTTTAGGTTTTGGTTTGGGCGTTAGGGATCAAGCAATGAAGCATTCATTTCTTGCTCTAACCTTTCTTTTTCATGCTTTATGAAATAAAAAACGTTTTCTTCTCACCATGCAGACTGAACAATATGCATGGACAGTGATGCAAGACACATCATGATGACCTAACTACTGCTGACGCAAACCTAAGTTTATCCGCTGGTTTCTTGGGATCGTTCCCATTTGCTGTGGATTATCAAGGATCTGATGCCAGCGGTGGAGCAGGTGTTGTTGATGCTTCAAGGTCTTAGGAATGAGAAATCCCTTAAGAATCACCATTTTTATCCTGTCCCGCTGGGAAGAAAAATTTCCTGACCTAAAGGTGAAAGTAATCTGGTGTATTAATTTTGTTTTTGTTTGTTTTTGTTTTTTTTTTTGTTGTTTGCTTTTTTGTGTGTGTTAGAGACGCAATTTAGAAGTAGCCAAGGGAAAATATAGGATTCTAAATATGAATATACTGAGAATAAGAAATCTTTAGATTGATCTTTGAATGATTATATCTAGAAATGGAGCTCTGAAGAAATTACCCTACTACAAATCACTATGTTATTTTGTCCTGGGAAAGAAATTCTCTGAACTAAAGGTGAGTAAATCTGGTGTATTTTGTATGTTTGAAGATTTTTCTTTTGTGTTTGGGAGATAAGTAGAAAGTTGCCAATGGTTAGTCAGATTCTAAATGAGAATTTAGATAAAACTAAAGATCTATTAGATGATCTGGGTGATAAGAACAGTAAACTTTGATTACACAAATATTTTTCTGGTTGAAATGCTATCACCTAGAGGTTCAACAGTTACAGGTAGGGGCCAATATACCATCCAAAAAAAAGTAATTGTAAAGTGAAAATAAATTGAAAATACATAATACATAAAACAAATACAACTTACAAACAGCTGAAAAGTGATCTTCATGGAATAGGTAAGACTAGTCTGGTGAAGAAGTATAGAAAAAGGTACTGGTGATTGTTCACATTAAATTATAAATTTCGCTTAATAATAATAATAATAATGGCTCCTTCCATAGTGACAGGTCCGCCTTTTCGGCACTGCACGGTGCTTAAAACAAATAGGGAAAGGTAATTTGTTATTTTCCTGTAAACTCAGCAGTGGGTGAACTTTTCTTTTTCATGCTTGCTTGAGTATTCAAACCAAGATAGCGATAATTATAATGTGTGTTTACCTGAATGTGGTTGGAGGCATGAATAACATTTAGAAGGACATGTTAGCAAAATTAGTTTAAAGAGCAATTTCCAAATCATCTTTTCTCATTTCTTTTGGGTATTCCAGCATCACTAAACATGGAGTATGTGAACAGATTATTGGGTCATCTTAAAGTTGGAATACATCTCTTGGTTCTTTGGGAGGGTTTAGTATTAATTAAAGCTAATAGGCTACATGTTGTCCAAATGTTGGTGGCAGCTTGCTAAACATTTCATATGACATCTAATGGAAAATATCTCCATGGAACATGCTGTGGAGCAATCGCGGCAACTTTTGTATTTGGTCATCTTTTCTCCTTGATGAAATCTCTGCAGAAGCCAAATCAGCAGCAAGATCGCAGGATTTAGAATAGTAGATTTGAAAAAAGGGTGGCACAAACAGCAAGATTTAGTAAAAGTGCTAATTGTATTTCTTACAACGTGTTGGATATCCCCAAATAGGGGGGGGGGGGCACGTTGCCACTTGCACCCCCTCCTGGATCTGAAATGCAAAGTTTTTTCCCAACATTCCATGGCTAAATTTGGTTCAAAGAAAAATAAACTTATTTTAAATGTGAGAATGTTTTGTCATAGGAGCTGGAATATTTTTAGATCTGGATTTTCTCCTTGATGTGTCGTAATTGAAGGCTAGAGATAGCTGTAATAATCAGGCTATGCTCCTTAGCTGTAAAAGGAAGCTAGCTTGTAATCAGTAAGGCTATTACATTGATTGTGACATGATTGAGATATGAGCGCTTAATGTCCTGTCAAACATTCAACTTTAAAGGGCAGCAGTGCAGTTTTTTTTATTTTTTAATTTCCACATAAAAAACAAGGTTGTGAATATATAAGGGCCTATAGGCTAACAATAAAAATAAACATTGAAATATATAGACAAAAGATACATTGGAAACAATAAGAAATTACAATAGAGGTATATTAAAAAATCTTGTAAATAATAAAAGACTGTAAAATGGTTGAAGGCGTTAAAAGCCAATGAAGCTTGAAAGTCTGGATGAACCATGCGCAAAAAAAAAAAGAAGAAGAAATTAATTGCAAGTTTTAAAAGTAAAAAGTATGGATTGAATTGGAGTATGGATCAGGTCTGACAAGGAACCATACTCACTCGCCTCTCCACATTACATAATTAAGAGTTATAGAGAAAGATGTTTGTTATAATTGCCTTTTTACACTTCAAACTATTCGGAGGAGTACACTGTTTGACAGCATGAAAGTCTAAAATACAGCCTATTGTAGATCTTTGAGCACAATGAACTGCTTCGAACGACTACATAAAAAGTATAGATAAAAATTATTCAACAAACAAAACAAAAAGTTGAGAGTGTATTTTACGAAGTATGTTGAACGTGCATATGTCAATCTGTAAAGGGCTTTGGCAATCGTCCCTTTAGACACATGTCACTTCAATAACTCATACCTAGATGAAAGGGTGATAACAGGAATGTATTCAGCTATTGATGGGCTTCAACTTTTTAACATGTTTACACTGTGACTCGGCTCTTGGGTTCGTGGTTGAATTTGACTACATCAATACTGACCTTCTGCTATTTCCGTAAGTGATCTGGGAGGCAGTGTTGAACTCTTTTTTTTTGGTACTGTATAGGCTAACCGATCATATGTTTACTCTTTGCATTGTTGGGACCCTTGCTATGGTGGTTCTCACTTTCGCGTAGACGTCTCCGCGAAGGATAAAAGGTATTAGAGACATCTCCCGACAATTTTTTCAAATACTGTCTCAAAGCTGTTTCAAACGCCTCAAGTAATCCAAATCGTACTAGTTTCAGCGATTTCGCGACTCGTGAAACGTCGGCGGGTACTGAGGAGACTTCTCCACGACAAGTTTTCAAAACTATCTCAAAGTAGTTTCCGCGAAGTTGAGATACCACCTATAAGGATTCGACACGCGAGCCTAGTCCTGTGTAAAAGTATAGGAAAAGCTAGCTAGAACATGGAATTTTTTCTTTTTTCCATGCCTTACAACTTGAGGTCAAGGATATCCCCTTTGTGAACAATATGTATTCCTTGATTAGTGGACAATAGAAGGAGGGATACTGCTGTATCAGTCTTTGCATGCAGAATAAATGTAGAAGCTCAAATTTAACGAGTTAGGGTTTTGTTTCCATGGATTTCGCAAGTCATCAGAATTTCCACTGTAATAATTTTGTCTTTATTATGAGAAAACAGAAAATCGTAAAGATAAGCCTTTACCACACTTATCCTAAATCAGGAAAATATATGAGGATCTGGGCTGACAAGTTTCATATTCTGCTTCTTGAGACTACAAGTAGTGTATTAAAAGCAGGGAAAAAATAGAGAAAGAGGGAAATTGAGATAAATGTTGGAAGCAAATTGACAGAGAGAATGAGATGGGGGAAGGGGGGGGGGGCAGATCACATTTGTTTGTTTTTGAGTTTTTATTTTGTTTTGTTTTTTTTGATTTTTTTTTTGTTTTTTGGGGGGGGGGGGGATCGGGGGATAGACGCACAGATAGTGATTGCTGAGAGAAATGTTCACACTGGCGAAAAATAAATTAGTTGAGAGTAAAGAGAGAGAGAGAGTGGATTGAACAAGAGGGAGAGGGGAGGGGTGAGGGGACAGGGCTTTGTGGAGGGATGTCAGTCCAGATTTACTGGAAAAATCAAATTAGAAAAGGTCAAGCGATTTCCAAATTTCCCTGAATGAATATTTCTGAATGGATAGTGAGAGAGGTGTCCTCCATGATCCCAAGGCTACAGACCTGTTGTTTTGTAGACCCTATTCTTGTGTAACCATGGTTACCACTACATAGTCATGAGGTTTTGTAACTCATGTACAGTGTGTGTCATCTAGTCTGGGCTGCAGACTTTTTTTGAGTAGTAAGATCCTTGCCCTTGTGCTTTGGATTTGCGCAGTCAATGTACGATGCCATGGCCAACGCACAGTATGGGCTGGGTGATCGTTACTCATGGTCGAGTGCAGCTGGATAACGCTGTGCATTTGTTGCGTTATAATAATGTGTTGTCTATGTATACGCACTGTGTACGTGTTGTGCCAAGTTGTAATGTGACTGCCGCATTAATACATGTAGGACATTCGTAACAAGTAAACATTTTGGCCTGTATTCTGAATTGCAGTTTAAAACTCGCTGGGATCGTATGTATGGCAAGTGACTGCCAACCAAAAGCGTTTTTTGTCTTTTTCATTTGGATAAGGGGTACGCAAACTCATTAAATGTAATATTATTCAGATCAATAAAAATGTCAATCTCCATCCACTGTCGACCTGAAAACCGTTTTTATTATTTAATTATTTTTCATAGAAAAACAAGGTAATATGGCCAACTTTTGACAGTGTTGTCATCCTTGCAGCGCAAAGCTTTCGTTCGTGGTATGAGGGACATAGACTTCAATTGGACAATTAAATGTTTTTCTATGAAGACAGGTGCGATGTAGTATGGCCATGATGGTGTTGTGCATTCTAGACTTATAGTCTTAGTACCCCTTAGAAGCGAAAGAGGATAGAAAGTACGGAATACGCTTTTTTGTTGGCGGTTGGTAATGGCCTATGACTTGATTAACACCTGAAGCTCGAGTTTTTTAACCGTGGTTCAGAATTACAGAAGTAGGCCTACATGTAGATGAGCCATACAACATTGTACGGGCTGCACATGTACAGAGTGTATTTCATTTTATTGACTATTTACAATTCAATTGCATATGACGACTAAAACAAATAATTGTTTAAAAAAGAAAATTCAAGAAATAAATTTCAGATAGATCTAATGTATTGTCAAATATAATATTGTACAGATAAAGTGGGTCACTTGCAAAAGAACAAAATAATAATATTTTTTAGAAACTTTAAATAATTCAGCAATGTGAGTAATGCACATTGCGTCCATAGTAAATCAAATCTCAGCATTTTGCTGTTTTAGCAATAAAGGATATGAATAATTGTCTCTTTGAGGTTCGAAGTAATGACATTTGTCCTGCTGGCTCGGCAGGCCATCGAGGGAAGTGGCTTTTAGTATTGGATTATGAGTGTCAATCTCTGGTGATGAAAGCGCTCGTAAAAACTGCGCCGACTCAGTTTCACTGAATCTGCACGTGGATGCTTTTAGATGTTTAAGCCTACAGAAATGGATCGGCACATACATATTGAATGACTAATCTTAAGAATTCATTTTGAGTGCTATACCTACTGTACAATGTAATGTAGGCCGACACATAGACCACACAAACGATGTATGAATTTTAACCATGCATCTTATTTTGTGTGATGACATTCCATTTTTTTTTTGGGGGGGGGGGACTCTTTTTTACAAAAGAGTAGGCCATGATGAGAGAATAGATAAGATACAAAGGTGAAAGAAAATAAAAGGGCAAAAGAGAGGGCGATAGAATTAATGGAGAGAAAGGCTAACTAGTAGGGCCTATAAGTATATGTGAGATTGAGAGGGAGGATAGAGAAGGAGAGAAGAAAGAGAAGCAAGGAAAATTGGAAGATAGAGAGATAGAAAGGAAGAGAGAGAGAGAGAAGGAGATGGGATGAGATAGCTAGCTTAGTAAACTCAGATTCAAAATTTGCACTTAAACAAATTGTTTTGTCTAGGGTGGAGACTAGACTTTTAAATTCACTGTCTGTGTCAAATATATCAGCCACAGTAATTTATCTCCTACTTCAAGACTCTGCATTTTGCGCTTTTACACCATGAGTTTGTGCTTGCAAAATGGTCCTCCAGAAAAATGGAGAAGAAGTGCAAAACCACAACAGAGAGAGAGATGAAATTATCACATGCAATTAATTCACTCCATACTACTCCAGCACACTTCAATTTCATTTCTCTCTTTTCTCTCTCTCTCTGGTCGCATTGTTGTTGGAAAATGCGTCAGTAAGAGAGTCATGATGGCTCCCTTGAACTTGATATGAATGGGGTGGTTTTAATGAGCTCGATGAATCTTGAACTCGAGTATGAGGGAGGGAGGATGGAGGATGCAGCCCCGCATTAATGATGAAAACACTTGAACGGCATTGATCGTTGCAACTTGAGATTTCCATTACATTCTCTAGAGCTACATAATTGTATAAAAAGGGCTTATGAAACATACTGTAGTACTTCTTTTGAAATATTGAGATTGGGCGATTTTATTTTCACTAGAAATAAGTTTCTTTGAGGCCGCCTAGGTGTACATAGAATTAGTTGACACTAAACAATTTAAAAAATTGTATTTAGTGCTCCTGTAGTATTCCTACAAATAAAGTAGCATTCCAAAGTGATGAAAGATTACCAAAGAGATTAAGATTTTATAATTTTGCCAAACATATATAACAGAGATATTTTGCTAGGGGTAATCACCTTTGTCCATAAGTGTAGGTAAGATCAACATTGTAGGATGAATTTTTATCAAATTCACTAAATACACATCTTGGCCTGTTTCCTGGGTGCTCTGGAGTAGAACGCAACTTGATTTAGGGGGATTTTCTTTATACTCCAGCCCCCTGGGAAAGACTTGATGGAGGTGGTGTAGAGATTGTAGGATAAGGCTTTACAAGAATACAGGGGGAATAATGGCGGAAAAAGCTTGAGAATGAATTCAAATATTATCCCTCAACGTAACCTACAATCTGCACATTGAGTTACATCTTCAAAAGTGGCCTCAATATAAGAAAATGTTCAATGTCATACTGTATATGAAAACTTTCCTATAATATGATATCAAATTGTTCAAACATGAAATAAGACGCATTTGACTTTTCCTAGCAGTGGGAATTTGATTCTAAACAGCTTTTTCATAATCTAAATGTGGTAGGTTTTTATTTGCTTGAACTTGGTGACTTTGGCATTATTACTAGCACTGACATCAGATATTTGGAATGCAATGGGGATGCAGCTGCGCATAGTCTTCCCTCAAAAGAGCTTTGATGTATGCCTGAACTTGAACAGAATTTGATGTTTGAAAAATACAATCACAAACTGTTTCTTGGTCATTGTACATGATAAAGGTCTGAAACGACATAAGATTCTTCATTTATTGGTATAAATTAGTTGGAAAATTTTTTTTTAAAGTCCAAGGTCATTATAATGTTCTTTACCCCAGCACTCATTAGGGACTATGAATTGATAAAATTATAAACTGATGTTTTTTTTAAAGTTCACGACATAGTCTTTGGCAGCTTTATTTCGCTAATAGAATTGTAAATCCAGTAGGGCCTATTTTCTCATTGGCATGATTATTAATGCAAATGTAGGCCTATATGTCACTCTCCAAAGTTAAGCACAACAGCTCTAATTACAAGTACAATGTCCAGTGGAGGAAATTATCATGAAAAAGGCTTGTAGTTGTATTTCAGAGCTGTCTGAATAAAATGCCCTTGCTCGCCCTCAACAAAGATTTAGCAGATTGTAGTAATGCAAGGCAACAGGCTGAATGAAAGCCACTGTAGGAATTCCTTGCCTGTCACTCTCACATCTCTCGCATATCTAACCGTGGTTTTGCATTCATACACATACCAGCGATGATCTATAACCTATTAATGTGACGGCTCCAGTTGAAGGTTGACTCAATTATCTCTCGGTGGTGCTAGCGCTGGATGCTGCGCCGTCGTGGTAACGCTGGATTGCATCTACCACCGCTGACTCGCTCCTAGTTCAGCCCTTATACATGAACACGCACCAACATTGCCAGCCATAAGCACTATCAGCATGAGAGTGACAGTGCATGCATTGCATGGAGAGGCGGGACGACTCTGCGGTAGCGTAAGGTGGTCGTGGACATTCATTAGCATAAAACATAGGCCCCGCGAACTCATCTAAATTGATACTTGACTCAGCGTACCTTGCGAAAGAATGACTCTTTGCATGATCTTTTCGTCAGTAGGCTTATGTGCAATGTGATGCTGGATGAAATAGGGGCTTTTCATCATTTACAGTGTTTTTGAAAATGCCGATCTGCCAATTTGCTGTTGTCGCTTGGTTTATTTTTTGCTCATTACTTGATGTTGTTATGTAGCCAAGAAAGGATTAAAGGATGCCATATTACCATCTTTCATTGCAAGGTGAGTCACTTGGTGCATCCTTTGCAACGTTTACATCATGTTTAATTTTTCAAGCTGGATAGTCATAAGATACATTCGTTTGTGTTTGATATCGGTTTTTCAAACGTTGTCTGAATTTTCATCTACAGTATAAGAAAATACTTCAAATATATGTCAATGATGATGAAGACAAACTAGACTAACTATAAACTCATTATGTTTATATATGTACATTTTCACAAAAACAAGATTTGATATTTTTTTTAAGAATTCTACAACCAGGAGATCGAAATGGCCATTACATATAAGACAACCATTAAAAAAAAACCCTTGGATTGGTTTTTAACCTAAGTCCTATTTTTTTGTAAATTTTTTTTTTAATATTATAATATGAGACTTTCCTTGTAATTTGAACTATGATTCATATGTTTAAACATTCAAATAACAAAGAGCTTTATTTTATTCTGAAGTTGTCAATCATGTCTTTAAATTGGTAATAACATGTTTGGATAAATAATGTGTTGGTCAAGGCCTTCAGATCAATTGCAATTGCAACTAGGTTTCAAATAAGATTCTGCAAAAACAAATACATGTGTGCACAGTTGAAATTGGGATAAATGCTTGAAGTGCCAACCTATAAAAATCAGATGATTATTATTTTCCATATGAGAAAAATGCAAGTGGAATCAAAAATATGAAAACTACAAATTTCAATGTGGAGCAAAGCTATGAATTCGGTACAGTTATCTGATATTAAACCTTTCACAAAATTGCTTCTATAATTAGGCCTATTACTGGGAAAAAAAACCTTTATGCAAAACCTTCAAATTTCTACTCATAATAAGAAGAGATTTTTTGTTTCGAAATAATGGTGATCAACTTGGTTATGCTGTTTTTTCTTACCTGCAATAACCAAGAAATTGGCCATGCAGCATGTACAGTAGTTTTCAAAGAAGGTGAATATCATTTCACCTGTTTTTTGTTGTTAAAAAATCTGTGAGAAAAACTTCTTATGGTTATTTATAGGAAAGTGAAATACTGACAATTTCCATACTTTATTTGTCATAATACTATTCTGTCTAATTCTGTTTGTCTGTCTGTCTCTTTTTCTCATCCCTTTTCTCTATTTTCCTAATATACCCTCTTCTGCATTATAAATGTACAATTATATCAAGCATTACATGGTATGTAAATCTCTTAACTCCGAACTTTATAATATAAAGTTCTTTATGGTTAGATCATCTCTTATTTCCTAACTTCCTCTTCATACCTCAGCCTTTCCTTTATCTGTTTATTTCTCTTCCTTATATTGCTGCCCTCTTTTTATTTTCCCCTCTCTCTCCATCCCTCTCACTCTCCTTCCTATTTTCTTCTTCTGTATCTGTTTTCTCTCTCCATCTCGCTCTTTTGCTCACAGCATGCCGTGGTGCTGCATTAATGTAACCTTTTGCGACATTACTCTAAAAGGTCGAATGGCCCAAACTAGTGGTAATCTCTCACATCCCCATCTCTGGAATTAATCCGTGACTCCAGAGGAGCCGCGATATGGCTTCCCGAAAATCTACATTGCTCCCAAGTACTGTGTTATTTTCACATGCTACCTAATGAATTCTTAGGGGAAAAAAGAAGGAAGATCACATGCATTTTTTTAAAATCTACTTTGCATGCATAATGCTGCTTATTTGTTGCTAGCAGTGGCCTGTCAGTGCATCATGTTTGACATAAGTATTACTCAGTTTAAATACCATTTACACTTCTTGTGCAAAGTCATAAACTGTTCTAAATACAAATGTTAGGAAGTTTTAGTTGAAAGTTAAAAAAAAGAAGAAGATCTGGGTAATGAAAAGCACTTCATGTTTTAATGGTCACTTTAAGTGCCATCGTACTTGAACTCCACTATGTTAAATTGACTGAAGATGGTAGGTCTTCCATATCTTTAGATATATCAAGGTATGTCAAAATAAATATTACTGTTGATTCTAAGCTCAGAAACCTTAATATTTATGAAAATAGGTATCAAAGCAAGTAGTTCAGGAGACCAAATGATTTATCTGGTACTGTTAAATTCCCCAAAGGGAAAATAAAATCAAGGGATTTCCAGTTTGCATGGCTGGTTTATGTGGAAGCATGTCTATATTTTAAGTCATTTTTGACTTCTAAGCAGACGGTTGCGTATTCAGGCGCAAACTCACTCAATAGAAATTCACATCTTATTCCGACTAAATATTGGATGTTGCACAAAAATAGGGTACTATGAATAATAGATGCAACCTTAAATGGGCTGGGCTATAAATAGTGGCAGCTTGCTGCCGATATCGCAGATGGAACAATTCTATATTCAAGTTTACGTCTAGGTGTCTTTATGGCTTCATTGAGACAGATAATTTTTGAGTTCAATGTTTTTCCCTGGCTTCATGCTCATGTTATTGGTTTTTACATGCATGATTCAACACTTCACATATCATCTCAATTTTGATTACCACATCATTTTTGAACATTTTTGATAACAGATGAAAGTAAGAAATAGGTAATATTAAGAAATAGAATATATAATTTTAATACAGAAAGGGTATAGATGAATAAGAAATAAATTTAGAGGATTGGCAAGATAAAAATATTAGATGATAGTACGTAAGAAACAGAACCTGTAGATTTATAATGAATCTAATATTTGTAAGAAAAATTGTAGAATAAATATAGCACGATACGGCTAATGTAGATGAGTTAAAGAAAGAGGCATCACCTCATAATGCTGTTCTACAGCCGCATTCTCTCTCTCTTCTGCCAGCGCCACCATTTTTTTTCTCACATTACCCCATTCTATCGTTAGATAATTTGTGCCGCGTTTCGGGTTGATGAGACAATAAAACATATATGCCAGCTCCCTGAGTTCCTTTGCCATTTTTGCTTTACCGTTTACACCGGTGTAAAAAAATTTTTATTCAAAGGAGGCCCCTGTGGAAGTTTTTTTCAGATGATATTTAGAATATAACGTTGTAGAAATTTCCAGAAGTATTGCATTCAGTGAGCTTTGATTCAAGATTATATTTTCGTACTATAGTCCGGCCTTGTAAGTGATTCATGCCTTTAATGTGTAGATGCAACTTTGCACATTGGCGATTTCTCTTTTGTGTTTCAGAATTTGTTTTATTTTTGGATATGTGGTTCAATGCTATTTTGCATCTTTGTTAGGGACCGTAAATTGGCACTGCCACAGTCAAACCTAGGTGGAGGTAAATGATAATATTAAGGATTAATCCTTTTAATTACATGTGTGTACTGGAATAGGAAGCCTAGTAGCTACAACCTGATATAAATATATTTTGTTTGTTCAGAATAAATTTGATTAAAGATTGTACACATGTAAGCCTATATATTGTTTCTAACATTCATAGTGCTCTCTGAATCATAACTGTTATTATTGGCAAAAGTCATAAATTTAAAATTCAGGTATAGAAAATATCTAGTACACACTAGATGCTATTACCTCTGCCAATGAATTGTGGCGGGAATGGAAATTTTACATGAAATTAAGTCTTTCTAGCACTCATTAACAATTCTTTTTTGTGACTAAAGATCTCGGAGGGAAATAAAAAATCTGGGATGTGTAGATCACTTTGCTCAAGTACTTGCCTCTGAACTTCACAACAGCTATTTTCAACTGGTATTTTGGTTCATGGGACGGTATGTTGCTATTTTTAAGATAAAATCTAACAACCTAGAGCTAGCTGCCGCTATTTTTGACAATCTAGTTAACTGCTATTTTAGTTTTTGCATACTTCAGTTTCTGCAATTGCTATTCTTTGGAGCATGCCCCTTATAACTGGGGAAAGCTGTATCATAAAAAGAAGATAAATATAGCGCGATGCATTGCATTGTTCCTATTCAGTTTGAGGGGTTTTGTTTATGTATGGCCCTGAGGAAATTAACAAATTCACATCCATTCTAAATTCAGAGTTTATGAAGCATCAAGGTTATTTCAAGCAGGAATTAAACAAAAAAAGAAGAAAAAACAATTGGCTATCTGCATGTGCTCCATGTCAGTATTTTTCTTAAATTCTAAATGTCACTTTGAAATCTAATGTGAGACTGAGAAAAGATATTGGTTTTATAAGTTTCTTGATACTGTAACAAACATGCAATGTAGGACTACATTTAGGCTCACGCTAAATTTGGTGAATTGAACAGCAAGTACCCTTGTGAATATACTGTTGCTGTAATTGCAAAGAGCTTGAAAAGATATCTTGAAATTTGAAAACCTAGGGACAGATGGAAAAACAAAAAAGAGAGATACATTTAGAGGAGAATGAGATGGAGAAAGATATATATATATATATATATATCACGAAAGAGAGGGTAGAGAGTGGTGAAAAGAGTGTGAGTGTACATTGTGTATGTGAGTGTAAGGGAGAGAGAGAGAAGACATTGGCAACAGATGTAAACTGGAAGCATGTATGGGAGGACAGCGCAGAGAATCTAAATAAAAGATCTATATAATAGAAATGTAAAGAGAAATTGAGAAGTCAGTGATATATATGCTCATGCAATTAACATTAACAAGGGAGAAAATGTTATGGTGGTGAAAAAAAGTAACTTTAATACAATAGAGAGAAGGAGAAGAGAGAGAGATAACTGTTCGTCAGCTATTGTACGGCTTAAGATAAACAATGCCCTTAAAAAACGTTTCCCCCCCAAACTCAAAGAGAAACCCCCCGTTAAAAAAATTGGTGACGTGACTTAAAGGAAATGCCAGTTATTGTCCCCGCATGGGTAAATAGCTGGAGGTTTACTATCAATAAATTTTATGCACTCCCGACTCTTCTTTTTTCTATACTCGTGTTTTTGTTTTTTCCCTATCATATGTGATCTGTTGAAAATTTAAACTACGTTCAAAGAAATTGTGGACATCTTCGTTCACCATGTGATATGTGTGTTTCCCCGGTACATGTAGGTTAATTGCACTTGTTCTTTTTGCACATCTTTTTTATCTGCAACGCTCAGAATGGTTTTCTTTTTTAGTATGATGCTTCAGCTTTATCTCTGCTCTTTCTCGTCTGCTGCTCTCTCCTCTCCTCTCTTTTCTCTCTCATCTGGCAAGTGTGTGCTTCTAGGAGAGATTGTTTTCATTGGATAAACAGCGCGAGGTGGCCAGTTGTTGTTTTGTTTGAGTGAGATAGCAAGGATACATGTATTCTCGGATGGAGCTGCCAAATTCAAATCGTTTGTTGTGGACGGCATTGTGTTCGTGCAAGTACAGTACGTGTGAACAATGCTATTTTTGTCAAATATCTCACAAATTGCTGAGCCACATAATAGAATTCAAACTGTTTTCTTGAAACCCAATCGTCCGTTATCTAACATGTTCCACTGGACTACAATGTGGATTATTTTTTGTTCATGTTGACACACTAAGAAGCTTTCTGTTCTCTTTTGGAGGAGCTGTAGGCTATGTTGGCATGTAAAGCATGGAGGTACAATGTATAGAAACTACATTCGACAGGCTTGTTCTTTAATTTGCAATCTTTAAAGTAATATTGAAGCCAAGTCATGATATAATGGAAAATTCATTGAATGTTCTAACTTTCTTTTAGTTGACTGGAAAACGTCTCATGGAAAATATATTTGTACACAAGAAAGTGTTTGTAGTGGGATTGAGCAAATGAATGACTTTGTGCAATATTGGGACTTTGCTCTTTATACATGTAGATGCCCATGTTGCTGAGCCCACATATATATATTTGTTGCCATGATGTGTCCTAGGTTTACTATGTACATCATAGGTGTACACAGGAATCCCAGTTTAACATTTTTTCTGAAAAATTATGTGCAGTCCTTGTTTAAGTACGACTGGTCATGCTCAGGTTTATGAAAATGAGTCCATTTAGGCTATGTGAATAATGTTTTGTTCAATTGATTGTGTGGTGGATGTTTGATTTATTGCCAGTGATTGAAGAGCCAGCGAACATTTTATAACTCCCTATATGTTATTCTATCTGAAATGCAAGCACACCATTCCTACATCGTAAACGCATAGATCACTCCTAGAAGGAACATTTGGTTACCTTTTTTATTGGGAGGATTTAGGATAGAATTTACATGTACATGTACATGTTTTTTTTCATGGTTGAGCACTAATTTTCATTTGGTTTACAATGGTATTATTAAAGTAATTCCTTTGGTATAAATCAAATTTTGACAGCTAAGTACACATCTACTGCTGATGGAAAAGCAGTAGATTTGGGGAAAATGCCTTCCAATGACTGTACTTGAATGACTTCACAGCTTGTAAGCAAGATATTTTTACATTTCAGCTCTCTGGCATTTGCTCTTAAAACTGACTCTGATTGGCCTATGTAATAGCATGTATGACTGTTGGGTCAGTAGGATTAAAAGTAAAAAAACAGTTGTTTGCTTCCTTTTCATTAGGCCTAATTAAGCATGTAAGTGTGGCTTCGTACAAAAATGTAGGCAAAGCAGGATTTGGTTTTCCTTCTTTTTTTTGTTGCGACA
>CALNVZ010003426.1:40496680-40531209 GCA_940671915.1 Paracentrotus lividus
CAAATAATTGGGGTCAGACCTGGGCCGCGGAGGGGGTTTGCCCCCCTCCTCAAGATCCGGCCATGGATGGGGCCGACTAGAAACAAAAAAGCTGATAGACACGAGAACATTTAGACCTATACATAAGAATCAAACTAAAAAACTTTGCTCATAGGTGGGGCTGCAATAATCCGGAAAGTCTCCCTATAAACCACAAGACTAGAATGCGAATATATTAAATGAGGAAACATGCACCATAGGCTTTAGTCAGGACCCACCTATCTCAAGCTTATACATATGACAAGGGTAATTCTTTGATTGGTAATGTAAGTACATTGTATCTTTTCCATGCTTAAAGTCAATACTATAATCATAGATAACCCTCTAGGGAATGTATCCACTAACAGGCACACGATAATTAATACCCAAAAGCGAAGGTCATTTGTGATGTGTCGCGTACGTGCTGCATAACATTATGTCAACAATTATGTGAATGATAATCAAAACTATACTGGCATCCATCATCACCCATGCGCTAAATGAAACTTAAAGCGAGAGTACAGTAGAGTCGGAAGGTATGTGTGAGAAGAAACTAATACTAATGAAAAAGTTTAGAGAGGGTTCGCTACAATAGATTGCGTTGTCGCAGCTAGGGAGAAATCTGCTCCGTCATTGTATGTGTCGGCATTAAGCTAAACGTGCGCTGATAGAGATTTTTGAACCATTTGTGGGATGTATAACAGCGACAAAGAGCATAAATGCTAGATGTACGATTGCATAAAAAAAAACGATTGATTTTTTTCTCCGAGAATAATAGTGCCTCTCATCGAGGGGGGGGCTGAAGACGAGTATGACTGAGGATGCTGTTTGTTTCATGCGACAGAATGTTTGATTCGCGATAACCGTTCATCAACCCTAGCTTAACCAATAAGACTCGTTAATCTCAGATATCCAATTCTTAACCTGACTGGTAAACATTTCCACTGTAATTAAGATTTGTCTTTATTATTTGTTTTTAAATGAAATGTTACACGAAACATCAAGACGCAAGAATATACATCAGTATCAAGATAAGAACTTTCCCTTATTAGATCGTTCCAATAGTATATACTTTCTGTACGTATAAAATCCAAGCCCTTGAAGCGTGATACAATTGAACAAAAATTATATGGACATGGGAAGCATAGCTGGGCACACTGGAATGACACAGGCATGTTCTATGCATCTTTGTGCGTGCGGATCTTCTTCGAGACTAAGTAGGGTGGGTAGATGTTAATAGCAGGAATCATGGAAACACGATATAGAAGAAAGAGGGAATTAGGAAGAACAAATGGCAAGCAAGGGAAGTGGGGGAGCGGGGAGAGAAATGAGATCAGTATAATACTGGCTGCCGGCTGGAAGGGGGGGGGGGCAGATTAACATTTGTTTGTTTTTAGTTTTTATTTTGCTTTTTGTTTTTTTTTGGATTTTTGTTTTTTTCGTTTTTTGAGGGGGGGGGGGAGGGGATAGAACGCACAGCTGGCGCTATAGCGTTATAGAGATTCGAATTTGGCTGCAGAGACAAATGGTACCTACGCACTACTCACTTTAGTCAACCATCAGCTGATTGTGACATTGTGCTTGGTGGGCCTGGTAGCTACATGTAGAATGCTAAGCCTTAAAATATACATAGGCAGGCTTGATAGTTTTGACGAAAAATCATTAATGGAGTATTATTAAAAATTCGACGATTTTGATATGAAGGGGAGCCATCACACAATCTGCACGACACAGGCAAGTAACATGGACACTATAACTGTTTTCATTTATTTAATTTATTGGTTTATTTTTAGTATGTCAGCTGTCGTTCAAGAAGAAATATTTTGTTCCCCCCTTCTGTAAAAACTGCGTCCTAAGTGAGCCGTAGGCCTATAATGGCAATGCAGCTGCTGCATTCGTACGGAACGGATGGTAACGTTTGAAAGAACAGTATACCCCCTTCTTGCAACACTATTAGTTCTCTTTACAAGTGGTGACGCAGTGGACGTGAGGAGGAAGACCCTCGGTGTGGACAAACACCTGTCAATCAGATATCTATCTAAAAAACATCTGTTCCTTGACCTCGGTCAGAACAGTGGTCACCCAGGTAAAGCTGGGGGCCAACATTGTTTACATTTAAGCGATCAACGATGTCCTGTATCCGATAATTTTTATAGTTTTTTCTTATTCTTGTTACTTTCCTTATTTCCGGTCGATTTTCTTCGGTTTCGAAATTGAAAACGAATTAACATTTGATGTTCTAAATAGTCATTGCCTCGTGACAAAACTTGGCAAATATGCTTACCCAATCGCTGGCAAATTACGGATAATGCTACAGCTCTTGTCTAATTGTTAATATGGAAGCGAGCCTATTACAATAAAATAAAATGAGAGCTTAGGTATTTTGGCTATTATTTCAAGTTATGTATACATCCAGACTGGGTGTCTATATCTTTTACCCACTGGTTGATATAGTGCTGCAGAGATCGCTTAGGATGGTTTGTCAAATATTGTGATATACATGGGATATGTTTTGCAACGTCGTGAGCCATGATCCAGAGGAGCATCACGTCGGAATAAGGATTAAGGGAAAATGATAAAAAAACTAAATAGAAATTTTTGCAATAACGAGAGATATTTCTATAAGGACGCGAGGTTGGATCGGGCTTTGAGCTCATATATGTTACACACTCCTCGATTGTTGGTGGTTGGCCAGCTGGAGGGAGTTGGCAAACGAGCGATTGGGTGGAACGTCAATGGTGGTTATTACGGCAAGAGTAGATGGGGACCGAATGTCATCAGTTATGTACTCTCTTCATTTCAAATGTGGAGACGGTTATTACGTACTAGAAGAAACAAAAGTATTACAATCGGGAAGCATATCCAGCCTGGAGAAATCAAAGCTAATTTAGGCTATCGATGATTATTACATAATGATTTTGTATGGCAGCATCTAGAAGTAAAGGCTTGAACTATCACTATATCCTCCTACCAATTGGTGGCGTATTAGTCTTGCCCTTTTGTCAAGTTTAATGAATGCTTTATGAGCCTTGCGTAGATGGAGATGTCAATTTATAAAATGTCATAATATTTAAGTTTTATAATCTTCGATCAGAAAATGATGATTGTCCACGTCAAAATCAAATGAATAATCAAACCTGCATGTCTATTCCTTCAAGGCGTTACAAGATTAGACAGTGACAGCTACCGAGTGCGCTCTAAAGCAATGCTTGGGACTCGCACCCGGGTACTAAACTGGATCAGCTGTATGGCAGATACTTGGTCATAGCATTAGTAGCTGGGTCAATGGTGCAAGATTAACGTTGAGAGGCAGCAGTATTAGTAGAAGTACGTCATTAGACATTCTGTTGGCTGGTTCGCGCGTGAGATCTAATAATACCGGGACAGTCACATTGGTCTGAGGTGTAGCTATGCATTCTGTGTGTAAACAAAACGTCGCTATGTCAAGCAAGCATCTTTTTTGGTGTTCATTTCTTAACACTCCAGTTTTCGCAGAACGACAGAGTGGATACTGTTCAATACTGAAACGATCATTGAGTTAGATATGAATTGAATATAGAAATTATATAGCAGGTAATAAAATAAAGGAAGAAAAAGACTAAAAAAAAGAAAGAGAATAAAAATAGATTAGTAAAAGTATAGAGTATGCTGCTAGGGTAGAGAACAATCAAAAAAGAAAAAGCATACATAATGTAAAAGAATGAGAGCTAGGGAAATAATGACCAAGATAATTTGAAGTACAATACATTCGCAACGGTTCTATTTTTATTTAACGATAAGTACTAGATCTGTATCGAGGTTATAATTTATCTTGCAAATTATCAAAATGTTGTATTAGTTAGCCGGGCGCACGTATTTACTGACGACACACATTAATAAGGAATATGAACTGTCATCATCTCATTGACGCAAATCCTGCGACGAAGTCAAAACACGCATTGCTAATGATATTAGTAGACCTTGTAGTTCTCTATAAAGCTTCGTCCTCTCTATCAAAGTTTTTTAATCCTTGGGAGAAGGTGATGTTTGTGTGACGTCGTTTATGTATTTTTGTAGGTGTCAATTACTACGAAACTGAGATATTAAAGGATTTTGTCACTCTCTTTTTTTATATGACCAGATTATGAGCGTGACTATGACGTCATGATAAATAATCCGGAAGGTGTTATGTTGTGGGAACGTTTGTGCAAGTTTAGACTGCAGCTTTATCATTTTTACTTTAACATTATTTTTCGACGGTACGCGCTAATATATATTGATTCTTGTTTAACGCTCAGTTAGATTCGGTTGGAGCAGAAACGTCTAGTTTTGGTATCGAACCATTATTCTAGCGTCACGGAGTAATTTTTTTAGATCGGTATTGAAATCAATTTAATATCGGGCTTTAGAAAATTTATAGTGGGACGTACATGTTATTATGATGGATACTATTGATAGTTGCCGAGAGCAATGGTTTTCGTAGCAGAGTAAAGGATGCTGTCATGTGCAATTATCAAATATAGTATACGCAACTTTAGAATACGATAGAACTTTTGAAGGTCGTTAGATTGGATTTGTGGAACACAGAACAAAAAATCTTACGAAATTCAATTTGCATTTGTAATGACTATGGACTAAAAAGTAATATAATCGAGTAAGCGTGACTATGTCAGAAATTTGACTGTTCATGTAGTATATTGATCAAACATGTTTTCTAATCGACGAGCTAATTATATGAAGCATAAAAATTAAAATTTTGAGTATCTGTAGACGTTCAATGAGAAGAGTAGTGGTAGAGCAGTCCTTGATAAAAAGGAAAACAGTAAACCTCGTCCGGTGCAAGATAGCGCGATTTGAGCCAGAGAGAGACGGTAAGCGAGTCTATGGGTAGTCACCCAGTGTTAGTCCAGGTCAGAGACAAGACACAGAGCCTGTGTCGCAAATGATTACGCGCCTACTACTATGGGCTTACATCACTGTGGATTCGACCAAAGGCAGTTCTTTCAAATGAAACTTGTGAACAGAGGGATACAGACAGGGAATGAAACGACATTGACAAGTCATATGTCGCGGTGGAGAGATCTCTGCACTCCGCGAAGACTAAGAACTAAGGGAGGAGATAAACAGTTTGCTGAGTGGAAACTATTCCAGTATTAGCATTCTATAATAAATGACTCGATCTGAAAACTTTTGATAACAAAGTTTGCAAATGTCGTTTTTCATGTTTACTCTTACAATAATTTAACGTGTATTATTCACATAAGCATAAATCGCAAGTTCAGATAACATTTGACAAACAAGAGGTGTTTTATATTGCAAACCAATGATTACTGGTATGACCTTTAGATCTGATTACACTACTTAGAAAGCCGACTGAGTTGTGAGGAGAAAACACTTGTTAATTTGGCTTTGCAAATACTCATAACTCGATTGTGACACAAGATAGAGCTTATGCGGATAGCTCAGGAGCAGAAGAGTTGGAGGAATATATTTGTGGAATGTATTATAGTGATGACAAAGTTATTCCTGCATAGAGAATATGCGCAAGAGTAAGTGATGCAGGAGAGGGATGAAAACATGAATAGTCTTAGCAATTGTTACAAATCTCTGGATAATTATGCTTCTAAGCTAGCCCCGCGCTAGATATCACTATTGAAAATATTAAAAAACAATTTCTTCAGGGAAAATTTGTCCTAAATATGTTCCTTTCGTTGGCCATTTTGATGGAAAGTGGTCGGAAGTTTATAAGGTCCAGAAATATTCAAAATATGTTCAATTCAATGTAAATTCAAGTCCATGATTGTAAAACCAGTATACGAAAAGATCCGAAAAAATGGTCGAATACAATCGATCTTCACATAAACAGACATAGTTAACGCAATTATATACTATGAAATGAATCGTTTCCTGACACTAATTCATAAGGCTAGAGGACCTTATTAACATTTGATAATATGAATTTATTTAGACAGGGAGATTTTTTTTTTGAACCTTTATTGTTTGGAAGAGAGGCATTGTAATCATGAAATTTTGTCTCTCTCAGTCCAGGGAGATTGCCATTCATTAACTATGAATTTGATTTGATTGTCTAAATTATAACACTAAAATTATTAAAACATGTCTCAAATAATAAGTTATTACTACATTATCCGAATAAGTGTATCAGATTTATTGTCATTCATTAAATTCTATCTGGGCACGAAAGATGATAAGTACAATACATAGGCAGCATTGTAGAATAATGGGATGCGACATATTATCGAACTTTGACTCCACCATATATATTATTATAGCAAAACATGAGCAATAAAGTAACCTATCTAGTTTTCATCACTCTTGAACTAGCGTGCTCTCGCTCAGGCCTTGGCGCGAAAGTTCCTTCACCCACCTTCACCAAAATAACATATTCAGTCGAGAGAGAGAAATAATATATTATGATACAGCCAGGTGAAGTCAAGATGTTGCATATTTCATGTGACATTTTAACACAATTATAACAAATAAGGTTTTCACGCGGTCAAGATCTATACTTTAAAAAAAAACTGTTTCTCCAGATAAATATAATAAGATCAAAATTTTATGTCGAGTCGATTTCGATACCAGGTAGATGTAAGACATTAACGTGATTGACATTTTAAAAAAAAGGTCGTCATATTCAGAAAGATGCTGGTTGCGTTGTTAATTTGTGGTATGCCATATTACAAATGCAAGACTCGAACCGCACTTCAAATACGTCAATTTGGCGACGCGTTGCGTCTACGTATGTTACTCTTGCTAGTCTGATTAAAAATGAGACATCACTGTAACAATTTATAGAGCTAGTCGCAAATTCACGTTAGTAACAGACATATTGTTACCACTATCAAATTCAGTTTTTGGGCATCCACATATTAGAAAATGAAACAATAAAAAATACAATTGTATCCCAGACATTATTGGGAAAAATAAGTTTAGCAGAGTCTTTCAGGTGATAAGATTAAAGAAGTTGTATGTCACACAAAATTGCGGAATTTTAAACGGATTAGTAGGCATGAGGTGTAAGAAGTACTTATTGTCACGCACCTATAAATGAGTGGAGGTTGTGTTATTTGACAAGAAATGATTTTTCCATGTTACAGATTCAAGTAACAGAATTACTAGGAAATGAAGTGAAAGAGGTCACGCAACAGACTTAGGGGGCGTAGGCAGCATGAAGGCTCTCGCAAGGATGCTATCGACTGATCCAAATCCACAGTACCCAATCATTTTGGGATACGCCATCTACATCTTCTATCAGAAAGCTTGAAACCAAAAAGACTCAGCCACGATAACCTTCAAATGTCGCGCAAGTTGATCAAATGGATGAGGTATATATAAAATATAACCAGATATGTGCTGTGCATAAATATTTTGAGATAATATTGTTTGTTTCATTGTTTTGGTTTTTAATTGTGCGGTCATTTGTATATAGTTGCTTATACTGGATCATCATTTTGAAATAGGGTGAGCAACAATCATAATACAGATGAATAACGGTTAACATGATATAGAAGCAGGAATCAGTCTGAAGAAGACTAACACATTTGCTGTATCTCTAGGTCCTCGCATCGCGTGACAGGACCACGCATAGGTCGTTCTTGTCGCTATAGAGTAGTCTTCGCACCTTTGTATTCAAGTTAGGAACAAGATCAAAGTGTTTATGAGTGAAATAACTTTCAGTTTGCGAAAGAATCATCTTTGATTGTTAGTGGCACATACGTTAATATTGATGATGCTATGTTGAGTGTGATAGGAGATGTTGTAGATACCCATAGGAGGCTGTCCTGGCATTCTGCATGAATAATGAAAAATAATGTTAAAATTAAAAGAATGTTGTTTGGTTATGTTTATTATTCTTTCCTATTTTATTACTTTAGTATTGTTTGTTTTTATTTTTCATTATTATTATTATATTTTTTTTTCTTTGGGGGGGGGGGGCTGCACCAAGTTTTACGAGGGGGGGGGTGGGGGGGGGGGATATTGGATCATTTCTTTAACCACAATCAGGCAGTGCTCAGTTGTAATGCTCCCAATACCCAGTCTTTGCTTTGCACAAGCTGTGGCTCAATACATACTATTTTAGGCAACAATGATGTTCCGTGGTCTTTATGTCTTTTAATGGCACAATGAAAGAGGAGTTTCAAATTCTAATGGCGACCTGGATGGGATTTTGGCATTTACATCACGTTCCTTGTCAATTGTGAATGCGTTTAATAATGTTCGTTCGTGTATGAATGAGGTACAGATGAATGAAGGCTCTTTGTCCCCTTACACACTAAATTCCTTTTGAAATATTGAGTGAATTCCCCAAACGGTACTCGAAAAACAATTTTGTGTCTCGATTTTTCTATGATCTAATTCAATAAGAAAAACGAAAGAGGACCCAGATTTATCTCGCTCATCCGAGGCTAATAGGCATGATAGTATAACGCTCTCAGCAGCCGGCCCACCTTTATTCAACGGCACTGCAGCACCATCGTGGTATATGGTGTATGGTCTCAAATGCATCTCGCGGTGAGTTTGATGCGTCGTGGTGCCGAAGCGGAGTAGGGATCAGCCGCACTGTAGATTGATGGTCCGAATAGTACCTCAGGGAGGCGGAGTCGTAAGAGGATCAGCAAGTGATGTATTGTCTCGGATCAGCTGACGGATGATAGAACGAGTAATGCGTGTACTGCAGTCTGCTATGCAGCTAAAAAATCGATGGGTTACTATAAGTCATGAGGTTTTGTAACTCATGTTTACAGTGGTGTTGTCATCTAGTCTGGAGCTGCAGACTTTTTTTGGTAGTAAGATACCTTGCCCTTTGCTTTGGATAATTGCGCAGTCAATGTAGATGCCATGGCCAACGCACAGTATGGCGCTGGGTGGATCGTTACTGCATCGCGTCGAGTGATGGACTAACGCTGTGCATTTGTTGCGTATAATAATATGTGTTGTCTATGTTATACGCACTGTGTACGTGTTGTGCCAAGTTGTATGTGACTGCCGCATCTAAATAATGTAGGACTTCGTAATACAAGTACATTTTGGCCTGTATTTTCTCGAATTGCAGTTTAAAACTTCCTGGGATCCGTATTGTATGGCAGTACTGGCCACCAAAAGCGTATTTTTCGTTTTTTTCATTTGGTAAGGGGTACAACTCATTAAATGTAATAATTATTCAGATCATAAAAATGTCAATCTCCATCCACCTCGTCGACCTGAAAACCTTTTTATTATTTAATTATTTTCAATAGAACAACAGGTAATATGCCAAACATTTGACAGTTGTCATCCTGCACGCAAAGGCATTTCGTTCGTGGTATGAGGGACATAGACATTCAATTGGACAAGTTAAATGTTTTCTATGAAGACAGGTGCGATGTAGATATGGCCATGATGTGATTGTGCATATCTAGACATCTATAGATCTTAGTACCCCCTTAAGAAGCGAAAGAGGATAGAAAAAGTACGGAATACGCTTTTTTGTTGGCAGGTCTGGTATGGCCTATGACTGATTAAACCTGAACTCGAGTTTTTTAACCGTGGTTCAGAATACAGAAGTAGGCCTACATGTAGAATGAGCCATACACATTGTAGGCTGCACATGTACAGTGTATTTCATTCTTATTGACTATTTTACAATCAATTGCATATGAGACTAAAACAAAATAATTGTTTAAAAAAAGAAAATTCAAGAAATAAATTTCAGTAGATCTACATGTATTGTCAAATATAAATATATGTACAGAATAAAGTGGGTCACTTGGCAAAAAGAACAAAATAAATAAATATTTTTTAGAAACTTTAAATAATTCAAGCAATGTGAGTAATCACTTGCGTTCCATAGTAAATCAAATCTCAGCATTGCTGTTTTACAATAAAGATATGAATAATTGTCTCTTGAGGTTCCCAAGTAATGACATTTGTCCTGCTGGCTCGGCAGGCCATGAGGGAGTGCTTTTAGTCTTGGATTATGAGTGTCAAATCTCTGGTGACTGAAAGCGCTCGTAAAAATCTGCGCCGACAAGTTCACTGGAATCTGGCACGTGGATGCTTTTAGATGTTTAAGCCTACCAAGAAATGGATCCACATACATATTGAATGACTAATCTTAAGAAATTCATTTGCAGTGCTATACCTACTGTACATGTACATGTAGGCCGACACATAGACCACACAAACGATGTATGAATTTAACCATGCATCTTTATTTTGTGTGATGACATTCCATTTTTTTTTTGGGGGGGGGGGGGACTCTTTTTACAAAAGAGTAGGCCTATAGAGAGAGATAGATAAAGATACAAAGGTGAAAGAAATAAAAGGGCAAAAGAGAGGGCGATAGAATTAATGGAGAGAAAAGGCTAACTAGTAGGGCCTATAAGTATAATGTGGAGATTGAGAGGGAGGATAGAGAAGGAGAGAGAAAGAGAAGAGAAAAGGAAATTGAGAAAGATAGAGAGATAGAAAGGAGAGAGAGAGAGAGAAGGAGATGGGATGAGATGCTAGCTTAGTAAACTCAGATTCAAATTTGACACTTAAACAAATTGTTGTCTAGGGTGGAGACTAGACTTTAAATTCACTGTCTGTGTCAAATACATCAGCCACAGTAATTTAGTCTCCTACTTCAGACTCTGCATTTTGCGCTTTTACGACCATGAGTTTGTGCTTGCAAATGTCCTCCAGACAAATGGAGAGAAGTGGCAAAACCACAAACAGAGAGAGAGAGAAATTATCACATGCATTAATTCCACTCCATACTACTCCAGCACACTTCAATTTCAATTCTCTCTTTCTCTCTCTCTCTTGGTCGCATTGTTGTTGGAAAATGCGTCAGTAGAGAGTCATGATGGCTCCCTTGAACTTGATATGATGGGGGTGGTTTTAATGAGCTGCGATGAATCTTTGAACCCGAGATGAGGGAGGGAGGATGGAGGATGCAGCCGGCATTAATGATGAAAACACTTGAACGGCATTGATGTTCAACTTGAGATTTCATTACATTCTCTAGAGCTACATAATGTATAAAAAGGGCTTATGAACATACATGTAGCTACTTCTATTGAAAATATTGAGATGTGGCGATTTTATTTTCACTAGAAAATAGTTTCTTTGAGGCCAGCCTAGGTGATACATAATTAGTTGACACTAAAAACAATTTAAAAAAATTGTATTTAGTGCTCCTGTAGTATTCCTACATAAAGTACATTCCAAAGTGATGAAAGATTACCAAGAGAGATTAAGATTTTTATAATTTGCCAACAATATATAACAGAGATATTTGCTAGGGGGTAATCATTTGTCCCAATAAGTGTAGGCCTATGATCAACAAGGATGAATTTTTATCAAAACTTCACTAATACACATCTTAGGCCTGTTTCCTGGGTGCTCTGGTAGTAAGAACCAACTTGAATTTAGGGGGATCTTTCTTTTTACTCCCAGCCCCTGGGAAAGACTTGATGGCAGGTGGTGTACAGATTGTAGGATAAGGCTTTACAAGAATACAGGGGGAAGAAATGCAGGAAAAAGCCTTGAGAATGAATTCAATATTATCCCTCAACGTAACCTACATCTTTGCACATGAGTTACATCTTCAAAAGTGGCCTCAATATAAGAAAATGTTCAATGTCATACATGTATATGAAAACTTTCCCTATAATATGATATCAAATTGTTCAAACATGAAATAAGACGCATTTGACTTTCTAGCAGTGGAATTTGATTCTAACAGCTTTTTCATAAATCTAAATGTGGTAGGTTTTTATTATTTGCTTGAACTTGGATGACCTTTGGCATATTACTAGCACTGACATCAGATATTTGGAATGCAATTGGGGATGCCACTGGCCATAGTCTTCTCAAAAGACTTTGATGTTGCCTGAACTTGAAACAGAATTTGATGTTTGAAAAATACAATCACAAACTGTTCTTGGTCAATTGTACATGATAAAGGTCTGAACGACATAAGATTCTTCATTTATTGGTATAAATTAAGTTGGAAAATATTTTTTTTAAAGTCCAAGGTCATTATAATGTTCTTTACCCCAGCACTCATTAGGGACTATGAATTGATAAAAATTATAAACATGATTTTTTTTTTAAAGTTCACGGACATAGTCTTTGGCAGCTTTATTTCCTAATACGAATTGTAAATCCAGTAGGGCCTATTTCTCATTGGCATGATTATTAATTGCAAATGTAGGCCTATATGTCACTCTCACAAGTTACACAGCTCTAAATACAATGTACAATGTCCAGTGGAGGGAAATTTATCTTGAAAAGCTTGTAAGTTGTATTTTCAGAGCTGTCTGAATAATGCCCTTCTCGCCCTCAACCAAAGATTTAGCAGATTGTAGTAATGCAAGGCAACAGGCTGTAATGAAAGGCCACTAGTAGGAATTCCTTGCCTGTCACTCTCACATCTCTCGCATATCTAACCAGTGGTTTGCATTCATACAGCATACCAGCGATGATTAACCTATTCTGTGAAGGCCTCCAGTTAGAAGGTTGACTCAATTATCTCTCGGTGGGTGCTAGCGCTGGATGCTGCGCCGTCGTGGTAACGGCTGGATTGCATCTCCACCACTGACTCCCTCCTAGTTCAGCCCTTATTACATGAACACGCACCACATTGCCAGCATAACACTATCAGCATGAGAGTGACAGTGCATGCATTGCATGGAGAGGGGACGACTCTGCGGTAGCGTTAAGGTGGTCGTGGACATTTCATTAGCATAAAACATGCCCCGAACTCATCTAAATTGATACATTGAACTCAGCGTACCCTTCGAAGGAATGACTCTTTGCAATGAATCTTTTCTCAGTAGGCCTTCATGTTGCAATGTGATGCTGGATGAAATAGGGGCCTTTTCATCATTTCACAGTGTTTTGAAATGCCGATCTGCATTTGCTGTTCCTTGGTTTATTTTTTGCTCATTACTTGATGTTGTTATGTAGCCAAGAAGGAATTAAAAGGATGCCATATTACCATCTTTCATTGCAAGGTGAGTCACTTGGTGCATACCTTTGCAACGTTTACATCATGTTTATTTCAAGCTGGATGAGTCATAAGATACATTCAGTTGTGTTCGATATCGTTTTCAAACGTTGTCTGAGATTTTCATCTACAGTATAAGAAAATACTTCAAATATAATGTCATGATGATGAAAGACAAACTAGACTAAACTATAAACTCATTATGTTTATATATGTACCATTTTCACAAAACAAGATTTGATATTTTTTTTTAGAATTCTAACCAGGAGATCGAAATGGCCATTACATATAAGACAACCATTAAAAAAAAACCTTGGATTGGTTTTTAACCTAAGCTCCTATTTTTCTGTAAATTTTTTTTTTTTAATATTATAATATGAGACTTTCAGCTTGGTACATTTGAACTATGATTCATATGTTTAAACCATTTCAAATAACAAAAAGAGCTATTTTAATTCTGAAGTTGTCAATCAATGTCTTTAAAATTGGTAATAACATGTTTGGGATAAATAATGTGTATGGTAAAGGCCTTCAGATCAAATTGCATTGCAAACTAAGGTTTCAAATAAGATTCTGCAAAAACAAATACATGTGTGCACAGTTGAAATTGGATAAATGTTGAAGTGCAACCTTATAAAAAATAGATGATTATTATTTTCATATGAGAAAAATCAAGTGGATCAAAAATATGAAAACCTACAAATTTCAATGTGGAGCAAGGCTATGATTCGGTACAGTTATCTGAATATTAAACCTTTCACAAAAATTGCTTCTATATTAGGCCTATTACTGAAAAAAAAACCTTATGCAAAACCTTCAAAATTCTACTCATAATAAGAAGAGATTCTTGTTTCGAACATAATGGTGATCAATTGGTTATGCTGTTTTTCTTCTGCAAATACCAAGAAATTGCACATGCACATGTACAGTAGTTTTCAAAGAAGGTGATATCATTTCACCTGTTTTTTGTTGTTAAAAAATCTGTGAGAAAAACTTCTTATGGTTATTTATAGGAAATGTGAAATACTGACAATTTCATACCTTTATTTGTCATAATACTATTCTGTCTAATCTCTGTTTGTCTGTCTGTCTCTTTTTCTCTCCCTTTTCTCTATTTTCCCTTATTCCCCCTCTTCTGCATTATACAATGTACAATGTATATCAAGCATTACATGTACACTGTAAATCTCTTAACTCCCACTTTATAATATAAGTTCTCTTATGGTTAGATCATCTCTTATTTCCAACCTTCCCTCTCATACCTCAGCCCCTTTCCTTTATCTGTTTATTTCTCTTCCTTATTGCTGCCTCTTTCTTATTTTCTCTCTCCCTCCATCCCTCTCACTCTCTCTATTTCTTCTGTATCTGTCTTCTCTCTCCATCTCCCTCTTTTGCTCACAGCATGCCGTGGTGCTGCATTAATGTCAACCTCTTTGCGCATTACTCCTAAAGGTCGAATGGCCAAACTAGTGTATCTCTCACATCCCATCTCTGGGGAATTAATCCAGTGACTCCAGAGAGCCGCGATATGGCTTCCCGAAAATCTACATTGCTCCCAAGTCACTGTGTTATTTTCACTGCTAACCAATGATTCTTAGGGGAAAAGAAGGAAGATCATGCATTTTTTTAAAATCTCTTTGCATGCATAATGCTCTTTTTTGTATGCTACAGTGCCTGTCAGTGCATCATGTTTGACATAGTATTACCTCAGTTTAAATACCACTTTACACTTCTTGTGCCATCATACTGTTTCTAATACAAATGTAGGAAAGTTTTAGTTGAAAGTTAAAAAAAAGAGAAGATCTGTAATGAAAAGCACTTCATGTTTAAGGTCACTTTAAGTGCCATCGTACTTGCACTCCACTATGTTAAATTGACTGAAGATGGTAGGTCTTCCATATCTTTTAGATATATCAAGGTATTCAAAATAAATATTACTGTTGAATTCTAAGCTCAGAAACCCTTAATATTTATGAAATAGGTATCAAGCAAAGTAGTTCAGGAGACCAAATGATTTATCTGGTACCTGTTAAATTCCCCAAAGGAAAATAATCAAGGCATTCATTTGCATGGCCTGGTTTATGTGGCAGCATGTCTATATTTTTAGCTCATTTTGACTTCTAGCAGACGGTTGCGTAATTCAAGCGCAAAACTCAATAGAAATTCACCATCTTATTCCGACTAAAATATTGGATGTTGCACAAAAATAGGGTACTATGAATAATAGATGCAACCTTACATGGCTGGGCTATAAATAGTGGCAGCTCATGCCGATATCGCAGCATGGAACAATTCTATATTCAAGTTTACGTCTAGGTGTCTTTATGCTTCATTGAGAACAGATAATTTTGAGTTCATGTTTTTCCCTGGCTTCATGCCTCATGTTATTGGTTTACATGCATGATTCACACTTCACAATATCATCTCAATTTTGATTACACATCATTTTTGAACATTTTGATACAGATGAAAGTAAGAAATAGGTAATATTAAGAAATAGAATATATATTTTTAATACAGAAAGAGGTATAGATGAATAAGAAATAAAATTTAGAGGATTGCAAGATAAAAAATATAGATGATAGTACGTAAGAAACAGAACCTGTAGATTTATATGAATCTAATATTTGTAAGAAAAATTGTATGAAATAAATATACACTGATACAGGCATGTAGATGATGTTAAAGAAAGAGGCATCACCTCATAATGCTGTTCTACAGCCGCAATTCTCTCTCTCTCTCTGCCAGCCACCATTTTTTTTCTCACATTACCCATTCTATCGTTAATAATTTGTGCCGTTTCGGGTTGATGAGACAATAACAAAACATATTGCCAGCTCCCTGAGTTCCTTTCCATTTCTGCTTTTACCACGTTTACTACCGTGTAAAAAATTTTTATTCAAAGGAGGCCCCTGGAAGTTTTTTCAGATGATATTAGAATAACGTTGTGAGAAATTCCAGAAGTATTGCATTCAGTGAGCTTTGATCAAGATTATATCTTTCGTACTATAGTTCCGGCATTGTAAGTGATTCAAGCTTTAATGTGTAGATGCAACTTTGCACATTGGCGATCTCTTTGTGTTTCAGAATTTGTTTTATTTTTGGATATGTGGTTCAATGTAATTTGCATCTTTGTCTAGGGACCGTAAATTCGGCACTGCCACAGTCAACCTAGGTGAGGTAAATGATAATATTTAGGATTAAATCCTTTTATTACATGTGTGTACTGGAATAGGAAGCCTAGTAGCTACAACCTTGATATAATATTTTGTTTGTTCAGAATTAAATTTGATTAAAAGATTGTACAACATGTAGGCCTATATATTGTTTCTAACATTACATAGTGCTCTCTGATCATAACTGTTATTATTGCAAAAAGTCATAACTTTAAAATTCAGGTATAGAAATATCTAGGATACACACCTAGATGCTATTACCCCAATGAATTGTGGCGGGAATGGAAATTTTACATGAAATTAAGTCTTTCTAGCACTCATTACAATTCTTTTTGTGACTAAAGATCTCGGAGGGAAATAAAAAATCTGGGATGTGTAGATCACTTTGGCTCAAGTACTGCCTCTTGAACTACACAACAAGCTATTTTCAAACGTATTTGGTTTCATGGGACGGTATGTTGCTATTTTTAAGATAAAATACTAACAACCTAGAGCTAGCTGCCCTATTTTGCACAATTCTAGCTTAACTGCTATTTTAGTTTTGCATACTTCGTTTCTGCAAATTGCTATTCTTGAGCCATGCCCTTATACTGGGGAAAGCTGTATAATAAAAGAAGGATAAATATAGCCGATGCATGCATTGTTCCTATTCAGTTTGAGGGGTTTGTTATGTATCGGCCCCTGAGGAAATTACAAATTCACATCCATTCTAAATTCAGAGTTTATGAAGCATCAGGTTATTTTCAAGCAGGAGTTAAACAAAAAAGAAGAAAAAACTAATTGGCTATCTGCATGTGCTCCATGTCAGTATTTTCTTAAATTCTAAATGTCAACTTTGAAATCTAATGTGAGACTGAGAAAAGATATTGGTTTTATCAAGTTTCTTGATACTGTAACAAACATGCAATGTAGGCCTACATTTAGGCTCACCTAAATTTGGTGAATTGAACACAAGTACCCTTGTGAAATATAACTGTTGCTGTAATTGCAAAGAGTGAAAGATATCTTGAATTGAAAAACCTAGGACAAAGATGAAAAAAAAAAGAGAGATACATTTAGAGGCAGAATGAGATGGAGAAAGATATATATATATATATATATATCACAGAAAGAGAGGGAGAGAGTGGTGAGAGAGATGTGAGTGTACATGTGTATGTGAGTGTAAGGGAGAGAGAGAGAAGACATTGGCAACAGATGTAAACTGGAAAGCATGTATGGAAGGACAGCAGCAAGAGAATCTAATAACAGATCTATAAATAGAAATAGATCAAGAGAAATATGAGAAGTCAGTGATATATAATGCTCAATGCAATTAACATTAACAAGGGAGAAATGTTACTGGTGGTGAAAAACAAGTAACCTTTATACAATAGAGAGAAGGAGAAAGAGAGAGAGATACTTCGTCAGCCTATTGTACGGCTAAGAATAAAACATGCTTACGTCACTCAGAGACGTAAATTGTGACGTGACTTAAAGAAATGCCAGTTATAGTCCCCGCATGGTATAGCTGGAGGTTTACTATCATATTTTATCACTCCCACTCTCTTTTTCTTCTACTCTGTTTTTGTTTTCTCCCTATCATATGTGATACTGTTGCATTTACAACTACGTTCAAAGAAATTTGTGGACATCTTTCGTTCACCATGGTGATCATGTGTGTTTCCCAGGTACATGTAGGTCTAATTGCACTGTATTGCACATCTTTTTTATCTCAACGCTCAGAATGGTTTCTTTTTAGTATGATGCTTCACTTTATCTCTCTCTTTCTCTCTCTCTCTCTCTCTCTCTCTTTCTCTCTCTCTGCCAGTGTGTGCTTCTAGGAGAGATTGTTTTCATTGGAGTACAGCCGAGGTGGCCAGTTGTTGTTTTGTGAGTGAGATAGCAAGGATACATGTATTCTCGGAGGAGCTCCCAAATTCAATCGTTTTGTTGTGAGATGCATTGTGTACGTGCAGTACAGTACGTGTGAACAATGCTATTTTTGTCAAATATCTCACAAATGCTGAGCCACATAATAGAACTTACAAACTGTTTTCTATTGAAACACCATGCGTCCGTTATCTACATGTTCCACTGGACTACATTGTGGATTATTCTTTTGTTCATGTTGACACAACTAAGAACTTTCTGTTCTCTTTTTGGAAGGAGCTGTAGGCCTATGTTGCATGTAAGCATGGGAGGTACAAATGTATAGAAACTACATTCGACAGGCTTGTTCTTTAATTTGCAATCTTTAAAAGTAATATTGAACCAAGTCATGATATAATGGAAAATTCATTGGAATGATTCTAACTTCATTTAGTTGACTGGAAACAGTCTCATGGAAAATATATTTGTACACAAGAAGTGTTTGTAGTGGGATTGAGCAAATGAATGCACTTTTCAATATTGGGACTTTGCTCTTTATACATGTAGATGCCCATGTTGCTGAGCCCACATATATATATTTGTTGCCATGATGTGTCCTTAGGTTTACTATGTACATCATAGAGTGTACACAGGAATCCAGTTAACATTGTTTCTGAAATTACTGCTGCAGTCCTTGTTTAAGTACGCACTGGCATGCCTCAGGTTTTATGGAAATGAGTCATTTAGGCTATGTGAATAATGTTTTGTTTCAATTGATTGTGTGGTGGATGTTTGATTTATCTTGCAGTGATTGAAGAGCAGCGAACATTTATAACCTCCATATATGTATTCTATCTGAAATGCAAGACACCATTCCTACATGTAAACCATAGATCACTCCTAGAAGGAACATTTGTTACCTTTTTTTATTGGGAGGATTTAGATTAGATTTACATGTACATGTACATGTTTTTCATGGTTGACACTAATTTTCATTTGGTTAACAATGTATTATTAAAGTAAATTCCCTTTTGGTATAAAATGCAAATTTGACACTAAGTACACATCTACTGCTGATGGAAAAGCAGTAGATTGGGAAAATCCCTTCCAATACTGTACTTGAATGACTTCAGCTTGTAAGCAAGATATTTTTACATTGTCAGCTCTCTGCATTTGCCTCTAAACTGACTCTGATTGGCCTATGTCATGCAATGTATGACTGTTGGGTCAGTAGGATTAAAAGTAAAAAAAAACAGTTGTTTGCTCCTTTTCATATAGGCCTAATTACATGTAGTGTGGCTCGTACAAAAATGTAGCAAACAGTCAGGTTTTGTTTTCCTTCTTTTTTTTGTTGCGACATACAGACTTTGGATTGATACATGACATGGATATGTATTTTTTTCTTTTCATAGATATTTTAGAACCTATTATTTTTGTTTGTGTAGCATTGCTTGCTACATGTACTCGGTACACATCTACCATAGATGTAATATAGCAACGTACATTAATTTCTGTTATGTGTGCTATAAGCAAGTACAATAAACATAGAAATGTGGGTTTAGAAGTTTCATTGAACCCATGAAATCAACTACATGTATTCCTGGACAATTACCCCAAGGACAACTACCCCCCCCCCCCTATAATTAGGGATGAGGTTGGCTGTGGAGTGAGGGGATACGTCTGTAGGTTCATGTAGATTTCATTTGTATGAACTACATGTACATGCACACTTTTTTAAAGCTGTGTATCTACTTGAAATGAACTACTCAATTAAAGCAATGGAAGAAACTCTTGTGTAGAAAACTCCACATTATGTCATCAAGGACATTTATCTTTTTGTCATTTAAACTGTATATTATTGCAATCTGTGCCACTCTATATGTTGCATTACGTGCCTTTGTGGCTTTTGCTGATGAAATTTAGAGCAAAGTATGCCCCAGAAAGTACTTGATGTACGGAAAAAAAAATCCCCTTCATGTTACAAGTGACTTTGTAGAGATACTTGTAGAATTTCAAAGTAATTTGTTTTCTTTCAAAGCTGTCCATTTTATTTTTGGCTCGGAGCCAGGAGACTTTAACTCTCTATCTTACAGATCCAAGTAAAGGCAAACAGCATACATACATGTAATCCATATCCCTTTGCTTTACAATTCAGTTGGAAATGTGCATACAAGCCACCAACTTGTTGATACATGTATATTTATAGCCAGGATTACTTGTAGGCTACATGGAGATACCAAACACTGACATAGATTTAGACGGCAGCTAGCATAGTAATACCGTAATCAGATTAAAAAAGTAACGGAGCGATTTGCCACGACTTGGGAGATGATTTGGCAGCAATAAGCGGGACTCCACTTATGTTATTAAGCCAGCTTACACCCACTACTGACTCTAGGGTTTGTATATAACAGTGTGTTCTCACTGATTGCATTTGACGTTTCATTAGTGTGAGGATTACATGTGAATTTATGCATAGTTTGGGAATGGAAACAATATCATTGTATACATGTACATACATGTACTGTTCATTAGGGGTATTTTCACTGTCTCTTGACGTTTCAAGTGAGGATGATGTTTAACTTGCGAAGGGAACAATAGTTTATAGACAGGTTCTGTCTTCGTAGCAAAACAGTAGCGAGATGGCCACCACATACAAGTTGCTAGTATTGAGAGTAGTACAATTGAAACCTGAAAAGAAGAGCTCACATATAAAAAAGGAAGAAAAAAAAACCACCCTGATGTAACAAGCTATTTCTCCAGTCAAAATGAAAGTGATTTTTTTTTTATTGATTGATTTCTGATATAACAAGATATCATAGGCCTAACGAGCAAAATTTTCCACTCCCAAGGACCTAGTTATGAATAGTTTTCACTGCATTGAGATATGATGTTTTATCTACTTAAATTGAGAGGCAGCACACTTTTATGATCGGATATTCTTCTTAAATATTAATGACATTCTGAAAAGATGATTCTTTTTCGATTTCTACTACTAGTATTGCAGGCTGAATTGTATGCATGATGTTGGTTTCATAAAGGGCTTGTGAAGGACGATACTTCCAAGTAGGGCCTGGGAATATATAGTTTTCCCTGGCTGTTTACGTACGTACTGCTAGAAATTTCCATAATGCCTGCAGGTGATGCATTGACTTGACCCCCAGACTAAGCTATGCTAGCTTGTTGTCCTTCCCAGGCACCTGTTTACAGTATTAACTATGCTAGTTGTTTTCCTTCCAGGCCTGTTTAACAGTTTATTAAGCTTGATGCCAAGGAGCAAAATTGAAATGAGATGGAGGGGAAGAGAGATCGACGATAGAGAGAGACAGGAGAGAGAGGAGAGGGGGGGGGGAGGCGGGGGGGGGGGGGGGTTCTTCCAGACTAAGCTATGCTAGATTCGTTTTCCTCAGGGATGAAGCACCAAGGAGCAAACCCGAGAGAAAGAAAGGGGGAGGGGTGGAGGAGGTGGGAGATCGATGGAGGGAGAAAGAGAGGAAAAGAGAGGGAATAAAAACAGAAAAGGGCAAGGGATTGTACAACTTAATTTTGTTGCACATTATCAGCAGAATTTTGTCGCACATTATCAGCAGAATTATAATTACATGTATTTCAATTCCATTCTGAGTATACAATATATGCAAAAAGAGATTGTCACTGTCAACTACAGTGTGTCGTATATGTGTTCATGTACATGTATGTCACCTGCAGTATATTGCAAATTCAGTAATGAAACATACTATGAAAAAGATTAATTTTTGCTTTCTGTTTATTAATTGTTCTTTTTTTTCAATGGTACTATTTATAATCAAAGCATTTCTTGAACTGAATCTAGAGTGGATTGGCTTTATCCAAGATTGGATGAATGTGGGAGTTTTACCATTGAGATTTTTACAAAATATTACGTTAAATTAGATTTAAGGTATTTTTAAAAGAATCAGAATAATCATGGTGGGATTTGAATCTAACAGAGTCACATCAATTTCATATCTCCTTTTATAGGCATTTATTCATGATTGACAGCCACTTTGACCAATCACATGTTCAGTAAACTGCAGACCACACCCACAAGTTGCCATGGGTAACGACATCCACTGCTTGCGCCCTCAGAACGGGGTGTCGGCCAGGTTGGAGCCAAACTGCTTCAAGGTGCGCAATGTGAACGAGTCTGGATATGTCGTAAATAAGGGCTATCTGGAAGTGACCCCAACAGATCTTATCCTGCACGTAGTCAACGCAGAGCCTGTCAAATGGCCTTTGAGGTGTCTTCGTCGCTATGGACACGATGCCAATCTTTTCTCTTTTGAGAGTGGCCGAAGATGCGCTACAGGACCAGGTGAGAATCTTGAAAATATCAAAGTATTTGAATTTAAATCTCCTGCCAGCTAAAAACCACTCAATATGTTGCCAGAAATCATATTTTGTTTTTTAAATTTTTCCTGAAACTAGAGGTTTCAAGCTTTCCAATGATATATGTATCAAATACTTATTGATGGTTTTGAGATGGTTGGTTACAATTAAAATCTTTTAATTTAACTTGTGTTTGATATTTGGAATGCACGTTTTATTAACATTTTAAACATGACCATTGTGTTAATAATGTTAAATATGTAAGCCTTCTTCATATATCTTTATTATATCCAGGTATCTACGCTTTCAAGAGTAAATATGCCATGCAGATCTTCCAATTGGTGCAGGAGAATGCACAACATTCTGATGAGAGCACTACTACTTCTCCAACGTCACCCAACATCCCCTCCTTACCTGGAGCAACATCCAGGCACCGTAGCCTTAGCAACGATACCGCCTTGCCCGCGATCCAAACGATCAGTCGGGCCAGCTCCAACGCTTCCGGGGTAAACGGATCGACACTTACTGTTGCGGCAAATGGTGGCCTTTCTTCACGGCATCCGAGCGTCGGCTCCAATGTCTCTTCTCTGCCTCCGACGAGTCCCACACTGGTTAATTTCAACAGGAATGGGAATGTTGGTAATGGTAACCTGAGAACGTCTCCGGTCTCCCCGAACATCGAGTATGTGAATACACGAGCTTTTGAAGAGATCCCAGAGTCGCCTCTTGAAGCAGTAAGTTATTTTTAGTCATTACTTTTGATCTTCAATGTGCAATGTGCCATCGGTGCCTCTTAGCATCAGAAGAATAACAATAACAACAATTTTCAAGGTTTATGAAATTAGCATTTAAGTAAAACCCTCATGAAAAATTCAGCTTTTATAGGAAAATTCCGTAATCTATGTTATGTTTTCTTGGTATACTGGAAAGTATGAACCTTTTTATTTAGAACAGCTATGACTAATGCATTTTATAATTTGCCTTTTTGTTCTTGACAGACTCCCGAAGTTTCGCTGGCCAATGGCACGATCCATGAGGATGTTAGTGGTCATGATGTTAGTTCGGACAGTTACGGCGATCCTGCTCTTAATTACGCTAGACTCAAGCTACCTGTGGATGAAGACACTAGCAGCGGTGGTGGTGTTCGGAAGAACTCTAATGGTGAGAGAACAGACAGAGCAGAAGAAAACCTTGAAGGGCATGGTCCCAGAGCAGGGGAGAAGGAAGAACCAAGGATTGGGAGGAAAGTGGTGGAAGATACAGAGGGAATGAAGGGAAATGATGAAAGTGGAATTGGAGCTGAGCTTGAGCACAGTGATGGGAATAGAATCGATGATAAAATCTCCAGTTCTGGATGTGATTCAGGGATTGTAGAAGAGGGTACAGAGAGTAAAAGCGAACAAAGAACAAACCCCAAAGAAAACGAGAAGAAAGACTTGTCCTTGGTTAGCATTTTGGATTTGAAAGATGATGAATCTGCCAGGAGTAGAGTTAGTGATGATTTAACTGGAGATGTAAGCCATAGAATGGTTCACAATGAAGAAAAAGACAAAAGTGAAATGCGGTTGAAATTTAAGAAAAATGGAAAGCGTGAAGTTAGCGACGTTGAAAGAACAGCTTTATTACAAGACGTTGTAAATGGCAACATCCGTCCAGAGAAGTTTAAAGATGGCAAAGGGGATGCAGAGTCTAAGTTAAACATTCTTGTTAATTATGCAAATTTAACTGAACAACAAATCCAGGATGTGCTACAAAAACTTGAGGCGAATCGTAACGATAACATATCGCCCTGCACTGTGTGCTCCACTTCGTCCAGTAATGCCAGCCAGCGCGTCTCGCCGCTCTCGTACTATGCAAATCTAGACACAGCAGGCGAGCTGCCGCCCAACTGGCAGCCAAACGGATTCCAGTTCTATCCTGAGCTTCGCACGCCTCGAAGCACATCCAGTAAAGGCAGTACAGGGTCAGAGTTCACCTTTGAGGTCAACAGAGGGAGCTGTTCGCCGGTGGACCACAATTATGCTAATTTGGACATGCTACCGGAGGTGCCGTCTTTGCGCCACAGTCTTTCAAGTGGCGGCGCCTCTAATGGTGCTAATAATTGGATGATCCTTCAGCCACCCCCTAAGGGTAAAGTGAACTATATTCAGCTCGAATTTGACGAGAATGACCAACCGATCCTCCATAATGGTAAAGGAACTCTTCGGCGCTCAATGAGCTCCAGTGCAAGCTCCATCCACCCAAAACACCTGTTTCGCCTCAAACGGAGTCCATTCTCGTACCGGGTGCCAAGAGTGATATCTATGCCAGGATAGATATAGAAAAGACTGTAGCGCTTGCAAATTCTCACAGGCATGTTGAAGGTGATACGGACATTTCAACCCGTAGGACTCGTCATGATGTGTGGACTGACAACAAAACTCGGTGATCGAGTTATAAACAGAGTTGCCTGACACAATTTCATATTGTTACTCATTTATATAATTTGTATTGAATGATATTTCCTTGTAATGGCCAAGTGCCTGTGAACTTGTGCTTGCAAATCACCTTTAAATTTGACTGCTTTATTCATAGGAATCATACTATAATTAGAAACTTACATGTAACGCAATTAAAAAAAAAAGCTAAATTATCCCAAATCAAAACTTTTTTGTTAGTCTAGAGCGCGATACACACATAGTGTAGGCAAAAGGTTCTATCATTGAGATGAACATGGGAGTTCAAATTAAAGTGCAGGATTTGCATAATGTAGAAGCTTGTACATTTTGGGAAGGTCCGTTCTAACCAGAGTGGACTGTAGGGCTATAGAGAAACCATACAGAGTATGATCAAATCGTTAATGCGGCAGTCACATGTACACAATGCAAGACCAGCGCACTGAAATTTGTGAAAATTGCTGACAACGTGCACACAGAATGTATATATACGTAGACAACACGTATTAAATTAGGCAACAAAAACACATCGTTGGCTAAGCGTGCTCGACACATAAGTAACTCACACCCAGCGCATACTGCGCGTTGGTCATGCATCGTACATGTGAAAGATGACAATAACGATGCCTTTCTAATCAGAAAAAAAATCCCTCATTAAAGGAAAGCAAGATCATTATGATCAATGAAGTGAATGGGGATTTTCCCCTTAACTGTTTTTGTCTACTGCAGATTTTCCAATAACTGAAGCCATGTCTGGTATTAAGAAGAATCATTAACAAACACAATAATAATGCCTCTAAAGTCAGAAATAATCCCTCATTAATGAAATGAGATCACTGCCATCTTTTTCAATGGTTTCCTCTCATTTATGTTTGAAGTTTCTTAAATAAATGTTTTATATGTGGCTTCTTTAATGTATAATGTAAATGGAGAAATTTCAAATTGGTTATATTTTCACCCTGAACCATTGAAAACATGTTAAAACATTCTAAAATTCCTCTCATGCAGCTTTCCACTTTAACTGATGGGTCGGGTGTAAGTTTGTGTGTTTCCTATGTTTGGGCTCCCAAGACCACATCGTTAATGTTTCCATTTTACAGCTAGCCAGTATCAAGGCCTGTCAGATCTGCCATGCATGATTCATGGTCAGGAATTTAATACTCGTAAGAAAGGAAATATTTATCAATTTATTTATCAAAATCATTATTAAAATTCAATTTTTCAAAAAACATCATGCAATTTTGATTGGTCAAACCATCTATTTTATGAACATGTTAAACATGTTTAAATGTAATATGTTCAGGTCCTATCTCCATGTAGGCCCTACTTATCTATTTCATTTGGATGCCATGCAGATGTATCTCTGTTTGTAGATCATGTTTTGTTAATGATCACGGCACCAGAAATTTTGTGGATATGTATAAAGAGACGTTATTCTTACAGAATACTTGACCATGAAAGACAAAACAGAGCATGTGGCTTTTGATACTCAGTGGTGCAAAGGGTTATAAATTCTACTTTGTTTACATTCATATTATTGTAAAGATGATCATTATTACGAATGATATTAAATATACTTATACAGTCATATGAAAACATGAGTATGTGTATATATGTTTTAATCAATTTGTTCCACCTGATGTTGTACAATACTTGTTTTGAGGATGTTTGTCAATATTTCAACACTTTGAATGGCTGGTCCCATGGAAAAAGGAATGTTTAGAATATGTGTCGATTAAGATAGATTATATGTAATACATGTACCTCATTTTCATGTCACATTTTTCTCACAGATTATGTTGATTTTCCATGTACAATGTATCAAAGTACTTGTGTAGTTCATGTATTCTACATTATACCAACAATGTATGTAACAGAATGAAATGAACTTCAAATGAAGTTTATATCCAAGCCACTTTACAAAGGTTCTTTGGGTAGACATTACTCAACATTGATTTGGTATACAATTATGAATTGGTAATTGGTAGTTTTGAAGCTATAACTGAGTGAATATGTTTTAAATGATTGCCCAAGCATTTCATTATCAGTACATCCCTTTAACTTCAGAATTTGATGAATATCAATGCATCTTTGTATAGGAACAAATTAATAAACATTATGTTTTTATTAAATGAAGGTATAGTGAGGAATATATACATGTATTATATGATAAATGAATTTATTTCATATACAGTTGTAATTATTCAAGTCATTGACCAAAAACTGCCGTAAATTTGAATCTGTCCTTTTTATTAATGAAAATTCAGTTTATTCATTTAATTACTGTCATTTTAATGGTAAAACTGCCCTTGTTAGCCATTTTATTAAATTAATGGACTCTTCAATATTCATATTCAGAAAGCGTTGTTACATGTGTAGGTACATTGTAGCTTAGCAAAAATTGTGCACTTTTTTTGGACGCAGTAACCTGCTTTGCAGGATTTTATACTGGATGTATTGGTAAGCCGCCTAAAGATTAAAACATTTCAGTGAAAAATATAGTATAGCCCACTGCTATTAAATATACATGTACAGTCTGTGTCAAAAAGAATGGTACAGTCGGAATTTTTTTTTTTATAGTATGAATATTAATTAGAACCTGGTATTGTTTGGCATTTTCATAAAGCAGCATAATCGGACTTTCTTCTGCAATTTTTTTCATCACATTTGGTGCTGTAATTTTTTGGATATGACCAGTTTTCTACAGTCAAGAAAATCCATTTTCGCACGACGACGTCCATGCTTTTGTGTAGGTTTCGCATTATGGAACAGTGGACGTGGGTAATTTTGATTTGTTCCTAGTCGCACAATATTTAGCATAACTTTTGTTTAACGAAAGCAAATTATAAAGAACAAAGTGAATCAGCAAGGAAAATCATCTGGCTTTAATTTGGTACCACATACATATATTATTTGAAAAGATTTAACACCTTAATTATTTTTCCCCCGACTGTACCATTTTATTTGACACAGACTGTATATAAAAAGGTGCTCTGGACCATGTCAAATACATGTATATACCTTGTTCAAAACAAACTCTCATTTTAAATACATGAATATAAACATAGGTCCACATGTTTTAAATGAGGACCATGAGAATCTAATTGTTGATGTGAAATGAAATCTCTCATCTTTGCTGGTTATATAAACAGGAATCCTTCCCCCTTCCCAATGCAGCGGAAATTATTTTTCTGACATGTGCAACTCAATCATGATAAATCTTGTAAAGAAAATATATGAATATTATATTACAATATAAATTAATATTTGTGTTGCTTGTTACCACAATGACTTAAATATACGGTATATAGTGAACTATTGAACATCATGAAATTATTTTATTTGTTGTTAATTTGTAAGCATATAATTTCTTTATTGTAAATTTATTTCGAACAAAAACCTTGTGTGTGGTGAAAATGAAATTGTCTACAATTTTTTCTGGTGAAAAAAAAATGTCAATCACATTATACGGGGTAATAAATTGTGAAATTTGTACCAAAGCAAATGAACAGGTTGTGACTGGTCTTGGTATCGTTGTTGTAGAGAGCCAGGGGCCCGTTTCACATAGTCAGTCAACTTAAAGTTGTTCTTCAATTCCAAGCGCATTATGAATTTCACATGCACTGTCTTTGACCAACTTTTTAATACACTCAGCCCAAGAGCATTATCTGACCAAGGAGGTGATGCGTAATATATGGCACGCAACTAGGAAGTTACATCTAAGTGGGAATTTAATTCATGTGCAAGTCTTTGTGAAACGGGTCTTTGGTCTAGGAAGATGCAGAAGTGTTATAAGAGATCCCAATGAAATGATCTTACTTTAGTCCAGTCCCTGATAACAACGCACTTGAGACCAAACAAGTTAAAACGATGTTTTACTGAACATATTGCCGTGTAGGTACATGTAGTTAAACACACATGCACATGTGTGTTTGAAATTGGAACTAGGAGAATCGCCTTGTTAAAACAAAGTTTTGTATCCATGCTTGATTTAATAGGAGTAGACTAGAACTGCAAAATCATTCTATTGGAGCACAATTTACTGCGTATTTGCTAAATGAACTATATAGGTATTCATTAGTTAAGCCAGGATGTGTATGAAACAGGGACCGGTAGAATTACCGTGTTATAACTGGATATATGGTACCTGTCCTCATAACAGGAGAAGACTGTATCCTGTAATATTAGAGAAGACTTTTTGATAAAAAATGAAAAACATAAATAATGGTCCATTTTACCTAATTTACATGTAATAAATCTAGGTCGAGTAAGCTTACAGTAAACAACGGACAAAATAAGAACCATAACAATGACTGTCAAATACTGTTACTTTCCAGTGACATTTTCACATTTTATTTATTTTCATTTGATAATCCATATTTGAAAATCATAATACATACTTTTCAGGAACACTTGACATTTCTAGAAGGCATACAAGTTCAACGTCATAGTTGATTGCAATCAAAAGTGCTTATGTCCATTCCAGTGTACAACTGAATTAAATTGATTGCAATCAGTTGTGACGTAATTTACATAGTCAAATAATTAATGATAAACATTGAACATGTACAGTTTTGATTGATTCATCAATAAACAAAATGATTACAGTAAAACTCTTCATAATGAGATGCTTCGGAATCTTTGCAAGTTAGAAATGTATCGGTCCACAATCAACCTAAAATTTTTCTTGGACACATCACATGTGCAAAAAGGAAGCATTAACTTCATCCATACAAAACACATTCTCTTTCAAAGAGCATTAATGACACATAATTTTCAAGAATGGTTTGGCTTCTAGCAGCATATTTTTTTCATTTTTACAAACTACAATACAATATGTGACCCAATAGCTAAAAAACACATGAATAAAAGTGAGTAAATTTTGGGATAAGAATTTCTGAATGAATGTCATTAATTTTGCTTACTGTAACATGATATTATGCAGGGTATTGCATCATGTCATTAGAAAGTTTTTTAAGCCGAGAGGTGAATTTCTGAGACACATTGGTGATTTCAAGCGATCAGGTCACATAATTATGCAAATTTGACATCGTACAGAAAACACTATGAAAAATATAAGTACAAGGTGACAATAAGGACATTCCATAAAACTGATCATCCTCTACAATGGTTTCTTCCCAGTCAGCTGTTTGGAGAAATTCCACAAGACACACGTCATACACAAGGCCGAGCGATATATCCATAGTCAAGGTAGTTGCCAAAGTCTTATAAGTCAGAGACCAATCTGTCAGATATCAGCTTTTGAGGGCATCCAACAACCAGTGGCCAAGAGATGCTACTTATTAAGTCATGAGCTATTCCTTGTAACCTCTGCAATAGAAATACTATCTCGCTGAATCTTAGCGGGTAGCCAAGTTTTTAAGTTCTATCACACTTTCAATGTTCCTCGCGACAAAGGGATCACCTTGGGGCATCCAACGTGACGAGGCGACGTATACGCCGAGCAAGGGCACCTACGAAAGCATGTCGCGAACGACGCTGGACTGCAAATCGGGTCTCGATCTCCTGTGCACGTTTGAGGAGAGTCTCGTTAAGGCACTTTGTGGCATCTAGTCGGAGCTGCTTGAGGTCATCTTGTGTGATGCCCAAGGCCTGGGGGCTGACTGGTGGGAAACGGGATTGACCGTCGTCTCGGGACACGTTCAGCGATGGACTGGACAGATCTGGATAGTACAAAGTTCAGACAAATATGATACTTTACTACAATCATATATGTAAATGAACTTGCAAACATTATTGATAACAAAACTGTAGCACATATGCGCCAGTGACAATAGCTCCAGGGTCGTTACTAATACTACTGGTGCAATCCATGAAGATTATTTTTAGTACTGGCCACTGTATGAATGGTGAAAATAATCCAAAAATATTTTGAATGGTTGGCAACAATCTAGTACGTACTACTACAGTCCACTCCATTTATAATGAGTTAGTCTGGATCAAGGCAACACCTTGCAACAAAATCTTGTAATATGGAACATTTTTTTATAATCAGGCTGGTTGAATAGTCTCACTGCCTCTGTGCTCATTACAAAAACAGTGGACTGTATTTTTATTTATTTTTTTTAGAAAAATGAGTTGCCATTGTGAAGGCCTCTTGTTACAATATTTGTCTTGGACTTACCGCCTAAATTCCTTGGGGGCTGTCGAAGAGCGAAAGAGAGCGAGAAAGGCGCTGAGGGACCTCCTGTCGGGTGACAATGCAGGAAGTAGTACTCCAGATGGCGCCAGACAAGGAACATGTCGCATTCTATGGAATCTTGGAGTTGAAATAGCCATTAAGGAAAAAAAATCATGATACAGTACATTGTATCTCAAGAAGCATACTAAAAATTTACCATCCTCTCTGTTTGATATATGCAGTGTGATACTTAGTGCTGGATCAAGCTGATTAGACACAATCAATTTAGGGGCACTCATTGTTTGTGCACAACAGATATGATATATGATATATTTGTTGAAGGGCATATCAAAATTTATTCAATTCACATTGATTGAGAGAGTCAACAGATAAATCAGAGAAATGAATTGGCGAAATACATGTCAGTTCGCAATCGGTGAACCATCAATTAGACATGTTTCAAAAGCTTACAATTCTCTCCCTTATACATGTATTACACTAAAAACATGCAATACATATTAATATCAATTTTCAAACCAAGCCCCAAATGAGGATGAACAAATAAGCTGCAACTGGAAGCCTTGTTATTGCAACTACAGCATTTTTCCCAGAAACTCAAGTAAAGGTAAATGTTTTTTATTTTTTTAAATGATATAATTAAAAAATTAAAAGGATACAAAAGAGAAGAGACAGTTCCTGGGCTTTGCTACGAACATCTTGGGTGAGTCTCCGTGTTGCCAATTGGAGGCGATGCTGAGCAGACAGATTGGTAGTCCTAGAACCAACCCCACTATGTGATAGCTGATGAGATGACAAAATGGAAAGTGGCACATAATATAAACATAAAACAAAATTAAAGTAAAACCAATAATCTACTAAACTAACAAGGAGTTAACATTTGAACATACACCTTTGAATTGAAAAATATACACCTGTAAACTCCACTCGCGTTACTCTGCTTGGAACCACGGCTATTTCCTTGTTATAAAAGATCTTGTTAAATCATAAACTTCTGCACAGAGACACAAGTGCACATGATTGAAATCAAGGGTTGAAGATTTGCCTCCGTATAATAGGATCTCTTTGTATCTGTTCTCGTTATAACAGGAGAAAACATTGAATAAATGTAGCATATAGCCATTATAATGTTGAATAGCATGTCCGCTTGTAAATCCTTCAAAACAGTTTTCAGATAAGTATTTTCTAGAATTGAATATGAGAACTGGGGGAGATATTTACTATTAGCCCCATTAAAAGGTTTCTTATAATTGCTTTACTGTTTTCAATTATCAGTTTAGGGAGGTCTTTGTAAAAGGGCAGTGACTACGAAATTATATAAAATGTGTGTAAAAAAAAAGCTTCCATACCTCTTTCAATTCTTCTGCTGGGAGATCAGCAATATTCTGTAGCTTGTGGACAGACTGCTGATGCGTTTCTAAGGCAACCAGGAATTCTGCCGAGGCTTGACGGAGATGTCTGACGATCACCCCAAGGCCAGGTGGTTTACTGACGTCCACAGAAGCCACACTTGAAGCTGTTTAAAAAAAAAGATTATTGCCTACCAGCACTACTTTGGAAGACTTTTTTTTAAAAACGTATATGCTATCATTTGTTTCCTCACTGCCAACCAATTATATCTTTGCTTGTAAGTAAGTTACCAATGGGAAATACCACATGTAACTATCCAAGGCACTTACTTGGTAATGGGAATGAAAACCTTGTCAAGGTGCACCAGAACCCAATATTTCCCATTTAACCAGACAATTTCACTATGAACTGAACCATCACATCTCCTTTTCTACAAATCTAACGAGTGGTTTGCAAGTTTACTCTTAAAATGCAGTCCCAACTATAGATAACTCAGACAATTCCGCTATAATACACATTTCCCATAGACGTGAGCCAGAGTATCATCGGGCTCAGTCCTCAATGGGTTAATAAAACATGTTTCACAGAAATATGATACCCCCCCCCCCCCAACCTTAATTTGCAATGACACATTTACGGTTTCATTTAATCTGGCAGGATTTACGAATCCCTTCAAAATCTGTTAATTAGAGTGTATTGTATCTGGTAGATAACTATTGCCAGGGCATTCATGGAGGCATGACTATTCAGTGGCACACGGCTAAAGAAGCTGCAGTTGTCTAGAACACAAAATTGAAATATAACAACTGTGTGTTGGGGTTTCACATAAAGATGCTAACCATCTCCATAAAACTTGACAGAAAGGCATACCTTCAAGTCTCTGGTAGTCTCTTGCAACAGCCTCCTGGAGGGATGGTGTGAAGATGATCTGACATTCATCTGCAGTGTTCCCTGGACAAACACCATGGAAATTAAGACGTTATTTTCTTACTCAATCTGATTTAACATAGTATCATATACTGATAGCAACCAATATCGCGGGATATTATTCTAGCTTATACATAACCATGGCATCGACACTGCATAATGAATCTTGCTGAAAAATATTATGAAAGTTTTCTAAAACAAAGGCTGGTGTATGATGTAATGTTCACATACTGGCTAACCAGCTTTAGTGAGGACCTGTATTGACATAAGCATTCTTTCAGTTTTCCTTAACAGTGGTTATCATAGAAATATAGTATCACAACTAATCTATTTCCTCTAATAAGGGAGAAATCATATATTCATTTGGTGTTCCAAATGGGTTCAGCTTGCTCTAATTAAAGGCTATTGTTATTAAATCCCCATTAAGCTTAGGTCCAGCACAGGCTACTCAAAAGGAGCTATTGTTAACCTGGAAGCACATCCTGGAAGAGGGTCAGCCATTTTGGTGTTTGACACAACACCACCCCAGCACTATTGTTCTTGGGATAATAGCCATTTTCTAATCTGGAATAGAGATTGAATGGGCTCTACTCATTCCAGCTGCACTAATCTCTCATTCCAAACCCATGTGGAACACCACCTGAATGTATCAGTACATATTCTCATCCACCATTCATTAAAATCACATCACATCCAATAATAAATCCCAATATTGAACTTATTATCATTATCTCTATTTTTTTCCCTTTTTTTTTTGGGGGGGGGGGTAGCTTGCCCAATAGATAACTCAATAAGTGACCTTAGATTACAGATTCTACTGTACTTTTGTTGCTCTAAAAACAGTAAGCCACTCACCTGATCGAACCACAACCGTTCGACAGTATCCAACGACATGGCTGACAATCTCGAGGTATGCTGACCTAGCGCTCATCCTTTTCCCATCACCATCACCACCATCCTTTCCCCGGTGTTCCTCCTCCGCCTTGCCCCCCTCAGCTGTGCCCCTCTGCCACCCCTCATTGGTCTTCAGTTCCTTAAGCCACTGGTCCAGGGTGCAGAAGCGGGGTACTAAGGCCAGGATCTGCCGGTGGAGGCGTGTCAGGTGTGTCTGGAGGGGGATGTGGGCGGGGCCAGTCATCTCCAACAAGGAGGGGTCGAAATAGTCAACTGAAAGACACAAAGGATAAATAGAGATGTACTCTACCGCGAAAAGTACATTCTGAGATAAACGCGTTTGAAGTTTAGCCCATTTTCAATCCCTCAGAAATATGTCCTATGTATAACTTTTACTC